>JASKMD010000029.1:15889671-15977177 GCA_030144725.1 Haematococcus lacustris
ATCTGAATGTGGATGGCGCACTCGGACCTCATACGAGTACACTGGCGCCCCACCCTTGAACCGGCGCCGCTCATCACGGCACACCTGGACTACACGGCTAAGCGCAACGTCTACGACGAGGAAAATAGGCTGATACAAGAAGCCAGACATGCGAGGCCTGACGCGAACCTGCCGGACCACACCCGGCAGGGATTACCGGACCCGCACACCTGGCTACCCCGGTGCACCAACCTGCACTCGAAGGCCACCTTCCACACGTACCCCATCAACCCGCAGACGGACATCGTCGGGACGGGCAAATGCGAAACCTTCCTCCAACTGCACCCGCACATGACCATCCCCGCGATGAGCCTCAGCACGGGGGAGCCCATCATGCCAAAGCACGACCTAGTGCAACACGTGACGATCCACGACGAGTCGGGCCGCACAGCAGGTCTTCTGACAAAACAACAACACCAACACCTACACGCTTGGCTACAACACACACCACAAGCACGCAACCTGGCCACAGAACTGGTGGCCCTCCTTAGGAGACAGGATACACAGAGCAACCACCACCCCATGAGAGCGGCACAAGACAAAGCCCTAGCCACCCTACACACCACACGAAGCTTCCCAAGTACCGTCCAAAGGTGGGCTGACCCACTCACAGTCAGACCGGAAACCACTACCTACTGGAGCCCTGACATCAATGACACGGCCTTCGGAGCACACCACAACTGCCTGCTGGTGCGCCACACTGGCCTATCCACATGGAATGTACCGGCAGACGATGCAGTGGCACTGAAATGCGTCAACCATGCCATACACTCAGCTACACAGGAGGAGGCCATGGCCACCATCATGTTGATCCCTGGGAAAAAGGGCATCTCCTACCCCAAACACATAGACACCCTGCGGCGCTACCCAGAATACTGCCAGCACCTGGCTAGCATACCCCCCACCAAGACCAGCTGCACCAAGCCAGGCAAGCACGCCAACCTCCACGTCTACGTCATCTGGAACGCAGCGGGCCAACAACTCGTCACCAAAGGCAACCCCCAAGGTTGGCTGGCTAGCACTGCCACTGCCCTCCACCCCCAACGAGACACACACCCCATCCGCAACAGACCAACAAACCAAAGCCAACCGGCCACACCCCCTAGCGGCCACAAACAACACATGCGCCTGCCGTTGGACAGGGACCTCCCCACCTCGGGGCACCAACGCAGCCACAACCAGCTCACGGAACACTCCACGACGCAGCCACGAATGGCCATCAACGAATGGGCCACGCTAGCGTACTCGGACGGCAGCTGCATCAAGGCCTCTGGTGCTCACCCAGCGCGCGTCGGTGCGGGGGTCTACATCCCGGAAGAAAACGTCCTTGTCACCGTCGCCATGGATGACCCGGACAGCAACACCATCAACAAGGCGGAACTCACGGCGATACACGCGGCACTCACAGCGGGGGTCAAACGCATCGCCACCGACAGCCTCTGCTCTATCTACCAGATCCGCCGAGCCCTCGCTAACCCGATGTCGCTCATCACACACAGACACAACGACATCCTGACCGCTATCGCTACCCTCATCATCGATAGCCCCGTCACTATCCAATTCTACAAAGTCCGGGCCCACTCGGGAATCATCGGCAACGAAGGCGCAGATGCCCTCGCCAAGCACGCGGCGCTACACCCAGAGCTCGCCAACACCCCGGCCTACCGCCCGACCACACGGAAAGAGACCAACACCTGGCTCAACAACGAAGCTGACGGCGACACCCCCGTCCCACTGCCGGACTGCCGCCACAGCGTGCGAGCACACATGCACTGCAAACACAAGCTTGGCCTTGCCAATCAAGACAGTATCTACTACCAGATGTCCCAGGAGATCACCAAAGCCGCGGCGAACGGAGCGGGCGAAAGGGTGATGACCGACACGAACATCTCCATACACGCGCAACGAACTGCCCTTCTCTACCGTACTGGCGGGCTCTATAACCAAAAGCTGGCCATGCGCTGGAAACGGGCGACCGACGACCGGTGCCCACTCTGCGGGGAAGCCGATAGTGCCACTCACCTCCTCTCGGGCTGCAGCGAGACACTACCGATGGTGCAAGAAAGGCATAACGGGGCCGGTCGCCTCATCGCTAAAGCCATAAGCAAGGGTACCCTAGGCGGGTACATCCGATTCGCGGACACCGGCAGTTGGGAGAAGGGCGCGAAGGAAGACCTTGACCTCCCCAACGACACGCTACACACAACGTTACGAGCACTCGGGCTGAAAACAGCGGCAACCAAAAACACCACTAGACCAGATATACTCATGGTGACGCCGCAAGCGAAGGCGGGCAAAAGCGGCAAAGCCACAAAACGGGTCACCATCATAGAAATCAAGTACTGCTCGGACTCAAGGTGGACGGATCAATTAGACAAGGCACTCAACCAACACACCAATCTAGCTCATACCATACGCAAGGAAGGTCACATGGTGGAGATTAGACCAATCCTCCTGGGCATAGGGGGCATAACTTATGAAGCACACACACGGCAACACCTCCTGGCCTTGGGGATCTCACAAGATAACACTACTAAACTCCTACACAAGTTAACAAGACACGCGGTGGAGACAGCCCACTCCATTGCAAAGACAAGCTACAGACTCAGGGCTACTAAGAGGGAGGGAGGGTAGGGGGGTCGCCTCTTTCTTGGCTTGATTGGTGGGAGCAGGCCGCGCCCCAGGCGGTAGCTCCTCCCTTAATGCACGCCGGTGAATACCGGAGTAGTCTTCTTCTTCTTCTAGTCTTCTTCTTCTTCTTGAATGTGGATGACTTCATCAGGCTGCAGTGTGCCATTCAGAAAGGCTGCCTCAACATCAATCTGGTGCACTTCCATGTCTCGTGCAGCTGCCAGAGCCAGCAGAGAGCGCAGAGTGGTGTGCTTGCTCACTGGTGCATACACATCTCCCACATCCACACCTGAGACTTGCATAAAACCCTTTGCCACCAGACGGGCTTTGAACTTCTCGATTGCCCCTGTAGCATCACGCTTGATCTTAAGCACCCACTTAGTAGGCAGCACACGTGCACCAGATGGCCTTTCAACAAGAGTCCATGTGCCATTGGCATGCAAGGACGCCAGCTCAGTGTGCATGGCCTCACGCCAGTACTCAGCATGCGGTCCTGACAAGGCCTCAAGGACAGTGGGTGTGTCACTGGATGATGTGTCACTGACAGTCATGGAACCCAGCTCAGGCTGCCTGATCCTAATAGGTGGCTGCCTTGAGCGAGCAGGATTGCGACGAGGTGCATCAGGCATTACTGAGGCAGCAGGTAATGGAGCATCAGGTGCTGCCACAACAGGGGCTGAGTTAGCGGGAGGAGGAGGCAAGGCAGTTGGTCCAGCCAAAGGTATTGGCCTGAGGCCAGGAAATCTGAACCTGCCAATGCCAGGGAAGTTGTTGACTCCCACTGGGCCCCTGCTGGGGCTTCCACCAGGCCGTAGTAGGCCTCCCCCCACACTGTGGTCTGCTGCAGTACTCCCACTGCTTGCGGCAGCGGAAGAGCTGGTGCTGCTGCTTGCCTCCCCCCCAGCAGCTCTTGCGCTGTGTCTGCTGGGGGAGGGACTGCTTTGGCCCGACATCTGATGTTGCGGAGCTTGCTGCTGCGGCGCCTGCTGCTGAAGCTGCGGCGCCTGCTGCTGAGGCTGCAGCTGTTGCTGCTGTAAAGGTGGCCGCTGTGGAGAAGCAGGCGACAGAGGAGGTTGAGGAGAAGGAGGGGAGGGAGGTTGTTGGAAAACCAGAGCCGGAGCCGAAGTTGAAGGCGCTGGGGCAGGTAGAGGTAGCGAAGAAGGAGAAGGAGGTGGGGGTGCAGGTGCTGAAGCAGGCACGTTGGGCACAGGGGACTGCACAGGCAGCTGCAAGTTGCGGTGGTGGTCAAGAACTGCAGTCTCATCAATCTGCACGTCCTTGCTGATAATCAGCCTGCCATTCACCCACAGCTTGTAAGCTTTGCTGCCAACAGCGTAGCCCAGCAGGATGCCCTTGACTGCCTTAGGCTGGAGCTTGTTGCGATTGGGCTGTGTGACAAACACCCACGCAGTGGCTCCAAAGACACGCAGGGCAGAGAGGTTAGGCTTGCGATGGTAGAAGGCCTCCCAGGGCGTCACGGGTTGCCCTGTGATGGGCAGCAGATTTCTGACATAGTTAGCCTTGAGGGCAGCATCAACCCAGAAACCAGGAGGCAACTGAGCTGTTAGTAGCATGCTGCGTGTGGCCTGCATGATGGTTCTGTTCAAGCGCTCAGCCTTGCCGTTCTGTTCAGGGCAGTAAGGGGCAGAGAACTGCTGTTGGATGCCTTTGCTGCTGCACCAGGCACTCATGATCTTGTTGCTGTACTCAGAACCGTTGTCTGACCTGAGAGCTTTGCAGCGCTGCCCTGACTGAGTTTCGAGCTCAGTGATGACACGCTGAACGGCTGCTGGCACCTGATCCTTACTGGAAAGCAGCTGAATGACAGACAGCCCAGTGTGCTCATCCAGAAAAGTGGCAATATAACGGCTGCCGTCTCTGCCAGCATGAGGCATAGGGCCACAGACATCCATGTGAACGAGACCCAGTGCTGTTGTGACAGGCGGAGCATTGGTGGAGAGATCAAAACGAACACGGCGGTGCTGTTTGCCCATGGCACAGCCAGGACATATGGCAGCGCTGCTGGCTGCCTCAGCGAAAGCTGCCTGTTTGACTGGAACCCCATTAACCATCCCTTCCCGCTGCATGCGAGTAAGGACAGAGAAAGAGGCATGTCCACAGCGCTGATGCCACACCTGAGGATCAAGCTCGTTGGGCTGCATGTGGAACGCATGGGGTAGAGGATTGTAGATGTTGTCTGGGTCGTACAGATGGGTGTCATCCACCTGGGCACTGTCTCCCATGACACGGCGACCCTCTGCCACGGCCCTGATGTGCCAGAGGTAGACTCCAGGAGGAGCCTTCCTAACCGTCATCTGCCACTCAGGTGGGTTGCCCCGGCCAATCAGATCACAGTGATCACCGTGGAAACGAAGTGTCACACCAGCACGAGTGAGCTCAGACACAGAGAGATAGCAGTAGGCGGCTGCTGGCGCATGGAGCACACCCGAGACTGCCCACTGCTCCCCTTGAGAGTTAGTAAGGTAGGTAGTGCCCTCACCCAGAACATCGATGGAAGACCCCTGGCCACCCAGCTGTAGCTGGATAGGGGGGTCGAAGGTATGGTAGTTAGAGAGACAGGAGCGCCAGGGCATGATGTGCCTGTTGGCACCTGAGTCAATGACCCAGCGTGGCATCCTGGCGTAGAAGTCCAGGAACTCCTCATCAGTCATGTTCTCAGGGACCAGATGCCCTGGGAGAGGAGTGGCAACTGGCTCAGTGCGCGACAGCATAGGAAAGCGGTTTGTCCTGGCCATGAACAGGACATTGGCCGGCTCAGCATCTGACTGCTGCTGCATGCTGCTGCTTGCTGAGTCTGCGCTCCTGCCGACTGCACCATCCCCCCTGCCCCTGCTGGGGCTGTTGCCTCGAGGCCTGTTGGGGCTCAGCTGAGCCTGGGCCAGGCTGGGGCTAGCTGGTCTGGCGAAGCTCCCATGGTCGCGTGCGTATCTGCGGCACTCAGACAGGACGTGGCCAGGGTAGTTGCAGTACTGGCAGACAGGCCGAGAGGATCTGCCTTGCTGCTGAGAGGAGACTGGCCTGGAGGCAGTAGGAATGACCCCCCCCCGCCCGGCTGTGTAGCCCCCCCTGAGTGCCCCCCTGACAGGAGAGCTGCCCCTGCCCCTGAAACTGGGCAGTGGACCCCTACCCCTGGAGTAGGTGAAAGATGAGCTTCAGAGGGTGGAACCAGGCTGAGTGGATTGAGAGGATTGAATGGACTGCTCCTGTAGGTAGTCTGCTTCAGACTGTAGAAGGACCTTCTTCACCACATCAAGGTCGGCGTTCCCAACAGTCAGCTGGTACCTGAGCAGCTGGATGGCAATCTTGAACTCAGGAGGCATGGCATTGAGGACGGCCAGCATGAGGGAGTGATCAGAGGGAGGACAGCCAGCTGAGGTGAGCTCATCACGCAACAGCATGGTTCTGGCAAAGAAGCCTGCCACAGTTTCATCTGCTTGCATGCGTAGCTGCGACAGCTGTACTTGCAGCTGCGATTGCCGTGCGATGGAGACTTGCACGAATTCTGCTGCTAGCTGTTCCCAGGCTTCCTGCGCTGTTGCAGCTGAGGAGACTGCCCGGGCATGCTGATCGCTGACATAACGCAGAATGATATTGCGGGCTTTGAGGTTGGCAATGTTGTCAGCTGCGACTCTGGCGCGCTGAGAGGCATGGGCGGCATGTTGCGCTGGGGTAGCATCGTTGGCAAGGGCTGGAGGTGCGGTGGCGAGACCATTCTCTACCACATAGTAAACCCCAGCCTCTTCCAGCATTCCCCGCAGCCTGATAACCCAGATGGCATAGTTGTCTTTGTCTAAAACTGGGATGAGAGCTCCGCCACTGACGCTGGCGCTGGCGCTGGCCGACATAGTAGTGCGGCAGCGAATGACCCTAAAGCAACTTACGTGTTGCACGTCGTGGTGTCTTTAGATCCACGCACAGCAGTTGTGCTGTGGGCCCATAACCCTGTAGAAGAGCGTGGGACAGACGAGACACCAGACGAGGGTTATTACAGCGAGAGCCTAGATCATGGCACAGAGGCAGGCTCTCATACCTGTAGAAGAGCGTGGGACAGACGAGACACCAGACGAGGGTGCCTACGAATGTCTGTCACCACGCTAAATACCGACTGTCACTCGGAGTCACTCAGAAGCTGGACAGCTGGACCTATCACCGGTGCAAGATTAGATCTGCACCGGGGCATGATTCACAACAGTGGCTGCCGATCGCGCTGAGACCTGCGAACATCAGGCGGCAGCACCGGCGGCGGCACGGGCAAATCTGCATCCCTGCTCCCACTGACCCCGCTGTCGCTGAGATCCCCACTCCCACTAGCACCATTGCTGGCACTGCTGCTGCGAGCTGGAGGCTCTTCCCCCCCAGCTGAAGTGCCTGCATTGCTGCTGGCGTCCGAGGCATGGCCACTATTGCCAACGGGCGGCACCGGTGGCAGCGGCGGCGGCTGCGGCACAGGGCGTTCTGCCTCACCACCACCGGGTGGCACCGGTGGCGGCAGCGGCGGCACAGGGCGCTCAGCCCCACCACCACCGGGTGGCACCGGTGGCGGCGGCAGCGGCGGCACAGGGCGCTCTGCCCCACCACCACCGGGTGGCACCGGTGGCGGCGGCAGCGGCGGCGGGAGCGGTGCTGCTGGCGCTGGGTTGCCTACCCCTAGGCCCCCGTCCCGCTCCTGCCCTGAGCTGACTGGCTGCGGCTGTGCGCTGCTGAGCTCTCCTGCAACCACTGCGCGCTCGTCAAACTGCACGTCCTTGCTCACCAGCACCCTGTCCCCCACCAGCACCCGGTAGGCCTTAGCCCCATTCTCATAGCCCACTAGCTTGCCCATGACAGCTTTGGCACCAAACTTGGTGCGGCTGGTCTGCGGCACGTGTACCCAGGCTGTGGCGCCAAACACCCGCAGGAAGTTGAGGTCAGGCTTGACACCTGAGAAGGCCTCTAGGGGGGTGAGTTGCTTGCCTGTGACGGGCAGCATGTTGCGCGCAAGGTTGGCCAGTCTCATGGCCTCAGCCCAGTTCCTGATGGCAAGACCTGACATGTGTAGCATGCTGCGAGCCTTTTCTTGCAGCGAGCGGTTCAAGCGCTCTGCACTGCCATTCTGTTCTGGGCTGTAGGGTGCTGAATGTTGCTGCTTGATGCCCTTGCTGCTGCAGTAGCTGCGCATGGCGCCGTTGAAGTACTCGCTGCCATTGTCTGACCGGAGCACGAGGACCTGATGCCCAGACTGCTTCTCCAGCAGCGCTACCACATGCTGCACAGCAGCTGGCACGTCTGACTTCTGCTTCAGCATCACAACAACTGACAGCCCCGTGTAGTCATCCAGGAAGGTGGCAAAGTACCTGCTCCCATCCCGGGCTGGCTGGCTGATTGGCCCGCAGACATCCATGTGCACCAGAGCAAGTGGGCGGGTCACAGCAGGCTCATTGTTAGGCAAGGTGTCAGCCACCTTCCGGTGTTGTTTGCCAAGAGCACACCCTGCACACACCCCAGGCTCGCTGTCAGCTGCTGTGAACTGCTGAGCTGATACCTCTACCCCCTGCACCATCCCCATGCGCTGCATGCGAGAGAGAAGGGAGTAGCTGGCATGCCCTGTGCGCTGGTGCCACACCTGGGGCGTCACGGCAGCATTGCTGCTGGAAGCGCACACAGCAGGGGTGGCAGCGGGGGCACGCATGGGGATGCCTGAGAAGGCATACATGCCCCCCTGCTGGACTGCACGAAGGCGAAAGCCTGCATTGGCCTCCTTGCCCACATGCCTGCTGGCGCCGGAGTCAATGATGAACTGCTCCGCGCTGGCTGCAGGCGTGAAGGCTGGGAGGCTGGCCATTGCCACCACCGGTGTGGCAACCGGTGGCGCAACAGCACAGGCGAGGAGGGAGGCGCTAAGCACCGCAGTGGTGCTGCTGCTGGCACCTGTCCCACTGCCCCCTGCCCCTGGACCCCTGCCCCCTCGACCCCCGCTTGACTGCCCCTGCTCCCGGATGCGCTTGCGGCACTCAGCCTTGAAGTGCCCTGCTTTGCCACAGTAGTGGCAGACACCCTTGCTGCCTGCATGGGCAGCTGGTGGGTTGCTGCTTTGGGTGGCAGCGGCTCGGCCCTGCACCTGCCCAGAACCCCTACCCTTGCCAAACCTCCCACCCATGGCCATGAGGCCGAGCTGCTGGCGGCTGCTCTGCTGCAGCTGATCCTGCTCCCACTGCAACAGTTGCACCTGCATGCTGTCGAGGGTAGGGTTAGCGCCAGGGGTGAACTTGATGATCTCAACCACATGGGCAAAGGAGTCTGGCAGAGCTTGCAGGATCTTGAGCACTACCTGCCGCTCTGGTGTGGGGCAGTCAGCTGCCTTGAGCTCCGCCCACAGCTGCCTAGTGCGGCTGTACAGCTCACCAACTGACTCTGTGTCCCCCTTGAGGAGGTTGTGCAGCTGATCTTGCAGCTGCGCCTGCCGCGCAACTGATTGCTGAGAGAAAATGGCTTTGAGCGCACTCCAGGCTGCTTTGGCTGAAGCGGCTTCTGCGACAACAGAGCCATGCATATCCAGGACATGGTTGCCGATGAGCCCAACCGCCTTGCGGTCGAGCATCCTGTCATGCTTTGCAGCAAGCACCGCTGCTGCATGCTCTGTCCGAGCTGCCGCGCTGGCATCTGAAGCCAGGGGCGCTGGAGCCTCTGCTGCACCCTCGTCTACCACCTGCCAAAGCCCGTGCTCCTCGAGCTTGAAACGCATTCTCATGAACCATTTAGCTGAGTTCCCGCTGCCTAGCGGCTGGAAGCCTACCCCTGAGGCTGTACTGGGCTGCATGCTGAGTGCGAACCCCGATCGCGCGATCTGCGCGGAAAATGCGGCAGCGAACTACCCACACTGGTGCGACTGCACCCCCGCCTAGCTGCTTGTGCTAGAAGGGCCCATAACCTGTTAGAACGGGACCAGACTAAGGTTACAAACACAGCCTCAGCCAAAAATCAGCTACGCCAGGTTGACCAACACGATGAAATGCTCCATCAAAGGGCTCTCGACCGTGAAGAGTGAAGCCAAGCCAACTGCAGCAACGGCAGATGATCCACCCATGCGCAAACGTGGCAGGCCATCGGGCTCCAAAAACAAGCCTAAGCCAGCACCAACAGCACAAGCCACGCCCACTCCCATACGCACGGTTGGTGTGCAAAACTAGCAGCAGCGCCAACAACGGCAGTGCCAGCCCTAGCAGCGCCAACAATAGCCGGGGTGGCTGGATGCACGAAGTCAACTGTTGGGGTGTTTGGCCAGGCTGGGGCAGCAGCCGGGGTGGCTGGCCGCACCGGGTCAGCTGCCGGGGTGGCTGGCCAAGGTGGGGCAGCAGCTCGGGAGGCTGGCCGCACCAAGTCTACTACTGGGGTGCTTGCCTGCGGTGCGGCCTGGGTAACTGCTAGGGCATGCAAGTTTGAGAGTTTAAAGGTGTACCGGCACTGCAAGGAGCCACAGGAACACCATGGTGACTTGGTGCACAGTTACACCGGTGTCACTTGGGCTTGACTTGGTGACCTGTGCATAAAGTGTGTAAACCATGGAGGATTGACATGTTATGCAAGCGATGGCTGTCTAGATTATTTATAAGCACAATCCACATTCGCAAATCTGTGTTTTGCTGCATTTCTTGCATCGAGAAAAAGTAAACAATGTTTTTTTGGGTCGGGAAACGAGTATTTAATTTTGTTATTCGAGGCCTCGCGAATCAAAAGGGAGAGTACGGTATGACTGGATTACGATTTTCACCGTTTGTAGGGCGGTGGAGAAGAGTTGAGACTTAGCGAGCGGAGAGTAGGCTAGCGGAGACCCCTAGCTATGTATGGATCACTAAGCCACGGCCATATCTGCCAAGGGTAGCCCACAAGGCAGATGATATGTCCATGCTGAAATTTGATCTAAAATGATATATTTGAGGTCGCGCCCTACTGGGCCTGTAACCACCCACAGGGCTTAGCAGCCGTCAGTTTCATGAGAAGCCCAATGGTCTTAGGAGCGAACATGGCACCGAAGATGGGGTTTGTAATCATCTAGGGTGCAACCAATTATACACTGGTCAATGCCTCGTGTATGCCCCAATGTCAATGACGTGAGTGTGTGTTGACCTGATCTGTAGGTACCCAGCTGGGGTACAGGTACAAGTTAAACCCTCCAGCTTGACTTCATAGCAGGACTCAACTAAGGAGCCGAGGGCGCAGCAGGCTGGTGCGTGGCCAAGTGTGATGCTCTCGTGCACTACTCTACACACAGCCTCCTCACTGGCAGGCATCTTGTTACAGCCACGACCCCTGGCCCCCCCATAGGGCAGGCGGCTGGCGAAGGAATTGTGTGCACAGGTCTTTTGTCGATAAGCTGACCAGCGACGCATGAGTCCTCCAGTCCAGTTTGCAATAAGTGTTGCTCATGCAGTAGGGAGGTGTGTACAAAATTTGTTGGCTGAGGTGGATGTCAACGTGCAGAACTCAGGCGTCTCCAACTGACAGAAAAACTACCTAAAAAACAAAACGACGCCGCATCCCAGGCACGTGGTTTCTAGTTATGTTTTGCACATACCCGGATAAACAACTCTGTCAGCTACGCGGTGCAACGTCTTTCATTCAATACCGCGCAGTGTGCTGAGCTCAATGGCGGCTCAAATCTTTGCATTCAATGCATGCGTGCTTTGCTCATGCGGGCCTCGCCGCGACCGCCCGCCGTGACTGTTAGAAACCTGTAAGCGGACAGCGCAGAACGGGACCAGACTAAGGTTACAAACACAGCCACGGAAACACAACAGTGGCTCACACACCTGTAAGCGGACAGCGCAGAACGGGACCAGACTAAGGTCCCGAGCAAGGCTCACAGGCGAACTAAAAGCAACGAAAGGTCACACTACCGAGGTTGGCCTGACTGGCACACCTCTACTTCTAACACTCCCACTCAGGCAGGACAGCCTCAAACACAGCTAGGTAAACCACAAGGCAACTAGCTGCTCAAACACCGTCAAAGCACACAGCGTACCGAACCATGTCCACGACAGGTCGGTCAACAGGCAAACAGGCAGACAGACACCCTAGGTGGCTGCAAACACGCCCATGCCCCGCTGGCAAAAGACAAACTTGGCTGGTGGCAGCGCCTTCGTCATGATGTCGGCTACCATGCCCTCAGTGCTGCAGTAGGCAAAATGCACCTCCCCCCGAGCTGCCCGCTCCCGAGCAAAGTGATGATGCACATCGATGTGCTTGCTGCGGTTGCTGGCAATGGGATTCTTCAGCAGCTTGAGAGCGGCCTGGTTGTCACACCAGATGCTGATGATGCCATCTGGCAGCTCAAGGTCATGCAGCAGCTTGCGCAACCACAGACCCTCCTTGACAGCTGCGGCGGCGGCCATGTACTCAGCCTCCGCGGTGGCAGCAGCCACTGTAGGTTGGAGGCGGCTCGACCAGCTGACAGCTGTGCCCCCCAGCGTAAACACATAGCCCGTGGTGGAGCGGCGGGTGTCTGCATCACCGGCATAGTCCGCATCACAATAGCCCTGCAGCTCCCGCCCACCCCCGAACAACAACCCGTGCCCCGCTGTGCCCCTGACAAAGCTGAGCACGCAGCGCGCGGCCTGCCAGTGCTGCTCTGTGGGCGCGGCCATGTACCTGGCCAAGGTTCCCACCGCGAACGTGATGTCCGGGCGGGTGCAGCAGGCCAGGTACAGCAAGCTTCCCACCAGCCCGCTGTAGCTGTGCAGACCTGTGTCTAGCTGCGTGCCCTCCCGGGCCAGCTTGACACCAGGGCTCATCGGCACAGCCTTGGCATTGGCTTCAGCCATGCCATAGCTGCTGACCAGCTCCGACACAAAGCGCGGCTGACTGAGCAGCAGAGTGCGCTGTGCGCGGTCCCGGCTGATCTGCATCCCCAGTGACCGACCTGGCCACATAACACCTGCACACAGCCAGGGACAGTCGCCATGCACATGGCATGCCAAACCGATGTAACACTCAACACACGCACGGCAACACACTAGGCTGGAGCGATACTTCACCTCAGTTCCTGGCCCTGCAGCTGCATCTTCGGGCACTCTAATGACGAGTCATGCTGCTTGCATGTGGAAACAGACGAAATATAAGCAGCGCGTGAGTTCCTTCTGCTCGTCACAGCTGATCTACACAGTCACCACCACCTCCCAACCGCCCCGCCCCGCCCCGCCCCGCCCCGCCCCGCCCCGCCCCGCCCCGCCCCGCCCCGCCCCGCCCCGCCCCGCCCCGCCCCGCCCCGCCCCGCCCCGCCCCGCCCCGCCCCGCCCCGCCCCGCCCCGCCCCGCCCCGCCCCGCCCCGCCCCGCCCCGCCCCGCCCCGCCCCGCCCCGCCCCGCCCCGCCCCGCCCCGCCCCGCCCCGCCCCGCCCCGCCCCGCCCCGCCCCGCCCCGCCCCGCCCCGCCCCGCCCCGCCCCGCCCCGCCCCGCCCCGCCCCGCCCCGCCCCGCCCCGCCCCGCCCCGCCCCGCCCCGCCCCGCCCCGCCCCGCCCCGCCCCGCCCCGCCCCGCCCCGCCCCGCCCCGCCCCGCCCCGCCCCGCCCCGCCCCGCCCCGCCCCGCCCCGCCCCGCCCCGCCCCGCCCCGCCCCGCCCCGCCCCGCCCCGCCCCGCCCCGCCCCGCCCCGCCCCGCCCCGCCCCGCCCCGCCCCGCCCCGCCCCGCCCCGCCCCGCCCCGCCCCGCCCCGCCCCGCCCCGCCCCGCCCCGCCCCGCCCCGCCCCGCCCCGCCCCGCCCCGCCCCGCCCCGCCCCGCCCCGCCCCGCCCCGCCCCGCCCCGCCCCGCCCCGCCCCGCCCCGCCCCGCCCCGCCCCGCCCCGCCCCGCCCCGCCCCGCCCCGCCCCGCCCCGCCCCGCCCCGCCCCGCCCCGCCCCGCCCCGCCCCGCCCCGCCCCGCCCCGCCCCGCCCCGCCCCGCCCCGCCCCGCCCCGCCCCGCCCCGCCCCGCCCCGCCCCGCCCCGCCCCGCCCCGCCCCGCCCCGCCCCGCCCCGCCCCGCCCCGCCCCGCCCCGCCCCGCCCCGCCCCGCCCCGCCCCGCCCCGCCCCGCCCCGCCCCGCCCCGCCCCGCCCCGCCCCGCCCCGCCCCGCCCCGCCCCGCCCCGCCCCGCCCCGCCCCGCCCCGCCCCGCCCCGCCCCGCCCCGCCCCGCCCCGCCCCGCCCCGCCCCGCCCCGCCCCGCCCCGCCCCGCCCCGCCCCGCCCCGCCCCGCCCCGCCCCGCCCCGCCCCGCCCCGCCCCGCCCCGCCCCGCCCCGCCCCGCCCCGCCCCGCCCCGCCCCGCCCCGCCCCGCCCCGCCCCGCCCCGCCCCGCCCCGCCCCGCCCCGCCCCGCCCCGCCCCGCCCCGCCCCGCCCCGCCCCGCCCCGCCCCGCCCCGCCCCGCCCCGCCCCGCCCCGCCCCGCCCCGCCCCGCCCCGCCCCGCCCCGCCCCGCCCCGCCCCGCCCCGCCCCGCCCCGCCCCGCCCCGCCCCGCCCCGCCCCGCCCCGCCCCGCCCCGCCCCGCGCCGCGCCGCGCCGCGCCGCGCCGCGCCGCGCCGCGTGCGGGGGGTGGGAGGGCAGTGAGGGGGCTGGGAGGGGGTGTGAGGGGGGATGGAGGGTTAGGCTGGGGCTGGGATGGGCTGGGAGGAGGTGTCCAGGCCATGTTGGGTCTGGGAGGGGGTGGGGGTGCGAGGGGTGCAGGGGGAAGGGCAGGCCGTCAGAGTGGGCTAGTCATTTCTGCAAGGCAAAACCCAGTCGCGCCAAAGTCATGTTTCGGCGGGCCTGATTAATGAAACGCCGTGCTTTCTTTTCCAGCAGCTGTGTCGTTGAGTTACTAACTCGTCCAATAAGTCCAATAGTCAGAGTGGTCAGCTCACAACATGCCGTTTTGTGCGACCTTGTGGGGGTGGCTGGCTAGAGAAAAACGAACATTTTCGCACCTCGCTGCAAAGTCGAGTTATTTCTTGCCCAACGATGGCCCTCCGACGCCGCCTGCACCAATGGCGGGCTGAAATGTGATTGTACTTCCGGCTCGATAGCAGGCGCAGCTGTATCATTGATGTCGTTACTCACCACTAGAACAATCGATAGTGAGCAGCTGGCAAAAGTTAGCGCGCCGCTTGCCAGGAGCGCACTAGTTTGTAGCGCACTAGTTTGTAGCAGCCAATGTGACAAACGCTATCGAAAGCGATGCAGTGGACCCTTTTTCCTAAAACAGGCCAAATTAAAAGATTATTTGAACCTTCTTATGAAATTTGCCGGGATTGGGCAGCAGGTCAGCGACCGCCAACCGCGCTACATGCCTCGTCGAAGTGCGCTTCAGGTTCGGGGCCACCAAGGAGGCGCTGAGGCGCAGTAGCTTGCGCACACACTTTTTCAAGTTACTCGATTTATCTATGAGCGGGCCCACGTGCGGGGGTCGGCTTAAAGCAATTTACTTAAATTAGTTCCGTTTTCATGCGTTATAATAGTTAATAGCCTGCTTTTTAAGAGACTTAGTTCCCTATTATGCTCTTAAAAACGCGGGACGCGGACCATTTTAGAAAAGTGCATAGCTGGTTCAAACTGGCTACCGTTGCAAGTCGCGTATGGTGCTACCACGCCCCGCCCTTCGCTCCAAAACAAAGTGTTGCTCCAGAAGTGCGGCTTCGCCGCACAGAATGTAGCCACAACGCACCTAAAACGGAACTAAATTAGATAGTGGAAGCGCCCGGGGCGTTTTAGGCCCCCAAAAACACTCGGCCTCGGCGTTGTCGCGTAACAGCTCTCGACCTCAGCCAGCAGCCGCTCCGCTACGCTCCGCGGCTGCTGGCTTCGGTCTCGAGCTGTTACGCTCCAGCGCCTCGGCCTCGCGTTTTTAGGGCGCCTAAAACTACCGGCGCTTCCACTATCTACTACGTAATAACTTAAAGTAACTTAAAAAAGTGTGTGCGCAAGCTACTGCGCCTCAACGCCTCCTTCGTGGCCCCGCACTTGAAGCGCACTTCGACGAGGCACGTAGTGCAGTTGGCGGTCGCTGAGCTGCTGCCCAATCCCGGCAAACTTCATAAGAAGGTTCAAATAATCTTTGAATTTGGCGTTGTTTCAGAAAAAGGTCCAGTATTGCGTGAAAACTTTCATGAAGATTACCAACCCCATGTTGTGGCCTCCAAACGCCTCCAAATGTTGGGAACTGTTGGGAAATGTTGAGTGTAAGCCGGTGATACCTTACTGTGCGCCGACTCAAACTGTGTATTCGGCGAAAGCGAGTACAAAGATATGTCCCAATCACCCCGTCTAGGTGCCCTGCACGCCCGGCAGGCATCGCGTTGGGTGTTAGCCGGACATTATATTTGTGCACTACGCTCACTACGCTGGGTAGATGGGGTCACAGGGATGCAGCTCACCGTGCCAAGGAGACCCGTCTCGCCGCTGTGATTTGTTCGCGGGCACATGTGGCAGTACGCGAGCAAAGAATGCAATGGCTTGCGCTGATGGTCAGATAGCGCGTATTGCTTAAACGCTACCAACATGATAAACGCTATTGAAAACGATGAAGTATTGAGAGAGAACTTGCATGCACATTACCAACCCCATGTTGGGCCCCAACTTGGGGGCGCCTGACCCATACCCATGTGGGCGTGGTTGGACTCACACCTTACAGCTAGTCCCAGGCTGCTGCTGCTGCTGTCGCAGGGGCCTGCTGCTTGCCCTGTCCCGCCGCTGGTGTCCTGTGCTGCTTAAGCTGCATACCAGAGCCCGGAACTAAGTGACCCTTCATTGGCCCCACATTGACTGTGTATAGACACAACAACAGGCAGCGTGGCGCCTGCAGTGGTGCATATGAGTGGACACTACCCAAAGCCCCATTCATAGCCCGTCATTGCAACAACACACAGAGCTGGCAAGCTAGGTGGCAGTACTGCACGTCAGCACTCTGGCTTTCGCCTCCTGGCATACACCAGCAACGCCCACCACGTGCTCGCGCGTTGCTGATCTACCCCTATCCAGCATCGACATCAAGTTTGGTTTTGCAAGTACTACCGTTGGGTTGCTTCGTCGCTTGGAACCGTGTGACACGAGCTGTTGTCTGTAGAGAGCGTAGGGACAGACGCGGCACTCAGCTTAGGGTTCTTACATAACTAACTGCTGACGGCACTAAGCACACTGCTAAGTGCCTACCTGTAGAGAGCGTAGGGACAGACGCGGCACTCAGCTTAGGGTGCCGAGGTCTGCCCCTCTAACTGCCTTAAGACGGACAGTCTCACTCTCTCACTCTGCAGCCCTGAGTGCTGTCAAACATGTCTCACACTTCCGGTGCTCAATATCTTTTGCACCCGGACATGTTCACAACACTCCCACTCAGTACTTAGGCCAAGAGTCTGCACAACTGCTATATCAAAACAACTGCATCAAACAACTGCAGAAAAGCTGTCTCAGGTATGCAAACCTGTGCTTCACCAAGCTTCCAGTCCTGAAACACAAACAGGCTGGATACACTAGGCTGTTTCAGGCATGTGTGCCTGTGCCTAGCTTAAGCTGAGCTGTACACCCCACACCCTTGCTTGCCCCAATCAAACTTGACAGCTGCGAGAGGCTTGGTGAGGAGGTCTGCCATCATGCTGCTTGTGTGACAGTAGTAGAAAGCAACCTCCCCCCTGGTAATGCGTTCCCTAACAAAATGGTGATGCACATCAATATGCTTTGCTCGTGAAGTGGCCATGGGATTGTGAAGAAGCTGCAGAGCTGCCTGGTTGTCACACCCTATGGTGACACAGCTGGCGTCTAGCTGCAGATCCCTCATCAGCTTCCTGAGCCACAAGGCCTCTTTAGCTGCATTAGATGCTGCCATGTATTCGGCTTCAGCTGTTGATAGTGCCACTGTGGGTTGCAGGCGGCTGGACCAGCTGATTGCACCGCCATTGAGAGTAAACAAGTATCCTGTAGTGCTTCTGGCGGTGTCTTTGTCACCAGCATAGTCTGAGTCAGAGAAGCCCTGTAGTCCTGTGACACCCCCAAACAGCAGTCCATGGTCACATGTGCCCTTCAGGTAGCTCAACACATTGCATGCGGCTGCCCAGTGCTGCTTGGTGGGTGACGACATGTGCCTTGCCAGAGCACCCACTGCAAAAGCAATGTCTGGGCGTGTGCAGCATGTGAGGTACAGCAGGCTACCTACCAAGGCGCTGTAATGGTGCACTGAGGTGTCAAGTGGGTCTCCCTCCCTGACTAGCTTAATGGCTGGTGCCATGGGCACTGCCTTGCTGTGTGATGACGACATGCTATGTGTGGTGACCAACTCATTGATGAATTGTCGCTGGTCAAGCATGATAGTGCCCTCTGCCCTGTTCCTGGTGATTTGCATGCCCAGGAACCACCTGGTTTCGCCCATGTCTTTGATGTTGAAGACAGAGGCGAGTTGCTGCTTGACATGTGCCAGGCCTGCAGTGTCCCCCTGCTGAGTACACAGCAGACAGTCATCCACATAGACCAGGAGGTAGACTGGGCCTGATGGCAACTGCAGGGTGAACAAAGCAGGATCTGCCTGAGAAGCCTTGAACCCTATGGCAAGTAACTCCTCACAGAGGCGTGCATGCCATGCCCTGGGTGCCTGCCTCAGACCATACAGAGCCTTTTGCAGGCGACACACTGTGTTACTGCTGCCCTCCTCAAATCCCTCTGGCTGCTGCACATAGATGACCTCATGCTCTTCAAGCTTGCCATTCAAAAAGGCTGTCTCAAAGTCAAGCTGATGAATCTCCATGTTCTCGGCTGCCGCTTTGGCTAGGACTGTGCGCAGTGTGGTGTGCTTGCTGACAGGTGCATACACATCACCGACATCCACACCTGACACTTGCAGAAAGCCTTTGGCTACCAGTCGGGCCTTGAATCGCTCAATGTTGCCTGCAGCATCACGCTTAATCTTTAGTACCCACTTAGTGGGCAAGACACGTGCACCACTGGGCCTCTCAGTCAAACACCATGTCTGGTTAGCATGCAGTGACTCAAGCTCAGAGCGCATGGCCTCACGCCACATGTCAGCCTGTGGCCCTGACAAAGCCTCACTGACTGATGGAGAGTCATTGTCATGGGAGGAAGACGTGGATGTGGCATGCAGAGACAAGTGCCTGAGCCGGTGAGGTGGTTGTCGTTCCCTTGGTGGGTTGCGACGTGGTGCGGGGGCAGCAGGGGGAGCATGTGGTGCAGAGGGAGCAGGTGCAGGCAGGGGAGCAGGTGCAGGCAGGGGAGCAGGTGCAGGCAGGGGAGCAGGTGCAGGCTGAAGTATGTACCTGCCTATGCCAGAAGGCTGACTGCTGACAACTGTTGAGTGGCTGGGTTGTGCAAGAATGCCGCTGCCTCTGCTGCTGGCTGATCCACCAAACAGATTGCGTCTGACCTGACTCTTGCTGTCTTCATCGTCAGACTGACCGCTGTCACTGTCATCCTGTATGACTCTCCAATCTATAGGTCTGGACCTAGGATGTTGTGCACTGGAGCCAGGTGCGCTGCTGCTGTCGCTGCTGCTGCTGCTGCTGCTGCTGGTTCTGTCTTGACTCCCACTGTCATCTGAGCCAGAGTCGCTAGTGTCAGTCTGCTGCTGCTGCTGCTGCTGCTGCTGCTGCTGCTGCTGCTGCTGCTGCTGCTGCTGCTGCTGCTGCTGTTGCTGACGTCTGTCCCCCTCACTAGGGAGTCTGGCTGGCTGCAGATCAGGCTGTGGGCTGGGTGGGTAGGGTCGAAGCAGCACGCTGTCAGGCAGGACTGCTTGGCCGCCATTCCTGGTTCTGGTTAGTTCATCAGTGGCTGGTGCTAGCTCATCAAAAATCACATCCTTGCTCATCTGCTCTCTACCATCCAGAAACACCTTGTAGGCCTTAGACCCTGGCTGGTAGCCAATGAAGACACCTGCTGCTGCCTTTGGCTGTAGCTTGCTGCGCTGATGGCGTGGGATGTGTACCCAGACCTTGCTGCCAAAGATCCTGAGTCCTGACACGTCAGGCTTGACACCGAAGAAGGCCTGCCATGGAGTCTGACTCTGACCTGTCACAGGCAGCACACATCTGACATGGTTAGCTGCTTTTGCTGCGTAAGCCCAGAACTCTATGGGCAGGTGAGCTGCATGTAGCATGCTGCGGAGCTTTTCAACAATGGTTCTGTTCAGTCTCTCAGCTGCTCCATTCTGCTCAGGGCTGTAAGGAGCAGAATGCTGATGCAGGATACCCTTGCTGTTGCAGAAGGCTTGCACTGTCTTGTTTACATACTCGCTGCCATTGTCTGTTCTAATAGCTTTGCACTTGCTGCCAGACTGCGTTTCCAGCTGCTGGATTACTGTAACAATGCAATCTGGCACCTGGTCCTTGCTGCGAAGAGGCATGACAACTGAAAACTTGGTGAACTCATCCAGGAAAGTAGCAAGGTAGCGGCTGCCGTCTCTGGCTGCCAAGCTGAATGGGCCACACACATCCATGTGAATTAGCCCAAGTGCGGCTGTCACAGCTGGAGCATTGGGAGATGGCAGGGGGAAGTGTACATGTCTATGCTGTTTACCTACAACACATCCCTCACACACTGCTGGATCAGATCCTGCTGCCCGAAACTGTGAGGCTGTAGTGTCAACACCGGTAACCATATGCTCTCGCTGCATGCGTTCAAGTACAGAGTATGATGCATGACCAAGTCTCTCATGCCACACCTTGGGTGAAACTGAAGTCCTGTTGTGGCCGCTGCTGGCTGAGTCCAGCAGCTGCTGCTGAGAGGTAGTCTCCTCAGGGCCTGACACTGAGGTAGCAGCAGTGAGATTAGCAGCTGTTGCTGAGATAAAGCTGCTGCATAGCTGGTTGGGTGCTGATGGAGCCATTACGATAGAGGCAGCTGGGAAAGGATAGCTGTCATTCTGCTTTGGTACTTGCATGCACAGGCTGTGTCCACGATAGCTGCCCTCCATCAGGCAGCTGTCCATCTGAAAAAGAAACTTGTAGCCTGCAGCTGTGGCTTGGGCAACAGAGACAAAGTTAGCTGATGCAGAGGGGACCAGCAATGCATGCTGAAGACACAAGATACCCTGATCTGTCCTGAGCCAGGCATCTCCCTCACCAACTGCATTTAGCTGATGGCCAGCTGCTGCCAGGTAAACAGGCTGTGGAGCTGGGTAGGAGCGAAAGCTGGTGAGGTTGCTGGCATTGGTGCAGATGTGCCTAGATGCTCCTGAGTCAATGAAGTAGGGCATGTGAGTGTCGCCATCAATCAGGTGCTGCTTGGGGTTCTGAGCTGAGACAGGCTGGCCATAACGGCTGGTGAACAGCCTTGCTCTGTTAGGGCTGAGGCTGCTTTTACCAGCAGCAGGGCTGTATGACCTACCCTTGCCTGGGCTGCCAGCCCTGCCTGGGCTGTGACCAGAGGTCCTGGCTGGGCTGTCGTCAGCTCTGCCTGGGTTAGACAGCAGCATGGACCTCAGTCTCTCTCGCTGGCTCCTGTCAAAAACACGACACTCAGCCATGATGTGTCCCTCTTTGTTGCAGAAGTGACAGGTCATGTGAGCATGTGGATTCTCTTCTCTGGTGCTGTGGTCTGAGTGAGCTGGAGAGCTGCTGCGCTGCATGGCTGCGTTGCTGCTCCTGCCTGGCTGGGGCACCCTGCCCCCCCCCCTGCCTCGCCATCCCGACCCCCCTGAGTAGCCAGCCCCCCTGGGTGAGAATGAGGAGGAGGAGGCCCAGAGAGAGGAAGAGGAGGAGGTGTCAAGCTGCTTTTGCCGATCCAGCTGCAGGTCTGCTTCCCGGTATTGCAGGACTGTTTTGACTTTGCTCAGAGGCAGTGCTGTGCTGGACTGATCATAGCGAAGCTGTTCCACGGTTGGTCTGAACTCATCAGGCATGGCAGCCAGCACTGACAGCACGATGGAGGTGTCAGAGGGATTGCAGTTGCATGCTTGCAGGTTGGCTTGCAGCATTAGCAGTCGGCTGAAGAATTGGGAGATGGTCTCACCAGGGTACAATCTGAGCATGGACAATTGCTGCTGTAGCTGGGTCTGGTGCGCGAGGGAGGACTGGGTGTACTCAGCTTTGATATTGTCCCAGGCGGCCTTGGCTGAGACTGCATTGCCGACGGCGAAGAAATGCTGAGGATTGACGTAGCGTAGTATCATGGCTTTGGCCTTTGCGTCTGAGGTGTTCTCTGCGTCGCGCACAGTAAGCGCTGCTGCATAGGCATCTTGCGTAGCCTGCGAGGAGCCTTGGATAGGCGCAGTGGGCAAGGGGGTGATGCCTGTGTCGACGATCTGAAATAGGTTGTGCTCGATGAGCGCGTATTTGACGCGGATCTGCCAGAACTGATAGTTGTCGTCAGTGAGCAGGTCGATTTGGGCTCCCGGCCCGATCGACGAAGCCGCCATCGCCGAACGACTAACTGTCGAACGCACGACCCCTTCCCGGCGACTTACTGATGCCTTTCACGCGTCTGCGTGCGTGGGCCCATAACCCTGTAGAGAGCGTAGGGACAGACGCGGCACTCAGCTTAGGGTTCTTACCAGTGCTGGGCGATTGGGTAATAATGTAATAAGTCGGTAATAATCCAGCGCAAAAAACGGTAATAAGTCGAAAAAACCGTCCTCAAAATAAGTAAACTTTATTACATCGGTAATTGCTCCACCGCTCGTTTGGTACTCCGCTTATTACTTATCCCCCAACAATGTATCCCATCTTCCGCAAACCCCAAAGCGGGCGGCTGCCCACCACAGCCGAACATCCATCGCAGAACAACCACATAGCGTCCCAACGCTCTGTAACAACAAGTGCCGATAACGAGATCATTATTATTCATCAAGGGCGAGAGGCGCAACAGCCTCAGTGCCAACCTGTCCAGCACTTTGCGTGTGTACCTTGACAAGACCTTCACCCTCAAAACGTTCCCCTACAAAGAGGCCATTGATTACTGGATGGCTGGGGCATCTGCCAGCTAGGGCTAGGGTGTGGGGCTACAGCCCAGCCTGTTGCATGCTGACCCACTAGGGCTAGAGTGTGGGGCTACAGCCTAGCCTGTTGCATGCTGACCCACAAGGGCTGGGGTGTGGGGCTATGTGGGATATATTGCATCCAGGTCCTACAAGGGAGTATGCTGTAATTGTACAGAATTGATTGGCAGTTTTCGCGAATTCTTTTGGTTTATGTTTATTAAACAATTAATCAATTCATTATTATATAATAAAAGTAATAAAAAACTCTTGATTTGATGTTTTTTATTACACTGAGTAATACGTCTTTGGCGAATCGCCCAGCACTGGTTCTTACATAACTAACTGCTGACGGCACTAAGCACACTGCTAAGTGCCTACCTGTAGAGAGCGTAGGGACAGACGCGGCACTCAGCTTAGGGTGCCGAGGTCTGCCCCTCTAACTGCCTTAAGACGGACAGTCTCACTCTCTCACTCTGCAGCCCTGAGTGCTGTCAAACATGTCTCACACTTCCGGTGCTCAATATCTTTTGCACCCGGACATGTTCACAACATTGTCCTACAATATCTAGTCGTGCGTTAGGTCATCCGATGGTGCGAACATACCATGACGTACCGATGCCGAGGTTGGGCCGCGTAGGGGTTGTGTGCTGGAACCTCGTACCGGGCCGCGTAGGGGTTGTGTGCTGGAACCTCGAACACTCACTCCTACAATCCTAATAGCTTATAAGCCCCGTTCGCATCAGAATAGGTAGCGCTGGACCAACCCAGCTCCCACTGCACCTGGCCACACCCGCAATGGGCGTCGCCAATAAATACGCCGCATCGGACGCGACCGCTGGCTTCTATAACAAGTATAGCTTCAGGTTGGAAAGCTGTTGGGTCGCAGTGGAGAGCTGTTGGGTCGCAGCCACTCCGCAGGGTCGCAAGCCCCGGTCCAGCTCATAACACCCTGGTGCCGGCCGGCAGGTGGATTAATCCCATTGTTTCGGCTGCGCGGAAAGATGAGGTTCCAGTGGAGGCCTGCGTGCTGCCACCTGAGCAAACCGCTGACGTGAGTGCCGGGGGAGGCTGAATGGCTCACTAAGCCGGGACGCAACCATCGCCGTCGGCAGCGGACGTTGTCTGCAAACGCGGCCGTGAGCCTCAAAGCGTGCTCCATAGCGTTTGAACCATTCTGCTTCCACGAGCCAACCATCTTTTAGGCTACCTGACTTTATCCGGACGGAGATGACCGCTTGACGCAGCCTATGGCCTCACCTAGACGCTTGCGCTGCCAATCGACCCAGCTCACGCCGCGATCTGCACGCAGGTGGCTTACGAACGATTCCGCACCGCCTGGGATGAAGCTGTGGCCAAGGGCAACCCCAAGCTTCGCAAGGTCCTGCAATCAGTGTTTGGCCGGCAGCTGATGCTGGCAGGTGAGGTCCAGGACACAGCCCACCTGCTGCCCGCTACCTGCATCACACTGCCGCCTGGCACCTCCTGTGCCACACCATCTGCCTGCCCACCTCACCGCCTGGTCTCTCTGTGGTTGGCTCTGATGCCTGAGCCAGCTCGTCAGTCTGCCACTGCCACCTCTTGGTGACCATGCCTGCACACCCACTTCAGCCCTGACTCCTGAGCCACCCCACCTCATGCCTGGTTCTTGCCTGTTATATTCAGCAGACATCTCACACCCTGTGTTGAGGTCCAACGCGCCTGCACCAACACGCTCTTGCAGGCCTGTTCAAGCTGCTGTGGTCGGTGTGCGTCATCATGGGTGCCTTCTTCTTCGTTCGAACGCTCCAGTTCCACGTGAACAGGCACCCAGAGTGGAGGGAGCCCTACCAGGGCTGGATCCTGGCTGCAGCCTTCTTCATGGACGGCTACGTGCTGGGTGGGTGCACAGACTGCCTGCCCTCACCACACCTACCTGCCCTGCCCTGCTGCCCTGCCCTGCTCTGCTGAAGCTGGGACCAAGGCTGGCTTGACTGCGCAGCCATTGCACCAGCAAGGCTCGACCCTGCCTGGCCTGCAGGCCCCTCTTCTAGGCTGCCTGCTGACCTGCCTGACCTGCCCTGGTCTGGTCTGGTTGGCTGTGTCTTCCATCCTCGCCGCCCACTCCATATCACAATCACAGCAAACTGCAAAGCCGCGCCTGGCCGCAGGCATTGCCCTCCAGCGCATGACGTATGGCTGCATGACGGTGGGCGTGTCTGTGCGCGCCGCCCTGACCAACGCCATCTGCCGCAAGTCCTTTGCCATGGCCAGCATCACCAAGGAGATGGCCTCGGACGCAGTGTCCTTCGTGGCCAGTGACATCACCAAGATCTTCGATGGCATCCAGGCAAGGCGTGGGGCGAGGCGTGGGCATGGGGGTGTGGTGTGGTATGAAGGTCAGGCACGTAGGCTGCCTAGTACCTGCTGCCAGGTGTGCTGTTGATGGGCTGCTGCTGGCCTGCTGCTACGGCTGCTGCTGCGCTTGCCAGGCCAGGTTGGGGCCTAGCCGCGCACTGGATGCCCCTCACCCGCCTGCCCCTCTGGCCCTGCAGGACATCCACTACCTGTGGACCGCTCCCATTGAGGCGCTGGCCATCCTGACCATTCTGGTGGTGCTGGTCAAGCAGTGGGCGCTGCCTGGCTGGGGTGTGGTGTTCATCGTCATGCCCTGCCAGTACCTGTTTGGCTGGCGCATCATCCTGCACAAGAAGGCCAACGCAGCCAACACCCAGGAGCGCGGCTCCATCTTCCAGGAGCTGCTGCCCGCCATGAAGCTGGTCAAGTGAGCACCACAGCACCCAACACCGGCTGACTGGCTCACACCCTGGTCACACCTGCCCTGGTCGCCTGGCGATGGTCACAATTGCCCACCCACCCCTGCCCTAAACACAGCTATCAGCGACCTGAACACAGCTGCAGGCTGCTGGCTGAGTGGCCTGTTGCTGGCTGGCGCTGCCCCTTGCCAGGTACTATGCCTGGGAGCAGTTCTTTGAGAAGACCGTCAGCACAGTGAGTGGCTGCTCCCTACACACACACCTTGCTCTGGCACCTACCTGCACCTGCACCTGCCCCTGCCTGTCTGGAATGAGGCCTGCAGCTTCACCTGCTTGGTCTGGAGCAATTTGTGCTGTGCCTTCAGCCGTCTTGGGTGGGCATTGGGTGTCATCTTGAGCTGTGCTGCCTGTTGTGCAGATCCGCAAGCGTGAGCTGGCCATCCAGTCCCGTGTGGCCTTCATCAAGACCATCCAGATCATGTGAGTGGGCAGCAGCGGACAAGGCACAGTTGTGACCCTCCACCCCAAAAGCATCATATCCTGAGGTTGTACTAGCCATGCCCTCCCTCTCCCTCCATGCCTACCCCCTGTCACCCCTCTCCCACTACTACCCCTAATCCTGCACTACCGCCCTGCCCTGCCCTGCCTAGCCCTGCCTAGCCCTGCCCTGAACTCTCCCACTTGGCCCCTCTGGCCTGCATGAGCATGACACCCAGTGGCCACAGACTGCCTACCATCCTGTGCCTTGACTTGCTGCTGCTGGCTGCTGTGCCATGCGCCTTTGTGCCGCAGGATGGTGTTTGGCACCCCACCTGCCACCGCACTGGTCATCTTCAGCGCCTACGAGCTTAACGTGTCGCGCATCACCAGCACCCTGACCTTCCCCATCCTGTCCCTGTTCAACATCCTGCGCTTCCCCCTGGTGGTGCTGCCCAAGGCCATGCGCGCTGCATCAGATATGCTTGCCTCCATCGACAGGTGAGGTGCTGCTGCCACACGTGCCACCAGCAGCAGCTCCAGCCTGGCAGGTGTTTCAGGCTTTGCTGATGAACAACGAGCTGACTAGGCCTGCCAGCCCCAGCAGTGGACATGCGGCTGCCGCTGCTGCTGGCCTGTGCTTGCCGCAGGGTGGAGGCGTTCCTGCTGGCTGAGGTGCCAGACCGCCAGGCCATGAACCGCACAGCCGGGGTCGCTATTGTGAGTGCAGGATGCAGGCTGCTCGTGTACCCCGCCCCTGGCCCACCCCTTTCAATGCCTCTTGCAACCACTGCCCTGCCCCTCATCCCTGCCGCTGTGCCTCCCCTGCCCATCCTTGCCTCATGTGGTGGCTGTGCCTGCCTGGCTGCAGCGGGACGCGGAGTTCAAGCACCCCAACAGCACTACCCCATTCACCTTGTCGGTGCCCGAGTTCAGCGTCAAGGCTGGTGAACTGGTGGCTGTTGTGGGGCGTGTGGGTGCTGGCAAGTCGTCCCTCATCTCCGCCATCCTGGGCAACATGGAAAAGCTGCACGGCAGCGCCACATGCGGTGGCCGCGTGGCCTATGTGCCCCAGAACCCCTGGTGCCAGAACCTGACCCTGGTGAGACGCACAGCCAGGCAGCACAGGGCTGCGCAGGGCAGGGCAGGGCAGGGATTGTCAACATCTGGGACACAGCTGGGTGTGGAGTAGTAGGGCAGGGCAGGGCAAGTACCTCTTCCATGCTGGACCAATGCCTACATTTCTTTACTGCCTGGGTGCTTGCAGCGTGACAGCATCCTGTTTGGCAAGGAGTTCGACCCTGAGGCTTACGACGCCGTCATCCACGCCTGTGCCCTGGAGCTGGACCTGCAGATCCTCCCACAGGGCGACCAGAGCTATGCAGGCCTGCGTGGCATCAACCTAAGCGGTGGTGAGCACGCCTGCCTGCTGCTGGGCCTGGCCTGGCCCCTCCACCCAGCCATATGCTCCCTCCCATCCACTCCTTTGCAACCTCAGGC
The DNA here is from genome assembly GCA_030144725.1 of Haematococcus lacustris. Lineage (NCBI taxonomy): Eukaryota > Viridiplantae > Chlorophyta > Chlorophyceae > Chlamydomonadales > Haematococcaceae > Haematococcus > Haematococcus lacustris. Next base: position 15,916,982 of record JASKMD010000029.1, read on the forward strand.
CTGCCACGTGTGGAGCTGCTTGCTTGGCTTCCTGCACTGCAGGCCAGCGCCAGCGCCTGAACGTGGCCCGCGCTGCCTACGCCGACAGCGACCTGGTGCTGCTGGACAACGCCCTGTCCGCTGTGGACCACCACACCGCCCACCACATGTTCAGCCACTGCCTGCGCGGCCTGATGCGCGACAAGGCCGTGGTCATGATCACGCACCAGGTCGAGTTCCTGCCGCAGATGGACAAGGTGGCCATCATGGAGGACGGCCGCATGCTGTACTTCGGACCCTGGAATGAGCGCGCGCGCGAGCTGTTGTCGAGGGTGCTGCCCACCTCGCACCTCCTGGCAGCTGCTGGTGGCGCAGAGCAGCCGCGCGACACGACCAAGAAGGCGCGCCCCGCGACCTCCGGCTCGCTGAACCTGGGCGTGACCGACCTGAAGGGCAGCATGGGCAAGAAGAAGGAGAAGAAGACTGCGCTGACTGTGAACGAGGCCATGCGCACCATGTTAGCCTACTCGCCGGGCTGGGGCACGGTGTTCATCGTCACCTTGATCATCTTCCTGGCCTGCCAGACCTCGCGCCAGATCAGCGACTGGTGGCTGCGGCAGTGGACCAGTGACGCGCGCGTGTGGTACCCCCAGAGCGTGATCAGGAGGAACCCAGTGGACGCCGCCACTGACCCGCCCTTCACCAAGCTGTCTGCCAGCCAGGTGGGCTGGAAATGCAGCTTCAGGAGTGGTGGGTTGGGTGGGACAGCAGTCCAGGCAGGAGGGCAGGAGGTCAGAGACAGTGCTCCTGTGTGGTGCAGGGGCAGCGAGGGCTGCTTCCCATCTAATCCTGGCTGCTGTCCTGCCCCTGGTGTGTGCCGCAGGCCTACATCATCACCTACTCCATCCCTGTGCTGTTCTTCGTCTTCTCCATGTACTTCCGCGGTGAGGGCTTCCACTGGTGGACACACGGCTCCTGCCAGCGCCTGCACGCCCGCGCCGTGCACAAGTGAGGCTGGGCCTGATCCAGGAGGGCAGCAGCAGCAGCAGCTGCAGCAGTGAGGCTCCTAGGATCAGGCAGCTGCCAGCTATGCCATACCACTGGTTGCAAGCATTCAGTGCAGATAGCGCCAGGGCAGTTCGTTCCCTTTTCCTTTCCTTTGCCTACACTGATTAGTCCCACCCTGCACCCGCAGCACCCTGTACGCCCCGCTGAGCTTTTTCCTGCAAAACCCAGTGGGTGAGCTGCTGCTGGCGTTCACCAAGGACCAGGACACCATGGACGAGGGCCTGGTGGACTCCCTGCACTACCTGGGCATCTATGGTGAGGGCAGCAGCAGCAGGCTAGGCATCCTCTCAGCAGTGGTGGATGGTTGATTGGTTGGTTGGTTGGTTGGTTGTGGCCTGACCCGCTGGTGTCGTGGCTTGTCAGCCTCACTGCTGGTGCCCTGGGTGTGGTGGTGCAGGGCTGATCATGTTGTCCACCATCATCACGGTGTCGACCACCATCTACTACTTCTCCGTCTTTGCGGGCGTGCTCATTATCGTGACCCTGATCATGTTGGTTTACTACCTGCCCGCTGCCACCAAGCTCAAGGCGCACCGCACCACCACAGGAGGTGAGGGCTGTATGACACGCCTCAGTTGGTCAGTGCACAAGCAAATCTAGTTGCAGCACTGGTGGGCTGCTGGCGGTGCAGGTAGCCCTGCTGGCACCTGGCCTGCCTGGCATCAACCCCTGCTCTGTGGCCCTGGCCCTGGCCCTGGCCCTGGCATGAGCTGCTCCCTGGCCCTGCCCGCTGAGCAGGAGCGCTGGTGGGCCTGGTGGCTGAGACGCTGGAGGGGCTGTCCGTCATCCAGGCCTTCAACAAGACCGAATTCTTCATCCAGACTGCCATCCAGCGGTGAGTGGACGCACCAGCCCCAGCCTGCCTGCCATGGAGCATGCGTGACATCCCTCGCATGGCTAGCCACCTGGCTGCTCCACAGCTGCCTGGAGCGCAAGGCTTCAGGCCACTGAGCTGAGCACCTGGCCATGGCCGCCTCCCAGCCCCAGCACCCAGGCACACCACCCTGCCTGCCTGCCTATTGCCGCCTTGGCTGCTCAGGAATGACGTGCACCACGCCACCGTGTTCACTGGCGAGTCCCTGAACCTGTGGCTGGCGCACTGGTGCGACCTGTACGGCGCCATCCTGGTGCTGGCCGTGTCCTGCTTTGCGGTGGGCCTGGCGGAGGAGCTGGGCGCAGCCACTGTGGGACTGGCATTCAGCAACACCATCCAGGTGAGGGCCACTGCATGCTGTGTGCCACTGCCACTGCCGCCGACCTGACATAACCTGCTTCAGCCTGCCCTGCCCTGCTACACCACACCGCACCACTTACCCTTACCGCACCACTTACCCTGGCCTGGCCTGGTCTGCTTCCTGTGCAGATGCTTGTGTTCTACACCTGGTCCGTTCGCTTCCTGGCAGAGTCCTTGTTCAACCTTGCAGCTGTGGAGAAGATCGGCTGGCTGGGTGGGTGGCGGCCCTGCTCCTGCCTGGACAGCAGCCCAGCGCACATCCTGTCCAGCACAGGACTGCCCCTGCCTGGTGCTGGCCCCACACCACACCCTGCAGCACCCGGACCAAAACCCCATTCCCAGCTGCCCACCCCTGCTGGCCCTGCTCGCCTCCCTGCTGCTGCAGCCACCTCCATTCCAGTGGAGGGTGCTGCAAAGGCTGATCAGACCCCGGCTTCCAGCACCTCTACCAGTGGTGGCAAGCCTGACTTGAGCATTGTGGTGTCAGCGGGAGGCAAGCAGGCCAAGTCTGGCACCATGGACGCTGACGGGGCACCCATCAACTGGCCCAGCCGCGGCACCGTGGTGTTTGACAACGTGTGGATGAAATGTGAGTGGCTGGTCCAAGCCCCCGCAGGCAGTGGCTGGCCTGACGTGATGCACCTCCAGCTGACCAGCCTGTGTCCCTGCCCCTGCCCTGCCCCCGTGCCAGCTTGCATGCATCGAAGATTCGACATTCCCATTGCTGGGCATCAGCCCATGCTCTGCCCACCAGCAGCTTGCTGTCCATGACCTGCAGATGCGCCCACTGCACCCTTTGCCCTCAAGGGCGTCACCTTCTCGCTGGCCCACCATGACAAGGTGAGACCCAGGACAGGGCACTGCTCCCCTTCACCACAGGCTACTGCAGCCACACACTGGCCTCCCTGGCAGTGTCATGCACCTGGACCATGCAGCATAGCCCAGTGTTTCAGCAAGCCCCTCCAGCCCCACCATCAAGCAACGTCCAGCACTGCCTCGCTGCTGCCGCCCTGCCCAGCCCACCCCACCCACATGCAGTCCAGCCTGTCAGCAATTTGTTCCACCCTACATGGACTCGAAGCTGCCTGGCTGCCTGGCTGCCCCCCACTGCAGGTCGGTGTGGTGGGTCGCACTGGGTCGGGCAAGAGCACGCTGCTGCTGGCGCTGTACCGCATGTTTGAGCTGGAGAAGGGCAACATCTTCGTGGACGGTGCCAACATCGCCAGCATGACCCTGCGCCGCCTGCGCCGCGGTCTGAGCATCATCCCCCAGGAGCCTGTGGTGTTCAGCGGCACCGTGCGCACCAACCTGGACCCCTTCAGCGAGCACACCGATGTGGAGCTGTGGGATGTGATCAAGCAGGTGAGCCAGGCCAGGCCAGTGCTGGTAGCAGCAGCAGCAGTCAGGGACTGCAGCCAGGGTCAGGCGCACAACCAGATACTGCAGCCCCTGCCCCTGCTGGCACCTTCCCACTCGTCCCTGCCCCTGCTCCACACCCACAGCTGGACCCCCCCTGCCCTGTCCTGCCCCACAGGCCAGCCTTGAGGAGCAGGTGAAGCGCACGGGCGGCCTGGACGGCCGTGTGGCTGGCACTGGCTCAGGCGCCTGGTCCCTGGGCCAGCAGCAGCTGGTGTGCCTGTCACGCGCTGCCCTGCGCAAGGTGCGTGTGGCCAACCGGCACTGCTGGTGGTGGTGGATGGCTGTTGGCCCAGGGACAGCGCTGGAGTGCACATCAGCCAGGTTGTGAGGTCCACATCTGCTGTGCTGCTGGTCAAGGTGGCCAGGAGGAGCAGTGGTTGAGCTGAGCCCTGGCTGGTGGCCCTGGTGCTGCAGGTGCCTGTGCTGTGCCTGGACGAGGCCACTGCCGCCATGGACCCGGCCACTGAGCAGGAGGTGCAGGCCGTCATCAAGCGCGTGTTTCAGGCGCGCACTATCATCACCATTGCGCACCGCCTGGACACCGTGATTGAGTCCGACAAGGTGAGGCCAGCAGCTGCCTAGGCCGTGAGGGGCGGGTGGCAGGGCAAGGCACAGCCGCTGGCAGAGGCATGCGCTGGTCTGCCTGAACCCAGCAGCAGAGGAGGGGCCTGTCAGGCTGAGGTGCTGGAAGCGCTGGTTGCTGGCATTGCGTGCCATTAGGCTGGAGGGCAGTGAGTGCTGGCTTCACAGTGCCCCCTGCCCTCTGCCCTGCCCAGGTGCTGGTGATGGAGGCTGGTGTGCTGAAGGAGAATGCGGAGCCCAGCGCCCTGCTGGCTGACCGGGAGTCCATGTTCAGCAAGCTGGTGGACAAGACTGGCGACGCTGCTGCAGCCGCTCTGCGCCAGATGGCAGCCAACTTCTTTGCGGCACGCCAGGCTGCAGGGCATGGGCGCTGAGCAGGGGCAGTGGACAGCAGCCAGTGAAGGAGGGCAAGAGGCAGCCAGTCGAGCTGTGGCACGCAAGCATGTGGGTTCTGTGATGGAGAGTATGCGATGGGTTAGGTCAGGCCATGGGGCCGACAGCCATGGGTGAGAAGAATCAAAAGAGGCTGGGAGTTTACACATGCTGGCTGTGAAGCCATGGAGGCAGCAAGATTTTGCAACGAGTTTTTGCCTGTAGCCGAGTGACCCGCTGCTGCTGACCAGCTGGGATCCGGTGATGAGGGGAGTGTACGCTTTAGGTGGGGAGGCTATAGCTACAGCCGTAACTGGCGAGATGTTCCTGCGCTTGTACTGTGCATGCTTGTGTCCAGCACCTGCTACGGCGCTGGGCAGCTGCATGCGGAGCCTTTGTACCTGCATAGAATGACAGGCAGCATCCTTGCATAGCGTGAGCGAATATGTGAACATCTTGTATGGCAGGAACAGCATCATGCAGCTTGTATTGTAGAACTATGGAGGTATCCGTGTTGAACTTGGATCTGGAGTGTCAGTGAGGTAGCTGGGAGTTGAATGAATGTAACTACACTCTACACCCTGCCCTAGTCTCAGGCGCCCACAACTGCACGGTATTGGCTTGGCTTACACCGAACACCGAACTGCGTAGATGTGAGTGCCGCGCTCAGCGCAAACCATCGCAGTCCTCTACTATTGTTGGGATGCTCCGTCTCTTGAAACCGTGTGACACGAGCTGTTGTCTGACAAGCTCTTATCTTGCGTGAGGTCATCCAATGGTGCGAACATACCATCACGCACCAATGCCGAGGTTCAGCCGCGTAGGGGGTTGTATGCCGGAACCTCGAACACTCACTCCTACAATCCTAAAAGCTTAAAGCCCCACCCACCCACGATACAGGCAGAGCTGGACCAGCCCAGCTTCCACCGCATTTGGCCACACCCGCAATGGGCGTCGCCAATAAATACGCCGCGTCGGACGCGACCGCTGGCTTCTTTAGTATAGCTTCAGGTAGGAGAGTTGTTGGGCCACAGCCACTCCGCAGCGTCGCAAGCCCCGGTCCAGCTCATACAACCCTGGTGCCGGCCGGCAGGTGGATTAATCCCATTGTCTCGGCTGCGCGGAGAGATGATGTGCCAGTGGAGGCCTGCGTGCTGCCACCTGAGCAAACTGCAGACGTGAGTGCCGCGGGAGGGTCATTGGCTCCCTAGGCCGGGGCGCAACCATCGCCGTTGGCAGCGGACATTGTCCTGCAACTTCAGCCGTCAGCCTCAGCGTGCTCCACAGCGTTTGAACCCTACTACTTCCACGAGTCAACCATCTTTTAGGCGACCTGACCTTTTCCGGACCGGGATTTGACAGCTTGTCGCAGCCTTGGGCCTGACCTGGACGCTTGCGCTGCCAACTGACGCAGCCTACGCCGCGATCTGTACGCAGGTGGCTTACGAACGGTTCCGCACCGCCTGGGATGAAGCTGTGGCCAAGGGCAACCCCAAGCTCCGCAAGGTCCTGCAATCAGTGTTTGGCCGGCAGCTGATGCTGGCAGGTGAGGTACAGGACACAGCCCACCTGCTGGCCGCTGCCTGCATCACACTGCCGCCTGGCACCTCCTGTGCCACACCATCTGCCTGCCCACCTCACCACCTGGTTTCTCTGTGTTTGGCTCTGATGCCTGAGCCAGCTCTACAGTCTGCCACTGCCACCTCTTGGTGACCATGCCTGCACACCCACTTCAGCCCTGACTCCTGAGCCACCCCACCTCATGCCTGGTTCTTGCCTGTTATATTCAGCAGACATCTCACACCCTGTGTTGAGGTCCAACGCGCCTGCACCAACACGCTCTTGCAGGCCTGTTCAAGCTGCTGTGGTCGGTGTGCGTCATCATGGGTGCCTTCTTCTTCGTTCGAACGCTCCAGTTCCACGTGAACAGGCACCCAGAGTGGAGGGAGCCCTACCAGGGCTGGATCCTGGCTGCAGCCTTCTTCATGGACGGCTACGTGCTGGGTGGGTGCACAGACTGCCTGCCCTCACCACACCTACCTGCCCTGCCCTGCTGCCCTGCCCTGCCCTGCTGAAGCTGGCACCAAGGCTGGCTTGACTGCGCAGCCATTGCACCAGCAAGGCTCGACCCTGCCTGGCCTGCTTGACCTGCCCTGGTCTGGTCTGGTTGGCTGTGCCTTCCATCCTCGCCGCCCACTCCATATCACAATCACAGCAAACTGCAAAGCCGCGCCTGGCCGCAGGCATTGCCCTCCAGCGCATGACGTATGGCTGCATGACGGTGGGCGTGTCTGTGCGCGCCGCCCTGACCAACGCCATCTGCCGCAAGTCCTTTGCCATGGCCAGCATCACCAAGGAGATGGCCTCGGACGCAGTGTCCTTCGTGGCCAGTGACATCACCAAGATCTTCGATGGCATCCAGGCAAGGCGTGGGGCGAGGCGTGGGCATGGGGGGTGGTGTGGTATGGAGGTCAGGCACTTAGGCTGCCTAGTACCTGCTGCCAGGTGTGCTGTTGATGGGCTGCTGCTGGCCTGCTGCTATGGCTGCTGCCGCGCTTGCCAGGCCAGGTTGGGGCCTAGCTGCACACCAGGATGCCCCTCACCCTCCTGCCCCTCTGGCCCTGCAGGACATCCACTACCTGTGGACCGCTCCCATTGAGGCGCTGGCCATCCTGACCATTCTGGTGGTGCTGGTCAAGCAGTGGGCGCTGCCTGGCTGGGGTGTGGTGTTCATCGTCATGCCCTGCCAGTACCTGTTTGGCTGGCGCATCATCCTGCACAAGAAGGCCAACGCAGCCAACACCCAGGAGCGCGGCTCCATCTTCCAGGAGCTGCTGCCCGCCATGAAGCTGGTCGAGTGAGCACCACAGCACCCAGCACCGGCTGACTGGCTCACACCCTGGTCACACCTGCCCTGGTCGCCTGGCGATGGTCGCACTGGCTCACCCACCCCTGCCCTGAACACAGCTATCAGTGACCTGAACACAGCTGCAGGCTGCTGGCTGAGTAGCCTGTTGCTGGCTGGTGCTGCCCCTTGCCAGGTACTACGCCTGGGAGCAGTTCTTTGAGAAGACCGTCAGCACAGTGAGTGGCTGCTCCCTACAAAGCCCCTGCCCCTGCCCCTGCCCCTGCCTTCTTGGTCTGGAGCCATTTGTTCTGTGCCTTCATCCGTCTTGGGTGGGCATTGGGTGTCATCTTGCGCTGTGCTGCCTGGTGTGCAGATCCGCAAGCGTGAGCTGGCCATCCAGTTTCGCGTGGCCCTGATCAAGACCATCCAGGTCATGTGAGTGGGTAGCAGCGGACAAGGCACAGTTGTGACCCTCCACCCCAAAAGCATCATATCCTGAGGTTGTACTAGCCATGCCTACCCCCTGTCACCCCTCTCCCACTACTACCCCTAATCCTGCACTACCGCCCTGCCCTGCCCTGCCTAGCCCTGCCTAGCCCTGCCCTGAACTCTCCCACTTGGCCCCTCTGGCCTGCATGAGCATGACACCCAGTGGCCACAGACTGCCTACCATCCTGTGGCTTGACTTGCTGCTGCTGACTGCTGTGCCACGCTCCTTTGTGCCGCAGGATGGTGTTCGGCACCCCACCTGCCACCGCCCTGGTCATCTTCAGCGCTTACGAGCTCAATGTGTCGCGCATCACCAGCACCCTGACCTTCCCCATCCTGTCCCTGTTCAACATCCTCCGCTTCCCCCTGGTGGTGCTGCCCAAGGCCATGCGCGCTGCATCAGATATGCTTGCCTCCATCGACAGGTGAGGTGCTGCTGCCACACGTGCCACCAGCAGCAGCTCCAGCCTGCCATGTGTTTCAGGCCTTGCTGATGAACAACGAGCTGACTAAGCCTGCCAGCCCCAGCAGTGGACATGCGGCTGCCGCTGCTGCTGGCCTGTGCTTACCGCAGGGTGGAGGCGTTCCTGCTGGCTGAGGTGCCGGACCGCCAGGCCATGAACCGCACAGCCGGGGTCGCTATTGTGAGTGCAGGATGCAGGCTGCTAGTGCAATCCTGCCCCTGGCCTACCCCTTTCAATGCCTCTTGCAACCACTGCCCTGCCCCTCATCCCTGCCGCTGTGCCTCCCCTGCCCATCCTTGCCTCACCTGGTGGCTGTGCCTGCCTGGCTGCAGCGGGACGCGGAGTTCAAGCACCCCAACAGCACCACCCCATTCACCTTGTCCGTGCCCGAGTTCAGCGTCAAGGCTGGTGAACTGGTGGCTGTCGTGGGGCGTGTGGGTGCTGGCAAGTCGTCCCTCATCTCCGCCATCCTGGGCAACATGGAGAAGCTGCATGGCAGCGCCACATGCGGTGGCCGCGTGGCCTACGTGCCCCAGAACCCCTGGTGCCAGAACCTGACCCTGGTGAGGCACACAGCCAGGTAGCATAGGGCTGCGCAGGGCAGGGCAGGGCAAGGATTTGGGACACAGCTGGGTGTGTGAAGTAGTAGGGCAGGGCAAGGCAAGTGCCTCTGCCATGCTGGACCAATGCCTACGTTTCCTTCCTGCCTGGGTGCTTGCAGCGTGACAGCATCCTGTTTGGCAAGGAGTTCGACCCTGAGGCTTACGATGCCGTCATCCACGCCTGTGCCCTGGAGCTGGACCTGCAGATCCTCCCACAGGGCGACCAGAGCTATGCAGGCCTGCGTGGCATCAACCTCAGCGGTGGTGAGCACGCCTGCCTGCTGCTGGGCCTGGCCTGGCCCCTCCACCCAGCCATATGCTCCCTCCCATCCCCTCTGCAACCACAGGCCTGCCACGTGAAGAGCTGCTTGCTTGACTTCCTGCACTGCAGGCCAGCGCCAGCGCCTGAACGTGGCCCGCGCTGCCTACGCCGACAGCGACCTGGTGCTGCTGGACAACGCCCTGTCCGCTGTGGACCACCACACCGCCCACCACATGTTCAGCCACTGCCTGCGCGGCCTGATGCGCGACAAGGCCGTGGTCATGATCACGCACCAGGTCGAGTTCCTGCCGCAGATGGACAAGGTGGCCATCATGGAGGACGGCCGCATGCTGTACTTTGGACCCTGGAACGAGCGCGCGCGCGAGCTGCTGTCGAGGGTGCTGCCCACCTCGCACCTCCTGGCAGCTGCTGGTGGCGCAGAGCAGCCGCGCGACACGACCAAGAAGGCGCGCCCCGCGACCTCCGGCTCGCTGAACCTGGGCGTGACCGACCTAAAGGGTAGCATGGGCAAGAAGAAGGAGAAGAAGACCGCGCTGACTGTGAACGAGGCCATGCGCACCATGTTGGTCTATTCGCCGGGCTGGGGCACGGTGTTCACCATCACCTTGATCATCTTCCTGGCCTGCCAGACCTCCCGCCAGATCAGCGACTGGTGGCTGCGGCAGTGGACCAGTGACGCGCGCGTGTGGTACCCCAAGAGCGTGATCAGGAGGAACCCAGTGGACGCCGCCACTGACCCGCCCTTCACCAAGCTGTCTGCCAGGTGGGCCAGGTGGGCCAGGTGGGCCAGGTGGGCCAGGTGTCTGCCAGGTGTCTGCCAGGTGGGCGACTGGTGGCTGATCAGTTACTGCCCCACTCGCCCGCAGCACCCTGTATGCCCCGTTGAGCTTCTTCCTGCAAAACCCAGTGGGCGAGCTGCTGCTGGCGTTCACCAAGGACCAGGACATCATGGACGAGAACCTGGTGGACTCCCTGCACTACCTGGGCATCTATGGTGAGGGCAGCAGCAGCAGGCTAGGCATCCTCTCAGCAGTGGTGGATGGTTGATTGGTTGGTTGGTTGGTTGGTTGTGGCCTGACCCGCTGGTGTCGTGGCTTGTCAGCCTCACTGCTGGTGCCCTGGGTGTGGTGGTGCAGGGCTGATCATGTTGTCCACCATCATCACGGTGTCGACCACCATCTACTACTTCTCCGCCTTTGCGGGCGTGCTCATCATCGTGACCCTGATCATGTTGGTGTTCTACCTGCCCGCTGCCACCAAGCTCAAGGCGCACCGCACAACCACAGGAGGTGAGGGCTGTATGACAGCCACAGTTGGCCAGTGCACAAGCAAATCTAGTGGCAGCCTTGTGGTGGGCTGCTGGCGGTGCTGGTAGCCCTGCTGGCACCTGGCCTGCCTGGCATCAAACCCTGCCCTGTGGCCCTGGCCCTGGCCCTGGCATGAGCTGCTCCCTGGCCCTGCCTGCTGAGCAGGAGCGCTGGTGGGCCTGGTGGCTGAGACGCTGGAGGGGCTGTCCGTCATCCAGGCCTTCAACAAGACCGAGTTCTTCATCCAGACTGCCATCCAGCGGTGAGTGGACGCACCAGCCCCAGCCTGCATGCCATGGAGCATGCGTGACATCCCTCGCATGGCTAGCCACCTGGCTGCTCCACAGCTGCCTGGGGCGCAGGGCTCCAGGCCACTTGGCTGAGCACCTGGCCATGTCCGCCTACCAGCCCCAGCACCCAGCCCCAGCACCCTCCCTGCCTGCCTGGTTGCCGCCTTGGCTGCTCAGGAATGACGTGCACCACGCCACCGTGTTCACTGGCGAGTCCCTGAACCTGTGGCTGGCGCACTGGTGCGACCTGTATGGCGCCATCCTGGTGCTGGCCGTGTCCTGCTTTGCGGTGGGCCTGGCGGAGGAGCTGGGCGCAGCCACTGTGGGACTGGCATTCAGCAACACCATCCAGGTGAGGGTCCCTCGAACTGCATTTGACTACGCCGTGTGCCACAATCCACATTGTTGCTGCTGACCGACCTGACCTGCGCAGCCTGCCCTGCCATGCCCTGCCACACCACTAAACCCTTCACCCTGTCCTGGACTGCCATGTTTTCTGTGCAGATGCTTGTGTTCTACACCTGGTCCGTGCGCTTCCTGGCAGAGTCCCTGTTCAACCTGGCAGCTGTGGAGAAGATCGGCTGGCTGGGTGGGTGGTGGCCGTGCTCCTGCCTGGACAGCAGCCCGGCGCACACCCTGACGAGCACAGGACTGCCCCTGCCTGGTGCTGGCCCCACACCACACCCTGCAGCACCCGGACCAAAACCGCACTCCCAGCTGCCCACCCCTGTTGGCCCTGCTCGCCTTCCTGCTGCTGCAGCCACCTCCATTCCAGTGGAGGGCGCTGCCAAGGCTGATCAAACCCCGGCTTCCAGCAACTCCGGCAGTGGTGGCAAGCCTGACCTGAGCATCGTGGTGTCAGCGGGAGGCAAGCAGGCCAAGTCTGGCACCATGGACGTTGACGGGGCACCCATCAACTGGCCCAGCCGCGGCACCGTGGTGTTTGACAACGTGTGGATGAAATGTGAGTGGCTGGTCCAAGCCCCGCAGGCAGTGGCTGGCCTGAGATGATGCAACTCCAGCTGACCAGCCTGTGTCCCTGCCCCTGCCCTGCCCTTGTGCCAGCTTGCATGCATCCACGACCTCATGGTCAACATTCCCATTGCTGGGCATCAGCCCATGCTCTGCCCACCAGCAGCTTGCTGGCCATGACCTGCAGATGCGCCCACTGCACCCTTTGCCCTCAAGGGCGTCACCTTCTCGCTGGCCCACCATGACAAGGTGAGATCCAGGACAGGGCACTGCTCCCCTTCACCACAGGCTACTGCAGCCACGGACTGGCCTCCCTGGCAGTGTCATGCACCTGGACCGTGCAGCATAGCCCAGTGTTTCAGCAAGCCCTCTAGCCCCATCATCAAGCAACGTCCAACACTGCCTTGCTGCTGCCGCCCTGCCCAGCCCACCCCACCCACATGCAGTCCAGCCTGCCAGCAATTTGTTCCACCCTACATGGACTCGAAGCTGCCTGGCTGCCTGACTGCCCCTCATTGCAGGTTGGCGTGGTGGGTCGCACTGGGTCGGGCAAGAGCACGCTGCTGCTGGCGCTGTACCGCATGTTTGAGCTGGAGAAGGGCAACATCTTCGTGGACGGTGCAAACATCGCCAGCATGACCCTGCGCCGCCTGCGCCGCGGTCTGAGCATCATCCCCCAGGAGCCTGTGGTGTTCAGCGGCACCGTGCGCAACAACCTGGACCCCTTCAGCGAGCACACCGATGTGGAGCTGTGGGACGTGATCAAGCAGGTGAGCCAGGCCAGGCCAGTGCTGGCGGCAGCAGCAGCAGGCAGGGACCGCAGCCAGGGTCAGGTGCACAGCCAGGTTCCACAGCCCCTGCCCCTGCTCTTCACTCACAGCTGACCCTCCTCTGCCCTGCCCTGCGCCGCAGGCCAGCCTTGAGGAGCAGGTGAAGCGCACGGGCGGTCTGGACGGCCGTGTGGCTGGCACTGGCTCAGGCGCCTGGTCCCTGGGCCAGCAGCAGCTGGTGTGCCTGTCACGCGCTGCCCTGCGCAAGGTGCGTGTGGCCAACCGGCACTGCTGTTGGTGGTGGATGGCTGTTGGCCCAGGGACAGCGTTGCTGTGCACATCAGCCAGGGTGTGAGGTCCACATCTGCTGTGCTGCTGGTCAAGGTGGCCAGGAGGAGCAGTGGTTGAGCTGAGCCCTGGCTGGTGGCCCTGGTGTTGCAGGTGCCTGTGCTGTGCCTGGACGAGGCCACTGCCGCCATGGACCCGGCCACTGAGCAGGAGGTGCAGGCCGTCATCAAGCGCGTGTTTCAGGCGCGCACCATCATCACCATTGCGCACCGCCTGGACACCGTGATTGAGTCCGACAAGGTGAGGCCAGCAGCTGCCTAGGCCGTGAGGGGCGGGTGGCAGGGCAAGGCACAGCCGCTGGCAGAGGCATGCGCTGGTCTGCCTGAACCCAGCAGCAGAGGAGGGGCCTGGCAGGCTGTGGTGCTGGAAGCGCTGGTTGCTGGCATTGCGTGCCTTGAGGCTGGTGGGCAGTGAGTGCTGGCTTCACAGTGCCCCCTGCCCCCTGCCCTGCCCAGGTGCTGGTGATGGAGGCTGGTGTGCTGAAGGAGAATGCGGAGCCCAGCGCCCTGCTGGCTGACCGGGAGTCATGTTCAGCAAGCTGGTGGACAAGACTGGCGACGCTGCTGCAGCCGCACTGCGCCAGATGGCAGCCAACTTCTTTGCGGCACGCCAGGCTGCAGGGCATGGGCGCTGAGCAGGGGCAGTGGACAGCAGCCAGTGAAGGAGGGCAAGAGGCAGCCAGTCAAGCCGATGACACGCAAGCATGTGGGTTCTGTGATGGAGAGTATGCGATGGGTTAGGTCAGGCCATGGGGCCGACAGCCATGGGTGAGAAGAATCAAAAGAGGCTGGGAGTTTACACATGCTGGCTGTGAAGCCATGGAGGCAGCAAGATTTTGCAACGAGTTTTGCCTGTAGTAGCGACCCGCTGCTGCTGACCAGCTGGGATCCGGTGATGAGGGGAGTGTACGCTTTAGGTGGGGAGGCTATAGCTACAGCCGTAACTGGCGAGATGTTCCTGCGCTTGTACTGTGCTTGTGTCCAGCACCTGCTACGGCGCTGGGCAGCTGCATGCGGAGCCTTTGTACCTGCATAGAATGACAGGCAGCATCCTTGCATAGCGTGAGCGAATCTGTGAACATCTTGTATGGCAGGAACAGCATCATGCAGCTTGTATTGTAGAACTATGGAGGTATCCGTGTTGAACTTGGATCTGGAGTGTCAGTGAGGTAGCTGGGAGTTGAATGAATGTAACTACACTCTACACCCTGCCCTAGTCTCAGGCGCCCACAACTGCACGGTATTGGCTTGGCTTACACCGAACACAAAACTGTGTAGATGTGAGTGCCGCGCTTAGCGCAAACCATCGCAGTCCTCTACTATTGTTGGATTGCTCCGTCTCTTGAAACCGTGTGACACGAGCTGTTGTCTGACAAGCTCTATCGTGCGTGAGGTCATCCAATGGTGCGAACATACCATCACGCACCAATGCCGAGGTTCAGCCGCGTAGGGGGTTGTATGCCGGAACCTCGAACACTCACTCCTACAATCCTAAAAGCTTAAAGCCCCACCCACCCACGATACAGGCAGAGCTGGACCAGCCCAGCTTCCACCGCATTTGGCCACACCCGCAATGGGCGTCGCCAATAAATACGCCGCGTCGGACGCGACCGCTGGCTTCTTTAGTATAGCTTCAGGTAGGAGAGTTGTTGGGCCACAGCCACTCCGCAGCGTCGCAAGCCCCGGTCCAGCTCATACAACCCTGGTGCCGGCCGGCAGGTGGATTAATCCCATTGTCTCGGCTGCGCGGAGAGATGATGTGCCAGTGGAGGCCTGCGTGCTGCCACCTGAGCAAACCGCTGACGTGAGAGCCGCGGGAGGCTGAATGGCTCACTAGGGCGGGACGTAAACATCGCCGTTGGCAGCGGACATTGTCCTGCAACTTCAGCCGTCAGCCTCAGCGTGCTCCACAGCGTTTGAACCCTACTACTTCCACGAGTCAACCATCTTTTAGGCGACCTGACCTTTTCCGGACCGGGATTTGACAGCTTGTCGCAGCCTTGGGCCTCACCTGGACGCTTGCGCTGCCAATCGACCCAGCTCATTCCGCGATCTGTACGCAGGTGGCTTACGAACGGTTCCGCACCGCCTGGGATGTAGCTGTGGCCAAGGGCAACCCCAAGCTCCGCAAGGTCCTGCAATCAGTGTTTGGCCGGCAGCTGATGCTGGCAGGTGAGGTCCAGGACACAGCCCACCTGCTGGCCGCTGCCTGCATCACACTGCCGCCTGGCACCTCCTGTGCCACACCATCTGCCTGCCTACCTCACCACCTGGTCTCTCTGTGTTTGGCTCTGATGCCTGAGCCAGCTCTACAGTCTGCCACTGCCACCTCTTGGTGACCATGCCTGCACACCTCTCTCAGCCCTGACTCCCTGAGCCACCCCAGCCTCATGCCTGGTCCTTGTCTGTTATGTCCAGCAAACATCACACACCTTGTGCTGAGGTCCAATGCGCCTGCACCAACGCCCCTGCCCTTGCAGGCCTGTTCAAGCTGCTGTGGTCGGTGTGCGTCATCATGGGTGCCTTCTTCTTCGTTCGCACGCTCCAGTTCCACGTGAACAGGCACCCAGAGTGGAGGGAGCCCTACCAGGGCTGGATCCTGGCTGCAGCCTTCTTCATGGACGGCTACGTGCTGGGTGGGTGCACAGACTGCCTGCCCTCACCACACCTACCTGCCCTGCCCTGCTGAAGCTGGCACCAAGGCTGGCTTGACTGCGCAGCCATTGCACCAGCAAGGCTCGACCCTGCCTGGCCTGCTTGACCTGCCCTGGTCTGGCCTGGTTGGCTGTGCCTTCCATCCTCGCCGCCCACTCCATATCGCAAAATCAGCAAACTGCAAAGCTGCGCCTGGCTGCAGGCATTGCCCTCCAGCGCATGACGTATGGCTGCATGACGGTGGGCGTGTCTGTGCGCGCCGCCCTGACCAACGCTATTTGCCGCAAGTCCTTTGCCATGGCCAGCATCACCAAGGAGATGGCCTCGGACGCAGTGTCCTTTGTGGCCAGTGACATCACCAAGATCTTCGATGGCATTCAGGCAAGGCTTGGGCGAGGCGTGGGCGTGGGTGTGCGGTATGGAGGTCAGGCACTTAGGCTGCCTAGTACCTGCTGCCAGGTGTGCTGTTGATGGGCTGCTGCTGGCCTGCTGCTACGGCTGCTGCTGCGCTTGCCAGGCCAGGTTTGGGCCTAGCTGCGCACTGGATGCCCCTCACCCTCCTGCCCCTCTGGCCCTGCAGGACATCCACTACCTGTGGACCGCTCCCATTGAGGCGCTGGCCATCCTGACCATTCTGGTGGTGCTGGTCAAGCAGTGGGCGCTGCCTGGCTGGGGTGTGGTGTTCATCGTCATGCCCTGCCAGTACCTGTTTGGCTGGCGCATCATCCTGCACAAGAAGGCCAACGCAGCCAACACCCAGGAGCGCGGCTCCATCTTCCAGGAGCTGCTGCCCGCCATGAAGCTGGTCAAGTGAGCACCACAGCACCCAACACCGGCTGACTGGCTCACACCCTGGTCACACCTGCCCTGGTCGCCTGGCGATGGTCACAATTGCCCACCCACCCCTGCCCTAAACACAGCTATCAGCGACCTGAACACAGCTGCAGGCTGCTGGCTGAGTGGCCTGTTGCTGGCTGGCGCTGCCCCTTGCCAGGTACTATGCCTGGGAGCAGTTCTTTGAGAAGACCGTCAGCACAGTGAGTGGCTGCTCCCTACACACACACCTTGCTCTGGCACCTACCTGCACCTGCACCTGCCCCTGCCTGTCTGGAATGAGGCCTGCAGCTTCACCTGCTTGGTCTGGAGCAATTTGTGCTGTGCCTTCAGCCGTCTTGGGTGGGCATTGGGTGTCATCTTGAGCTGTGCTGCCTGTTGTGCAGATCCGCAAGCGTGAGCTGGCCATCCAGTCCCGTGTGGCCTTCATCAAGACCATCCAGATCATGTGAGTGGGCAGCAGCGGACAAGGCACAGTTGTGACCCTCCACCCCAAAAGCATCATATCCTGAGGTTGTACTAGCCATGCCCTCCCTCTCCCTCCATGCCTACCCCCTGTCACCCCTCTCCCACTACTACCCCTAATCCTGCACTACCGCCCTGCCCTGCCCTGCCTAGCCCTGCCTAGCCCTGCCCTGAACTCTCCCACTTGGCCCCTCTGGCCTGCATGAGCATGACACCCAGTGGCCACAGACTGCCTACCATCCTGTGCCTTGACTTGCTGCTGCTGGCTGCTGTGCCACGCGCCTTTGTGCCGCAGGATGGTGTTCGGCACCCCACCTGCCACCGCACTGGTCATCTTCAGCGCCTACGAGCTCAACGTGTCGCGCATCACCAGCACCCTGACCTTCCCCATCCTGTCCCTGTTCAACATCCTGCGCTTTCCCCTGGTGGTGCTGCCCAAGGCCATGCGCGCTGCATCAGATATGCTTGCCTCCATCGACAGGTGAGGTGCTGCTGCCACACGTGCCACCAGCAGCAGCTCCAGCCTGGCAGGTGTTTCAGGCTTTGCTGATGAACAACAAGCTGACTAGGCCTGCCAGCCCCAGCAGTGGACATGCGGCTGCCGCTGCTGCTGGCCTGTGCTTGCCGCAGGGTGGAGGCGTTCCTGCTGGCTGAGGTGCCAGACCGCCAGGCCATGAACCGCACAGCCGGGGTCGCTATTGTGAGTGCAGGATGCAGGCTGCTCGTGTACCCCGCCCCTGGCCCACCCCTTTCAATGCCTCTTACAACCACTGCCCTGCCCAGCATCCCTGCCGCTGTGCCTCCCCTGCCCATCCTTGCCTCATGTGGTGGCTGTGCCTGCCTGGCTGCAGCGGGACGCGGAGTTCAAGCACCCCAACAGCACCACCCCATTCACCTTGTCCGTGCCCGAGTTCAGCGTCAAGGCTGGTGAACTGGTGGCTGTTGTGGGGCGTGTGGGTGCTGGCAAGTCGTCCCTCATCTCCGCCATCCTGGGCAACATGGAGAAGCTGCACGGCAGCGCCACATGCGGTGGCCGCGTGGCCTACGTGCCCCAGAACCCCTGGTGCCAGAACCTGACCCTGGTGAGACGCACAGCCAGGCAGCACAGGGCTGCGCAGGGCAGGGCAGGGCAGGGATGGTCAACATCTGGGACACAGCTGGGTGTGTGGAGTAGTAGGGCAGGGCAAGGCAAGTGCCTCTTCCATGCTGGACCAATGCCTACATTTCTTTACTGCCTGGGTGCTTGCAGCGTGACAGCATCCTGTTTGGCAAGGAGTTCGACCCTGAGGCTTACGACGCCGTCATCCACGCCTGTGCCCTGGAGCTGGACCTGCAGATCCTCCCACAGGGCGACCAGAGCTATGCAGGCCTGCGTGGCATCAACCTAAGCGGTGGTGAGCACGCCTGCCTGCTGCTGGGCCTGGCCTGGCACCTCCACCCAGCCATATGCTCCCTCCCATCCACTCCTTTGCAACCACAGGCCTGCCACGTGTGGAGCTGCTTGCTTGGCTTCCTGCACTGCAGGCCAGCGCCAGCGCCTGAACGTGGCCCGCGCTGCCTACGCTGACAGCGACCTGGTGCTGCTGGACAACGCCCTGTCCGCTGTGGACCACCACACCGCCCACCACATGTTCAGCCACTGCCTGCGCGGCCTGATGCGCGACAAGGCCGTGGTCATGATCACGCACCAGGTCGAGTTCCTGCCGCAGATGGACAAGGTGGCCATCATGGAGGACGGCCGCATGCTGTACTTCGGACCCTGGAATGAGCGCGCGCGCGAGCTGCTGTCGAGGGTGCTGCCCACCTCGCACCTCCTGGCAGCTGCTGGTGGCGCAGAGCAGCCGCGCGACACGACCAAGAAGGCGCGCCCCGCGACCTCCGGCTCGCTGAACCTGGGCGTGACCGACCTGAAGGGCAGCATGGGCAAGAAGGAGAAGAAGACCGCGCTGACTGTGAACGAGGCCATGCGCACCATGTTAGCCTACTCGCCGGGCTGGGGCACAGTGTTCATCGTCACCTTGATCATCTTCCTGGCCTGCCAGACCTCGCGCCAGATCAGCGACTGGTGGCTGCGGCAGTGGACCAGTGACGCGCGCGTGTGGTACCCCAAGAGCGTAATCAGGAGGAACCCCGTGGACGCCGCCACTGACCCGCCCTTCACCAAGCTGTCTGCTGGCCAGGTGGGCTGGAAATGCAGCTACAGGGGTGGTGGGCTGGGTGGACAGGGCAGCCCAGGCAGGAGGGCAGCAGCTGTGAAGCAGTGGTGCTGTGCAGTGGAAGGCCAGCCAGGGGCCCATCCAATCCTGGCTGCTGCCCTGCCCCTGGTGTGTGCTGCAGGCCTACATCATCACCTACTCCATCCCTGTGCTGTTCTTCGTCTTCTCCATGTTCTTCCGCGGTGCCGGCTTCCACTGGTGGACACACGGCTCCTGCCAGCGCCTGCACGCCCGCGCCGTGCACAAGTGAGGCTGGGCCTGATCCAGGAGGGCAGCAGCAGGAGGGGCCTAGGACCAGGCAGCTGGCAGCTATGCCATGCTACTTGATGCCTCTCCCCCTCCAGCTGGAAGTACAGCCTCCAGCTGACCACACTAGCAGTCGCAGTGGCTGTTGCGCCCTTTTCCCTCTCCTTTCCCTTGCCCTTCCTTGCACAGTTGGCTGATCAGTTACTGCCCCACTCGCCCGCAGCACCCTGTATGCCCCGCTGAGCTTCTTCCTGCAAAACCCAGTGGGTGAGCTGCTGCTGGCGTTCACCAAGGACCAGGACATCATGGACGAGAACCTGGTGGACTCCCTGCACTACCTGGGCATCTATGGTGAGGGCAGCAGCAGCAGGCTAGGCATCCTCTCAGCAGTGGTGGATGGTTGATTGGTTGGTTGGTTGGTTGGTTGTGGCCTGACCCGCTGGTGTCGTGCCTTGTCAGCCTCACTGCTGGTGCCCTGGGTGTGGTGGTGCAGGGCTGATCATGTTGTCCACCATCATCACGGTGTCGACAACCATCTACTACTTCTCCGCCTTTGCGGGCGTGCTCATCATCGTGACCCTGATCATGTTGGTGTTCTACCTCCCCGCTGCCACCAAGCTCAAGGCGCACCGCACCACCACAGGAGGTGAGGGCTGTATGACAGCCACAGTTGGCTAGTGCACAAGCAAATCTAGTTGCAGCACTGGTGGGCTGCTGGCTGCTGGTAGGGCTGCTGGCAACTGGCCTGCCTGGCATCAACCCCTGCCCGGCATCAACCCCTGCCCTGTGGCCCTGGCCCTGGCCCTGGCATGAGCCGCTCCCTGGCCCTGCCTGCTGAGCAGGAGCGCTGGTGGGCCTGGTGGCTGAGACGCTGGAGGGGCTGTCCGTCATCCAGGCCTTCAACAAGACGGAGTTCTTCATCCAGACTGCCATCCAGCGGTGAGTGGACGCACCAGCCCCAGCCTGCCTGCCATGGAGCATGCGTGACATCCCTCGCATGGCTAGCCACCTGGCTGCTCCACAGCTGCCTGGAGCGCAAGGCTTCAGGCCACTGAGCTGAGCACCTGGCCATGGCCGCCTCCCAGCCCCAGCACCCAGGCACACCACCCTGCCTGCCTGCCTATTGCCGCCTTGGCTGCTCAGGAATGACGTCCACCACGCCACCGTGTTCACTGGCGAGTCCCTGAACCTGTGGCTGGCGCACTGGTGCGACCTGTATGGCGCCATCCTGGTGCTGGCCGTGTCCTGCTTTGCGGTGGGCCTGGCGGAGGAGCTGGGCGCAGCCACTGTGGGACTGGCATTCAGCAACACCATCCAGGTGAGGGCCACTGCATGCAATGTGCCACTGCCACTGCCGCCGACCTGACATAACCTGCTTCAGCCTGCCCTGCCCTGCTACACCACACCGCACCACTTACCCTTACCGCACCACTTACCCTGGCATGCCCTGCTTTCTGTGCAGATGCTTGTGTTCTACACCTGGTCCGTGCGCTTCCTGGCAGAGTCCCTGTTCAACCTGGCTGCTGTGGAGAAGATCGGCTGGCTGGGTGGGTGGTGGCCGTGCTCCTGCCTGGACAGCAGCCCAGCGCACACCCTGACGAGCACAGGACTGCCCCTGCCTGATGCTGGCCCCACACCACACCCTGCAGCACCCGGACCAAAACCGCACTCCCAGCTGCCCACCCCTGCTGGCCCTGCTCGCCTCCCTGCTGCTGCAGCCACCTCCATTCCAGTGGAGGGTGCTGCCAAGGCTGATCAAACCCCGGCTTCTAGCACCTCGGGCAGTGATGGCAAGCCTGACTTGAGCATTGTGGTGTCAGCGGGAGGCAAGCAGGCCAAGTCTGGCACCATGGACGCTGACGGGGCACCCATCAACTGGCCCAGCCGTGGCACCGTGGTGTTTGACAACGTGTGGATGAAATGTGAGTGGCTGGTCCAAGCCCCCGCAGGCAGTGGCTGGCCTGACGTGATGCACCTCCAGCTGACCAGCCTGTGTCCCTGCCCCTGCCCTGCCCCTGTGCCAGCTTGCATGCATCGAAGATTCGACATTCCCATTGCTGGGCATCAGCCCATGCTCTGCCCACCAGCAGCTTGCTGTCCATGACCTGCAGATGCGCCCACTGCACCCTTTGCCCTCAAGGGCGTCACCTTCTCGCTGGCCCACCATGACAAGGTGAGACCCAGGACAGGGCACTGCTCCCCACCCCACAGGCTACTGCAGCCACTGACTGCTAAGCTGCCTGGCTGCCTGACTGCCCCCCACTGCAGGTCGGCGTGGTGGGTCGCACTGGGTCGGGCAAGAGCACGCTGCTGCTGGCGCTGTACCGCATGTTTGAGCTGGAGAAGGGCAACATCTTCGTGGACGGCGCAAACATTGCCAGCATGACCCTGCGCCGCCTGCGCCGCGGTCTGAGCATCATCCCCCAGGAGCCAGTGGTGTTCAGCGGCACCGTGCGCACCAACCTGGACCCCTTCAGCGAGCACACCGATGTGGAGCTGTGGGATGTCATCAAGCAGGTGAGCCAGGCCAGGCCAGTGCTGATAACAGCAGCAGCAGTCAGGGAGTGCAGCCAGGGTCAGGCGCACAACCAGATACTGCAGCCCCTGCCCCTGCTGGCACCTTCCCACTCGTCCCTGCCCCTGCTCCACACCCACAGCTGGACCCCTTCTGCCCTGTCCTGCCCCGCAGGCCAGCCTTGAGGAGCAGGTGAAGCGCACGGGCGGTCTGGACGGCCGTGTGGCTGGCACTGGCTCAGGCGCCTGGTCCCTGGGCCAGCAGCAGCTGGTGTGCCTGTCACGCGCTGCCCTGCGCAAGGTGTGTGTGGCCAACCGGCCCTGCTGGTGGTGGTGGAAGGCTGCTGGCCCAGGAACAGCGCTGGAGTGGACCTCAGCCAGGGTGTGAGGTCCACATCTGCTGTGCTGCTGGTCAAGGTGGCCAGGTGGAGCAGTGGTGGAGCTGAGCCCTGGCTGGTGGCCCTGGTGCTGCAGGTGCCTGTGCTGTGCCTGGACGAGGCCACTGCCGCCATGGACCCGGCCACTGAGCAGGAGGTGCAGGCCGTCATCAAGCGCGTGTTCCAGGCGCGCACCATCATCACCATTGCGCACCGCCTGGACACCGTGATTGAGTCCGACAAGGTGAGGCACCGGTTGCTGGCCTTGCGTGCCATTAGGCTTGAGGGCAGTGAGTGCTGGCTTCACAGTGCCCCCTGCCCCCTGCCCTGCCCAGGTGCTGGTGATGGAGGCTGGTGTGCTGAAGGAGAATGCGGAGCCCAGCGCCCTGCTGGCTGACCGGGAGTCCATGTTCAGCAAACTGGTGGACAAGACTGGCGACGCTGCTGCAGCCGCGCTGCGCCAGATGGCAGCCAACTTCTTTGCGGCACGCCAGGCTGCAGGGCACGGGCGCTGAGCAAGGGCAGAGGACAGCAGCCAGTGAAGGAGGCAAGAGGCAGCCAGTCAAGCCGTGATGTAAGCATGTGGGTTCTGTGATGGGCTAGGTCAGGCCATGGGGCCAACAGCCATGGGTGAGAAGAATCGAAAGAGGCTGGGAGTTTTCACATGCTGGCTGTGAAGCCATTGAGGCAGCAAGATTTTGCAACGAGTTTTGCCTGTAGCCGAGTGACCCGCTGCTGCTGACCAGCTGGGATCCGGTGATGAGGGGAGTGTACGCTTTAGGTGGGGAGGCTATAGCTACAGCTATAACTGGCGAGGTTTCCTTGTGCTTGTACTGTGCATGCTTTTGTTCAGCCGTTCGCCTGCTCCGGCGCTGGGCAGCTGCATGTGGAGCCTTTGAACCCGCATAGAGCGGCAGGCAGCATTCTTGCATAGCGTGAGCGAATATGTGAACATTTTGTATGGCAGGAACAGCGTCAGGCAACTAATAGTGTAGAACTATCACGGTGTACATCCGTGTTTCCTATTGAATCTTGAAGCGGGAGGGTTGAAGTTGGCAGTTGAATGAATGTAACATCACTATATCCTGACCTACTCTCGGTCGTTCCGGGCATAATGTTGTGATAAATTTTGAGGTTGATGTTCCTAACCCATTGCCGCACCTCTTCAGTCTCCAGTCTTCAGGCAAAAATCACCTCTTACATTTAATGTCCCGATCCCCGATCGTGTTGACAGATTCATAAAGACACCATGGTTACCGGGCAGGTGCGCAGCAGCAGCATGCAACAACCCACCATGCACACCCCCCCACCTCCCATGCGCAGGAGGCCACCTCCTTCCGTCTGCACACCCGCTTCACTGCCCACCAACATCTTGAGCTGCATACCTCGCACACCGCTGACTCAGCAAAAGGTGAGCCTCATCAGGGTAGCAGCACCACTCCCCAAGCCTCAGGAGCAGCGAACTTGGCAAGGAGAAGAGCCGGAGGAGGGGTTGTGCAAGCACAGCAATGACCGGGGTCAGAGGCAGCGCTGGTGAGTCAGGCGGGCCAGCAATCCCTGACCTAATCAGCCACCTAGCGCAGCACTGGGTGGGGCTGAAGCTCAACATGTGAGGAGCAAAACCAGAGACACGCTGTGACACACAGCGGGCCAGTCACCTTGACGCAGCCTCCTCACTGCTTGCCTGCTGACCGCATGCGGTGGAAGCAGCGGCTGAGGTGCTAGAGGCCAATAGCGGTGGGCGCCTACCTGGCCCTACATGGGCCTTCGGAGCTCTGCCAGCTCCTGCGAGACAGCGCCTGTCACCTTGACATACCCTGGCCGCATGCAACAGCCCATCATGCCCACCCCACCACTACCCATCTGTGCTGGAGCCTATCACCTGGGCTTACCTGGGCGCAAAAGCCCTGCCAGCTCCGGCGGGGCTGCGGAATGCTGTGTTGCATAGTGTCGTGTTACAGCCGAATCAAATGGAGGCCCTAGTGAGGAACAAGGGGGCTGCGGCATGCTGTTTGGGATCACTGTTGTGGCAGTGGTGGGCAGAGCTAAGTCATGCCTGGGCTGCTGTGGGTCAGGGCTGCTGGGGGACAAGAGGGCTGAATCCTATAGTCAGTGAGTCAGTGCATACCCCCACAATGCCCCGGCTGCATGCCAGCGGCCTGAACAATGCCCGCCGTGACACTGAGCGGTTGCTGGCACCGATCAAGCCCCACCTCCAGCACCTGGCAGCAGCCAGCTCAGCCGGCACCTCCCTGGAGGCCAACCTGAAGCACATCACCGTCACCCTGGCCACCTGGGATGCGGTGTGGGAGGTGCACCTGGACCCCAAGTGGGCACGGCAGCGGCTGAGGCTGTACGGAGCCCAGGACCGGGCGCTTGAGCAGTTCTTCAACAAGGTGAGGGTGGGTGGGTGGGTAGGTGGGAGGGAGGGAGGGTAAGGGACTGAGAGGTGGTGAGTTAGACATGACGTGAAAGAGTACTTGACTGTGCCATGCCTAACCTGGTGCCACCATGTGCATCGCTGCAGTTGGAGAGAGAGATGGCGCAGTTGTCCATGGAGCGCCATGAACGTGCCAAGCAGCTGGTGGTCTTCTTTGGAGCAGCTACCATTGGCACTGGGGGAGGCTGGGGTGCTGATGCGGTGTTGCGTGCCTGCCGCAAGGTGGTGTGCAGGCCCAGGGGCACAGACCAGCTGCGGGGCAGGGTGGTGCTTGTGGATGAGCACCGCACCAGCCGGGTCAGCTCAGCAGTGAATGGCCAGCAGCCCTGTGAGGTGGAGCTGGACAAACTCAGTGCCACAAGGCCTGCAGACTGGAAGCCCCCAGCAGGGCAGGTGGACCCCCGCCTGGTGCGTCCAGCCTGGAGCCAGGAGCGTGGCCAGCCAGTGCGGGGCCTGGTGTGGTGCCCAGTAGTGGCCCCCCGCAAGCCCCCACAGGCCCCACGCAGCAGCCAGGCAGCCACACAGCCAGCAGCCTCAGAGCCAGGGCCCAGCACTCCCCCTCCAGCCAAGCGCAGCAAGCCGGCAGCTGAGCCCACCAAGGGCAAGGGCAAGGGCAAGTCTGCCAAGGCAAAGCCTGCACCACAGCCAGGCAGGTGGCTGGACAGGGACTGCAATGCAGCATTGAACATGCAGCGCATTGGGGAGAGCAGGTGGCGCCCACTGGAGCTGTGCTATTGGCCAGAGCAGGGAGCTCTGCCAGCCAAGGGCAAGGAGTACCCTGAGCATGGGTACAAGCGGCTGCGAGACAAGCCACCCAAGGCCCAGGACCAGCAACAGCAGCAGCCTGCTGTGGCACAGTAGTGTGTGCCCCCTTCTTGAGCTGTCATCAGCTTTTAATCAGTGCATGTCTTGTCATGCCAACTCTACATCATAGCCCTCGGGTCAGGCAATAGTGTAGGTGGTAGGCTCAACACTCCACACAGCCACACTGTTTGAGTCGGATCTAGTTAGTGGCTGCTAGTGGCTGATAGTGGCTGCTAGTAGGTACTTCTGATCCGGCTCAAATGGTGGCCCTAGTGAGGGACAAGAGGGCTGCTGTGGGTCAGCACGAACGACGGCTTCCATGCCATTACCCTGTACGTCACACCCAGGGGGTACAACCAGCACGCCCCTGAGCCTCCCATTACTGTACCACTACACACGGGCGCCCCCAAAACTGATGAACTTGGCACTCACTGGCTGGGCCTGGCAAACCACGGCTGCTCAACCAGGGCACTGCGCGCAGGCAGTGGGCGGACATCACAGACGCGGAGGCCAGCAGGTGCAGTGGCCACACCGACTGGCTGGACCAGCGCTTGTGTATTTTCACACATCCGTGTATTTTTCACGGAAAACCCAAATTGCTAGAAAATGCCCCCGCCCGTCGCACTGCGCATCGCGTGATGGCTAAGAAGAAGCGGAAGGGTAGCGACAAGAAACATAAAGGTTCGTGTCCCCAGCCGTGACGTGAGCCCTAGACGTGAGTTACGCGCTGTGAGATAACCCGTCGCTCCTGTTGGTTCCATCGCAGTGTCTCGTTCCGCCCAAGGCAAGCAACGACAGGATCGTCGAGATGGCTGGACCACGCGTCCACGTCAGGTGACGGCCCCGCCTTATGTGTCCCCGCACTGTTTGTGTCGCCTGTCAAAATGGCAACCTCGCTTGGCTGCAGGTCATCAAGGTCCCCGAGGGCGCAGTGCTGCGCGGGTGCAAGAAGACCAGGCGCAAGTTGCGGGAGCACCTCCGGCTACGGGCTGAGATCCACTCTCAGCTCCGCTTCATCGCCTCTTTGTTTGTCCTGCGTATCTTTCTCACCTGCCTGGTGGGCTACCCTACCCCAGGCTCCCCCAGCGCCCCTCAGCCTCCAGCTGTGCAGCCTCCCCAACCCCCTGATGCTCCCCCCCTACCCCCACTCCCCCAACGGGCCCCTGCCCAGCCTGCCCAGCCTGCCCAGCCTGCCAGCATGGAGTGTGACAATGACTCTGACTCCAAGTTAGACTGTGGCTCAGAGCCAGAGCCACAGTCTGACTCGGAGTCAGAGTCAGAGTCAGAACCTGAGCCAGTCACGCAACCCCCCCAAAGGCGCTGCAGCGCCCGCCTGGCAGCCCTTGCACCCGCAGCACCCACTGGCCCTCCCTTGCCCCTTGCCTGCGAGGACCCCCTGATGCTCAGACAGCTGAAAGACTTCTGCAAGTTCTTCGCCAACCCAAACTTCAAGACATGCTACAATCAGCTGCAGCGGCGCCTTGTTCAGCACCGCCACGCCATGCTCATGCCAGCCTTTGAGGACCCCAGCAACCAGGCGCTGCTGGCCAAGCTGCAGGAGCTGGGCAGCATCAACCTGGCGGGTTTCCACAACACCATCGACGCACACTCCATGCAGCTGGCGGTGGCCATGCAGCAGCATTACTCCAATCCAGGCAAGTCATGGTGGTGACTAGACCCTGGACTTGGACCTGGACCTGACCTGACCTGACCTGACCTGACCTGACCTGACCTGACCTGACCTGACCTGACCTGACCTGACCTGACCTGACCTGACCTGACCTGACCTGACCTGACCTGACCTGACCTGACCTGACCTGACCTGACCTGACCTGACCTGACCTGACCTGACCTGACCTGACCTGACCTGACCTGACCTGACCTGACCTGACCTGACCTGACCTGACCTGACCTGACCTGACCTGACCTGACCTGACCTGACCTGACCTGACCTGACCTGACCTGACCTGACCTGACCTGACCTGACCTGACCTGACCTGACCTGACCTGGCCTGGCCTGGCCTGGCCTGGCCTGGCCTGGCCTGACCTGGCCTGGCCTGACCTGGCCTGGCCTGACCTGGCCTGGCCTGGCCTGACCTGACCTGACCTGACCTGACCTGACCTGACCTGACCTGACCTGACCTGACCTGACCTGACCTGACCTGACCTGACCTGACCTGACCTGACCTGACCTGACCTGACCTGACCTGACCTGACCTGACCTGACCTGACCTGACCTGACCTGACCTGACCTGACCTGACCTGACCTGACCTGACCTGACCTGACCTGACCTGACCTGACCTGACCTGACCTGACCTGACCTGACCTGACCTGACCTGACCTGACCTGACCTGACCTGACCTGACCTGACCTGACCTGACCTGACCTGACCTGACCTGACCTGACCTGACCTGACCTGACCTGACCTGACCTGACCTGACCTGACCTGACCTGACCTGACCTGACCTGACCTGACCTGACCTGACCTGACCTGACCTGACCTGACCTGACCTGACCTGACCTGACCTGACCTGACCTGACCTGACCTGACCTGACCTGACCTGACCTGACCTGACCTGACCTGACCTGACCTGACCTGACCTGACCTGACCTGACCTGACCTGACCTGACCTGACCTGACCTGACCTGACCTGACCTGACCTGACCTGACCTGACCTGACCTGACCTGACCTGACCTGACCTGACCTGACCTGACCTGACCTGACCTGACCTGACCTGACCTGACCTGACCTGACCTGACCTGACCTGACCTGACCTGACCTGACCTGACCTGACCTGACCTGACCTGACCTGACCTGACCTGACCTGACCTGACCTGACCTGACCTGACCTGACCTGACCTGACCTGACCTGACCTGACCTGACCTGACCTGACCTGACCTGACCTGACCTGACCTGACCTGACCTGACCTGACCTGACCTGACCTGACCTGACCTGACCTGACCTGACCTGACCTGACCTGACCTGACCTGACCTGACCTGACCTGACCTGACCTGACCTGACCTGACCTGACCTGACCTGACCTGACCTGACCTGACCTGACCTGACCTGACCTGACCTGACCTGACCTGACCTGACCTGACCTGACCTGACCTGACCTGACCTGACCTGACCTGACCTGACCTGACCTGACCTGACCTGACCTGACCTGACCTGACCTGACCTGACCTGACCTGACCTGACCTGACCTGACCTGACCTGACCTGACCTGACCTGACCTGACCTGACCTGACCTGACCTGACCTGACCTGACCTGACCTGACCTGACCTGACCTGACCTGACCTGACCTGACCTGACCTGACCTGACCTGACCTGACCTGACCTGACCTGACCTGACCTGACCTGACCTGACCTGACCTGACCTGACCTGACCTGACCTGACCTGACCTGACCTGACCTGACCTGACCTGACCTGACCTGACCTGACCTGACCTGACCTGACCTGACCTGACCTGACCTGACCTGACCTGACCTGACCTGACCTGACCTGACCTGACCTGACCTGACCTGACCTGACCTGACCTGACCTGACCTGACCTGACCTGACCTGACCTGACCTGACCTGACCTGACCTGACCTGACCTGACCTGACCTGACCTGACCTGACCTGACCTGACCTGACCTGACCTGACCTGACCTGACCTGACCTGACCTGACCTGACCTGACCTGACCTGACCTGACCTGACCTGACCTGACCTGACCTGACCTGACCTGACCTGACCTGACCTGACCTGACCTGACCTGACCTGACCTGACCTGACCTGACCTGACCTGACCTGACCTGACCTGACCTGACCTGACCTGACCTGACCTGACCTGACCTGACCTGACCTGACCTGACCTGACCTGACCTGACCTGACCTGACCTGACCTGACCTGACCTGACCTGACCTGACCTGACCTGACCTGACCTGACCTGACCTGACCTGACCTGACCTGACCTGACCTGACCTGACCTGACCTGACCTGACCTGACCTGACCTGACCTGACCTGACCTGACCTGCAGAGCGCATAGTCAAGCTGTACGCCAAGGCAGCCAGGGCCAAGCTAGGCTGGAGCGGGGAGGAGGCGCAGCTGTTCATCAGGATGGCGTGTGGGTATGGCATCAACGCCCACAGCTCGGAGCTGAAGGCCGCCACCCTGGACAAGGGCCATGTGGCGGACCTGATAGAGGAGGCCAACACGCACCGCCGCCTACCTGCCGCAAGGTGGTGTGCAGGCCCAGGGGCAAAGACCAGGATGGGGGCAGGGTGGTGCTTGTCGATGAGCACCGCACCAGCCGGGTCAGCTCAGCAGTGAACGGCAAGCAGCCATGTGAGGTGGAGCTGAACACACTCAGTGCCACAAGACCTGCAGGCTGGAAGCCCCCAGCAGGGCAGGTGCACCACCGCCTAGTGCGCCCAGCCTGGAGCCAGGAGCGTGGCCAGCCAGTGCGGGGCCTGGTGTGGTGCCCTGTAGTGGCCCCCCGCAGGCCCCCACAGGCCCCACGCAGCGGCCAGGCAGCCACACAGCCTGCAGCCTCAGAGCCAGGGCCCAGCACACCCCAGCCAGCCAAGCGCAGCAAGCGCACCAAGGCTGAGCCAGAGGCAGCTGAGCCCACCAAGGGCAAGGGCAAGGGCAAGGCTGCCAAGGCCAAGCCTGCACCACAGCCAGGCAGGTGGCTGGACAGGGACTGCAATGCAGCATTGAACATGCAGCGCATTGGGGAGAGCAGGTGGCGTCCACTGGAGCTGTGCTACTGGCCAGACCAGGGTGCTCTGCCAGCCAAGGGCAAGGAGTACCCTGGCCTGGGCTACAAGCGGCTGCGAGACAAGCCTCCCAAGGCCCAGGAGCAGCAACAGCAGCCTGCTGTGGCACAGTAATGTGTGCCCCCTTTGTTGAGCTGTCATCAGCTTTTAATCAGTGCATGTTTTGTCATGCCAACTCTACATCATAGCCCTCGGGTCAGGCAATACTGTAGGTGGTAGGCGGCTCATGTGCCATGTGCACTGGGTTTACTCCACACAGCCCAATAACACTGTTTGAGTCGGATCTAGTTAGTGGCTGCTAGTGGCTGCTAGTGGCTGCTAGTAGGTACTTCTGATCCGGCTTAAATGGAGGCCCTAGTCAGGGACAAGGGGGCTGGACCAGCGCTTGGTTTTGGCCCTGGTGCAGTTCCTGAGCAAGAAGACCAGTATCGGCGGAAGTGGCAGGCGGGCGGGTGCGGGCAAAGGCGCAGCACTGCGGCGTGCCCTATGAAGGACCATGCCGGCCTCAAGTGGCGGCACTAAGCACCCGTTACGATGTTTATGTAGTAGGAAGGGGCGTATCACAACTCTGTAGCTGAGGCTATACTTTTTCAAAACCTCGATGTCGAGCTTCCGCAGCCAGCTGTGCGCGCAGCAGCCCGTGGGTGTGGGTCAGCATACCATTCAGCCAACCATCCGCACAAAGGGCTGCAGGCTTTGGCATCTATTGGGTCCAAGCAATGCGCACAGCTGCGACAGCTGAGCATGCGCCTGACCGTCTGGCTGCGCCCCGCGGTCCCCCGGCACACCGCGCACAGCCACCGACACCGCGTCCGGTGGAGGCTTCCATGCGGGGTTCCACGGCTGCGAATACTCGTAGCTCGCGGCCACCAACACAGCTGCGTAGCCGGCCTTGCTGGGTGTTGCGATGTGCGCTAGCAGGTCAGGCGCCCCGGGGTACAACACGTTGTCCGCCAGCACCCACGTGCCTGGAACCACCAGACCTGTGTCTTCAGCTAGGAGCAGGTCGGGCAGGTAGCAGTCCTTGCAGTGGTCCTGCGGGGCAGGGCAGGCCAATAACCAGCGTCTGCCAGCCTCGGTCGGTCTTAGCTGTAGGCACTGGGCCTGTTGACACACATGTAGGCATGTGACGTTGGTCGGGCCCTCTTCACATTCACATCTGGTGTTGTGATGTGTGCAGGCTGGACGTGTCCCAGTGCGCACTGCAGCAGTGTTTGTTAGACGAAGACAGCCACGATGGTGCAAGGTCGACATGAGGGGCACTACTGGGCATGAAGAAGGAAGGCTCCCTGCAGGCAGCCTGCCCCTGCCCCGCCGCATGCGCCATGCAGTGCATGTGTGCCGGTGGCTAGAGCGGTGGCAGCAGCCCCACATACCCGCTGTGCCAGGGCAACCAAAGCGCGGCACTTCATCCAGGTGGACAGCAGGGTGCTGCATGGGGTGTGCAGGCAGCTGGGCCTGACCAAGGAAACCCGGGCAGCATTCACCTCAGAGCCAGCACTGAGCCATCACTGGGCCAGGTGGTTCAACACCAAGAAGCTTCGCAACAAGGGGTTTGCTTTCGAGAGGTTGGTGGACACAGATGGTGTCAGCGTGTGCGTGCACTACACGCGCCCCCTTCCCCCTCCTCCAGCCCCACCTCCAGCTGCCAGCAGCAGCAGCACCAGCAGCCGCCCAAGTGCAGCAGCAACAGCGGCTCATGCAGTGGGGCTCCCCCACATAGGCAGGGGCATAGCTGAGACGCGTGAGATTGTGTTTGACCCAGACACACAGATTGGGGTGGGCATCGACCCCGGCGTCACCCAGGCAGTCAGCGCAACCTCTGGGGTGTGGGATCCAGCTACAGGCCAGCTCATGGCAGACCAGCTGCGCCGGTGGAAGCTGACCAAGGGCCAGGTGGAGCATGCCAGCGGCCTGAACAATGCCCGCCGTGACACTGAGCGGTGGCTAGCACCGATCAAGCCCCACCTCCAGCACCTGGCAGCAGCAAGTTCAGCCGGCACCTCCCTGGAGGCCAACCAGAAGCACATCACCGTCACCCTGGCCACCTGGGATGCGGTGTGGGAGGTGTACCTGGACCCCAAGTGGGCACGACAGCGGCTGAGGCTGTACGGAGCCCAGGACCGGGCGCTGGAGCAGTTCTTCAACAAGGTGAGGGTGGGTGGGTGGGTAGGTGTGTGGGAGGGAGGGTAAGGGACTGAGAGGTGGTGGGTTGGGCATTGTATGAAAAGGTAGTTGACTGTGCCATGCCTAACCTGGTGCCACCATGTCAGCCACCCTGTGTGTGCCTTGTGTGCATGGCTGCAGTTGGAGGAGGACATGACGGAGTTGTCCATGAAGCGCCACAAGCGTGCCAAGCAGCTGGTGGTGTTCTTTGGAGCAGCTAGCATTGGCACAGCGGGAGGGTGGGGTGCTGATGCGGTGTTGCGTGCCTGCCGCAAGGTGGTGTGCAGGCCCAGGGGCAAAGACCAGGATGGGGGCAGGGTGGTGCTTGTCGATGAGCACCGCACCAGCCGGGTCAGCTCAGCAGTGAACGGCAAGCAGCCATGTGAGGTGGAGCTGAACACACTCAGTGCCACAAGACCTGCAGGCTGGAAGCCCCCAGCAGGGCAGGTGCACCACCGCCTAGTGCGCCCAGCCTGGAGCCAGGAGCGTGGCCAGCCAGTGCGGGGCCTGGTGTGGTGCCCTGTAGTGGCCCCCCGCAGGCCCCCACAGGCCCCACGCAGCGGCCAGGCAGCCACACAGCCTGCAGCCTCAGAGCCAGGGCCCAGCACACCCCAGCCAGCCAAGCGCAGCAAGCGCACCAAGGCTGAGCCAGAGGCAGCTGAGCCCACCAAGGGCAAGGGCAAGGGCAAGGCTGCCAAGGCCAAGCCTGCACCACAGCCAGGCAGGTGGCTGGACAGGGACTGCAATGCAGCGCTGAACATGCAGCGCATTGGGGAGAGCAGGTGGCGTCCACTGGAGCTGTGCTACTGGCCAGACCAGGGAGCTCTGCCAGCCAAGGGCAAGGAGTACCCTGGCCTGGGCTGCAAGCGGGTGCGAGACAAGCCCCCCAAGGCCCAGGAGCAGCAGCAGCAGCAGCCTGCTGTGGCACAGTAATGTGTGCCCCCTTTGTTGAGCTGTCATCAGCTTACAATTAGTGCATGTTTTGTCATGCCAACTCTACATCATAGCCCTTGGGTCAGGCAATACTGTAGGTGGTAGGCGGGCTCATGTGCCATGTGCACTGGGTTTACTCCACACAGCCCAATAACACTGTTTGAGTCAGATCTAGTTAGTGGCTGCTAGTGGCTGCTAGTGGCTGCTAGTAGGTACTTCTGATCCGGCTCAAATGGAGGCCCTAGTGAGGGACAGGGGGGCTGTTTGGTGCAGCATGGTGTTTAATGTGTCAGTGCCTCATAAAATGCCTTAAATGTGTCAGTGCCAGTGTTTAATATGGCATGGTGTTTAATGTGTCAGTGCGTCATGAAAGAGCAAGTTAAACAACACAACAGACGGGCAAACGCAGGCTTAGTGGTCGCCCTACCCTCGCCCGCCCCGATCGCACCTCGAACACCATCTGTGCCGGGCCATACTTCGCGGCCAGGTGTGGCAGCACGTCGCGCGCCAGCCCTTGCTCTATTACGACGCGCTCACGCAGCCCGGCATGCTGCAGCACTGCCTCCAAAGCGGCCACGCACTTGGGGTTCGCCTCCACGCACACCAAACGACCCCCGGGGGGCAGCGCCCGGGCAATGCGGGTCGCGCTATAACCCTGCGAGCGATGGGCACAGCTGGGACTCTGCACGGCATCAGCACAACATGACAGCCAGAGCGACTAATACGAGGGTAGGTACAAGGCGGGGGCCTTGACTGGCTGGCGCCAAACCGGTTTTGAACTCAGCAGAAGCGCACCCTCCTTGTCTGCAACGCCTCTTGCACGAAGCTGACAGGTTGACTGTCATCGTGCTTCTCATCATCCTCAATACACCAGGCTGGCCAGCAAGGGGAAGGGGTGGGGAAAGAGGTGGGGAAGGAGGAGAAGTGGGGAGAGAGACACTGGAGGAAGGAGTTGGGACGTGGTGGTAGTGAGGGACATGGTGAGCAGTACGAGGCTGGCGGGATGTGCCAAATCTGAGCACTCAGCAGAGTTACACAATTGTGTATCTTCACGGGAAACCCAAGTTGCTTGAATAGGCCACCGTCCGTCTCAATGCGCATCGCGTGATGGCTAAGGACAAGCGGAAGAGCACCACTGAGCACAACAAGGACCATGGAAAGAAACAGAAAGGTTCGTGTCCCTAGCCGACTGTGGGCTACTGTGAGTTACGCGCTGTGTGATAACCCGTCGCTCCTGTTGGTTCCATCGCAGCGTCTCGTTCCCCTCAAGGCAAGCAACGACAGGATCGTCGGGATGGCTGGGCAACGAGCAGACGTCAGGTCTGTGTCCCCGCCTTATGTGTCCCCGCACTGTGTGTGCCCCCGCATCGTGTCTTTGCCTGTCAAAGTGGCCTGTCAAAGTGGTGATTGTGATTGGCTGCAGGTCATCAAGGTCCCAGAGGGCGCTGTGCTGCGCGGGTGCAAAAAGACGAGGCGCAAGCTGCAAGCACACCTGCAGCTGCGTGCTGAGGTGCATTCCCAGCTCCACGTGATTGCGTCGCTTTTTGTGCTCAGAATCTTCCTAACGTGCCTGGTGGGCTACCCCACCCCGGGGTACCGCAGCGCCACTCAGCCTCCAGCCGTGCAGCCCCCCCAACCCCCTGATGCTCCCCCCCTACCCCCAGTCCCCCCACGGGCCCCTGCCCAGCCTACCCCTGCCCAGGCTGCCAGCATGGGGTGTGACATCGACTCTGACTCCGAGTCAGAATGTGGCTCTAATCCAGAGCCACAGTCTGACTCGGAGTCAGAGTCAGAACCTGAGCCAGTCACGCAACCCCCCCAAAGGCGCTGCAGCGCCCGCCTGGCAGCCCTTGCACCCGCAGCACCCACTGGCCCTCCCTTGCCCCTTGACTGTGAGGACCCTGTCATGCTGAAGCAGCTGAAAGAATTCTGCAAGTTCTTCGCCAACCCCAACTCTACAACCAGCTGCAGCGGCGCCTTGTGCGCAAAGGCCAGCACCGCCACCCCATGCTCATGCCAGTCTTTGAGGACCCTGATGCAAGGTGGTGTGCAGGCCCAGGGGCGCAGGCCAGCGGCGGGGCAGGGTGGTGCTTTTGGATGAGCACCGCACCACCCGGGTCAGCTAAGTAGTAAATGGCCAGCAGCCATGTGAGGAGGAGCTGGACCATGAGCAGCCCACCAGGCGTGCAGACTGGAAGCCCCCAGCAGGGCAGGTGGACCCCCGCCTGCTGCGCCCAGCCTGGAGCCAGGAGCGTGGCCAGCCAGTGCGGGGCCTGGTGTGGTGCCCTGTAGTGGCCCCCCGCAGGCCCCCACAGGCCCCACGCAGCGGCCAGGCAGCCACACAGCCTGCAGCCTCAGAGCCAGGGCCCAGCACACCCCAGCCAGCCAAGCGCAGCAAGCGCACCAAGGCTGAGCCAGAGGCAGCTGAGCCCACCAAGGGCAAGGGCAAGGGCAAGGCTGCCAAGGCCAAGCCTGCACCACAGCCAGGCAGGTGGCTGGACAGGGACTGCAATGCAGCGCTGAACATGCAGCGCATTGGGGAGAGCAGGTGGCGTCCACTGGAGCTGTGCTACTGGCCAGACCAGGGAGCTCTGCCAGCCAAGGGCAAGGAGTACCCTGGCCTGGGCTACAAGCGGGTGCGAGACAAGCCCCCCAAGGCCCAGGAGCAGCAGCAGCAGCAGCCTGCTGTGGCACAGTAATGTGTGCCCCCTTTGTTGAGCTGTCATCAGCTTACAATTAGTGCATGTTTTGTCATGCCAACTCTACATCATAGCCCTTGGGTCAGGCAATACTGTAGGTGGTAGGCGGGCTCATGTGCCATGTGCACTGGGTTTACTCCACACAGCCCAATAACACTGTTTGAGTCAGATCTAGTTAGTGGCTGCTAGTGGCTGCTAGTGGCTGCTAGTAGGTACTTCTGATCCGGCTCAAATGGAGGCCCTAGTGAGGGACAGGGGGGCTGTTTGGTGCAGCATGGTGTTTAATGTGTCAGTGCCTCATAAAATGCCTTAAATGTGTCAGTGCCAGTGTTTAATATGGCATGGTGTTTAATGTGTCAGTGCGTCATGAAAGAGCAAGTTAAACAACACAACAGACGGGCAAACGCAGGCTTAGTGGTCGCCCTACCCTCGCCCGCCCCGATCGCACCTCGAACACCATCTGTGCCGGGCCATACTTCGCGGCCAGGTGTGGCAGCACGTCGCGCGCCAGCCCTTGCTCTATTACGACGCGCTCACGCAGCCCGGCATGCTGCAGCACTGCCTCCAAAGCGGCCACGCACTTGGGGTTCGCCTCCACGCACACCAAACGACCCCCGGGGGGCAGCGCCCGGGCAATGCGGGTCGCGCTATAACCCTGCGAGCGATGGGCACAGCTGGGACTCTGCACGGCATCAGCACAACATGACAGCCAGAGCGACTAATACGAGGGTAGGTACAAGGCGGGGGCCTTGACTGGCTGGCGCCAAACCGGTTTTGAACTCAGCAGAAGCGCACCCTCCTTGTCTGCAATGCCTCTTGCACGAAGCTGACAGGTTGACTGTCATCGTGCTTCTCATCATCCTCAATACACCAGGCTGGCCAGCAAGGGGAAGGGGTGGGGAAAGAGGTGGGGAAGGAGGAGAAGTGGGGAGAGAGACACTGGAGGAAGGAGTTGGGACGTGGTGGTAGTGAGGGACATGGTGAGCAGTACGAGGCTGGCGGGATGTGCCAAATCTGAGCACTCAGCAGAGTTACACAATTGTGTATCTTCACGGGAAACCCAAGTTGCTTGAATAGGCCACCGTCCGTCTCAATGCGCATCGCGTGATGGCTAAGGACAAGCGGAAGAGCACCACTGAGCACAACAAGGACCATGGAAAGAAACAGAAAGGTTCGTGTCCCTAGCCGACTGTGGGCTACTGTGAGTTACGCGCTGTGTGATAACCCGTCGCTCCTGTTGGTTCCATCGCAGCGTCTCGTTCCCCTCAAGGCAAGCAACGACAGGATCGTCGGGATGGCTGGGCAACGAGCAGACGTCAGGTCTGTGTCCCCGCCTTATGTGTCCCCGCACTGTGTGTGCCCCCGCATCGTGTCTTTGCCTGTCAAAGTGGCCTGTCAAAGTGGTGATTGTGATTGGCTGCAGGTCATCAAGGTCCCAGAGGGCGCTGTGCTGCGCGGGTGCAAAAAGACGAGGCGCAAGCTGCAAGCACACCTGCAGCTGCGTGCTGAGGTGCATTCCCAGCTCCACGTGATTGCGTCGCTTTTTGTGCTCAGAATCTTCCTAACGTGCCTGGTGGGCTACCCCACCCCGGGGTACCGCAGCGCCACTCAGCCTCCAGCCGTGCAGCCCCCCCAACCCCCTGATGCTCCCCCCCTACCCCCAGTCCCCCCACGGGCCCCTGCCCAGCCTACCCCTGCCCAGGCTGCCAGCATGGGGTGTGACATCGACTCTGACTCCGAGTCAGAATGTGGCTCTAATCCAGAGCCACAGTCTGACTCGGAGTCAGAGTCAGAACCTGAGCCAGTCACGCAACCCCCCCAAAGGCGCTGCAGCGCCCGCCTGGCAGCCCTTGCACCCGCAGCACCCACTGGCCCTCCCTTGCCCCTTGACTGTGAGGACCCTGTCATGCTGAAGCAGCTGAAAGAATTCTGCAAGTTCTTCGCCAACCCCAACTCTACAACCAGCTGCAGCGGCGCCTTGTGCGCAAAGGCCAGCACCGCCACCCCATGCTCATGCCAGTCTTTGAGGACCCTGATGCAAGGTGGTGTGCAGGCCCAGGGGCGCAGGCCAGCGGCGGGGCAGGGTGGTGCTTTTGGATGAGCACCGCACCACCCGGGTCAGCTAAGTAGTAAATGGCCAGCAGCCATGTGAGGAGGAGCTGGACCATGAGCAGCCCACCAGGCGTGCAGACTGGAAGCCCCCAGCAGGGCAGGTGGACCCCCGCCTGCTGCGCCCAGCCTGGAGCCAGGAGCGTGGCCAGCCAGTGCGGGGCCTGATGTGGTGCCTGGTAGTGGCCCCACGCAAGCCCCCACAGCCCCCACGCAGCAGCCAGGCAGCCACACAGCCAGCAGCCTCAGAGCCTGGGCCCAGCATTCCCCAGCCAGCCAAGCGCAGCAAGCGCACCAAGGCTGAGCCAGAGGCAGCTGAGCCCACCAAGCGCAAGGGCAAGGGCAAGGCTGCCAAGGCCAAGCCTGCACCACAGCCAGGCAGGTGGCTGGACAGGGACTGCAATGCAGCGCTGAACATGCAGCGCATTGGGGAGAGCAGGTGGCGTCCACTGGAGCTGTACTGCTGGCCAGACCAGGGAGCTCTGCCAGCCAAGGGCAAGGAGTACCCAGGCCTGGGCTACAAGCGGGTGCGAGACAAGCCCCCCAAGGCCCAGGAGCAGCAGCAGCAGCAGCCTGCTGTGGCACAGTAATGTGTGCCCCCTTTGTTGAGCTGTCATCAGCTTTTAATCAGTGCATGTTTTGTCATGCCAACTCTACATCATAGCCCTCGGGTCAGGCAATACTGTAGGTGGTAGGCGGCTCATGTGCCATGTGCACTGGGTTTACTCCACACAGCCCAATAACACTGTTTGAGTCGGATCTAGTTAGTGGCTGCTAGTGGCTGCTAGTGGCTGCTAGTAGGTACTTCTGATCCGGCTTAAATGGAGGCCCTAGTCAGGGACAAGGGGGCTGGACCAGCGCTTGGTTGCAACCCCCAGATCCAAGCAGTTGCACCCATGGTCGATAGTTTGCCATGCTACTGCCACCCTCGCATTTGGCAAGCACGCCTTGGTAGCCTGCCTCATCAAGAGCCTGCCGCCCGGCTCAACACACCTGCACACATGCTCCTGCAGGCCATACTCCTGCCAGTGATTGGGCAGTGGGTGCTTCGCACTCCTATGTACCCTGTTGGTGAATGCAATGAGTGTAACATAGCGGGTGTGGCTGAGCAGCCTCTGGCAGCACCTCCCTTCCTTCCCCCAGCAGCTGGTGAGGTGTGTTGGGGGGCGGTGCATGCAGCCAGGCAGCACTGCCGCCAGGGTTGAGCAGGGGAGGGTTACCCATGCAGGGCCACTCACCACAAAGCTGCCCAGCTCCACCACCAGCTGTGGACGTGCTAGGGCCACAGCAGCTTCCAGGACGGCGCCCTTCTCCGGGCCCAGCCTGCAGCCCGGCACTGCTGTGTCTTGCTGTGTTTGCTGCTTCGGTGCCAGCTGGCATGTTTGGTTTCAAATGGGGTCAGGGCTATGAGCTACAGTCTTTGGTTGAAGTAAACAAGGCAAGGGCAGTGCAGGTGCAGCGCTGCGCATGTTGGCAACATGAAGCTTGCAGCCTGGGCCCTGCTTGGCGATGCGTCCTGTGAGGGGTCATGCAAGCCTGGCCCGGCTCCAGGCGCTGTGAGCAACCACGTGCCTGATTTACTGCTGCCAGGCATGTTGACATGCCTGTACATAGGGAACGCCGTGGCGAACTCATCTATTGCCTGGAGCACTGCCTGGGAGTCCCCTGGCGCGGCCCTGTCAGTGATGTAGCGTGTGATGTCTGCAGGCTCTTGGTACGTGTAGCGCGCATACATCTCGGCGGGGGGCAGGGCTTCGGTCAGCTCAATGGGTTTGACTTCACCGCTTGCATAACGCCGGGGCATCAGCATTGAGGAGGCCAGGAGCGCTGCTGGCAGGGTAAGGAGGCCCGACCTTCGGGAGGCGGCGACACAGGTCTTGCGGCGCTGGACATGCTGGTACGTATTCGTCGGTAGTAAACCAGGCGCGGTGCCACTAATTCCTGGCATAACAGCGGGATTATATTGCAGAATGCGATTGCTTTAAATTGCATAACGCTTTTCATTCAACGCAAGCCATTGGTGCTCATGCTCTGTGGGATGTAGTACTCCTTACAGTTCATAAAACAACACTTCAAAACACAGTGCTCATCATGAACACAACCCCTCGCGTTGTTCCATGGCAACACAGTGGAAATGACCAGATAGAGACAACGCAACTCAACGTCAGCGTGCAGCATGATTATTCATAACGCCCACCTCCAGCCTCAGGTGAGCAAATTGTGAGCCACTCTTTCTGGCAGGCAGTCTCAGCAGACAGGCAGCTCCTTAACGCCACAGCAACCACCCACAGCAGGCGGCCCTGTCACACTCACTAACACTTGGCTGGCTTTCCCCGGCCTCCTTAGCTCAAGCATGACAGCCAGCATGTTGTCCCTTAACGCCACGACAGCCACACACAGCAACGGACCCTGACACATTCAATACCACTTGCAGGGGCACCCGGCCTCCCACTCATGCTCCATGTGCATGCTTTCATATGACATTGCAGTAGCTACTCTGCTGACATTCACGCAAGGTCAGCTTGCCATTTCCAAGCACAACAGACATGCGCTGCTTCACCACCAAAGCATGGCAGATATGCGCTGCTACAGGCCGGAAGGTGCCGGAAGGTGGTGTGGTGGTGATGGTGGCTTACGGCCTATTGAGCTGCACGATGTCGTAGTTGAGCTTAGCGGCAATGGTGACCCAGACGAGGGTGGGCAGCATCAGCGTTGCTGCGCGGGGGTCCAGCGGGTGGAAGGCCGCCGCACTCGCTGCAGCCATGCATGCACACCACACCGTGACAGGGCAGCACATGGCTGCATGCATGCTGCTGAAATGGCGCCCAGCGGCGGCTGTGGCATGTCAGGTGCCCATTGGTGAGTATGGCATGGCATGAGCAGGCCCTGTGGCTGAGAGGCTGCTGCTGGCACCGGGCTGCTGGCTGCTGACATGCTCTTTGCAGGTAGAGGTGCCACGTCAAGGCAGTCCCCCTAGAGTGGCTGCTGCACCTGGTGCTGAGATAAAGCTGGTAGTGATGAGCTGTGGCTTTGCGGAAGGTGGCTACACAGGCTCTGAGGCGGGCAGGCGATATCTCGGGCCAGGCAGCAGCAATGGCAGGAACACCAGGTGTGCCTGCCTCAGCGCTGCCACCCCAGCACACCCCGACCCACACAGCCTGGGCTGTGCAGGCATGGTTGCAATGCTGTCGCACACTGGGGTGCCTACTTGGCTACTTAGGCCAGGCCTGATCTGGGCTGACATGTGCACTGGGCGCTGCCACCATCAGCCCTGCATCTCAGCTGCACTGTGGGCCAAGGAGGTGGCACCGGGGCTGCAGCAAGACCGGGTATCAGCCTGTCAAAGAAGTGCAGCAGCAGCAGCAGCAGCAGCACGGCAGCAGCAGCACGGCAACATGCCATCAGTGCCAGGCCCCCCACCTGCCACTGAGCCCCAAAACGCGTACATCCAGGGCAGGGAGGGCAGCAGCTTGCGGCGGCCAAAGAACACCTGGCCAGGCAGCGGTCAGCGCTGCAGCTGACAGGCAGGGAGACAAGCAGGACATGCAGCATAAGACTACAGGTGTAAGACTACAGGTATAGGCCACAGTAGCAGGCCCAGGGGCAGCCCTGCTGCTGCACGTCTGTGCACAGGGGAGGAGGGCAGCAGGGGGTGGACTGGTAGCCTGGCCGCCGCACGTCAAGGAGCGTGGGACACCCTCCCTGACCTGCCGCCCCAAGCCTGTAACCTGGTAACCCCTGACATGGCAGTCTGTCCCCTGCTGGCTCTGCACCAGTTGCTGCCGACCCCCCTCTGCCTTGGTCCCGCAGGCTGTGGCTGGCGCAGTAGGCCCCACTCTCCACCCACCACATTCCACCAGTTGCCCAGGAACAGGTGTGCCCCAAAGGTCGTCAACGCCACGGCCAGTGCTGGGTGCTTGGCGCTAGACCCTGGACAGGGCAGGGGGGCTGGGGCTGAGGCTGGGGGCGGCAGTGGGGGGGTGCAGGCACCCTGCCTGGTCTGACCTCCCGCAGAGGGGGCGGGGTTAGGTGGTGGAGTCAAGGGGGGTCCCCTGGTGCCCTGTTCCAGCCTGGAGCCATTGCCTGTGTTCCAGCATAGGTTGACATGCACCAATACCTTACTCTTGTTCTGTATTTCTGCAGCTGTTTTGGGTGGCCCTGTGAAGAGGGCCGCTGGGTGCGCTGTGCCACCCTGGCTGCAGCTCTGTGGGCCACCCTAGTGATGGTCACCCCACCCCACTGTAGTACCCCACTGTTCCCCACTGTAGTGCTGCCCCACCCCACTGCTGGCCTGGCTGCGACGCAGGCCTACAGGGCCTACACCAGCCCAGCATCTGTGCCCTTGCAAGCGCTGCCTGTTTGCAAAGACAGGTGCATGGCTGGTGTATAGTGTGATTAAGGCTGCACCCACCGGTCATGGTGCCTCCCCTCCAAGCCAGCATAAGGGCCAGGGACTGCATGGCTTTCAGGGGGATCCACACCAGCGGGAAGACATACTGTGGGTGAGGCAGTGCACACACCCCAGTTTAGCTGCCAGCTAGCTACAGCGATCAACATGTTGGCACTGGCGCAGGTAGGCAGGTTCCTTCTTGGCAGTGCAGGTTGCCTGCTAAGCACAGCAAATACATAACAACATACAGCCCAACATCCTGGCACTGGCACGCAGTGTCTCTCAGGGATGGCGGCTGCATGACTGCAGCGCGGCCTGAAGGCCCGGGGGGTGGCCCAGTGAGCAGCAGCAACAGCTGGGCCCATGGCTGATGGCTAAGGGGCCCGGCAGCCAGGAGCAGCACCCACCCCAAAGACCAAAGTGCCAGCAGGACCTCTGCTGATGGGTGGTGATGACATGGGGCACACTATCCTGGGCAGCCTGGTCAAACCAGGATCAAAACCCGGCCTGTGACCCTCACCCTAGCCCTGACCCTAGCCCCTTACTTACCTGGCCCTTGACCCTGGCCCTACCCTTAGCCCCCTACTCCGTGCGACCCCACCCTGAGGCCTAACAATGGCACATGTTGTTTGAATACTTGCTGCCACACACCCACATTGGGGGGCGTCCAGGTTGGCTTCTTCAGGCTCTTGTACCTGCATTAGGGTGGTGGTGCATGACCTGGAGCTGGCAGCAGCCACAACCTAGAAGCACAAGGGCAGGGCTTGGCACAAGGCAGCCAGGACCAACAAGGACAGTGCACGGCAGGACAGCCAGGACAGGCTCAGTCCCCAAAGGCACGAGCTGCACCACTTCTGACCTCACACCCAAGTCAACATCTCCTCAACATCAACGAAGAGAAGACAAAGGCAGCCGTTGGCATTATTGCGCACCTGCCCTTCACATATAGCCATGTACCCCCTCCTGCCTCCCTGATGCTTACCAGGTGGGGTCGAAGGTCGGCACCAAACGCTGCACGCCAAAAACTACGGCCGCTGATGTCGCGAGCTGAAACTCCGGCCTGCGCGAAAAAAGCGTCCAAGGAGTAGCCTTATGACTAGTAGCGGCCTTTTGACGACACGGCCGCAACGGACCTCGACAGTATTGACAGCCCAGCCATGTTAGTGTTGCGCAGCGAACTCGATGTTCCGTGTTCGACGCGGGAGTGTTCGTGCACTTTTGCATTAACATATTTTTTTACGGCCAGCTCCTGCGGTGTTCAGTAGGGACCGTCCCATCTACGTAGATCTACGTAGATCTAGATGCTAGATTTAGATGGTCTAGCAGCATAGTAGTTATCTAGCAAAGAGGAGTGCTAGATGGACGATAGACGCCATCCCGCCCAGATTCGACTCCTGACAACCTCACAATTAACAGGGAATAGTATCATCTCCTCCGACGCCGACCTAGCATACGCTATCAGTGGGAGTGACAAGGCACTGCAGTTTACGACATTACAATGTACACCTACATCGGTGCCACACACAGCCAGCCTGCTGCTCACACCCACACACAGTGATGGGTAATACAAGATACGTGTATCGATACCGATACGTATTTTTCGTATAATACAAAAATACACGTATCGTATAAAAAAATACAAGTGCCGGCCGGCAAGTTGCGTGGGTGCCTTCGATGCAGCTGCTGGTTGCTGCCACTACTAGAGTACGCGCTAAAGGCATGCCGCGCGGGGCTAAAGCCATCGGCCTGCTCCCGGAGCAGTCGGTCGCATGTGCCGGTTTTACATGCAAGAACATCAGAGTTGGGAGGCCCTGACTTTCCGACGTCGCCGTGCTGCCCGGACTTCAAGGACAGGCTGCAGACTGGCTGCGCTGCTCCTTTCGCGCATGACATGTTGCCTCTGTATCGCTGTATTGTATCGATACAAAAATACACGTTTTTTCTCGTATTTTCTTGTATTTCCTGTATCGATACACGTATTACCCATCACTGCCCACACATGGCACGCTAAGAGTCCTGGGCGGCTGCTAGGCACGGTGCCACACACTGGGCTGGGCTGGGCTGGGCTGGGCTGGGCTGGGCTGGGCGGACTGGGAGGACTGGGAGGGGGTGGATGTGGGGGGTGGGGGAGGAGGATGGGGAGGGGGGGAGGGAAGGGGGAGGGGGAGGGGAGGGGGAGAGGACAAGCATCTCACCTTAGCTAGCTCACGGAGCTCCTTCATGGTCACCTGTTGTAGAGCTCGTCGAGCAGCTGCGTGCGATA
The DNA here is from genome assembly GCA_030144725.1 of Haematococcus lacustris. NCBI lineage: Eukaryota > Viridiplantae > Chlorophyta > Chlorophyceae > Chlamydomonadales > Haematococcaceae > Haematococcus > Haematococcus lacustris. Next base: position 15,961,894 of record JASKMD010000029.1, read on the forward strand.
ATGCTTCTCCTTGAGCAGCTCGAGCCCCAAGAGCTGGAAGGCAGCCTGGAGATGGATATTGTCCACGGTCATGAAGGGAGCTTGTTGCGTGACAAGAAAGAGTCATATTCGGCGCCTGACAGCCCGCTGCATGTCTGCAGACACTGGTGCACCCTTGTCCTCGCGTGGCAATGGCCCAAACTGTGTGTCATGGCTGCGCTTAATCGCTGGGTGTTGTTCACCGTCGACCTGGCATTTGTGCCGGGAGTGCAGCTGGCTCATGTTGGCGACGCTCAGCTGGGTTCGCTTGTGTGGTGAGCATCGCTTGCATACGCACACTACTTTTCCTTCGTCGCGAAGAACCAGTCGCGTGAGAACGTGCTGGCCGCAGCCTTTCGCGATGAGGATAACTGCAACGTCGAACCTTTTCCGGGTTTGTAAACGACCGAGGCCGAAGCAGTTCCGAGTGAACGCTCGAGACCAACGCCAGGGGCCGGAGGCCCCTGGCGTTGGTCTCGAGCGTTCACTCGGAACTGCGAGGCCGAGGTCGTTTACAAACCCGGAAAAGGTGAGGCGTTGCAGTTAACTTGTATAACTTCAATTTACAGAGGCGATAAAACGATTCTGAGCTCGGCGGAGCCGAGCTGATCATTGCCTTTAGCGTAACATTTGAGGCAGTCGTTCGTTTGTTGCTTGGTGAGGGTCAGTCGTTGTTGTGGATTGCGCTACGGACGAGATACTGGTGGCTTTCTTTGGTTGAATGGAGGACTTGCGCGGCGACAATGACGGCGACAGCGGTGGCTCCGACCCTGACATTGGTAAGTTCGACCTTTACTATTGCCGAGACGAACGTCGTTGCATACGTTGTGGCAGGACCCTGTAAACGTATGGCAGGACCCTGTGAACTAGTGTCGTAGGACCCTGGTCACCCCCGCCATTGGCTGCACCCCTGATAACTATCCGACTCATCTTTAAGAGTTTTTCAGCGATTTTTGCGCAGGGCGGTGCAGCTCACCAGCGCGAGGCTAGCGGGCTGCTCGTGTTGATGTGCACCTTTGCCGGGGCGGGCGAGGGTGTTGGGAATTCTGGTCGCGTTGTGCCGGGATTGGCCTGCTTAGTGGGGCTGTGATCAGCGAATAGCTATCGCGCTCAGCGGCCCAGCATTTCAAAAATTTGAATTTCTTGTCGGGCGCAGGACCCCCCCGACATGTGTAAAAGTGCTAGTGCTAGTGCTGATAATGTGCCTGGGAGTGCTGGTGTGGCTTGTGGGCTGTCCCTGCACCACAACGTGCGACAACAAGCGTGCGACGCGTGTCACGTAAGACCATGTCAAGTTTCCATGAAATGTGCATTTTTTCCAGCCGGTTATCTGTTCAACCAAGACGGCAAGAGATGGACTGCAAGTTCAGTGCGGCTCCTTGTGTGGGCTTCTAACGTGTAATCAGGAAACAAGCGCGTTGTGTTCATGTGTGGGCCGTTTGTGATGCTCCAAAGTAGACCCCAATGCACTTTACACATCAATTGTCCGCCTCATATTCAGCCTCCAGCTGCTCACTTAGCAGCTCTCTGCGCACTAAACGACGCAATTCCCTACGTCCCTCTTCCCTCTTCCATCCCATGTGCATGCGATATCGTGCACAGTGTTTGTTGGTCAGTTTGCCAAAGCACACCTCATCATGCAGCAAATCGGGATGGTACAACATCAACAATGCATAACACTCTTCGTCAGCCCTCACCTCCTTCACAGTGTCTTGAAACATGGGCATGGGCTCAAGTGGGGTGGTGGTGTCAGGCTTCATGCACGGCTGGCATGGCACACTCATGCACGTGTTGCATGCACAAGCAGCCATGGCCCATTGAGGCTGCTCCCTGTCAGGTGTGAACACCATGCGGTGCATAGCCCTGCACCCCTTTACATCATTATGCATGCGCTCCACATCAGCCTCAGGCATACTGCATACAGCTGCTTGCCTAGCGTCGTCTAGCACCAGGTAGCGCCGAAACATGATGTGACCACGAAGCCTGTGGCTAGCACTGGTGTCTTGTGCATGGCATGGCACAGCAAAATGCTTGTTAGCCCAATCAGTCAGCACAGCAGCCCCACACACTTTTCCCACGAGTTCAGGATGCACTAGCATCTGCTCCCTCCACTCCCTCTTGATCACCCCACCCTCAGAGTCATGCGTGCTCTTGAAATGCGATGTGGCACCATATGACCATTGCACAGGCACCCCAAACCTATTGGCTAGGTGCCAATGCAACCTAATGGCCTTGGCCCCCTTGAACTGTGATGCACAACCATCTGACCACAAACACAGCTGCCTCATGTCCATCTTGCCCACCCACCCATCATCTGGGTGCCTCCTGCCTTGCAGCAAACACTCAATCACTTGCACAAGGGCCGTGGTGGAAGCCTCAGCTGACTGGTCACACTTGTCAGCACTCACAAACACAGACTCCTCCCTGTAGTTGCCAGCCATGTCCTGGTAGTGTGCACATGCCACGAACACTGACATGGTCCTCTGCTTCCAGTATGCTCCCTGACATGCTATGTCTTGGTGGATGGTGAGCTTCTCTGACCAGTCACACGACACGACAACTAGACCTGGTGTGTTGCGCACAGCGGCGCAGTGCGCCCTAAAGGTGGCACGCTGATGCTTGGCAAGGTAATGATGCCACAACTGCTTCTGCATGAGGTCATTCAGGCCAACCACCAACTCACCCAACGTGGTCTGGACTGTGGCCAACTCTACGCCTTGCCCATTGTCTAGCTTCTTGAACTGACGATACTGCAACTGCACACCCTCACGCTCCGCCTTCACGCCCACCTTCCTATCCTTGCAGGCGGCACACTGACGCTGCAAGCAGGTCAGGCTGGGCTTGGCGCCAACCTTGCATGGGCACACAAACCAGCTCTGCACCGTGGCATAGTCCAGGTCAACCCTCACGTCTGCACCCCCAGCTGTACCCCCTGCTATAGCAACCCCCCCTCCTGCAACGCCAGCAATAGCCCTGGCATTCTGGGCATCACTCACCAACTTCTCCAGCCCACCCTCATCTAGCACACCTGCATCTAGCACACCAGCCAGGTCTTGAGCGTCAGCGTTGGCAATGTGCTCAGCCAGCACCACATGCACCTCAGCATCCCCCCCATCGCTGTTGGTGTCACTGTCACTCTCGCTGTCACTGTCGCTATCATCTGGTGGTTGTGGGTCCTCAGGCACCACAAGGCTGTCCATGTGCTTGCCGAGCTGGTCTAGCAAGAGCTCGCAGGTCTCACAGGGAATGCACACACACACTTGCTTGTGAGCAGCGGTGATGCGCTTGACCCACGGCGGGCGCAACATCTCAAAGGTGGTGCTACCCACTTTGAGATTTACTGGGCACTCCCGCTCGTACTCCAGGTACAGCTTCTTGAGGGAGCGGTCCACGTAGCGTCGTGACATGCGCACCTCGCTCTTCTTGCTGCTCCTGCCACGACATCAACAGTGGTGGGCAGCTGTGGGGGGGGCTGTGGGCATGCGGGGTGTGCCAGCCAGCCAGCGGTTATGCAACCAGCCTACCCTACCCATGCAGCCCTACCCATGCAGCCACCCAGCCAACTAACCTGCAGGAGGCCACCCAACCCATGCAGCCCTACCAGCCCATGCAGCCAGCCTACCCAGCGGTCACGCGCACGTAGTAGCGCCGCACGTCCTTGTACATGGGTGACGGACTGCTGTGCTCCTCAAAGAAGTTGCGCACGTACTCCAGCTGGTCCTGGCTGAGACAGCGGCGGCCGCGCCGGAGGGGCGCTGCTGCCCAGTCTGCTGCTGCACCAGCTGCCAGGTTGGACAGGTGGCTCCTCCTGGCACGCTTGACTGCATGGGGCGTGATGCCCAGCTGCCTGGCCGTCCTCTTGATGCCATGCTGCTCAATGCCCCTGCCCATAGTCATGATCAAGGCAGTGTTGAACGGCTGCTGGTTTGTTGAGCGCTGCCCACCCGGGGCGGGCTTGATGCCGGCAAGCACAGGCCTGAGTGAGTCCACCATGATGCCCCCCAGCACCTGGTCAGGGGTGGGTGGGACCACGCCAGTAGCCAGGCTGACCACAGACCGCATGCGGCGGTGCTGCTGCAGCCTGTCCAGCAGCCCTGCACCCGCCTCCACTGGGTACTTCTGAAACTCATTCAGCAGTGGTTGCAACTTCCGCTGCCAGGTCTGGGGGGAGTTGCTGAGGAACTGTGGCTGCTGCTCCCACAAAGGCCATCCAGCACGTGCCAGCGGGGGTGTTGTTAAAAACCTGGTGGCTCCACCACACCTCTGCACCCCCAGTGAGACGACCAGCAGCGTAGGGGACCCACAGATCCACAGGCATGCCCCATGCGCTGAAGTACTTCGCCAATGACCTCCCCAGGCCCTCACAGCCAACCCACTGGCTGTGCCCCCATGGAGGGGTGGTGGTGGCAGGTAAGAAGAGCTGGAGGGCGGTGGCTGTTTTGGGTTGGATTGAGCTTGCTGCGCAGGCCTAGGCTGAGGGGGAGGGGGCGCGGTTGCCGACAGCAGGCTTTGGTGGGCACCCACCACTGCTGAGTAGGGCAGCCCAGGGATGCGCAATGCATGGGTTACATCATGGAGCCTGCACATGCACACAAGCACAGGTTTGTGGTACGTGTGGTGTGGTGTGGTGTGGTGTGGTGTGGTGTGGTGTGGTGTGGTGTGGTGTGGTGTGGTGTGGTGTGGTGTGGTGTGGTGTGGTGTGGTGTGGTGTGGTGTGGGTTATGAAAGGTGTGGTGGTGGATGCTTGGGAGGGCATGCATGGGAACTGCGTACCTGAGGGACCCAGGGACATGGGGAGAGCATGTAGAATGGTCTGGGAGGGGGTGGTGGGTGCTGACAGCCTGCTGGACTGCCGCCTCTTGCAGCTGCTTCTCCACCTGCTGCTGCTTCAGTCGCAGGTCAGCCTGCTGCTGCTGCAACATGTGTTGCTGTGCTGCCAGCTGCTGCTGCACCTGGCGTTGCAATTCAGCCCCACTGTGTGCATCGAGCTGTTGCTGCAGCCTGTAAAGCTGTTGCTGCAACTGCAGCTGGTGCTGCTGCTGAGCCACCTGCTGCTCCCTCTGCTGCATGTCTGCCTGTTGCTGCTGCAGCTGGTGCTGCTGCTGAGCCACTTGCTGCTCCCTCTGCTGCATGTCTGCCTGTTGCAGCTGCAGCTGGTGCTGCTGCTGAGCCACCTGCTGCTCCCTCTGCTGCATGTCTGCCTGTTGCTGCTGCAGCTGGTGCTGCTGCTGAGCCACTTGCTGCTCCCTCTGCTGCATGTCTGCCTGTTGCAGCTGCAGCTGGTGCTGCTGCTGAGCCACCTGCTGCTCCCTCTGCTGCATGTCTGCCTGTTGCTGCTGCAGCTGGTGCTGCTGTTGAGCCACTTGCTGCTCCCTCTGCTGCATGTCTGCCTGTTGCTGCTGCAGCTGGTGTTGCTGCTGAGCCACCTGCTGCTCCCTCTGCTGCATGTCTGCCTGTTGCTGCTGCAGCTGGTGTTGCTGCTGAGCCACCTGCTGCTCCCTCTGCTGCATGTCTGCCTGTTGCTGCTGCAGCTGGTGTTGCTGCTGAGCCACCTGCTGCTCCCTCTGCCGCACCTGGTGTTGCTGCTCAGCAAACTGCTGCTCCCTCAGGTGCATGTCTGCCTGCTGCTGCTGCAGCTGCTGTTGCTGCTCAGCCACCTGCTGCTCCTTACGTTGAAGTTCATCCTGCTGGAGGTCCTGCAGCAGTTGCTGTAGATGTTGCAAGCGTTGGGTGTCAGCAACTTGTTGCTCCCTCTGCTGCAGGTCAGCCTGCAGCTGATGCAACTGTGCCTCATAAGCACCAGCATCAGCATGTGCTTTGGCATCAGCCTCAGCGGCAAGAGCCTGGGCCTTGGCCTCAGCCTCAGCAGCCCTGCGCTGTGCCACAACCTCCCTCGCTTTCTGCGCACCGTCACATCTAGCCTTTGCCCCCCTTTTCTTATCAACCATGGCCTGCACAACGGCAAACAAAGTTACTAGCTCCGTTTCTGCATATTTTTTACTTATTCTTGCCGATCGTGGTTGCTCAGGAGCCACAAGCACCAATAATCAGGAAATCGTGTGCAACCTGAATCGCTGCCACATGTCGACCGAACCTGTGTTCAGCAGTAATGCGCCGTCGCGGTCACGCTCCCAACTCGCAATGCCATCGACCTGCAGATTGGGCGCCGTTTGATGACGAAAGGTGACACTTTGGAGCGGGGGGCAAGGGAGCAGGCCGGGAGAGGGTTTCGATGCAGCAGGTGAGCTTGGGAGTGGGTTTCGATGCGTGCTGAGACGTTGCAACACTAATGCGAGCTAACCTAAAAAGTTGACATGTCCACTCGAGATGCGCCATTCACGCCGCAATGTGTCCAGGCTGCCTATAGATGTTGCCAAACGTGTCTGCGAAGCTCCAGAAGACGGCGCTGGTTGGGGGCCAGCCACCCGGCAAACCGCTGGAGCTCTCTGCACTCTATCGGGCCATCAGCAGCTCATCGCACAAATCGGCGGCCTCATCCGTGCAGAAATGAGTTAGAAAGTTATCTCTTGAGCCATGGGGGTGCAGCCAATGGCGGGGGTGACCCCCTGTGAATGTGCGGCAGGACCCTGTGAGAATGTGCCGTAGGACCCTGTGGGCGTGCGGCAGGACCCTGTAAACAAATGCCGTAGGACCCTGTAGCCGTGCGGCAGAACCCTGTAAGCAAACGTCGCAGGACCCTGTAGCCGTGCGGCAGAACCCTGGAGACATTTGTCGCAGGACCCTGTAGCCGTGTGGCAGAACCCTGTAGACGTGTGTCGCATGACCCTGTAGCCGTGCGGCAGAACCCTGTAGACGTTGTCGTAGGACCCTGTAGGCGTGCGAGAGAACCCTGTGACCTAGGACCCTGTACAGGGTCGGTAGGATCCTGTACAGGTTTTTGCGATTTTCCAAATAGTTATAACATCGCAGCAACTTTGAGTTTTTCAATGATTACAACGGCGATGAGTCGGCCTTGCCTGGGGATATCTGCAGTATGCCTCCCGGGAAGAAATGACGTAGGCGACTTCCGGCCTTAATCGGCGAGAGTGGGGATGTGGGGTAGGTGGGGGGCTGCAACAGCCCTGCCCCACTGCCAGCTGCTGCCAGGGGTGTGGGGGAGTAGGGAGGCTGCTGGGTGTGGGGGAGTAGGGAGGTGGGAGCCTAGAGCGGCCCTGTCAGCCTGCCAGCTGCTGCCAGGGGTGTGGGGGAAGTGGGAGCCTGCAGCTGCCCTGTCAGCCTGCCAGCTGCTGCCAGGGGTGTGGGGAAGGTGGGAGGCTGCAGCTGCCCTGTCAGCCTGCCAGCTGCTGCCAGGGATGTGGGGGAGTAGGGAGGCTGCAACAGCCCTGTCAGCATGCCAGCTGCTGCCAGGGGTGTGGGGGAGGTAGGAGGCTGCAGCTGCCCTGCCCCACTGCCAGCTGCTGCCAGGGGTGTGGGTGAGTAGGGAGGCTGCAGCAGCCCTGTCAGCCTGCCAGCTGCTGCCAGGGGTGTGGGGGAGGTGGGAGGCTGCAACTGCCCCTGGAGTGCTTCTAGCCACTTCAACTGGCTACTCCATGCTCCTATGCCCCTGGTTGCATGGCACAGTTGGTCCAAAGCTTCTTGCTTGCTCTTGGCCACAGAGCACTGAGTCTCTAGATACCAATCACTGAGCCTGATCAGCTTCTTGATCTCACAAACCCTTCTAGCCAGATCTTTGCGGCCCTTCCTCCAGCTGGGGTCTTTCTCTAACTCGCACAACGGAGGCTGACCATACCTTCCTTTCCGGTACAGCTTCATGGCCTCAGTCACTGGTGCTTGCTGTTGTAACTGTTCTGCTGTGTATGGAAGCTCGTCTCCTGCTGCTGCTGCAGACCCGGGGCCCCACTGGCCAGGTGCAGGGCTGTGCTGCCCAGTTGCTGCTCCTGCTGGTGCTCCTGCTGCTGCAGACCCGGGGCCCCACTGGCCAGGGGCAGGGTTGTGCTGCCCAGCTGCTGCTCCTGCTGCTGATGCAGGCCGGTGGCCCCACAAGCCAGGGACAGGGCTGTGCTGCCCAGCTGCTGCTCCTGCTGCTGCTGCTGCAGGCCCGGGGTCCCACAGGCCAGGGGCAGGGCTGTGCTGCCCAGTTGCTGCTCCTCCTGGTGCTGCTGCAGACCCGGGGCCCCACTGGCCAGGGGCAGGGTTGTGCTGCCCAGCTGCTGCTCCTCCTGCTGATGCAGGCCGGGGGCCCCACAGGCCAGGGGCAGGGCTGTGCTGCCCAGCTGCTGCTCCTCCTGGTGCTGCTGCAGACCCGGAGCCCCACTGGCCAGGTGCAGGGCTGTGCTGCCCAACTGCTGCTCTTGCTGGTGCTGCTGCTGCTGCAGACCCGGGGCCCCACTGGCCAGGGGCAGGGCTGTGTTGCCCAGCTGCTGCTCCTGCTGCTGATGCAGGCCGGTGGCCCCACAGGCCAGGGACAGGGCTGTGCTGCCCAGCTGCTGCTCCTGCTGCTGCTGCTGCAGGCCCGGGGTCCCACAGGCCAGGGACAGGGCTGTGCTGACCAAGAGCTGCTGCTCCTGCTGCTGCTGCAGGCCCGGGGCCCCACAGGCCAGGGGCAGGGCTGTGCTGCCCAGGAGCTGCTGCTCCTGCTGCTGCAGGCAATGGGCCCAGCTGGCCAGGTGCAGTGTTGTGATGCACAGCTGCTGCTTTTGCTGCTGATGCAGTTAAGGCAGCTGTCATGGCAGGACCAGCCAGCTGCAGGTTGTACATGTCGTTCAAGATCTCCATCACCCCTCGAGGTCTGCGACGAAGAAGCTCTCCGTTGGCCAGCTGCTGTGCTGCCTTTTCTGCCACCTCCTGGTAGCCATGGCAGCGCTGCAAGTGCTGGAACAGATGATCCTGGGAGTATACATCCGGAGCTGTCATGTGGAAGGAGCGCTTTCTGGTAGGCTTTCTGCAAGCCCGCATGGAGCTGCTTCAGGGCTGAGATCCTCTGCACATGGCACGCCATGACGCCAATCAGTGAGCATCGGTAGGAGGCGTCTGCACAACAGGTACATGCATGCACCCACGAGGTGGGGTGATCCTGGCCCCTCTTCCAACTCCTGCAACTCTTGTTGTTGTGCCGGTGTGCGGGTTGGCTGGCTTCTCAAGTCTTTAATCCTGACGAAGATCGTCAAGACGTGGAGGAGGTACATCGTGCTGCTGTTGACAATGTCTCGCGGGTTGCGCTCCACAAGGAGGCACCATGCCTGCAGGCCGCGAGGTACAAAACAGGTCAATGCAAGCCCGCACGCCGGCCCGCCGGCCCGCCAGCGCCGCGGCCACTTACCCCGAAGTGCTTCATCTGCGATGCGTAGCACTTTTTGCTCTTTCTTTTATCCTCAGCCCGTCCCCGACCTTGTTGACCACTGCTTCGGTGACCTCGGGGTCCACCGTAACAGCAAGGGTAGCTTTCCTTCGCTTCTTGCTGCCAGCCTGCTGAATATCATCGTCCACCTCCTCTTCCGAGCTGGAGCTCGAGTCATCGTCCGCTATAGACAGCTTTCGCGAGCGTGCTGGCGCCATTGGCAGCCAATCAGGTCTCCCGGTGAAAAATACCCAAATAGTACCTTTTTTGTTGTCAGGGAAAGGGGTACATTTGCCCAACTGCCAACCGCCCCCTCCGCCCTGCCTGCCCGCCCGCCCATGCCAGCTGCCGTGTGTTAGCATCGCTCAAGATGCACGACGACTAAGAGCATACAGGCCACGGCTCCGATGTAGATGCAAACGGAGGGTCAGATGTTAACGCTGCTGCTGTGTCTTCACAACAGCGGCAAACGTGCGGATGTAGCCCACGGCTGCAGCAAATGCAATGTCAACGCCTTCTGAAGGATGTTACCGGACTGGAAAGGTGCGATGTGAAGGAGCTAGCGAGACAGCAAGCAGTCGACTGGTCAAGAATGTGTTTCGCATGTGGCATGGGTTGCTTGCAGGTAGAGTTCAAAGAGCTAGGAGGATACGCAGCTATAAGGTGCAGCTAATGAGCACAGCCACTAACAGCAATGAGCTTAAAGCGGCAGAGCGGAGGAGTATTGGATGAGCCTGGGGCGCAGAAGCAATTGTGATCCAGGAGCCAAGAAGTGCAGCCAAGGGAAGCAGCTTGGCAGAGCAGCCAGGGACAGCCAGGAGCACTCAAGAGCAGCCATAAACAGTGAGAAGCGGCAGCAATGAGCGGCACACATGAGCAGCACCCTACCCCCCCTGCCGCCCCCCCTCACCCCACACCCAACCCCATCCCCCCCCCTCACACACTCCAATCAGCGAATGGTGAGTGGCTATCACTTGCGACTATGTGGCTTTATGTACCTAGTCTGACTGCTAGCATGCCCTTGTCTGCTGCAGGTTCTAATGGTTACACCCATTCCCCTTTCTTAGTACCACCACCAGCACCTCCCCTCCCCTTCCCTTTTCCTACACGCTCACCCCCCTCCCAATCCGTCGACAACCCCTTCACGCCCAGCCCAGCCCCAATTCAATGGTACCCTCCCTCCCCATTTCCCCTTTCCCTCCCCTCCCCCCCCTCCCCTCACCTCACCTCCCCCCCCCCTCACCTCACCTCCCCCCCCTCACCTCACCTCACCTCACCTCACCTCACCCTCACCTCACCTCACCTCACCTCACCTCACCTCACCTCACCTCCCCCTCCCCTCCCCAGCCTAGCCACCCCAACTATGGTCATGCATGTCCTTATTCATCTGCTTGCTGGCTGATGTTTGCTTGCAGTTGTCGATAGCTGGGGCATGACAAGAGTAGCATGGCTTGGTGATTGCAAGCAAGGCGGTAGCGGCGTAGAGCAGCAACCAACGGCGTAGAGCAGCGTACCCTCCCCCATCCCACCACCACCACTTCCAAGTCTGCCACCCACCTACCCTCCTCCCCTTTCCTCTCCCCCACCCCACGGCACCTGGAGTAGCAGCCTGGAGCTGGTAGCATAGAGCAGACAGCATGGAGCGGGCAGCATGGAGCGGGCAACATGGTGCTGCCAGTGGTGATGGTGCGGCTGCTAGTGTTGCTGCTGTTGTTGTTGTTCTTGTTGTTGTTGTTCTTGTTGTTGTTGTTGCTGCTGCTTGAGCTGCTGAGCAGCCTCCTTACCCCACGGCACACGCTGCAGCCCCTTCCCTACCCCACCCAGCAGCCCTTGGCGTACCAGCTTGGAGCGACAGGGATGGGTGCACCTAGCAGCAAGCTTGGCTGGCTGCTTGTCTGGCTGCGGCACATGATTGTTGTGTGCAAGGAGGCATGCGGTGAGCCTGAGCCGCATGCTGAGGCTGAGTCAGGGCAGCTGCAGCAGTCATTGCAATTGGGGCGGTTGTTCGATATCAAACACCACATGCAGCAGTACCAAGACATGCTAATCAAGGCTGAGGGCATGCACATGAGCTAGGAGGGCAGGGGCACGTGCATCACCCTTGTAACCCCTTGTAACATGGTGGACATGTAATGCTATCCAACCAACCGCTTGTAAGACTTCCAGAGTCACCTGGTCCCAACCTATGCATACAGCCTATACATAATGCATGTAAACAGCCGCATCCCTAGGTGCCTATCTCCTGGTTGGAATAGTAGCTCTTTGTTGGAGCCCAGGCCTAATAGCCAAGCCAAATTGGAAAGGCCGCGCCAAAGCCTAGACTTTCCAGCGTAAACAGTGCTAGCACCGCCCTACCTCCTAGCCAACACAACTGTTGTGGTACACTTTGTTGTAAGCCAACACAGCTGGTGTGGTACACTGTGGTACCAATCCGCCATTACCAGTAGCTCAATGCGTACCTACAAACCTAGGGACACTGGGCTGACAACCGGTTAGTGCATGGATGGCCCGCTTGTATGGACAACCCATCTTCGCAGCGTTCTTGTGTTCTTGCCGTTGCTACTATCACATGCCTTACTAGGCCTTGATGTAATGCACTACTCATGAGGCGCAAGTGATAACATGGTTAGCAGCTGCAAGCCTGATACCCCTAGTGTCGCCTCATGCACCGACCACATGCACACACTACATTGTTATGGATGTGTCTCCAGGACCTAGCTGTGTGTTGTTGTCCATACAAGGGGCATAAGGCGTACCACACCCTAGCATACGGCTGCATCTGGTGAGCCTCCACTACAGGTACCATCCGTAGTCCAGCTGGCCGTGACACATTAGGCGTGGATCACTGCCAGGCCTGCACTTGCTAGGCATGACCGTGATGCATACATGCAAAGGGGGCATGTAGGAGGTGGCTACCACGTTTGCAGCATTAGCGCGTCACCGCGCGGTGGTGTTGTCCATACAAGGGGCGTACGTATCATTTGTGCGCGATATACTGCTGATGACCACCACTGTCTTCATCATTACATCTTGATCATTCAGTGCTTACAAATCACGGTGTGTGGCATGGAACTGAACGGAAGCTCAGGACAGCCATGCTGTAATTGCTGATACAAGGCTGCATTGCCACACATACAACCTGTTGTCCATGCACTGTTGCTCATGGACTACAGCCTGCTGCTGCTGCTTATCCTCTGCAACACATGCACTGCAGCCTGTTGCTGTTGCTCGTGCACTGCAGCCTGGGCGGTGGCTGTGTTGTGGCGGGTAAGGGTTAACAAACAACACCAATTGGCACAACCACCACCATGACCACCACTACCATCACCACGAACAACAACGAGACCACCCCACCCCCACCACCAAGCCATGACGCACAGCAAGTACGGACACGGCAACCCCCCATGTGCTTGGCTTGGCTCTCCTACTGCTGTCCCCTTGGGGGAGGGATGGGCTGGGTCAGTGTGGTGTGTGGGCATGGCATGGCTAGAGTGGGCTGGCTGGCCGCTACTACTAGCGCCCGCTCCATGCTGCCCGCCCAAGGCTGGCCTTTAGGGAGGGGGGAAGTAGACGGGGTGGCGGACTTGGAGGTGATGGTGGTGGTGGGACAGGAGAGGGAAGGACGAAAGGGCCAAAAGGCAGGAGGGTGACCGTCAAACCTGCAACAAACAAGGGTTGGGCTTGCGTTTACTGCCCCATAGCACCCAACTCCTGGTTGCCGCAGCCATGCTTCACTTACCACACAACAGCGGACTCATGGCTGCTCGCGCTTTCCTTATGGCAGCTGACTGGGATGTGGGTTGAGGGATGTGAGATGATGCAAGGTAGGGGTGGGCAGGGGAGGAGAGGAGAGGGTGCCGCTCCTGGCTGCCGCTCTAGGCTACGCCGCTCTAGGCTACGCCGCTGCTGCTACGCCAAGGGCTGCTGGGTAGTTGGGCTGTTGGGTACTACAAGCGCTCGCTCCAGGCCAGCCAAGGGGAGGGGAGGGGAGGGGAGGGGAGGGGAGGGGAGGGGAGGGGAGGGGAGGGGAGGGGAGGGGGAGGGGAGGGGAGCGGGGGGGTGGGAAGGGGAGGGAAAGGGGAAATGGGGAGGGAAGGTAACATTGTATTGGGGCTGGGCTGAGCGTGAAGGGGTTGTCGACGGATTGGGAGGGGGTGGGCGTGTAGGAAAAGGGAAGGGGAGGGGAGGTGCTGGTGGTACTAAGAAAGGGGAATGGGTGAGCCATTAGAACCTGCAGCAAACAAGGGCATGCTAGCGGTCAGACTAGGTACATAAAGCTGCATATTTACAAGTGATAGCCACTCACCATTCGCTAATTGGAGTGTGTGAGGGGGGGGGATGGGGTTGGGTGTGGGGTGAGGGGGGGGCGGCAGGGAGGGGAGGGCACTGCTCATGGGTGCCTCTCATTGCTGCCGCTTCTAACTGTTCATGGCTGCTCCTGAGTGCTCCTGGCTGTCCCTGGCTGCGCTGCCAAGCTGCTTCCCTTGGCTGCACTTCTTGGCTCCTGGCTCACAATTGCTCCTGCGCTCCAGGCTCCTCCAATACTCCTCCGCTCTTCCGCTCTAAGCTCCTTGCTGTTAGTGGCTGTGCTCACTAGCTGCACCTTATAGCTGCGTATCCTCTTAGCTCTTGGAACTCCACCTGCAAGCAACCCATGCCACATCCGAAACACATTCTTGACCAGTCGACTGCTTGCTGTCTCGCTAGCTCCTTCACATCGCACCTTTCCAGTCCGGTAACATCCTTCAGAAGGCGTTGACATTGCATTTGCTGCAGCCGTGGGCTACACTCGCACGTTTGCCGCTGTTGTGAAGACGCAGCAGCAGCGTTAACATCTGACCCTCTGTTTGCATCTACATCGGAGCCGTGGCCTGTATTCTCTTAATCGTCGTGCATCTTGAGCGATGCTAACACACGGCAGCTGGCACGGGCGGGCGGGCAGGCAGGGCGGAGGGGGCGGTTGGCAGTTGGGCAAATGTACCCCTTTCCCTGACAACAAAAAAGGTACTATTTGGGTACTTTTCACCGGGAGACCTGATTGTGGCAGCCCGCAGCGGTGCTAACTATATCTGGAGGACTCGGATAGGTCTGGTCTGGTCTGGTCTGGTCCGGACCTTGGGTCTGGTCCGGGAGTGACTGACCACTCGATCCGAATTTCCATGATAACACCAGGGTAGAAACATAATTGGGCGTCGGTTGCCTTTGTTACAGCCTTTTAAAATGCGGGCAGAAACCGTTTTAGATCCGGGTAAATTGAAGTTATTCTTCACTTCAGCCATCACTTCAGCAGGAGCCATATGTACACCATTGTAAGACTGTATGGTACAATCCATAGCAGACCACAGCACCAAGCAGTCCAGACGGGAGGACTAACCGCACCAAGCAGTCCGGACGGGAGGACTAACCGCTGCCCGCGACCCAAAAAATAATTTGGCACGCGGAGGGCATTGCGACTCTGTGCGGCAGAATGCACGGTCTTAAGCAAGCAGCAAGAGCGCTAAAAAAACGCCATCTACCGCATCTAACATCTAATATGCCGGTCTAACGTTAGACCGTCTAATCTAGTCTAACGTTAGATGGGTCGGGACGGTCCCTAGTGTTCAGTGGTGAGGGTGTGTGTGCAACGGTAAGGGACACATTGTTACCAGTCACTATTAAGCGGTGTAAGCACATCATCATTACCAGTCACTATCTGTTGTGGAGAAGTTGTGGAGAAGGGGTTCTCCAAGATATCAATGCTATTAGTGATAGAGATCAGTGTTTTTTTCTGTTTTGCCCTGATTTATAGTCAGGCTAGACAAGCAAGGGGAAAATTGGGTACCATGCTGTTCTCCACATCCAGACCACCATTTGCTACCGCGACTGCACCGCTACCTTCAGCGTGCTAGAAAAGTTAGCGGTGCTCAGGCTCGCAGGTGTTTGGGCCTAAAGTTGTGTCCACGCAACAAGGTCGTTGTAGGGAGCGGTA
>JASKMD010000029.1:15977677-16144424 GCA_030144725.1 Haematococcus lacustris
TCACTCAGCTGAGGTTCCTGGCATCACCCCACCTTCCACGCCCCCTTCACACCACCCTGCCGGCCTGGCCTGTACAGGCCACCCCCTTGCTGCGCTGCTTGCTGCTCCCTACATGCATGCAGCCCTGCTTCCCCCTTGCAGCAGGCATCCAGCGCCCCCCCCTCCTCCCTGTCTTGCCTTGATGGCTGCAGGGCTCTCAGGGCCCCCCGCCTCCCTGCTGCCCCCTCCCCCTCCCCCTCCCCCTCCCCCTCCCCCTCCCCCTCCCCCTCCCCCTCCCCCTCCCCCTCCCCCTCCCCCTCCCCCTCCCCCTCTCCCTCCCTCCTCTTCCCCTCCTGTCCCCCTCTCTCCTGCCTCCCCTGTCCACACCCAGGCCCCCCGGCCCCCCCCCCCAGGCCTCCTCCCACGCACCACGTCCAGCAGCACCTTGCCCAGCTGCTCCTGCAGCTGACTCAGCTCATAGTGAGCCACTGCAGCAGCCGCACGCAGCAGCACCTCGTCAACATTCACCGTGCGAGCGTCCAACTGCAGCCCCTGACCCCCCTGACCCACCCCCTGCCCCCCCGCCCCTGACCCCTTGCAACTCGGCAGCTGCCCCCAACACCCTCAGGCACCGCCCCAGCAGCATTGCCTGGCACCTGTCCCCTCCCCCTCCCCCTCCCCCTCCCCCTCCCCCTGCTGCTGCTGCCCAGTGGGCCGCTGGGGCACCACAAGGAGGCTGGGGGGGCGGTCACCCAGGCCGCCCCCCCCCTGCTGCTGCTGCCCCAGGGGCACGGGGGGCCACAACACCACCTGCACCCGCCCCCTGGCATCCAGCCCTATGTCAACACAAGGGTGACTCCCCCCGCCCTCCCCCACCCACCCCCTCCCCCCCCGCCCCCTCCCCCCCCGCCCCCCCGGCCCCTGACGCTTCATGTCCCCCCTAGCCAGCAGCCCTTCAGAGGTGAGGGGCGGCCGGGGGGCGGGGTACGGCACCAAGGGCACTGCCTGCGTCCACATCACCAGCCGCAGCCCCGGCTGCAGCCCCCCCTTGGGCACTGGCTGCAGCTGCGCGTGGCCTGCCCAGGCCCCCCCCCGCCTCCACCAGGCCGCTGGCTGTGCCCCGCACCGCATCCAGCAGCAGCCGGCCGCCCAGGTCTGACAGCACGCTGTGCATGACGGCCAGGGGAGCGCTGCGCTCGTCACCCCGCAGCGCAGCACACAGGGCCTGGTTCACGGCGGCCTGGCGGTCAACACCCCCACCCCCCACCCCCCACCCCGCCTGTGGTGCCGCTGGCTGTGCGGGCGCTGGCTGCAGCCATGAGGCCGCTGGGGGCGGGGCCCGTGCTGGCTGGGTGTTGGGAGGACATCCCTGGGGTGGCAGGCGGGGGGGGAGGGACATCCCTGCTGCTGCCGCCCCTCCCCCCTCCCCGCCCTCGCCGTTGCTGCCGAGGAGCTGGGCAGCGGCGGCGGCGGCAGCGGCAGCGGCCGTGTCCTGCTGGGCATACACTGCTGCGTCCGCTGCCAGCAGCAGGCGGTGGTTGAGGTCTTGCAGCAGGCTGCTGACCTGTGAGGGGTGCAGGGGCTCCCGCATGAGCTGTGCCTGCGGGGAGGATGAAGCCAAGCAGCAGCCAGCGCCAGCGCTGGGGGGGGGGGCCCAGAGCTCACCCTCCCCCTCGTCCCCCCCCTCCCCCTCCCCCCCTGCACCCCCCCACCCCCTCCCCCCCCCACCCGACCCTCGACCACAGGGGGCCTCGGGGCTGCCTGCTGCTGCTGCCCCCCAGCCTGCTGTGGCCTGCCCCAGCCTGGGCGGGGGGGGAGGCTGTGCAGGGCGGAGGCACCCTGGCTGGCGGCTTCAGGTGGGCCTTGGGGCGGGGGAGGGGGGGCAGGGGGGGCTGCGGGGCGGGGGGGGTGGGTGTGGCGCCGGCACCAGGGTGAGGCGTGCCTCATACAGGCCAGGGGCGCGCAGCACCACGTAGCCCGGGCCGATGCCCGCGACTGACACCCCTGGGGGCAGCTGGGCCTGCGCCGTCAGTGCCAGAGCGGGGCGGGGGCTGCCAGGGGTGGGGTGGAGGTCAGGGTCGGGGCAGTGGCAGTGGTGAGGGGCAGGGCAGGGCAGGGCAGGGCAGGGCAGGGCAGGGCAGGCAGGGCAGGGCAGGGCAGGGCAGGGCAGGGCAGGGCAGGGCAGGGCAGGGCAGGGCAGGGCAGGGCAGGGCAGGGCAGGGCAGGGCAGGGCAGGGCAGGGCAGGGCAGGGCAGGGCAGGGCAGGGCTGATGCGCTGTTTGAGTAGCTGCCTGGCCCCACAGCCCTGTGGTGTGCCGCTGCGACTAGGCCTGGCCAGGCGGCCTGAGGCCTGGGGTGGCGGCCATGAGGCGGCCTGCCCTGGGACTGCCTGAGGCCGTCCGTGTGGCCTGGCCTGCTGGTGCCAGGGGTGTGTGTCGGCGCTGCCCTGCTGCCTGAGCCCCCCTGGTGCTGGTGCTGGTGCTGGTGCTGGGGGCAGGAGGCAGAGAGGGAGGAGAGCACAGAGGGGAGGGGCCAGGAGGGGAGGTCAGCACTGCCCAGCTGCCCGGGGCCACGAGTCACTCGGCTCACCGCAGGTTTTCCCTCCCCCACTCTCCACCCGGCCCCCCAGCCCTGTCAGCACCCCTCCCTCTCCAGCAGTCACCAGCTGCCTGTCCAGCCCTGCCTCTCACTGTCACTGTCAGTGCAGCCAGGCCTGTCTGGCTCTGGCTGCACCCCTCCCTCCCTCCCTCCCTGCCTGCCTGCCTGCCTGCCTGCCTGCCTGCCACCCCTCCCTGCCTGCTCCCCAGCCCTCCTCCGCCACACCTTGAGCAGGTGTGAGTGGATCATGTGCCTCACTCTCCGCAGCCTGGCCTCCTGCTGCCTGCCCAGCTGCTGCGGCGCCGGCACCAGCTGCTCTATGCTGTAGGGCAGCTCAGTGTAGGAGCCCCTGCTCAGGATCTCCAGGGCAGTGGGCACGTCAAACAGGGGGCTGAAGTCGGGCTGGCGCCGGGCGTGCCCCTCAAACATCTCCAGCGCGGCTGACTCCAGCAGCTGGCTGTGCTGCCGGGCCATGTCCAGCACCTTGCCCGGGGCCACGCACTCTGCCAACGCCTTGGCCTTGGGGTGCCATTGCAGCAGCGACAGCAGCCGCAGCAGCTGCTGCCGGGAGGAGTGCAGGTAGGCCAGCAACGACTGGCCTCTGGACACCAGCGGTGCATGCCACAGCACGGCTGATGTTGGTTACGGTGGGTAGTGTGTCATGCGGAGGTAAGGGCACCAATTCGATGGGCTGCGACTGTCCGCACTGCGTCTGGTGTGGCAGCCGGCAGTAGCAGCTGGATTAGAACGTACCTGTGCGCATCGCTCAGCTGGCCGGATGTGGCGACTAATTGCCCAAGCTCCGCGTGTACCCGTTCAAGCACATGGTCGAACACAAGCTGCGCATCCACCAATGGCCGAGAACCGCCCAGGGGCGTACCCAGACCCTGGCGCAGGGTGCTGCCCTCATTCCCGCTCATTTCCTTGCAGCCCTGCCATGTGCCTCCATCCTATGCCACTTTGCAAAGCGCCGGGGTCCGGTCAAAACAACGCAAGTTTAGTGTTATCGCAATGCACCACTTTGATGTGGGATCCATGGCACCCGCATACACCCCCTGCGTGAGCTGCGAGCAGCTCGACGGGGTAGTTGGTGGTTGATACCTTAGAACGTGCTCGACGCAAACTGTATTGCGGCCTGCGTGCTTTGGTGCCGATCCCAGCCTGATCCGGCGGATCTGTCGCGAGATGTGTCGGTTTTCGGCGGGCTTGGTGGCATTGATACTGATTGCCGTGAGCGTTGAGGGCTTCAAGGAGCACGAGTTCAAGGTCAGACGCAGTGAGCAGGGCCGCGTCGGGACTGCACTTCAAACTGCTAGCTGCGGCTGTCTCTGCGCAGAAGTGCAATGATGCCGGCTTCTGCCGTCGCAATCGCGGAAAGTCAGGCTACAAGTACAGCATTGACGCAACTACAATCGCAGTGTCAGGGCCAACCTTGTCCGCGACGCTGTCCAACAGCGCAGCTCCCGGCAAGCACTTCGCGCTGAGCTTGACTGCATACACGGGGGGCTTCATCAGGCTGCACGTCGACGAGTCACCCAGCACTGGCCGATACCAGGTGTCAGATGTCACCAACCCAGGCATTGAGCAGCACACGTCCAACTGGACCGTGAGCAGCAAGGACGCCAAGGCTGCAGTGCTGTCAGCTGGCCACATGACAGTAGACCTGAAGTGCAACCCCTTCCGCCTGACCTTCAGCTCTCATGGCAAGGCTGCAGTCACCCTGAACAGCCGGGACATGTTCCATGTGGAGCACCGGCGCACAAAAGAGGTATATCATAGATCCTCACTCTCATTCTTGCATGCGTACACTCTTTACATGCACAACTGCTTGTAATAAGAATGTGAGCATGAGCTGAGTCCACACCAGGTGCTTCAGGACAGCTGCCAGCATTTTGAACACTTTGCAAGTGGCCCCGCAAACTGACCTGACACCTGACTGGTGGTACCTGCATCATCTCGACGCATGCATTCCTTGGCAACGGCTACTGGATGTGGCCTTCATGGTCATGGACCGGTATTGCTCGACAGCACTGCAGCTTTTGAGTCATCAGCGATTAAGTTGTCAGCCGTAAAGTCTGCGGTACAGCGTAGCAGTTCAGCGGGGCATAGCATCACCAGGGCCAAGCCAGACCGACAGCAGCACAGCATGGTGGGGCCAAGTTGGGTCAGGCGCATGTGGCGCTGCACGGCACAGAGGGCAACTCTCGTAATGTGGCTGCTCAGCATGCCATGACATAGTGCCCCTCCCCTTCACTCCCCTCCCGCCTCCCCACCTCCCAGCGTCACACTCATCATCACACACTTCTGGCATCACACCACACCCTCAGCATGTCACAGCCCTGAGGGAGCCCTGGCATTATATACCAGCCCTGGCTCAGCTGCACTCCGCCCTGCTGCTGCTGCTGCTGCCGTGACCAGGACGCTGATGGCAGCTGTGATGGATGCTGGGAGGAGACCTTTCTGTCCCACACCGACAGCAAGCCCAAGGGCCCGGAAGCGCTGTCCCTGGACATAGGCTTCCCCGGGGCTGATCACGTGTACGGCCTGCCTGAGCGCGCCACCAGCCTAGCGCTCAAGCCCACCACTGGGGGTGGGTGGCTGGCAGGCCTAGGGTGAAGCCAAATGGTCTATGTGCAGGAGGGGCCACACAGGCCATGGCCATGAAGTTTCCTCCATGCTGGTTCTGCTGCTTCTCTTAGCTTCCTCCTTCCTCTTCCTCTTTGGCCAGTTGGTCATGGGGCTGGTGGCGTGAGCTGGAGAGGTGCCTGCTGGTGCAGGCGTGACCAGCAGGTGCAGCTGTGAGCAGTGGCCTGTGGGCAGGGTGGGGCCAGGCAGGCCTGTGGGCAGTGGCCTGTGGGCAGGACCTGGCCCATGGCTGTGGTCCGCACGCCCCTAGGCAGCTGAGGCCCGCCCCTAGCCACAGCTTGGCAAGGCTAGAGGCTAGGCTGGTATGCCTCCTAGCTTGTGTCCCAGGGGTCGGCCCGACCCTGCCTCCCCCTGTTTAACTCTGGTCAGCATACTGCCCAACAGCCCACCCACAGCCCAGCAGTACTTGGCCCCCCCTCTGCCGTGGCTGCTGCTGCCCTGTAAGTAGGTGTAGCACCCAGCCTGCTGCCCTGGCACTGCAGCTGCTGTGCCTGAGGACGTGCCTGCTGCTGCTGCTGCTGCTGGTGTGCTGGGGGGTGTGCCAGGCGAGCCTTACCGGCTGTACAACCTGGACGTGTTTGAGTACCTGCACGAGTCGCCCTTCGGGCTGTACGGCTCCATCCCCTTCATGCTGGCACACAAGATGGGGCAGACCAGCGGCGTCTTCTGGTCAGTCACGGCATGGGCCCTTGGCTGCACCTTGACAGTGCTGGGGGGGGGAGAGGATATGCTTGTATTTGTAATGTTGGATATCATCATGGATATATCATCAGCAGCAGCAGCAGCAGCAGCAGCGGCAGCAGCGGCAGCAGCGGCAGCAGCGGCAGCAGCGGCAGCAGCGGCAGCAGCGGCAGCAGCGGCAGCAGCGGCAGCTATATGAGCAGCGACGGTCTGCTTTGCCACCAGACGTTTTCGGCAATTGCAAAATCGATGTTAAAACATAGCATGTAGTGCAGTAGCTGGCAGTAGCTGACACGCAGCAGCCCGCAGCCAAGGGTGTGAGGGCAGCTAGCGGTATCAGGGCCTGCACTGTGGCGCCTACACTGGGGGGGCAGTGACCCGCGTGACCTCAGCCTTGGCCCCTGCCCCTGCCTTGGCCCTTGCCCCCGCCCCTCGTCAGGGCCAAAGAAGCTGGCCTTGGATGCAGGCAGGGGTGCAGCCCCCCCCACCCCCTCCTTGCCCCCCCTCCTTCACCCCCCCCACCCCCTCATCCCCCCTCCTTGCCGTGCTGCCCCCCCCCCTCAGGCTGAACGCTGCGGAGATGTTTGTGGACGTGAGCAAGGCGCATGACGGCAGCGCCAGCCAGTGGGTGGCTGAGAGCGGGGTGGTGGACCTGTTCGTGTTCCTGGGGCCGCGGCCACAGCAGGTGGTGCAGCAGTACGCCCTGGTCACCGGGACCACTGCGCTGCCGCAGCTCTTTGCAATCGGCTACCACCAGGTGGGCTGACATGAGCAGCAGCGCACCCTCACCCCTGCCCCCTGACCCCTGACCCCTGACCCCTCCCCCCTCCCCCCTGACCCCTGACCCCTCCCCCCTCCCCCCTCCCCCCCCTCCCCCCTCCCCCCTCCCCCCTCCCCCCTCCCCCCTCACCCCTGACCCCTCACCCCTGACCCCCCAGCCACTTTCTCACCAGCCCCCTGAGGGCTCTATGGGGCTGCAGGGCCTGCCTCATGCCTTGGACCTTGACTCATCCCTGCCGCCCCTCCTGCCTGTTGGCTGCGCCCTGCTGGCTGGTGCTTCAGTGCCGCTGGAACTACAAGGACGAAGCTGACGTCAAGGCAGTGGACGGAGGGTTTGACACACACGCCATACCCTATGATGTGCTGTGGCTGGACATTGAACACACTGTGGGCAAGCGGTGAGGTCACGGGTTCGAGTGCCGATCTCGCAACCACTATGCCCCTACCTGGTGCTCACATACCGTGCATTGTAGCCTCCCCTCCCCCCTCCCCCTCCCCCTCCCCCCTCCCCCTCCCTCCCCCTCCCCCTCCCCCTCCCCCTCCCCCTCCCCCTCCCCCTCCCCCTCCCCCTCCCCCTCCCCCTCCCCCTCCCCCTCCCCCTCCCCCTCCCCCTCCCCCTCCCCCTCCCCCTCCCCCTCCCCCTCCCCCTCCCCCTCCCCCTCCCCCTCCCCCTCCCCCCCTCCCCCTCCCCCTCCCCCTCCCCCTCCCCCTCCCCCTCGCCCTCCCCCTCCCCCTCGCCCTCCCCCTCCCCCTCCCCCTCCCCCTCCCCCTCCCCCTCCCCCTCCCCCTCCCCCTCCCCCTCCCCCTCCCCCTCCCCCTCCCCCTCCCCCTCCCCCTCCCCCTCCCCCTCCCCCTCCCCCTCCCCCTCCCCCTCCCCCCTCCCCCTCCCCCTCCCCCTCCCCCTCCCCCTCCCCCTCCCCCTCCCCCTCCCCCTCCCCCTCCCCCTCCCCCTCCCCCGCTTGAGCAACCGCCTTCCTAAACCCCCTCAGGTACCTGACGTGGGACAGCAGCCTGTTCCCCAACCCTGTGGGCATGCAAGAGGACGTGGCATCACGCGGCCGCAAGATGGTCACCATCGTGGACCCTCACGTGAAGCGTGACCCCGGCTACTACATCTTTGCCGAGGCCGAGGCAGCAAAGCACTACGTGCGCAACAAGCACGGCACCGACTTTGACGGGTGAGAGGGAGCAGGGCTGCGCGGGAAAGGCAAGGAGAGGCAAGGGAGGAGGGGAGTGTAGAGTTGCCAGTGCCTGTGAGAGGGGCAGGTCGCTGGGGGAGGAGGGGTGGGGAGTGGGGGAGTCGAGATGGTGGGGGGAAACCACAGTGTAACGGTGCTGGGATGGTGTGGGTCTACGCAGCAGGCGCACCAGCTGGCTGCCTTGCTATCTTCATCGCCTATACTATCGCCATATCGCTCTTCCGCGCTGTCAATACACGTTGGGGCGTGGGGTGTCTGTGTGCTGGTGTTTGCTTGGTGCAGGTGGTGCTGGCCAGGCTCCTCCTCCTACCTTGACGTGACCAGCCCAGTGGTGCGCGAGTGGTGGGCGCAGCAGTTCACGGTGGACAAGTACCAGGGCTCAACGCAGCACCTGTACATCTGGAACGATATGAACGAGCCCAGCGTGTTCAACGGCCCGGAAATCACCATGCCCAAGGATAACCTGCACTACGGCGACGTGGAGCACCGCGATGTCCACAACGTGTTCGGGCTGTACTACCACCAAGGCACCGCGGAGGGCCTCGTGGTGCGAGGGTACAAGTCGCACGGGCCGGACGGCGATCGCCCGTTCGTGCTGTCCCGAGCATTCTACGCAGGTATTGCTCGAGGCGAGGACGCACACGCGCATCCTGATTGTTAGCGTCATGCACACGACTTTTCAGCTTCCTAGCGTCGTGAGGACACGCACGTAGGCCGCCAGCCTCTAGTGCGACGTTGTGTACATGTGCATGTGGCCTGGCTGGACGCTCGCTCCGGGATGGCACGGTGTGCGTCGTGTAGGTACGCAGCGCGTGGGCCCCATATGGACTGGCGACAACACCGCGAACTGGGACCACCTGCGGGTTTCCGTACCCATGCTCACAACTCTGGGCCTCACTGGCTTGCCGTTTAGCGGCGCTGACGTTGGTGGTTTCTTCGGCAACCCTGACGCGGAGCTGCTCACGCGTTGGTACCAGGTGAGGTCCCGCGAGGCAAGCGCGACGCAGCGCGGAGCAAATGTTGGGTCGTCGACCACTGGCTGGTCGGACGCAAATCGGAACGGTTGACATTCCTGTTGGGACATCCGCGCGCAGTTGGGGACATTCTATCCCTTTTTCCGAGGCCACGCGCACATCGAGACGCAGCGGCGCGAACCCTGGCTGTTCGGCGAGCCCTACACCACACGCATCCGAGATGCCATACGTGCGCGCTATGCGCTCCTACCCTACATCTACACGTTGTTCCGGTGAGCAGTGAAATCGTCTTGTTGACCAGGGCGCTGACTGTGAAGTTGACACCATTGCTTGAGCCCTCATGCTCCCATGCTCTCCCTCGCATACATGTGCTCAGCATGCATAAGTGGCTGGCATGATAACCGGTTGCATGTGCCCTGCAGGCAGGCAAACCTGACTGGTGCACCTGTG
Organism: Haematococcus lacustris; assembly: GCA_030144725.1. Classification (NCBI taxonomy): domain Eukaryota; kingdom Viridiplantae; phylum Chlorophyta; class Chlorophyceae; order Chlamydomonadales; family Haematococcaceae; genus Haematococcus; species Haematococcus lacustris. The sequence goes on from JASKMD010000029.1 coordinate 15,986,985, forward strand.
GTGGCGCCCGTGTGGTATGAGTTCCCTGACAACAAAGGTATGAGCTGCGGCGAACCTGCCTGCCCGCCCGCCCGCCCGCCCGCCCGCCCGCCCGCCCGCCCGCCCGCCCGCCCGCCCGCCCGCCCGCCCGCCCGCCCGCCCGCCCGCCCGCCCGCCCGCCCGCCCGCCCGCCCGCCCGCCCGCCCGCCCGCCCGCCCGCCCGCCTGCCTGCCTGCCTGCCTGCCTGCCTGCCTGCCTGCCTGCCCGCCTGCACCACCCTCTGCCTACCCTCCCGCCGACTAGCTGCCCGCCTTCCTGTTTGCCTGCAGACACCTTTGCGCTTGACGAGCAGCTGATGCTGGGGCCCAGCCTGATGGTGCGCCCGGTCACCTCAGCAGGTGCCAGCAGCGCCGAGGTCATGCTGCCGCGCACCTCCCGCTGGTTCCACACCCTGAGCGGGCAGGAGATGGAGAAGGCCACCTGGCTGCCAGGCCTGGACCAATGGTTCAAGGTGCAGGTGAGCTGCTGCGAGTCACAGGGGGGCCTGTCAGCAGCAGCTGCAAGGCCCAGGGCCACCGGTGGCAGCAGCACTGAAGGCGCACCCGGAGCTGCAGAGTATGACCCATCCAGGCAACACCCCTGCTCCTAGCTTGATCCCGGTGGCTCTGCTGCTGTCCCCCTCCCTCGCCTGCCTTTCACCGGCAGCGTGCTGTGCAAGTCAGCCTCATGGGTCAGCCACATGCATTGCCCGGCTGCCTCATGATCCCTGTGCTGCCCCCTGCCCCCTGCCCCCTGCCCCCTGCCCTCGCCCCCTGGGCCGCAGGTGAGCCCGGACACCATCCCGGCCTACTACCGCGGCGGTCACGTGGTGCCCCTGAGGGAGCGGCCCAGGCGGTCAAGCGCTACCCAGTCCCGCGACCCCCTGACCCTGGTGGTGGCCCTGGACCATCAGCAGGAGGCTGCGGGGGAGCTGTACATGGATGACGGCCGCTCCTTTGCCTTCCTCAATGGCCAGTTCATGCACAGGCGGGTGCACCTGGCATGCCTTACTGCCCCACCACGCTGCCCTGCCCTATATATCCACTTTTGCACTTAGCTTCCCAGGCAAACAAGCGTCAGTCAGTCAGTCAGTCAGGCGGGCAGGCATGTAGGAACCAAGCAGGGGGGCTGTGTGGGCCTGTGTTTAGGGTAGCAGGGAGGCGGGCAGCTTGGCTGCAGCCACCTCACCCTGGGTGGCAGTCAGCTCAGGCTGCGTCTGCCTGGGTGCCCTGGCTGTATGTGCAGGGCCTTTGCCTTCCAAGGCCACACCCTGCGCTGCTCACCCGCTTCGGGCGCTGCGGCAGGCAGCTGGTCGCCACCTGGTGTCAAGGTGGAGCGCATCGCCTTCCTGGGCTTGACCAAGAAGGGCAGCTTCCAGGTCAAGATGCCAGATGGGCAGGTGAGGGGGTGGCCTGCAGCCTGGCACTGAGTGCGCTTGCTCCAACAGCCCGACACCTCAGCTTTCCCAGCGTAGGGCAAGAGCGGCTGCAGTGCTGACCGCATCCTCGCTGGGTAGCTGAAAGCTGGGCGTCTGGGTAGGGCGTAGCTCTTTACGAACGCCACAGCTATGGTAATACCATGCAATGTTGATATGGCCTGCTGCCCCTATCACCTTCTGTCACTTGGGGCAGCGCGCATGGAGAAGTCTCTGAACTAGGCCAGTGTTCAGTGCTGCATGTATGCGCCTGCAGCCATGCCTAGCATATCACGGCTGTGATGAAGTGTGCGGCTGGGCGCTGTGCAGGTGGTGCCCCTGGAGCAAGGGCCGCTGTCCCAGAGGGCTCCCGCTGCGATGAACGCGCACATCCTGCGGGCGCCGTGGCTGGATGTGTCGCAGGACTGGTCGCTGGAGTTAGTTGTCAGGCTCTGAAGGCTCAAGGTTGAGGGCCAAGGTGCTGTATGCAATGACCTTTCTTTGCAAAGTCAGCAAGGCATGGTGAGAGGGAAGACAGACGAGCATCTACTTTTACTTGTAGTGTAGCCTGTCATAGCTCAGCCACTATACCGACGCGTACCGACGCGCTCCGCTGCACTACACTGTCTCCGATGCAGGTCTCAGGACAGCACGCCTCTAGTCCAGGTCCTCCTGTCAGGACCTAACTAGCAGCTAAGGACGTGTCCTCAAATGCAACGGCTGTCAAAGGACGGACAGTGTGATAGCGACCAGTATAAAAAAGCTGCGTTTGCTTCACTTCGGTCTCTTACTCGGCGCAGGGCAGGGCCAGCGCCGAGTACTGGTCGGCTTGACCTTAAGCTTTCGTACCGGTGTGGCTAGATGCTGTACAATCACCCAAGGTAAGCAGCGCACCAGCACCAGCCCCGCACCAACAGCAGCCCCGCACCAACATCATCAAGGGTGCGTCATCAAGGGTGCGACCGAGGATGCTTCAATATGATTGTAGCGGAGTGAGATTACCCACAGCCCAATATGTTGTTCCTTGTTGAATGAGTTTTGTTGGCCTGGTCGCTGGAGGTCATGTGGTCATGTGTGGGCCTGATGTTGGGGGAGGGCGGGCGGGGGTGGGCGGGCAGACCAATCTATCTTTGCAGACGCTGCAGAAGTGTACCCTAGCAGCGGTGGTGTGTAACTTGCACTTTAAACCTCGCACGGCTGCCCTGGTTAGGGACACATACCTGTCTCTCACTGCTGTGGAGAAGTGTAGGGGCTCCACAGGAGGATAGGGATACAGCATGGTTGATATATCCGTTCAGGCTGTCATACAGGCTGCCCTGCGAGCTCTGATGTTATCCTCTATCTAGCCGTGGTAATTCCCCCATGTCAGCAAATGCGTACAGTAGGACAAATAACATGAATTGAAGGGAATGGCTGCGATCCCGCCGCTAGAGCGGCTGCTCATCCCGGTGCTGGACACAGAGGAAGTTGTGTCCGTAGACTTACACAACTTGCCCAGCGAAGCGGATGAGTTGCTGGAGATTCTTGCCGCGGAAGCGGCACCCCTGCAAGTCTGGTTCGAGTTTGCGAAAGCATACCTTTCGCAAGGCAAGGAAGACGCATTTGTTCACATCTGTAGCGAGGGCGTCAAGGACGAAGTAACCGCCGAGGTCGTGCGCTTCTTCGGCGTGCGGCCTATATATGAGCAAATTCAATTCCACTGCGGGCTGGCAGCCGTCCAGCTGGCCAAAGCCCAGGATGAGAAGGAGAAGGCCGTGAAGAACTCCCTCCTAGCCCAGGTGGCTAAGCACTTGTCCAGCGCAGCTGGCCTCAACCCAGAGGAGCAGCTGGTGGCAGTGGGGTACGGCATGCTCAACCTGGCAAAGGTGGGGTGGCCCTGGGCCCTGCGCATGCAGGTAGTGCATCTGCAGCGTGAGCATGAGCAGAAAGGGAGGCAACAGGTTAACTACATGTGAGGTCAGGTAACCCACATCACCCTACACCCTACTCCAAGGCATAAGCTGCCAGCTCATAGCTGTAACAGCTGACTGCCAACATGCATGATGCAAGGCAGCAGCAGGGGTGTCAGCAGCAGCAGCAGGAAGAGGAGGAGGAGCAGCAGCAGCAGCAGCAGCAGGAGGAGCAGCAGGAGCAGCAGCAGCAGCAGCAGCAGGAGGAGGAGGAGCAGCAGCAGGAGCAGCAGCAGCAGCAGGAGGAGGAGCAACAGTAGCAGCGCACACAGTGTAGCCCCACCCCCGCACTCCCCTATCTGGCGCTGTGCCCCCCCAGGGTGACACGGCAGCAGCCCGCAACGACTTCACTCGGGCCTGCTCGCTGCTGAACAACAACCGCACCAACATCGTGGGCCACTTGGCTCTGGCATCCATGCTGTATGACCAGAAGCTGTACCACGAGGCCCTGGCTGTGTGAGTGAGTGACCGCGGCCGACCTCACCCCTCACGCCCTCACCTCACACCAGCTGCTGCACCTCACACCCTCACCTCACACCCTCACCTCACACCCCTTACACCCCTCACACCCCTCACATCATGAAGCAGTGGGCGCAGCGGTGGTGGCAGCAGGAGCAGTGGTGGCAGCACCGGCAGCAGGGGGCAGCATCTGCGGCGATGGCAGCGGCATCAACATCGCAGCAGCTGTGACAGCCGGTTTGTCCGCCGCCTGCCCCCGGCCCGCCCGCCCGCCCGCCCGCCTGCCTGCTGCTGCTGCCTGACCCTGAGCACTGGCTGCTGCAGGTACCGGCGATCACTGCTGGAGCACCCAGGTGCCCCCCCTGAGGTGCGGCTGGGCATTGCTGCCTGCCTGTTCCGCCTGGGCGACATGGCGGGCGCCAGCAGCGCGTACGACAGGGTGCTGGCGCTGGACCCGGGCTCAGCTGACGCACACCTGGGCCTGGCCGTCATCAAGTTCAACGCCCTCAACCTGCAGCAGGCCAGTAGGCTACGGGGGCAGGGGAGAGCAGGGTCAAGGGGGAGGGGCAGCAGGGCAGGAGGGAGGGAAGGGGTGGGTGAGCTAGGCTGGGCTGGGGACTGGTACCACCCCTAGGTTCGTCCAGGTTCATGACTGTGATGCCCAGACTCAATTTTTGTAGTGTAATCAGCTTCTGTACCTGGGCCTCCTCCTCCTCCTCCTGCTCCCCCTCCCCCTCCTTTCCCTCCTTCCCCCCCTCCTCCTCCTTCTTTGCCTACTTCATCACTGTGATGTTTCTTATACCAGCCTGGCACCTACTCCTGCTGCTCTCCCCTGACCCCTGACCCCTGACCCTGCCCCTCCTCTTCTTTTATCTCCTTACATTAGTCCTTCTCCCCCCCCTTGCATCCCCCTCCTTTCCCACTCCCTCCTTCTTGTCTGTCTCGTCCCCCCTCCCCTCCCCTGCGGCTCCCCCTCCCCCACCCCCTCCCCTCCCCTGCCGCTCCCCCTCCCCCACCCCCTCCCCTCCCCTCCCCTGCCGCCTGCTACACAGGGCCTGGCAGACGGTCTCAAGCTGTTGGTGCGCGCGTATGAGCTGGACCCCACTCACCTGGGGGTGGTGCTGCTGCTGGCGCACTACTGCCTGCTGCGCGGCAACTACCAGCAGGTCAGGGCCGGGGGGGGTGGTGGTGGTGCAGGGGTGGTGCAGCAGCCAGGCAGCAGAAAGCTCAGGTGGGAGGGTGGGGGGGAGCAGCAGCTGATGACAGCGGGGTGCTGGAGGCAGGCGGCCGCGGGCCCTGTAGCCACCGCCGCCTGCCCCTCATCACCACCAGTGGTGGTGGTGGCAATGTGCTGTGGCATCTGGTGTGACCCTGTGACTGTGGCTTGGTGCAAAGTCAGGTGCCTAGTCTGGTCAGGTCTGACATGGCGTTCTCTTAACTGAGGTTTGGAGCAGCAGAGGGAGGGCACTGACCGCCAAAATGTGACCCCATCTGGCCCCGGACTGCGGGTATGTGTAGGTGCAGGGGGTCCACGCCGTGTGTGGGAGATCACCATCTACTGGCTCATGTGGGAGATCACCATGGAATATCACCATCTACTGGTTATGTGTGCAGGCCCTGTACTGCGCCCTGTACACGACCCCCAGCTGTGGCCTCTGCTCCTGCACCTGATGTGTTGATTGGCCCTCCACTGGGTGCTGCGTGAGCAGGCCCTGCAGCTGGCCCGCCAAGCCCTGGCGTCGCCTGACGTGGCCACCGCCCGCGCTGAGTGCAGCCTGCTGCTGGCCAGGGCGCTGCACGCACTGGGCCAGACTGGTACGGGCAGGCAGGCAGGCGGGCGGGCAGGCAGGCAGGCAGGCAGGCAGGCAGGCAGGCAGGCAGGCAGGCAGGCAAGTGCTTCCTTTTCCGCTGCTGGTGTTGACGGCGCACTGTCTGCCCGGCCCCTTGCCCTGGTGTCAGCGCAGCTGAGGCGCGCAAGCAGTACCTGGCCGCTGCCAAGCTTGAGCCAGGTGCAGCCCTGCCGCACTACGGCCTGGCCCAGATGTACCTGGCAGAGCAGGAGCTGGCCTACAAGGCGGCGGCCACCAACGCCACCACGGAGCTGGAGCAGGCGGTGCGGGTGGCACCCACCTTCCTGGACGCCCTCAAGGTGCAGGTCACGCACCCTCACACCCTCACACCCTCACCCCGCCCGCCCGCCCACGCCCACCCTGCCCACCTGCTCCATGCCAATCTACCACCCTGACAGTGTGACTCCCGAAGTGTGACCACAGGAGTGTGACCCCTGAAGTGTAACTCTGGAAATGTGACCCCTGGATTGTGACGAGTCTGTGTTGCTGGCTTGTGACTTGTAGTCAGCCAGCTGCCGCTGGGTGCTGTGTGACTCACCCTCCACTACCAGCCTGGTGTGTGGGCTGCCCTGCCCTGCTGGCCGCAGGTGCTGGGCCAGCTGGTGGTGGGCAACCGCGACAAGGTGCGCACCACGCTGACCCTGCTGCAGACCGCCGTCACCCGGGCAGCAGGGGACGCAGAGCTGTGGGAGCTCCTGGCAGAGCTGTCAGCATCCACAGGGGACCACCCAGGTGGGTCTGCTGCTGCGGGGCGCAGCTGAGGGGTCAGGGGGAGGCAGGGGGGCCCCAGCCCTGGTCCTGGCCCTGGCCCTGGCTGGCCTGCTTCTCATGTTGCGCCGGCTGCCAGGCTGCCACCCACATTCCACCCGGCCTGCCTGGCCCCTGCCTGCCTGCCCCCCATCCTGCCAGGTGCACTGCGGGCGTACCGCAAGGCGCTGGAACTGCAGCGGGCCCGCCGCCACGACCTGGTGCAGCGCCTGGCCAGTGCGGGGGGAGGGGTCAGCGGCGAGTTTGCTGAGGAGCAGGTTCCGCCTATTCCTGTGGGTCTGCTCAACAACACCGCGGTGTTGATGTACAGGTCAGGTAGCCGGGCGGGCGGGGTGGTGGTCAGGTACCCGGGCAGCCGGGGCAGTGGGTGAATGCAGTGTGACACAGTGTGACAGGGCCCCTGTTGCTGCTGCTGCTGCCGCTGCTGTTGCTGCTGCTGCCGCTGCTGTTGTTGCTGCTGCTACCGCCGTTCCTAGTCCATACCTCACCACCATCTGGCTTGAGGCCATTCCTGAGGCAGCATTCACCACCACCCCTGCCGCTGCTAATTACAGCGGTGCAGGGCAGGCCAGGTGCACGCCATTCCTGAGGCAGCATTCACCACCGCCCCTGCCGCTGCTAATTACAGCGGTGCAGGGCAGGCCAGGTGCACGCCATTCCTGAGGCAGCATTCACCACCGCCCCTGCTGCTGCTAATTACAGCGGTGCAGGGCAGGCCAGGTGCACGCCATTCCTGAGGCAGCATCCACCACCGCCCCTGCCGCTGCTAATTACAGCGGTGCAGGGCAGGCCAGGTGCACGCCATTCCTGAGGCAGCATTCACCACCGCCCCTGCCGCTGCTAATTACAGCGGTGCAGGGCAGGCCAGGTGCACGCCATTCCTGAGGCAGCATTCACCACCGCCCCTGCCGCTGCTAATTACAGCGGTGCAGGGCAGGCCAGGTGCACGCCATTCCTGAAGCAGCATTCACCACCGCCCCTGCTGCTGCTAATTACAGCGGTGCAGGGCAGGCCAGGTGCACGCCATTCCTGAGGCAGCATTCACCACCGCCCCTGCCGCTGCTAATTACAGCGGTGCAGGGCAGGCCAGGTGCACGCCATTCCTGAGGCAGCATTCACCACCGCCCCTGCTGCTGCTAATTACAGCGGTGCAGGGCAGGCCAGGTGCACGCCATTCCTGAGGCAGCATTCACCACCGCCCCTGCCGCTGCTAATTACAGCGGTGCAGGGCAGGCCAGGTGCACGCCATTCCTGAGGCAGCATTCACCACCGCCCCTGCCGCTGCTAATTACAGCGGTGCAGGGCAGGCCAGGTGCACGCCATTCCTGAGGCAGCATTCACCACCGCCCCTGCCGCTGCTAATTACAGCGGTGCAGGGCAGGCCAGGGGCACGCCAGTCCTGAGGCAGCCCTCACCACCGCCCCTGCCGCTGCTAATTACAGCGGTGCAGGGCAGGCCAGGGGCACGCCAGTCCTGAGGCAGCCCTCACCACCGCCCCTGCCGCTGCTAATTACAGCGGTGCAGGGCAGGCCAGGGGCACGCCAGTCCTGAGGCAGCCCTCACCACCGCCCCTGCTGCTGCCGCTGCTGTTGGCCGTGGTGCAGGGCAGGCGAGGTGCAGGGCGCTCAGCAGCTGCTGGAGGAGGCCGCCGCCGCGGCGACAGGCCCAGCAGCGCCCCTGCAGGCCCCGGCCCACCGCCTGGCGCTGGAGTACAACACTGCGCGGCTGCAGGAGGCGTGCGGTCAGCTGCAAGCCGCACAGAAAGCCTACCAGGTGAGGCCTGACCTGGCCAGCCCACCCTCGCCCCCACTGCCTGCACTAGGCCCCTGACCAGCCTCACAATGAACCCATGGGGCTGCGGCAAGCAGGTATGGGGCAGGGGGCAGAGGGGCAGAGGGGAGAAGGCACAGCCAGGTGCAAGGCCTACCAGGTGATGGCCCTCCCCCTCTGCTGCCCTGGTCCTTGACCCGCCCTCCCAATCCATCCCTGCACCAGGCCCTCCTTAGTCGTGAGCCGCAGTACGTGGATTGCCTGCTGCGCCTGGCCTGCATAGCCCGGGCGCGCGGTGACACTGCGGCAGCGCTGGACTGGGGCCAGCGCGCCCTGACCCTGCACCCGGGCCACCTGGACGTGCTGGCTCTACTCAGCCAGCTGCACATGGAGCGGAAGTGGGTCAGCGCTGCGTAGCCACCTCACACTGGACACTCTTGTGCTCCGCCACACCACCCCTACCGCAGAACCGCTGTGCTCAACATTCTTGTGCTCTGCCGCACCACGCCTCAACCACCCACAACCCAACACCAGCCCGGCCCCGCATCCGCACAGCAAAGCCTGGGTTTGCAATAAACCCTCTGACCCCCTGTTCAACCTTGGTCTGCTTGCCCCAGTGCCGGGCTGCCTATCAGCCGCAAAGTGCACTTCACCGCCTCACACAGCGTCGCACCCCAACCCCACCCCTGTTGTCAACACCCTGCCCAGTGCTCCTATGCACAACCTTGCGGCCGACCTAACCTGTTGGCTACGCGCTGCCCAGGGACCTGTCCAATGCTGACAAGATGATCAAGGAGCTGCTCAGGTGTGCGCGGGAGCAGGCCAAGCAGCCGCTGGTCGCAAACGACAAGCAGAAGGCGGCTCAGGAGGCCCGGGTGGACCCCTTTGGTGCCCTGGCGCACGGCAACCTCATGCTGGCCTCGGCCCCCAGTGAGCGCAAGCATTCACAGGACGTGGTCAAGGCTGAGGCCTGCCTGTTCAGGGTCAGTCCCTCACCCTCACCCTCACCCTCACCCTCACCCTCACCCTCACCCTCACCCTCACCCTCACCCTCACCCTCACCCTCACCCTCACCCTCACCCTCACCCTCACCCTCACCCTCACCCTGATTCTGACAGTCACAGTCACACTCACTTTCACACTGACTAGCTGGCTGTGGTGGTGCTTTGTGCTGCAGGCGTTGGAGCTGTATCACGCAGTGCTGCTCCATGACCCTCGCAATGCATTTGCAGCCAACGGCATCGGTGCAGCCTTGGTGAGATAGGGCGCCAACAGGGTGCCATCAGGGACCTGAAAACTGATGGCTGCGGGTTGGGCTGGGTGCTCCTCTTGCATGGGAACGTCACACCTGATGCACCGTAATGTCACACCTCCTGTCAGTTGCCTGTTTGGTGCCTGTGACCCTCGTCACACTTGGTCACCGCACCTCCTGTCCTGAAAAGTGTGTAATGTGTGACCCCCTGGCGGCATCTTGTGCTGCAGCTGGGGCCCTGCTGCTCCTCCTAGCCACTCCTGCTCCGCCCTCCAGCCTGTAGCCCTCCTCAGGCCCTCCGGCTGCATCACCCTGGCAGAGCAGGGCAGCCCTCCAACTGCCACCCCACCATACGGCAACCGCCCACCATGTGCAGCACAACCACACCTGCTCCTCCTAGGCTTTGCCGCCGCATTGCTGCAGAGTAGGGTCTGACAGGCAGCAGCGCTGCATCAGTGCATGAGCGCGATGATGCGCAGTCAGCAGCCTGCTGCTCCTGGTAGGCATCACTGCCAGCATTGCTGCCGGCAGGGTCAGACTCAGAGCAGTGCAAGGAGAGCGAGGTGAAGCCAGGCAGCAGCTCTGGAGGGCGAGCTGGTGGGCTTGATAAGGCGGTGCGGTGGTGGCGGCTGCGCAGGCTGAGCTGGGGCGGCTTGACGAGGCGCAGTCAGTGTTCAAGGATGTGCAGGAGGTGGCGGCGGCGTCCGGCGCATTCCTCCACATCCCTGACCTGTACATCAACCTGGCACACGTGGCCCTGGCCAAGCAGGTGGGCAGCTGCAGTGGGGATCACTGGCAGGGCTGCTGCTGCTGCTCCCGCTCCCGCCGTTGCTCCCGCCGCCGCCACCGCTGCTCCTGCCACTGCTGCTGCTGCCGCTGCTCCCGCCGCTGCTGCTGCTGCTGCTGTTGCCAACCTCTGTGGTGGTGGAGTGTCATGAACCCATGAGCCACGTGTGGTAGGGAAGGGGTGAGGGTGGCGCATGTCTGCTGTGTCTGTTTCCAGTGCTCACGGTGAGGATTGTGCAGGAGTACACATCTGCAGTACGACTGTACCGCCTGGCCATGGACAAGCTTGACACCAGCAAACAGAACATGGTGAGGTCAGCGGCACCTATTGCTGGCTTTCACCCTGGTCTGTGCACCAGCATTGCATCATCACAGCCAAAGGTGCTCAGCTGCCGTCTTATTGACTGATTGATGACGACCTGGCGTGGCACGGCATGGCTGAGCGGTGTTCGGTCGATGGGCTTGATGTGAACCCTGGCTTGGAACCCCTGCCTGGCTTCCTCCTCGCCTGGCAGCCTGGCAGCCCAGCTTATTTGCACGTCTCCTGAACCTCAACCTTGGGCAGCAGCCGCAATGCAGGGGTTGCGGCATGTGGCTGCCTGGTCTCATGGACCTGCTGGGCTTGATTGAGGGTGATGGCCGTCAGCTTGCATCGCCTGCCCCTTGCTGCCCGCCTGACGCCTGCCCCTTGCTGCCCGCCTGACGCCTGCCCCTTGCTGCCTGCCTAACGCCTGCCCCTTGCTGCCCGCCTGACGCCTGCCCCTTGCTGCCCGCCTGACGCCTGCCCCTTGCTGCCCGCCTGACGCCTGCCCCTTGCTGCCCGCCTGACGCCTGCCCCTTGCTGCCCGCCTGACGCCTGCCCCTTGCTGCTCGCCTGACGCCTGCCCCTTGCTGCCCGCCTGACGCCTGCCCCTTGCTGCCCGCCTGACGCCTGCCCCTTGCTGCCCGCCTGACGCCTGCCCCTTGCTGCCCGCCTGACGCCTGCCCCTTGCTGCCCGCCTGACGTCTGCCCCTTGCTGCCCGCCTGACGCCTGCCCCTTGCTGCCCGCCTGACGCCTGCCCCTTGCTGCCCGCCTGACGCCTGCCCCTTGCTGCCCGCCTGACGCCTGCCCCTTGCTGCCCGCCTGACGCCTGCCCCTTGCTGCCCGCCTGACGCCTGCCCCTTGCTGCCCGCCTGACGCCTGCCCCTTGCTGCCTGCCTGCCGCCAGGCCATGCTGTACCTGGCCAGAGCCCACTATGACAGCGATGACCTGCAAGCCTCCAAGGCCTGCCTCATCAAGGCCATCCACGTCACACCCTTGGACTACATCCTCCACTTCAACCTGGCAGTCACCATGCAGGTGCTGCCCCATGCACACCCATGCACACCACGCATGAGAGCCATGCACCATGCAGAGGCTGCCCCATTCATACCAGCGTTTTTATTTTCGTTTGGCGAGTTTCGAGATTTATAAAGTGACATGGCCCAGGCTCATACCCTCGAATTCATAGCTCGAACATACTTGGCTTCATGAAAAATTCAGCGAAATTTAGCAAAGTTTTCGTAGAGCGAAAGAAAACACTGATTCACACCATGCATGAGAGCCATGCACCATGCAGGCGCCCGGGGTATACAGAGATTGCCTTATGCTGCCTGCTGTGTTGCGTCTTCAGCCTCATGGGCGCCAGGCAGCCAGGTGCCACCCACCGCCAGTTATTGACGTGTGTGTGGCTTGCATACTCAGAGCTCGCGTCAGGGCTGGCTTCAAGCTGCCTTGTGCCAGTGCTGTGGCACTGGCTCCAGGGCTGAAGCAGCTACCGCTGCCATGATGGATCAGGTGCAGCCACTTGCAGCCATCTGCAGGCCCGACCCGATCTGACCCGATTTGACCCAATTCGACTCGACCCGACCCGATTCGACCCGACTCGACCCGACCTCATCTGACTCAGCGCAACCCTGACTGCTCAGGAGTTTGCGCAGCGCACCTACCGCAAGAAGCGCAACCCTGGGGACGCGACCCGCAAGCGGGACTATGAGCAGGCGCAACAGGAGCTGGGCTCAGCAGCTGCGTGAGTGCGGAGGGGTTCAACGGGGTTCAGGGGTGCAGGCAGGGCACTACAGAGAGCGAATGAAGCAGACACATGCTACTGCATGCTGGTGAACAGGGTGGCAGCAGGAGGGGCTGGGGGCAGCAGACAAAGGGTCAGGCCAAGTGGTGGGGCGAATATCCAACCCAGCCCAGCCTTAGTCACCTTCAAGTGGACCTAACCCAGCCAGTAGACGCTTAACCCACACAGGGGCACCCAGTGAGGTCAGTCTGGCAGTGTGGAACCCCCCATGTCGTGTGCTTGGCAATGCGATGCAATCCATCGCACTGCCCGCAGCATCTTTGAGCAGCTGCTAACCCGCGGCCACAAAGCCACCCGGCTGGACGACAAAAAGCTCAAGGTGCATATCAAGTTCTGCACCGACCTCAAAAGCCAAGTGAGTCAACGGCCTCATCGCCACCAAACCCTGGCCCTGCCACCAGGCCCCATGCCCTTGCCTGCCCCTGCCTGCCCTCCCACCCTATTGCCTGCCTGCCTGCCTGCCTGGCCACTCACCTCCCCCGCCTGGACCTTGAAGCCTAGCCACCATGCCACCCCAACCCAACCCAACCCAACCCAACCCAACCCAACCCAACCCAACCCAACCCAACCCAACCCACCCCACCCCACCCCACCCCACCCCACCCCACCCCACCCCACCCCACCCCACCCCACCCCACCCCACCCCACCCCACCCCACCCCACCCCACCCCCTTGGCTGCTCCTGGTCCTGCCACCCTGACCTCTGCCTCCCCCGGACTGTCAGCAGAGCCCCAGGCACCCCCCCTCCTTTCCCCTTGTGCCCCAGGCCGCAGCGCACCTGGAGGAAGCCCGGCGTGAGGCTGAGGAGATGGAGGTGAAGCGGCAGGAGCAGGAGCGGCTGCGCAGCCTGGTGGACTCCCAGCGCACCCTGGAGCTGCTGAAGCAGGAGGAGACGGCCAGGCTGAAGCAGGAGGCGCGAGAGCGCAAGGCCAAGGAGGCGCTGGAAAAGTGGGAGGGCTGGAGGCTGGGGTGGCAGGCACAGGGGGAAGGGGAGGGTAGGCTGATTGGGTTGAACCTCGCTGGGGCAAGGCTTTGAACGGTATTGGCGCGGATGGCGGGTGGCATGGGCAACTCCGGAGGGCGCGGGGGGATCCTTATGAGGTAGTGCGAGGTACTCATGCTCGCCGGCTGTGTGTGGTCGATGGTGTCCAGGGTCGAGCGGCTAAAGCTGGAGTGGCGCGCGGCAAAGGCTGCGGCTGAGGGCCGCGATTTCGATGACGGCGAAGGTCAAGGCGGGGAAGGCGGCGGCGGGAAGAAAAAGAAAGGCAAGGGGGGCAAGGGCGGCAAGGGCGGCAAAAAGGGTGCGAGGTCGCTGGCCGCGGACGATGAGGTGCCCACTGACGAGGAGGATGGCGGGAAGACTGGGCAGCGAGGCGGAGCCAAGTCTTCAACACCAGAACCTGCGGCCATTGCTGAGGGCGAGAACCTGTTCGGGTCTGATGACGACGACGACGACGACGATCCTACTGCGGACAGAGAGCGGGTGAGGCGGGTGTTCATCGCTTATCCTCGCTGTGCTAAGCAGACAGGCACGGCAGGTGGCCGTCGACTTGATGTTGCAGTCATCTGCACCCTCGGCGTCACCAGAGTGATTTGCGCTTTGTGTTTTGCCACTATGCACAGGAGTTGCTCGCGAAGGCGGGACTTGGTAGTGACGACGACGACAGTGAGGACAACTCTGGTGGGGCTGACTCCGATGCAGGTGATGGCGCCGGTAGCAGAAAGCGCAAACTCACAGCGGCAATGGGTGGTGGTCGCTTGCGGAAGAGCTCGCGGTTGACGGAAGCTGGCACTGCCCCTGTTGACGGCGAGGGGGGCGGAGCTGACGAGCGCGCATTGTTCGACGATGACGAGGAAGAAGGGACGGCAGCGCCACCCCAGGTGAGGCAATCCGGCGTAACAAATCAGTAATATTCACTAGCGTCTTCAGGACGCGGCGTCGATTACCTTTTGATCCGGGGAGTGTGACCGCGCTATGCAGGCGGATGTCGGGGATACCCAAGACGGCGCAGGCTACGCCGAGGACGGTTCGCAACTGAAGCGGTCGCGCAGGCCGGCAGCTTTGGTGGAGAGCGACGATGAGGCAGCACAACCTCCCGATGCACAAGACGCTTGACAGGGGTGACGTTAGGTGCGCGATGTATGCCGAACAGGCTATGTAAGATCATGACTCAAACAAACGCGACGCCGAGCAATGGCTCACCACGGTCGAAACCACACAACGTTCAACTCAACTGCATCGCGCGAAACTAGGGCTACTGGGGCAGGCTGCTGCAATCTCGCAAGTATCCTTATCACGATGCCGATACATACATTACTGGTCCCGCGCCGGCGGGCCCGCCTGCTCTGCTTTCCTGTGCAAGCGCGGAGCAGCAAGCACGACCCCAGTGCTGGGCTCGTGATGGACTGGACACCTGTAATATGCGCTGTGCATCCCCGCTGTAGTGTCTGAATGGCTTAGCCGCGACCTTTACCCGTCAGGCAAGAAGCTTGGCGGATAGCAGCCGCTGACAGCATGTCAGTCAGAGCCACGTCAGCAGTCACCCAACAGGCATCCCCAAGGCCACCTCACCTGGCAGCAATTTTCCGATCTCGATTTGCACGTTTCCTCGCCTGCAGACCAGCAGCACAAGGCGCATCCACTGTCATCTCTTCGGGAATTGAAAGGGGCATCAGGAGGTTTGGCAGGACAGGTCAGGAGGACATCAGCCGCCAGACTCCTCTTGTGCTGGTGCAACCCGTGCCTGCTACCTCCCACCACCAGTTTTGTTTTCCTTGTGCTGTAGTGAGAGGCAATGATGAGGGACGGGCGGGCGGGCGGGCGGGCGGGCAGGCAGGCAGGCAGGCCTGTCAGTCAGTCAGGCCTGGCTCATGATAGCCCCACCTTCTCCTTCTCCCTCCACACGGGGTCCTGCATCTTGCGCTCGCGCTCCAATCGCGCCCTGGACTTTGCAACGGCGCCACCCCCCGCAGCCTGCTCCGACACTCCTGAGTCAGCCGTGCCACACAGCCCAAGCACACATGGCCCAGCACCCCTAGGCTACTGCCCAGCCACCACAGGTTAGCCCCGCAGGCAGTCACTGGTTGGCCTGGCATGGTTGCACCACATGAGCAGTTCAAGGCAGCCGTGCTGCAGGCTGATGTCAGGGTCAGGACATGGCATGCGTGGACCTGGCGGTCTCCGGTCACCCCCCAGGCCGTGCTGAGGACTGGGTAAACAGCAGAGCAGGTAGCTGTTGAGGCAAGACATGCAGGTACTGGCATCTAGGGGTAGCCTGATGGTCCCTGAGCCTCACCTGCTGCCTGGTGGTCTGCAGCTGCCTGGCTGCCCTCCTGGCCCCAGCTATTGCTCACGCTCATGCTGCTAGTCGCCGGAGCCGGCTCAGGAGTGTGGGTGGCGTTGTGGTCAGGGGCGGGCAGTGGGGCAGGACTGGGCTGGGCCCGGGCAGGGGCAGGAGGCCCTGAGGTGAGCGCGCCAGGCCTTGCAGGGCCAGCAGCAGAGGGTGGTGGGCCAGGGTGGCTGATGGGGGCTCGGGCAGGGGCAGCGTGCGGGGGGTGAGGCCTGGATGGCTGACTCACTGCCGCCCGCATCAGCTGTGCCAGGTCTTGGATGATGGAGTCACATACCTGGGATGAGGGCAGGGCACATGGTCATGGGGTGGGGTCAGACGGGAGTGGCAAGGCGGAGCAGCAGGAAGGCGGGCAGTGCTGGCAAGAGCAGGTCCAGGGCTACCTGCAGCTCCAGCGCTATGTGTGCCTGTTCCCCAGGGCTGACCTGCTGCCTAAGCAGCATGCGCAGGTGGTCTGCACGGTCCTGCACAATGCACCAGGACATAAGTTCACATCGTATCACACACCTCCGTCGTGCTGTGGCCCACTCAGGTGCAAATCCTGGGGGTTCATTTGTCAATGGCGGAACAAGTAGCAGAGCAATGCCAAGGAAGGCCTTCTTGCAGAGATGAGGCATGTGTGTTGTAGAGTGGTGGGGTGCAGCAGCCACACAGCCTAGGGTGGTGACGTGAGAAAGACTGGGTTTGCACTGTTGCTACGAGATCAATACAGATCCAGCAGACCTGGAACGACACGCTAACCGCCTCTAACTTTTGCTGCTTCAAGGTGCCGAACTGCTGCGGATGGTACATCTTTATTGAACGTACTGGCGGCCGAGCCGGGGTCACCTCCTCTGCAACTCAAATACCACTCTTCGCCTCATAGGCGTGGCGTGCTAGCAGGTGAGCATACACCTGCTGCGGCATGCTAGCCTTCACGGCCGCGAAAGGTAAGTTTGACCTGATGAGTGCAGCGAGTCGGATGGAGCCAACCGTGTGCAATCGATGCCGCAGATGCTCCAGCATTGCTCCGATGCCTCACTCAAATCCTACAACACACTACTTCATTCAGCACGGCGTCCCCAAGCACTGCGTCAACCTCGCCTGTGAAGTTGGTGTGTGCAGGACAGCTACTGAGCTCTGCTTGGCATTGCCCTTGTATGCCAACCCTACTGCTCACCCCCTGATGGTGGTGGCTGCAGACCCCAGCCCACATGCAGCAGGTGGCTTCCGCGCTGCGCCAAGCATCAGCTGCAGTGGCGCCCCTACACAAGCTTGTCATGCTCACCAGCCTGGCAGGCCACTATCGGGACATCCTGGTCAGCCAGGAGGCCCTGTATGCCCAGCAGGTCATGCACCAGCACCCGCTGCACAGCAGCCCCCTGCCCAGCCGGCCCGCAGCACCCGCTGACCCCTCCCTGTGCACTACCACCTTCCCAATAACTGATAGTACAGAGCTGCCTGACAATCACCCCAGCCTACAGCCCCCTGGCCAGCAGCTGGACCCCCATTACATGGACAAGATCACGTGCTGGGCTCAGACTCAGCCCTCTCACGTAGAGACCAGCAGGCTGCTGCAGACCGGCATCACACTGTTCCCCCCGCAAGAGGCCAGCCACCCCACCTTTGTAGATTTGCAGGCGGCCATGAAGCTGCTTGACAAGCACCGCAGCCGCAAGCGCATCAATAGGATTGCCAAGCTGTTCAAGTTTCAGGATAAGTACCAGCTGCGCACATGGCAGCACCATGTGGGGTGATAATGGATGGGCTAACGGACATGCTGCATGCCTCTCAGCATCGTCAAATCACAGCAATAGGACAGCCTATGGCGCTGTGACAGGTTCACCGGGCTGGGCCCTGTGTTGAGTAAAATAGACATGGCGTACAATCGGTGTGTTGAGCAGAACGGATGGGAGCACTGAACACTGTGCCCCCATCAGTTGCTACGCCTTCTTGCCATTGTCATCATCACCATCATCTAATTCTTCGCATTACAGCTGTGCTGGGCCACGTAAGGTCCATGGCTCATGTATTTTTAATCACGCCGCGTTGGTATGTCTTGTGTCGAGCAAGATGAAGGAGTACCGGTGTGGGCATGCCTAGCCCAGGCCCTAGGCCTGGAATGCCAGCTATGGCAACTCAACCCCACCATCAATAACATATCATTTTATAAACAAGGAAGTACGTGGTGCCGATACTGGCCCGCCTGGCTGGAGCCCATCTGCAGGGCAACTCCATTCTCCGCACCACCAACACCGTTACAGTGCTTTTTCGCTTGTAGTGATGACTGTGAGCCGCTGCCAAGCGGTGGGTAGCGGTTGAGATGGGCGTCTTGCACAGAATGTTTGGCTCGCAAACCCTTGTGTGGAGCTCATGTCCATGTATGATAATGCAGCCATAAAGCGCATCGCTCGTAAGCTGCATAACCATCGGCTATCATGATACGGAGCATCAGCTCAGGTCGCTCTGTGGTGGAGCGACGGGCTGCGGACGTGATCGTCATCGGCGACAGCACTATCGGCGCAGGGGTGGCCTACTCTCTGGCAAAGCGTGGCAAGAAGGTGGTTAGCGCGATGCTCTGCACACGCTGCTGCACACCCAGCACCCTTGATCTCCGTTCTTGTCATGGCAGGTGATACTGCTTCGTGACATGGGCATGACTTTGAAAGCGCCCAAGATGGAAACCCTGCGCCCTCTCATCCTGCCTGATACTAACGTACAGCTGGTGCAGTGAGTGCTTCTTGATACTGGAATCAAGACAGTCCGACTGCTTAGCTGCAGTATTGCATAGCTTCAGTGCAAACAGTGTGTAACACTGCAGTCCTAGCCCAGACCGCCTCGTGTCCTTGCTCCCCCAGCGCCCAGCCACCACCCTGATGCTGCACCTTCCCCTTGCCTGCACCCCCTGCCATCACCACACCTGCCGCCTCACCTCCCTTGCTGCCCGCCTCCTGCCGCCCTGAGCAGCCTGGCTCAAGAGGCTGCGGCCTACCTGCATGGCCTGGCTCTGCAGAGCAACAGCCTCCTGCTGTGGCCGAGGGGCAGCCTGGACTGCGGCCCTCACGCCCGCCCAACATCCCGCCAGTCTAGCAGTAGCAGCAGCAGCAGCAGCAGCATCGGGGGCAGAAGCGGGGCTCCAAACATGGCACAAGGAGGCAGGGGCACTGGTGCTCAGCAGCAGCAGTGGAGCAGCGTGGCGGCATCCAGCGGGGGCCAGTGTGGCCCGAGCTGCTCAGCAGAGGCGCTGGAGGTGCTGACGGAGGCCTGCCGGGCAGCTGGGGTGACACTGTCAGGGGCAGCGTGGGAGCAGCAGGCCACCAGCCAGCCATGGATGCAGCATGGGGCGGGCCGGGGCCTGGCGGCCTTGGCCCAGGTGGGGCAGATGCGTCTTGTTCGGGGATAGGTTAGGGGTGGGGCCCCTCACCTTCCTCTCCTGCTGCTGCTATCAGCCCAAATGATGAGTGTGACCTTTGGTTGCTGCCAGTAGTGGAGGTGCCTGTAGGCTAATCCCTGTCTTGTGGTGCTTCAAGTGTGCCACACTGGGTCAATGTGGACCATCTGTAGCTAATTCGTACCAATGCAACCTTCACATGCTGCCATGCAAACAAAAAGACCCCTCATGCTCTGCCATGCCAACTATGGGTTGACTATGTTTCAACAGCTCTAGCTGCAACCTTTTCATATACCATGCATTTGTTGCTGTCACGTGCCTCACAGCCTGCTGCATTGCCTGTCCCAGCCCTGCTACCTGCTCTGATGCCCTCGCCAACTCCTTATTAGTTGTCCTTGACTGCCTAGCCCCAGCTGCTTCACGACCTAGCTTGCTGCCGCTTCCCTGCCTTGCGGCTGGCTGCAGCCCGATGGCGGCGTGATCAACGCAGTGGCAGCAGACAGCTTGCTGAGGGACCTGGCAGCCAGGGCGGGGGTGGCAGTGAAGGACCACCTGCAGCTGAGAGGTGGGGGTTGAGGCTGCTGGGCACCAGCGTGGCATTGCTGCACAGGGACATGGGCAGCGGCAGCGGCAGGGTCGGGGTCAGGGTCAGGGGCTGGCAGGCATCATCATTGCGGTCAGGGTCAGGGTCACCAGGGGACCCGGAGTGGCCGGGGTGGCAGGGGTAGGGAGGGTCTATGGCAGGAGCCACCTGCTCAATGACTACCCCCCCTCCCTTTCGCCTGCTACTGTGCCTGCTACTGTGCCTGCTGCTGCGCCTGCTGCTGTGCCTGATGCTGCGCCTGTTGGTGTGCAGGTTGGCAAGACTGCGGCAGCATGCTGCGCCTGCGTGCCTCCTCGACCCTGCAGCCCAGCGCTGAGTCAGTGTTTGAGGGGGAGCAGGTGGTGCTGGCGCCCGGCACATGGCTGCCTGAGGCGCTGGCGTTGTGGGATCTGCAGCTGGGGCTACAGGTGCGCCCTCCTGAGGCTGTGGCAGCCGCTGCCACCTCTGCTGCTGCTGCTGCCACCGCTGCCGCTGCTGCCACCGCTGCTGCTCCTGTGATGCCAGGCTGTTGCACACACCAGCGGCAGCTACCTTGATTTGTCCAGGACACCTTTGCTGCCATCAGTCACGCCTCGTCAAGCAAGAGGCCAGGGCAGGGCAGAGTGGGCGACAGGGGAGGGTCGGCAAGGCAGGGGTAGTTGGGAAAGAGGGAGAGAAAGAGGGAGAGAGGGGGATAGTGTGTCTGAGTCAGTTATATGCAGTAGGGGGTCAGTGGTTTTAGTCAGTGGGTAAGAGCCACATCAGCATGTGCCTGCCCAGCCTGATGGTGAGTGGCGGTGGCCTGCAGGTCAAGGAGCGGGTGTCAGTGCGCTGCCCCGCTGCCTCAGCCCTGGCCAATGGTTCCCTGCTGAGGAGCTGGGGGGCGGCAGGGGAGCCAGAGGAGGAGGAGGCACCCAGCCATGGCATACCTGTGTCCGCTCAATGGCTGCTGTTCCCTCCTGTCGCTGGCGGCTTGCACTGCAAGCTCAGCAGCCCGGGCGCCCAGGCACAAGGCAGGCAGCAGATGTCCCCCTTGCAAACCTTGGCCAAGCAGGGCAGCTTAGCTCCCAAGGGTCAGGCTTCGTCCACGTCCTCAGACACCCACCTCCCACCAGCCACTGCTCCAGAGCTTGCCTCACGGGCCACCCGCTCATCAACTGAGGGCGACGCAACCCATCCCCCCGGCTCACCCCTGCCGCTGTCACGGGCCAGGCGGCAAGCTGGTGCCTTGGTCCATGGCCTGGGCTGGACTGACCAGCAGGTGACGGGTATAGAAGGGGGCAGGCAGGCGGGCGCTGAGTCGGGCAGCAAGGGGGAGCGTGACCAGCAGAGCGCGGAGGCGGAGGCAGCACGTGCGGTCAGCAGCTACGCTCAGGACGTGCTGACACCGGACGGGCTGCCACTGCTGGGCTGGCACCCAGGATTTGAGGCGGGTCGGGTGCTGGTGGTCAGCACAGTTGCTGGGGCCTGGGCTAGCGGGGAGGAGGCGGCGGAGGCCTGGGAGCAGGCAAGACAGCAGGCAGCAGGGTTGGTGGGGCGGGACGCGATGGAGGCCTGGAGTGCAAGTGGCAAGGGAGGGAGGCCTGAGGGGGGCAGGGAGCTGGAGCAGCATGGACACTCTGGACCAGCCGGGCTGACTGGCCCTGGCACCCTCACTGACAGCACCAAAGCCAGCACCACCAGCAGCAGATGGAGTGAGTATGGTCCTCCGCAGTCAACACCTGGGCCCCATGATGGCAGTGTGGTGATCGGTGGTGGCTTAATTGCCACTGGACCGGCTGCTGCACCTGAGCGACGGCAACGTCCGCCAGGTTGCTGGGGTAGCGCAGGCACCGACGGCTGGCAGCTGAGCCCGGTGCTTGCCAAGGCCGCGGCAGACATGCTGCTGCTCGCCGGCGCGGGGACGAGCCTAGCAGGCAGCGAGCTGTCGCTTGATTTGGGGCTCTTGGATTTGAACAGACATGGGCTGTGTCCGCGTCATGCTGCATTGCAGCCAGACGCCCTGGGAGGCTACTGGGAGGGGCTAGCAGCTCTACAGGACGGTAGCGCTCTGCGTCAAGCTTGGGAGCTGGGTCTTGACGAGGATCAAGCACAGTCGCTGGACGAAGCAAGGGCAGCACATAGACGTTGAGGGCGGGGGATAATGGCAGCCACGGCGACGAAACGGTATGCTGTGCCAGTGTGCCAGAGTTGTGTTTCAGTAATGTTACCCCCCTCCCCTGGTCACCCCCGCCATTGGCTGCACCCCTGATAACTATCAGACTCATCTTTAAGAGTTTAGCTCGGGCTGATGTGCACCCGTGACGGGGCGGGCGGGGGTGCTGAGAAATCTGGTCGCGTTTTACCGGTAATGGCCTGCTTAGTGCGGCTGTGATTAGCGAACAGCTATCGCGCTCAGCGGCCCAACTTTTCAACTTTTTGATTTTTCGTCGGGCAGCCCCCTAAAAATGTGTTCTAGTGCTAGTGCTAGTGCTGATGACATGTTTGAGGGTGTTTGTATGCGTGTGGCCTGTCCCTGCACCCGAACAGCGTGCAACTCATGTCGCGTCAAATTCCTTACAAAGGGCACTTTTCTCGGCCGGTTTCCTGTTCAACCAGGACGTCAAAAACTGAACTGCCAGTCCTGTGCAGCTCCTTGTGTGGGTTCCTAACGTGTCTTGTGGACAGAAACGCGTTGTCTTGATGTGTGGGCCGTTTCATGTGTGGGCGGTAACACAGTTTTCTGCTCAAGTTCTGCATCTTTTTGACTGATTCTAGCTGCGTTGGGCTGCGCAGGAGCCACAGGCATCAATGTAGAGAACACCTTGAAGTTGCTGTCACATGTGGACTAGACTCGTGTTGAAGTTCTTCAAAACTTTGTCGCGAACTTCACGGAGATTCGCGCCCCAGACATTTGCGGGGCCAATGGCGGGGGTGACCAGAAGCGCTGTTGGTACCGCACCCCTGATAAACTCCGACCGGTCTTTAGGAAGCGCACCCCTGATAAACTCCGACCGGTCTTTAGGAGTTGTACAGCGATTTTAGCGCAGGACGGTGCAGCTCATCAAATCGAAGCTAGCGGGCTGCTCGGGCTGATGTGCACCTGTGCCGGGGCGGGCGGGGGTGTTGAAGATTCCGGTCGCGTTGTATCGGGGATGACTTGTTTGATGGGGCTGTGATCAGCGAACAGCTATCGCGCTCAGCGGCCCAGCTTTTCAAATTTTTGAATTTCTTGTCGGGCGCAGGACCCCCCCTGACATGTGTTCTAGTGCACGTGCTAGTGCTTATGACATGTTTGAGAGTAGTGGTATGGCTCGTGACCTGGCCCTGCACGCGAACAGCGTACAACTCGTGTCGCGTCACCCCATGTCAAGTATCCTCGAGTCGAGCACTTTCCCGGCCGGTTATCTGTCCAACCAGGACGTCGAATGATGAACTGCCAGTTGTGTGCGGTTCCTTGTGTGGGTTTCTGACGTGTCTGGAAACCAGAAACGCGTTGTGTTCATGTTTGGGCCGTTTGTGATGCTCCAAAGTAGACCCCCATGCACCTTACATAACCAGCCAAATCAGCCATATAAACGGTTGCCCCCTTGCCAATGCCACCATGTTGCCCCCCCCCCCTGTTGCCCCCACCCTTCCCCCTGCCCCTTCTGCCTCTGCCTCTACAGCAGCTCTCAGCACAGCAGCCACAGCTGCCGCAGCAATTGATGTTGCCGCTCCCTGAGGCTCATCAAACCTGCACAGTAGCAGCAGCAACAACAACAGCTGGGCAGCTGGAGTGGATGTCTAGCTATGGCTAATGACAAGCAAGATGGTAGTAGTAGTACTATTGCTGGTGGGGGCAGCACTCACTTAGCAGGTTGGGAGGGCAGTTGCTGCTCCTGCTCATCGGCCACTGGCAGCGTGGCAAAGCTGTTGCTCGTCATCAGCCACACTGTGGGGGCTGCACGGTGCACCCGCTGAGCTGTGGCGTGTGTGGCCGGAGTCTGCGCGGCTGGCTGCCATGCGCGCTCTTCAGGGTAGGTGTAATGCTCACACAATTCCCCCAGAAAGGCCTTCCAGCACGTGGCAGCAGGAGTGTTGTTAAACACTTGGTGGCTCCACCACACCTCTGCTCCCCCAGTGAGACGACTAGCAGCGTAGGGGACCCATAGATCCCCAGGCATGCGGCATGCGCAGAAGAACTCCGTCAATGACCGCCCCCAGGCCCTCACGGCCAACCCACTGGCTGTGCCCCCATGCAGGGGTGGTGGTGGCAGGCAGGAAGGGCTGGAGGGTGGTGGCTGGGTTGGGTTGGACAGTGCTTGCTGCGCTGGCCTGGGCTGAGGGGAAGGGGGTGTGGATGCCAGCAATAGGCGTTGGTGGGCACCCACCACAGCTGAGTAGGGCAGCCCAGGGATGCGTAATGCATGGGCCACACTATGATGCCTGCACATGCACACATGCATCCCTCAGGTGCATCTTTCAAGTGCAAGGTGCATCCCTAAGGTGCATCCCTCAGGTGCATCCCTCAGGTGCATGGTTTGTGGGGTTAGTGGGGTGTGTGGTGGTGGGTGCTTGGGATGGCATGCGTACCTTGCTGGCAGAGAAGGCATGGGTGTGAGTGTTGTGTCCTGGCGTGGGCGCTTGAAGAGGGGTGACCTAAGGGACCCAGGGACGAGGGGAGAGCATGTAGTATGGACTGGGAGGGGGTGGTTGGCGCTGACACACTCCTACAAATTAATCCCTGCGTTTTTCCCTGCGTTTTAGGCCAACCTTGTCCGATTGGACTGAAAATTTGATAGATGGTATTTTGCAGAAAATAAAACATATTGTTTTTTGAAAACTTTTCTCAAAAAACAATATGTTTTATTTTCTGCAAAACACCATCTATCAAAATTTCAGTCCAATCGGACAAGGTTGGCCTAAAACGCAGGGAAAAACGCAGGGATTAATTTGTAGGAGTGCAGCCTGCTGGTCTGCGGCCTCTTGCAGCTGCTTCTCCACATGTTGCTGCTGCAACAGGTGTTGTTGTGCTGCCAATTGCTGCTGCACCTGGCGTTGCAACTCAGCCCCCCTTTGTGCCTCGAGCTGTTGCTGCAACCTGTTAAGCTGCTTCTCCCTCAGGTGCATGTCTGCCTGCTGCTGCTGCTGCAGTTGGTGCTGAAGCTCATCCACTTGCCGCTCCCTCAGGTGCACGTCTGCCTGTTGTTGCTGCAGTTGGTGCTGCTGCTCAGCCACCTGCTGCTCCCTCAAGGGGTGTGGTGGTGGTGGGTGCTGCTGCTGCAACTGTTGTTGCTGCTCTACTACCTGCTGCTCCCTCAGGTGCATGTCTGCCTGCTGCTGCTGCAGCTGGTGCTGCTGCTCAATCACCTGCTGCTCCCTCAGGTGCAAGTCTGCATGTTGCTGCTGCAACTGGTGCTGCTGTTGCAACTGGTGCTGCTGCTCTACCACCTGCTGCTCCTTGCGCTGAGTTTCTTCCCGCGAGATGCCATGCATCTGTTGCTGGAGATATTGCAAGCGCTGGGTGTCAGCAACTTGCTGCTCCCTCTGCTGCAGGTCAGCCTGCAGCTGGTGCAACTGTGCCTCATAAGCACCAGCATCAGCCAGTGCCTGGGCCTCAGCCTCAGCGGCAAGAGCCAAGGCCTTTGCCTCAGCCTCAGCAGCCCTGCGCTGTGCCATAACCTCCCTCGCTTTCTGCGCATTGGCACATGTAGCCTTATTCCCCCTTAGGCCATAGGGTCCCCTGCAGGTCTCAACTGTCAGCTGCATCAGCCTGGCAGTTGCTGGCACCAGGGCCAGTGGAGGGAAGGGACCTGAGGGTAGAGCCTGTAAGGGGCTTCGATCCATTCCAGATTACGCCACTGAACTTCATTTGTCTCGCTCCGCTACGCCGCCAGGCCCCCACAAGTTGCCCTGGTTGCCCTTGTTGCCCCGCAAATTGCCCCGCACACTAAGCATATGTCGTGGCCCTATGTGCTTGCAGGTATCGCCAAAAGCAGAAGCGATTAATAAACTTGCAGCAATAATGGAGCTTCCTCGTGGAGCTCCATCCCTACCCGAGCCCTAGAGCCATGGCAAACTCTAGGGCTGTTTGCTAGTTCACTAGTGTTTGCTAGTGCAACGGGCTGGTAGCCATGTAAGCGTAAAGCTGTTAGTTTTGATGGTGTGCCCAGTGGTCAGGGGGTTTGCCCCAGGAACGTGCCATCGACTTGGGGTTTGTGTTCATCAAGGGTGCGACCGAGGATGCTACAACTTGTAGTAGCTGAGTGAGATTACCCACAGGCCGACATGTTGTTCCTTGTTGAATGAGTTTTGTTGGCCTAATTCCCCCTTCAACTTCACTGGTCTGCAAAACGGCAAACATAGTTATCAGCTCAATTTCTGAGTATTTTTCACTAATTCTTGCCGTTTGTGGTTGCTCAGGAGCCACAGGCACCAATGCGGAAGACATCTTGTGCAACCAGGAATTGATGCCACATGTGGACTGTACCTGTGCTCGGCAGCAATCCGCCGTCGCGGTCACGCTCCCAATCCATTGGCCAATCCGCAATGCCATCGACCTGCCGGGGCGTCGTTTGATGACCAAAGGTAACACTTTAGAGCAGGGGGCAAAGAAGCAGGCCGGTTAGCAGCAGATGAGCTTGGGAGAGGGTGTCGATGCGTGCTGGGACGTTGCAGGGCTGTTGCGTGCTAACCTGAAAAATTGCCATGTCCAGTCAGGATGCGAAATTCACGTCGCGATGAGTCCAGAATGCCTATAGCGGTTGCTAAGAGTGTCTGCGTAGCGCCAGAACACGTCGCGTGTTGGGGGCCAGCCACCCGGCAAACCGCTGGGGCTGGCCGCACTCTAGTCAGGCCATAAGCAGCTCATCGCAACAATCGGCGGCCTCATCCGTGCAAAAATGAGTTAGATGTTATGTCTTGAGCCATGGGGGTGCGGCCAATGGCGGGGGTGACCTGTTGAATGCTGATTTACAATTTAGTTCGGATGCGCCATTCACGCCGCGATGGATCCAGGCTGCCTATAGCGGTCGTATGGGTTATGCCCATCTGTACCGGCAGCCTTACAACAAATTGTTGTAACTCTTTGTACCGCCGAGGGATAATGGCAGCCACGGCGACGAAACGGTGCTGTGCCAGTGTGCCAGAGTTTCAAACATGGGGATGATCGACAGGCAGCGTTAAGCAGCTAGACAGTTCGATTGTAGCTGAGTGATTACCCACTGTCAAACATGTTGTTTCATGTTTATTTATGTTTATCTGTACCAGCAGCCTTACAAATTGTTGTAACTCTTTGTTCCGCATCAAGACAAATGTTGTCATGCAGCATGGCCACCCGCTTGGCCCAAAGGTCTTTATGAGGCACTATGGCATGTTCCTGCTCCTAAGTCTAAGCACATCCAGTCAGCTGAACCTACGGCCCCTCCGAGGAGTAACAAGCTTTCATTATTGAACACGCCGTCGGCTATCACACGCGCGAATCCGCGATGCTCCTCGTGGGCAGGCGGCCCTTGGTGCCCATCGCGCCTTGCACCCCGAACATCTCCACCCTGCCCCGATGTGTGTGCAACGCTAGACGCAAGAAGGGCTCGGGAGGGGAGTTCACGCCACCAATAGACGGCGAGGACCCCGATAAGCAAGCCAAGGCGAGGCGATGATCTAGACCCAGGCCCAGGCCCAGGCCCAGGCCCAGGCCCAGGTCACTCAGACTGACGCTGCGGCCGTCTGCAGTTCACCCCTCCTTCCTCCTAGAGCTGCCCTGTATGTAGGATGAGTGGGTGGATACAGAACCAGCCTCCTGTTTCTGTACGACACACCTGGTGGCTGCAGCGGAAAAATCTTGAGGATGCTCTGACTCGAGTGCGTGACAAGTATGGCAAGATGTCCGTATTTGTGAACGACGCAGTGGCAATGCCAGACATGTGAGTGAGGCTGGTCAGCCTGCTACACTGGGCAGCTGTGACTGCAGCCCAGCTAAACCCCTCGGGCCCCTGGTGACCAGCCCGCTAAATGGCAGCTGCAAACCAGCAACAGCACCTGCCCTGCAGCACCAGCCCCTACCCACCACCACCAGCCCTGCAGCAGCAGGAGGAGGAGCAGCAGCAGCAATACACAGCAGCAGCAACACTAGCCCAGCGGCAGCAGCAGCAGCAGGTCATGAACCAGGGGTGGGTAGGTGGTGATGGCGCTACTGCAGGGAGTTTATGTCAACAGGCAGCCTGTCGCTGGACACTGCACTGGGCGGAGGCATCCCCAAGGGCAGAATCATTGAGGTGGGGGAGCTGGTCTACAGGATGTCCACACAGCCTTGCAAGGCTGTGCACCCTGCCTGCCTGCCTGCCTGCCTGCCTGCCTGCCTGCCTGCCTGCCTGCCTGCCTGCCTGCCTGCCTGCCTGCCTGCCTGCCTGCCTGCCTGCCTGCCTGCCTGCCTGCCTGCCTGCCTGCCTGCCTGCCTGCCTGCCTGCCTACTCCACACCTGCCTGCTCAACACCTGCCTGGAGTGCCTTCTGCTGCAGATCTATGGCCCAGAGAGCTCAGGCAAGACCACCCTGGCAATCAGCTGCATTGCCCAGGTTCAGGCATTGGGGGGCTACGCCGCCCTCATTGACGCAGAGTATGCATTTGACCCAAAGTGAGCAGCCCAGACGCAGCCCAGCGGCAGCCCAGCAGCTGCTCCAGTCAGGTCAGGGCCTGAGCATAGCCATGACTTGCTGATGCTGAAGCCCGAGCTTAGCCCGAGCTTAGTTACAATCCAGCGAGAGAGCTCAGCCACAGCTCAGCCACTATTGGGCTAGTGCTCTGGCAGAGCTTGCTTGAGATGCCTGCCCAATGCCCTGTGGACTCACAACCGCCTTGTGTGTGGAGCAGCATCATAAGCACAGCCTCCTAGTGAAGGTTATCAGTCAGGTGAGGCGTGGTCCCACACCCACGGGAGTATGTCGATGTTTCCTGCCTGCCCTGCCACCCTCCCACCACCTGCACCTGTGCAGGTATGCCACCAGCATGGGTGTCAATGTGCCACAGCTGATCAAGGCGGCGCCGGATTATGGTGAGATGGCGTTGGACATCACGGATGAGCTGGCGCGCTCTGGTGCTGTGGACCTGATCGTGGTGGACAGCGTCAGCTCCCTAGTGGCACGGCAGGAGCTGGAGAACGACCTCGGCGCGCCTACGGTAGGCTGGTAGAGGGTGCGGGTAAGGGAAGGGGCTAAGGGGCTATGGGGGAGGGGTGGAGGAGGTGGTAAAGGGTGTGAGTGCGATGGGAGGAGGAGGTGGAGGGAGATGTGCAAGTAGAGGGAAGAGGGTGAAGGGAGAGCGGATGAGGAAATGTCGTAGTCAGTAAAGGAGGAAAGGGTGTAGCTGGGCTGAGACACAGAAAGGTGGAAACTCATGTGTATGAGGGCGATGGCGAGGATTGGAGCGTGGTCAAGGGCATTACGGTCGGGTTTGTCAGTGATGGTTCCCTCTCCCCAGCATGTTGTACTGTAGCTCATGTCCCCTTACACACTCCATTGGTGCCCACTGCCCAGGTCGGCCTGCAAGCCCGCATGATGAGCCAGGCCCTGAGGAAGCTGGTGGGCAGCTGCAGCAAGACTGGTTGCAGCATCATCTTCATCAATCAAATCCGCATGAAGGTGGGAGGCAACAGGAACAGGGGGCGGAGAGGGCTCAGTCTCCCCAGGAGGTCAGGGGTCTGTGTGGGACATAGGCAGCACTTGCACAGCAGGCAAGTCTTGCTTTCCCCGTAATGTAAAGGGACCTCTTTTTGCTGTGTGTTTCCATATTTCTATGTCTTTGGTACCACTGCTTTCACTGTTTCCCTTTTCCTGGTTTGTCGTGCACTGGCAGCATCATGGTCCAGACACACTCTGCTGGAGCCTCAGCTGAACCATGTAAATTGCGAGGGAGGCGACCAGGTCTGACTGACAGTCGTGCCTGGGCGGAAACCTGCATCAGGCCTGCCCTGCCTCGTCCCCTCAGATGACAGGGCACATGATGGAGCCCGCTGCCCGCCCCACTGCCCATTGCTGCGCCCCCTCCTCACCCCGGCTGCAGGTGGGAGTGATGTTTGGCAGCCCGGAGACCACCAGCGGTGGCCAGGCACTTAAGTACTATACTTCGGTGAGCTGGCTTGACCAGGGGTGGGCAGCATGCACCCGCAGGCCTGCTCATCATCCTCTCAACTCAACTGTTAGAACTCTCCTTATGAGAAAGCTGTAAGTTTCTCTTCCCGTTTCCTTTCTCTGTATTCTTCTTTCCCTTTCTCCCTGCTTTCCTTCCCACCTTCCCCTTTCCTTGCTTGCAGCCACACAGCATCCTGCTTTCCGGCCTCGGGCCGCCTTGCACTCGCCCTGTGCCCTGAACGCCTTTTTGTGAGCTGTGTCAAACTGGCTGCTGGTCGCTGCCTGTCGGCTGCTGCAGGTGCGCATTGATGTGCGGAAAAAGGACATCATTGGGGTCAAGGAAAAGGCAGAGGGCATCAAGGTCATGGCCAAGATTGTGAAGAACAAGGTGGCCCCGCCCTTCAGGTCAGCAACGGCAGGGCCTGGGTAGGGGATGGGAAGGGAGGACATGGGAGTCAGGGCGCAGCGATGTGCAAGGGGAGGGGAAGGGAGGGGGGTAACCCTAGCTGCCTGACCCCATGGTGACCTGGGCGCCCTTGTTTGCTTCCCTGGCCGCAAGTAGCTTGGTTGCTGGTTGTGTGTGCAGGACGGCCATGTTTTCCATTCTGTTCGCCAGCGGGCTGGACAGGGTGGGTGGCATCATGGACGCGGCTGAGGGCGCTGGCGTCTTGGATAAGAGGGCTGGCGGGTGCTACTACTACCAGGACAACTTGCTGGGCCGCGTGAGTATCTGTGACCTGTTGAATGGACGCATCACCATCGCCCGGATGCGCACTGCCACATCGACTGTCATGAGCGGCGTAAGCACAGCGAGGAAACCATATGGAAGATGGATGTCACTTGGGGGGGCCAGTCCTACTCGCAGAAGTGTGATATTGTTCGTACTGCGATTCTGGCATCCTGTGCTTTGCGCGCTGTTGTATATGGCAGGGATACGACAAAGTCCTGGAGATGCTCCGCACCGACCAAGAATTGTGCAAGCAAATTGAAGTTGAGACGCGCGCCGAGCTGAACAAGGACCCAGAGCTCGCCGGCGCACTTGAAGACGAGTCCGAAACCGAGGACGGCGACCCGGGTGCCGAATTCAATGATCCAGCACTTGGCTTCGCCGACCCGTGAGCCGGACTGTAAAGGCCCGCGGCCCCGTCAGCGGGTTGAGGGAGAGCTGAGTCACAACATGGAGCGCGTCTAGTAGTTCGCGATGGAAAACACCTGGGGCACCCTGCGATACCCACTGACGTGTGGGTTTCAGGGGCATGTGCTTACTCGTTGAATTTTACGAGCGCGTTGGCATCAAACATGGTGCCTTCCTCCTATGCAACTGCTATACTTGTAGGAATTAGCAGCCAGCCCCTCGACCGACTTCGTCCGTATTTGCTGAAACTTTGCCCATCAGTAGCTTGTGCTGTATGCAGGTAATCCCAAAAGAAACCAGGTCAAAAATTTCAAAATTGAACACTAATGAACACGGGTGAACACGGGTGAACACGGGTGAACACTAACGAACACTTATTTCTTGGACCTGGTTTCTTTTGGAACGAGTTGCTTACATTACAAGCTACTGAGCCGGTAAGGGCCGCTTGCCAGGAGGGGCACAGGCCAGCAGTTCCTCCCCTACCAGTCCGCCCCCGCCAGCTCAGCCTACCAGGCCAAGGAGCCCATCAGCCCATCAGCAGGCCCGTCAGGCCCATCAGCAGGCCTGTCAGGGGTTACCAGGTTAGAAACTTGTGTCCCACGCTCCTTGCTGATCCTTGCAGTCCCACATCTTAGTCACCCATATCGTTACTACAACCACCGCCATGTCCTCGCTCAGTCCCAGGTCATAGTCGCTGGCATTCAGCGGATCACACCTTCTTGTTTGGTGCCACAGCCTCCAGCTCGGTGGCCAACAGCCCCTGTGTGGGGCCTACTACCCTAGCACATGGCATCCAGCTCAGCCTCCAATTCGTGCGGATGCTTGAGTCCCGTGCTGGACGCCTCCTCGGCTAGGTACTCAGCAGCTAGCAAGGTGCCCACCTGGCCGTGGGCTTCGCAGATGTTGCTTTTCACTGGCTTAAACAGGATAGTGTGGGTGGCAGGGTTGCCGAGATAGGCCTTCATCTTGGCAATGGTGGCGGGCAGCGGCCCTGCTATGGCCTCGTTGACCTTGGCCACCATCTCCGCGACCCTGGTGGGGGCAGCGAAAGCCTGTGTGCAGGGGAGCCAGGCTTGTCGTCAGCAACCGCACCGGTGCAGCAGTACATGGTGTGGCTTCAGGTCCGCAGCTTAGGTGGTTCTGTTCCTGTCTGTCGACGGAACTACTCCCAACACTCTAGGCATCGCTACATGGCATTTGCCAAACATGGTGTTTAAGTAAACTCAGAGCCTGGCAGGGGGTGTGATGCATAGCTGGCCGGCAGCAGCAGGTACCCCCTCCAACATCCAAGGTACCCCAGCAGCAAAAACATTGGTGTGTCCTTAGAGGGCCTTCAGGGGATGGCCTCCCGCCCGCCTGCCTGCTCTTAAGCTGCCTGCCCGGAAGCTATCCTCAGTCGCCCCTAGCCGATTGCCTTGCGTCGCAAGGATGTGGCAGCAGGCCCTGACCTGCTTGCCTGCCCCGCCTGCCACCTCACCTGCTCCCGTAAGGGTCGAGGTCCCGCTGCGGGGTTTGCTGCAGCCGCCACACGCAGCGCCGTGACCTTGGTGATGAATGACAGCATGGGCTCTACTGCCACCTTGGTGGCAGCCATGATGAAGGCCTCACACACCGACTTGAGCTGCTTCTCCAGCTCCTTCTTGCTGTCTACCTGCAGGGTTGGGGTTAGGGTTAGCTGTGGTTAGTTAGGGTGGAGGTAAGGGTAAGGGTTTAGGTTTAGGATTTAAGGTAAGGGTTAGTTTGGGGTTAGGGGACCTAAGGGGTGAGCTACCCGACCCTAACCCTAATCCTAACCCCAATCCTAACCCTAATCCTAACCCTGACCCTAACCCTTGCTGTCCACCGGTGGGGCAGGTGCAACACAGTGTTGCCACTCAGGCTCGCCAGCATGAGCGCACACACCATGCTGCACCAGGGACAGACAGCTACAGCCGGGTGGCACAGCCAGGGCCGCCCTGTGCACAATGCGTGTGTGTGTGTGAACGCCCATGTTGGCTCATGCTAGACGTGCTGGGTCCAGTATGACAGTGACGGCCATGCAAGGTGCTGCCTGTCATGGGATGCTGACAACCAGCAGCATGCAGACAGCCAGAAGTTGGACCCCCATTCCTGCTTGAAGACTAGCACAGCATGGCACAGTCTCCCACAGGATGACATTCGCCAGGCATGGGTGGCTGACTTGCAAGGCCGTCACGGGAGTGCATTCGCTACATGGTGGGGCTGGCTGGCACCAGGACCAGCGCCAGGAACAGGCAGCTGTTGTGCCTGTCACGGGAGTGCATGCGCTGTGAGGTGTGGCTGGCTGGCAGGCTGAGCCACCAAGCATTGTGGGGAGATGGTGCATGACAGGCCAATTGCTATGGTACATCTGCTTTGGCAGGGCAGGCCAGGCAGGGCAGCCACGGGGCAGTCTCCTTCACATTCCCACAGCCTTCCACCAGCCACAGGGCAGCCACAGGGCAGCATGGGTGCTCCTGCAGGCATACCTGGTAGGTGTGCACCCTGGGCGCAGCGGTCCCCAACATCTTCATCACGCCTGCGCTGGAGCCAAAGCTGAAGATGCTAAGGTCGCCGGTCATGATACGGCGCATGTGGTCTCGCATGTGCGAGAAATCCAGGTCCATGTCTGTCACCGCAAAGTCAGCATCGAAAGGCAAGATCTGCTCCCTTAGGATAGCAAGTGCTTGATCATGAACAGCTGCCCGTCCACCGGTCCAGCCTTGCGTGCCACCAGGCGTCCTGCCTGCTGCACCGACAGGGTGCAGGCCGACACTGCCTCCTGAGCCAAGCCACTGAACACGGGCCGGTCCACTGCCCGGTACAACTTGGACAACACCAGCAGCGTGGAGTGCAGGGGAGGGTACAGCTGGGAGAAGGGGTCGGCCCCTCCTTCGCCAGCCTCCGCAGGTGCAGGTGTTGCTGCGCTGCCTGCCTGCCTGGTGCTGGGGGGAGGTGTGCTGCTGTGCCCTGCGACCAGGGCGCTGCTGCCATCAGGGGGGACGGCAGGGTGGACAGGGCTGAGCTGCAGACGGGCAGGGTAGTCAATGTCTGTGGCTGTGGGGGTGTAGTGGGCCACTTGGTCTCGGATCACCGCTTGGCACCTGAGGGAGAGAGGCATGCACAGCACCAGGCCCTAACTCACTTAGACACATGCATGTGGGGTTGCAGCCTATGGCAGCAGCCCCCTCCTGGTAGCACCCAGTGGTAGCACCCAGCCAGACATCCCTCAGCTCAACTGCACAGGTCTCAGCTGCTGTAGGTCAACTGCACACAGCTTTGTGCGGAGGAGCATCGAATAGGAGTGTCAGCAGTGCCTCATCTTGCCATGCCCCACATTATCGCGGCTGACCCCTGAGCCCAATCTTGGCAATTGGTACCAGACTGAGCACCACGCGAGCCTGGCTAGGCAGCGAGGGTGGGCCTCACCTGAAGATGAGCCGGGCCTGGCAGTCCTCAAGGGCACGGGACAGGGTTGGGCGCAGCGCCTCACCACCAGGGCCCCGCCTGCCCAGCTGGTCGCCCAACACCTGGCATGAGCAAGCGGGGAAACATGCTGCTCAGACTTGTACTTATAAACTTACTTTTCACTTTGTGGCAGGCCCATGCGTGCTGCTATGTGCGTGTGCTGCGTTGGCATGGGTCAGGCGGTACTGTGCGGCAACGTTTGCCTGGTGTGGGGGAGGCGAACGGTATGAGCATGCACAGCCAGCAGCAGCACAGTTCATGGCATATGCATTTCCTGGTGCCTTGCCACTGCAATATATACACATCACGTACATATGAGAACATCGTCGTGCAAAGAAATAATGAAGACTCCCACCTCATCAATCTCGCATCTAAATCATATGATTCACATAGTAAACTATCGTGACCTCTCTTCTAGTGGCCTAATCACCTGACCATGTCACATGTGGCACTGAACCTCGCTCATAATGTCGTGGTCGTCCTGCCGCTGCTGGCAGTGGCGGCATATCTCGTCATCTGCCTCGGAGCATTCAAACTTGCGTGCTCAGGCAGCCACCCATGCTGCTGCCTTGGCCAAAGGAAAGCACCCCGCCTTGGCCGGCTGCCCGTGTATGACCGGCCGCCTCCCCCCTCGACATGGTAGCCAGCCTGGTTGCCACCCTTGCCTGTCCTGTGACCCCAGCCTTTGCCCCAGCCTGGCCAACCTCCCTCGACCTTGCTTGGGGCAAAGCAGCCACCCTGGTTGCTGCCCCGGCCTGGCCCAACGCCGCAGCCTTTGCCCCAGCCTGGCTCGCCTCCCCCACGCTGCTGCTACTGCTGCATACGGAGCTCGTGGTGCATGCTATCAGCTGCGTCGGCGGCACTGATGCCCCGGACCACACACTGGTCCATTGCTGGCACTTTCGTCAAGGTCGACTGATTGTTTGACTACTTTTCAAAGGACGAAGCAAATACATTGTTTAATCGTTTACGGTTTCGGGATAGGGAATCGGAAGGGAGAGTACGATAGTGTACAATTGTACATTTATGTGTAGTTGTGTAACGATGTGGAGCTATGCCAGTAAGGCACTAGGGTCCTCCAGTGTGCCCCAGCAGTTGCCCCGCCAACCGCTGATGTCCCCACCTCATGTTTCAGGATGTCAACCATCTCACACAGCTCATCGATGTCTGGCAGCACGATGATGGCCGGTCGCAGCACGTCATACAGCAGCATGCACAGCGGCTCTGTCAAGCCAGCCAGCGCCTGGCGAGCCGCTGCCGTGACTGTCGCTGAGGCTGTCGCTGCCGCTGCAGGGCCGCGGTGCCCCTCCCCGCCTGCCAGCCCCTCTGCAACCTGGCTAGATGCAGCAGGGCTGAGGGTGTTGGGGAAGAACTGCTCCCACAGCTGCACCTCTAGCTGACACGCCCGCAGAAGGTGCTCGCACCCCGTGCGTGTCAGCACAGGCAGGCTGGCCCCGCTCCGCTCCACCGCCAAGCGCTGGCTGACAAAGGGCGTGATCAGCTGCTGGCGTGCTGCGGCATACAGCGCGTAGCACTCTTGCATGAGCCGCACGTACTCAATGCGCGAGCCGCGCAGCTCGATGTCACGTAGCAGGCCTGCAACACGTGCACGCCTTTGCCTGGTTCTGGCCTGGAGGGTGATGGTGAGTGTCTAAGGAGCTGAGTAGAACAAGGCGAGCTTGAGAAGAGTTGTGGAGGTGCCTGGGTTGGGCAGCCCACCATATCCTGTTCACGCGCACTGCGGCTGTCAGCCTCCCCTATCTAGGTATACCTCCCGCCTGAGACAGCCCCTCTGATGCCAACACCCAACACCCAACCCCCTGGGCACTCACCCTTGAGGCTGGCCTCTGCAGCAGCTCGAAAGCGCACGTACAGCAGCGACACCTCCATGCCCTCTGCCAGCACTGGGACCTGGGTGGGAGGCGCTGCTGCAGCACCGCCAGTACTGGCCGACCCGGCCTTGAGCCCTGTCTCCTGTATAGCCGCCTGCACTTGCTGGACGGCGTGTCTGAACACCTGCTGCACCTTGTTACGGATGGCGTTCAGCGCCTTTGCCTGTATCTGCTTGAACTTGGCTGTGTAGGCGGCTGCGTCCGCGTACTGCGGGTTGCTGGCCACAAACGCCATGCACTCATCCAGCTTGCGCAGCAGCTGCGGGAACTGCTCGCTGTCCAGTGACAGCTGGGCCTTCTGGAACTGAGCCACCACTGTCTCAAACTCGTCAAAGAAGCGCAGCTTGGTACGTATTGCATCTGCAAACTCCACCAGCTGGTCCTTCTCTTTCACCAGCTGCTCGCAGGAGCTGTACAGGGACCTGCTCTTGCTGCTGACCTCTTTGTGCTGTGCCAGCAGAGAGTCAAAATAGGCAAGAGTGCTGTCCACCTGTGCAGAAGAGGCGCATGCGACAGCAACACAGCTCCAGCAGTGCAAACATACTTGAAGCCCATGGACGACATGCATTGCCATACTTCCACATCAATGCCACACCATTGCTGCGGCTGCATTACCTTGCTTAGTATGTCTTCACAGGTCTGCAAATGGCTGTTAAGCAGGTCTGCATATCGTTTGTACTTTTCCTCCATTTCGAGTGCACAAGCAGCCTCCAGCTCTGTGTGCCATTTGTGGAACTGGTTGGTGTTGTGCAATATGGCATCCTCCAGGGTGCCCGCATATGTGTCCTTGCTGTGGCTCTCAGCTGTGTCTGCCTCAAAGCGCTGGTCCTCTACCACCTGCAGCACATAAGACCCTTCCTGGTGCTTACTGCAGTGACGATGAGGCTCAAGCTGTTGTGTAGCAACCCATGACAGCCTCACATGGCTTGGGAAGGGCCGCTGTAAGCAGGCTTGGCTTAGGGCATCAATTGCCTGCAGCTGCCCCTCATTCAGTGCTGCTGTTTGCTCCCACGCGCTTGCCTGCTTATAAACCAAGGTACGGCACGCTCATGGCAGGTACGGCATGCTCTCAGCGCACACCTGTCGCTCACCACATTATAACTCTTTGACGCAAGCCCGCCGAGAGTTTTAGCACTGCCGTGCTTGCCAGCCAGCGCGCTGGCCATTAGCTGTGATCAGCGCTCAATTGACCTCATCGCGACACAGCGACACAGGGCATGCAGGAACCTGCAGCCATCGCGCACAATCCCCATCGACAGCTCGTTCATGTGGATGTTCGTTGTATTCAATTTTTGCAGCTTTCTTGTACCATTATGCACAAGCCGTGATAAAGGACAGCGTATCAACGAAATGACACGTTGTTGTGGCATAAAGGACGCTTCCAACTCATCATTCTTCCAGTGTTTCATGTACATATTGCATGGAGCGACCAGCCGTAACATGTGAAACTTGCAAGTTTTGGGGCAAACGTGATTGATAACCAGAGTCCAACAATCCTATTATGTTGATGTGAAGTGATTGAAGCCAGAAGTGCGTGAAGCTCGAAGTGCGTGAAAACTCAACAGCGTCGGATCTACGTCTTGCCGCTGACACAGGTCGGCGAAGACGACAAACAAACAAACAAAACCGCAAATGCAAACAAACAAAACCGATAATAAAGACGGATGTTGGATTATCTGTGATGGCTTGACGATATTGTTTTCTATGGCTAAGAAAAAAAGACGAACCGTGCCTAGGCCAGTGCCGGAGGACCCGGGCAGTGACATTGAGGACCGCGACGAGGCACTACAGCCGGATCTCACCGAGGCGCAGCAAAATAGAAAGGTTTCCGGAGAGGCCCGCGCTGCCCGCGATAGGGATAACACATACCACGGCAGGAAGTGTAAGATAGCCCACCTCATCGACCACCTCCCGCAAGAGCTTTGGGATGCCTTCCTGGCCGACGCTGTGCGGCCACGAGCGGAGGCCATCAGCGAGCGTGGGGTGCTCGCCAGCCTGCTGTTGGGCTTACTCGTGCGCGGCTTGTTTACCATTCGCGTAGCCGACCCGCTGGGCCTGCACGACCAGCCCGTGTACACAGACATCCCAGTCTCCCAGGCAGCCATCCCGGACCTGAGTTGCAGGAACCTGTTCCTGCAGCTGGTCCGCGGCCCGCCCGGAAACGGCGCGAACACTCAGCCAAACGCGGCAGTGGCTGCCGTGCTGGCAGAGCACCCTGACCTTCGCGCCCGCCTCGCAGCAATCCCCCGCCACCTGTCTGACACCAACATGGTGGACCACGTCGGCAAGCAGCTGGAGACAGCTTTCAGCAACATGCTCACGCTGCTCTTCGCTGGCAGGCTCAAGAAGTCTGTGTCCCTGGCTGGGGCAAAGGTCCTGCTGGGCACTGAGGAACACCGGCGCAGATTTGGATTCTGGGGGGTGGGTGGTGGGCACCTGCCAGCCTGGTCAAAGCGGGAGTGCACCTATGTGCGCCGCATGGTGTGCGGCCTGGACGTCAGCTGGCTGCTGGAGCAGGGTGGGGTGGTGCCAACTCCAGCCATGCAGGCTGAGGTGGCTTTGCAACGGGGCCTGCTGGGGCTTGAGGAGGGGGAGAGGGTGGATGACGACTGGGTGGAGGATCCAGTCAACCGGGGCCGGCTGCTGCGCCATGCGGTGCACACTACCAGAGAGATGGAGGCAGCCATGGCAGCCTGGCAGCTGGATATGGTGCCTTGGCAGCAGGCTGAGCTCACCAACCCAGGGCTGCTGCCAAGGCCCCCCCGCCCCCCCACACCCTATGCCCTCACCCCCACCAGCAAGTGCTAGGCTCGGCACATCTTCATCGACACCAGGGGCCTATACGGCATGATGCATGACGCCGGCATGCTGGGGGTGCTGACGGAGGCAGGGGTCACCTCCTTGAAGAAGTTCAGGAACGGTGCCCTACCTGACCCAGCGGTGCCGGGCAACTTCATTGCAGGGCCCAAAGACAGCCACGTGAGTGCTCCTTGCAGTCAGGTGCTAGCCAGTCCTTGTGAGCCTGCAGCATGCCTTGTGAGCCTGCAGTCAGCTGCCTTGTGCCTGCCTTGTGAGCCCACACAAGCTAATGAAGTGCCTTGGTATGTGCATATGGTGGCTACAGGTGGCCAACCGATGGGATGCATTGCTGCCTGACCCTCGCCGCCAGAAGCTCGCTAGCCCCAAGCACAACTTCGCGCAAATCGTGCACACCGATGGAGTCGCCATCAGCGTTATGTTCCTGCGCCCCAAGCCTGCAGCTCCACCCGCAGAGCTGCCGCGGATGGGCAGGGGCTTGGACGCAGTCAACCCACTGGCCCATCTTCACGCGGAGTGGCTTGGCGTTGACCCTGGCAAAACCAATATGGCCACTGTAGCGCACGAGGAGCGCAGCGCTGCCGGCACAGTGGTATCCGTGCGGCACTGGAAGCTTACAGCCGGTCAGTACTACCGGGACAGCGGCATTACGCGGCAGGCCCAGGCGACCAAGACGTGGCTGACCAAGGTGAAGCCGCAGCTCACAGCCCTGTCGCGGGTCAGCAGCAAGCCCAGCTCGCTGGCCTCGTACCGGCGGTTCGCCGACACCGTCCTGGAGACGTATGACGCCATGTGGGCCGAGGTCTCGAAGAAGCGCTGGGCCAACGCCAAGTTCCGGCTGTACTGTGGCAAGATGCGCGTGGTGGCTTCGTTCTGGGCCAAGGTAAGGCCCAGTAGCAGCTAGCCACGAGCTAGGCAGCAGCTAACCACAGTCAGCTCACCTGGCCAGCTGCTGTTGCTCCTGTTGCTGCCTCTATTGCTGCTGATATACCCGACCTTACACATGTGTGCCACTGTGTGCTGCACCATGTGTGGACGCAGGTCAAGAAGCAGGCACAGAAGCGGTGGCCGGACCGCATCCTGGCCCTGGCCTATGGGGCAGCTAGCTTCAGCGGCAGCGGCAGCATTGGCTGCAGGGGTGTCCCAGTCAGCCAGATGAGGAAAGAGGCAGTGCAGCAATTCGGGGCAGGGCGTGTGGTGCTGGTGGATGAGTTCCGCACAAGCCGGGTCAGCTCAGCCTACAGCCACCCCATTGAGGCCTTGCCTGGGCAGCCGCCTGAGTCCTTCAGGTGAGAGGGTCAGTGGGGGAGGGCCAGGGTAGTGCTGGGAGGTGGTGGAGTGAAGGCGGCTTGGTAGGGTCAAGATTGGGAAGGTAAGGAAAAATCTTACAAATGTGCATTGCCCCATGTGTCCATGCAGGTGGCTGCGGACAGTGTACAGCGAGGCGAAGCGTTCCCAAGTCAGGGGCTTGATGAGCTCAACAAGCTACAACATCAGGTAAGCAATGACCAGACAATGCACATGTACATGGCTGCAACATATCCCACATGAGGTGACACATGACATGGCACATGACTTGACTCACCCCCCGTTTCCAATTGATCGGAGCGGAGCTCATGGAGGCTCATGGAGCGGAGCTGCCCCTGCATGGGCGAATGCGTGTTGCCGTTTCCAATGCGAGGAGAGGAGCGCTGCATGGACGCTTTTTGACGCTTTTGGGCGACCCGTGACCGCCGCGTTTAGGGCCTTCCGATCATCACGCTGCTGCTGCCGCTGCAAGGGACGCTACTGCTGCCGCTGCTGCAAAAAAAATGTATTGTCGAGCAGCTCTAGCTCCAGCTCTAGCTCCAGCAGCGGCAGCAGCCATCTAGCTCCATTCGGCTTAGCGCATATACGGCTTAGCGCATATACGGCAGGTTTGCACCCTGCCACAGCTTTGCACCCGCGTTGCAGAAACAGCAGGACCTCTGCAGGCTGGTGCACTGCGCGGTACTGTCTTCTGTTGAACAGGCTAATGTTGAGCAGGCTGGTTGTGTTGGCAGAGATGAGGCAGCTTGTAGCTGCTTGTGTTAATAGTGATGCTCTGGCTGGTTTAGTGACAACAAGTTCGCTCCCGTTGGCTGGGGTGGACAAGCTAAGCAAGGCTTCGACAACAGCAGGAGTCTCTACACAGCAGGCTCCGCGCAAGCGGGACTAGCTAAGCATTCTCCGCAAAAGTGCAGACTCCGAAGTGCAGAGCAAGTCTGTCAAAGTCGAGGCAAAGCAAGTCTGAGGTTATTCCGCAAATGTTGCTGATGCGGGTAGAACTGCGGAGTGCCATATCCTCAGCGGTGTTGCCAGTGGACCTACACAGGGAGGACCGATACGGCGGAGACTAGATGTAACGAAGGGTTGAGCAACCGGACAGACGGGGCCATCAGGACACGTACGCAATCTAGACTCGGTCTCAGGGTCACAGGGTCGTTCACACTCCTGGCTCCGCTCCTGGCTCCTCTCCGGGCTCCGAAGGAGTCACCTATAGGAGCCAATGAGCGCTATCGGAGCCAATGGAGAGCCAATGGGGAGACCCATGTCTCTCCAAATTGGAAACGCGCCCCGTCGGAGCCAGCATGGAGCCCATGTGGCTCGGGCTCCGCCGCTCCGACCTCCATGTGCTCCTCTCCGCCAGCTTCCCTCCATGCAGCTCCGTCCTCCGTCCTCCGACAATTGGAAACGGGGGGTCAATGCATTTCCCACACCATGTGCAGGTTCTACGACCGGGACGTGTCAGCCGCGCTGAACATCCGCCGCTGTGCAGTCGGCCCAGGCCCACGCCCCACCGAGCTGTGCTACTGGGATGGCCGCCCAGCCATGCCAAAGCTAGGCAGGCCAGGCCAGGAGTGGGTGTACTTGCGTGACAAGGCCCTGCTGCGTAAGTGGCGGCGCAAGTGGCGGCGATAGCCAGCTACAGCAAGACAATCCAAGAAAACAAGATACCAAACCCCTCACGAAGGGGATGTGTGTGAGTAAGAGCTATAGAGTAGGGTAGAGCTCTTGCTAGTAGTAGCCTGGAGGCACACACACCAGAAGGCTGAGCTGAAGTGGGCATTAGGCACACTGTCAGTAGCCTTTACAACAGCGATCTCGCAGCCTGTGTTTGATTACAACTCGTGCTTTATTTTGGTGTTGCATGAGGGCTGTAGGGATTAAAACTTGATAAGCAGGGGCAGACAGGCGCTTTGCGGTGTTATATCAGCACGGCTGCAACACCTGACGAACAAAAGCACACGCCGCGGTGACGCTTATGGCAGACCTTCGTATAGTTGGCGTTGATGAGACGGTACCGACGATGCAGGCAGCCAGCTCTCAGCAGGGTCCCGCAACCCTTGTATCCTCGACGGGTGCGGTGGTGACGGACCGAGAGAGCTTACAAGAGCACTACAAGAGCGACTTCCATCGCTACAACCTTAAACGCAAAGTGGCAGGCCTGCCGCCGGTGACCCGAGAGTGGTTTGAGGCG
The DNA here is from genome assembly GCA_030144725.1 of Haematococcus lacustris. Lineage (NCBI taxonomy): Eukaryota > Viridiplantae > Chlorophyta > Chlorophyceae > Chlamydomonadales > Haematococcaceae > Haematococcus > Haematococcus lacustris. The sequence continues at coordinate 16,029,557 of JASKMD010000029.1, forward strand.
CGAAAAGCCCAGCTTGCCTCAGCGCAGGCTTCCACAGCAACAGCAACCGTGCCCCCTGGCTGCGTACGGGTATGGTTCGACCCCCTGACACGTAAGACCTTCCGTAATGAGCAAACATGGCAGTCCCACGTGCGCTCAAACAAGTACCTGGAGCTTGTGCGCAAGTCTGGGGAAGCAGCACCCGAGCCGGTCATCAGCATAAGGAGGGTTGTTGATGCACAAGCAACACAAGGCATGTGTTTGACCAAGGCTCGCTCAGCCTGAGAGCCAAGGCTAGTTTGTGTTGTGCCCTGCCACCGATCCATTTTTACCATCTGCCTGCAGGCTCTGCAGCTAGTGGGATAAGCAACAAAGCTGCCCCAACAGCAGCACAGCAGCAGCAGCAGCAAGGTTCAGGCTACACGCTTGTGCCTGTTTCCAAGAGCGCAGGCAATGCAAAGGTTAGTGTCTCAGCATGCAAGGTGTACGTCGCGTCTTCTGTACCAGCCACATGACACCGTGCAAGGCAGGCAGCCTGAACTGGGCCGCCAGATATGTATGGCAGTGTTTGCTGCATATGGCTTGCATGCAGGTGCCTGCAGCAGTGAGCAGCAGAGATGAGGATGAAGAGGGTGATGACAGTGGGTGGGAGACAGCCTCAAACGAGGATGATGCAGTGGCGCCTCTGCCTCAGCAGTCCACAGCTGCAGCAGTGCCAGGGCAGCAAGGAGCAGGTGATGCAAGCGAGCAGGAGTGGGAAGACTGGGACCTGCGCTGCAGCCTGTTTGACAACCATGTCAGCAAGTAAGTGCTGGAGTCCTTTGATGCTATTTAGGTAGAGCTGTAGCCGAACAACCATTCCCAGTGGCTCATCCACTGGGTGTGCACCTGGCTGCAGTGTCTATGACATAGACATATAGAGCTCTGCAGCCGTGTTCAAATTGACCTGGCAATGGGTCGTTGCAGTGGCAGACGAGAGCTGGCTTGCAAGTGGTTGTGCAGCAGAAAAGTACACTCAGTAGTTGTTGGGTTGCTGACTTAGTGCTCTTAGTTGTGTGATGTTACCAATTGCCATGCATGGCGCATGTCTATACTCTGAAACTCACTGCAAGTTGGTTATGCTATCCTCAACAACGGCCTGCCCTGCTTTGCCTTGCGTCCCAGCTCTGTCTCGTCAGGTTCATCACGCTCATACCTTGTGCTCAGCCTCCCAATGGCCTGCCTGCCTTTTGATACGGCTTGAAGCAAGCTCTACATTCCACCTGTCTGGTGCCACTGACAGGTCTTTTGATGCCAACCTGGAGTATATGTGGCGTACCTTTGGCTTCTACTTGCCCGATTCACAGTTCCTGAAAGACCCAGAAGGCCTTGTTAAGTACTTGGTAAGTTGCAGGAAAGCACCACACCAGCAGCTAGCAGTAGGCTGTGATTGCCGGGTCGCTGAGGACCGTGACACGCTTCCAACGCGAGACACTGTTAGCATACGGTGCACGCAGGGATGCGGCAGCAGAGCATGCCGTTCACCTTGCTGGCCCTGCGCCGCGTCCCCGTGTCATGTCGATGTCCGCAGGGAGCCAAGCTGAAGTACGGCCACATCCCCTTATACTCTCGCGGCGATGACGAGAAGTCGCGTTCCTTCCGCTCGCTTCATGCTGTGCAGCGGCACATGGTAGACAGCGGGCGCTGCAAGATGGTGTATGAGGACAACGAGGAGGAGTACGCCGACTTCTACGATTACGAGGCCGAGCTAGGCTCCGAGGCTGAAGACGAGGCCAACAACTCAGTCCGCAAGTCACACCCCGCACCTCCACCACGTTCCAGGTTTGCCACCACACCATTATAATGTAGCACAAATGGCATACATGTTGGTGGCTAGCATGACACATGACACATCTAGTCTATGTGTTTGTGTGATGGTGCGTGACGCTTTTTGCTCATTTTGACAAGACTGGTGGCCAGGTTAAGCCTGGTGTGTGTGCGCGCCTTTGCGAGCATGGTGCCACTGCTCTGGTACTGTCGTCTTTTCAGGCAACAAGTCACTTGCGCTGACTGGTGACGATGCGCCTGCTGTGATGGTGTCGAGTGGCTATGAGCTGTTAATCCCTGGGCCAGCTGGAGGTGCCGGCGGTAAAGTCATTGGCAGCAGGGAGTTTGCGCGTTACTACAAGCAGCGCCACAAACATGGGGATGATCGACAGATTGTGACGGTGAACACCATGCTGGCCAAGTGAGTTAGCTGGCTTGTGTAGCTGTGCAGCTGGTGCGTGCAAAGATGTGTCAAGTGCACAGTTGCATGTGTCCTCAATGTCTAAATGCGACCAGTGACCCTGGTGTACCTGTCTGTGTCTTCATGGTCGTCATGGTCACGACAATGTGGCGTGTGTGCGTGTGTCATATGCTGCATCTTGGCCTTGATGGTGCGGCGCCATCTTTGCAGGTACCGCGCTCTGGGGATCAGTCTAAGGGACGAGGCTGTTTCATTGGAGCACAAAAAGGCCAAGTCGAAGACAGCACTGGATCTGAAGTGGGCTGGCAAGCGGGCGACCACACTCTTCATGCGGGGCAATGTCAACAGGAATCTGCCCAGTTGTGTGCCTTATTGAGAGAGCTTGGCATTAAATGTTTGCTGGGCTGTCCGCTGGGTTTGGTTCAGTTTGCGGATTCAGGGTTACAGTTTTGTAAGGGGTGCCTGTTAGGCAGGCATGGTGCCTCGTAGTGAGTCACGCTGCTCGTCATGCTGTACCAGCAGCCCCAAGAAGGGGTGGTGGCCGAGTTGGGCTGCAGCTAGAGGATGGCGGGACTGCTCCTGTTGTTATTCCGTGCTTTAAAATTCTGCTGCACATCAACAACATATCGCCCCGTTAGGTTAAGGTGTCAGTGCCAACTGACCTAACCTTAGTAACACTAGAACCTTCACCCACAATGTGATTAAGGATGGGGTCGGCCCGAAGCCAGCGGAATGGTAGATTGGTGTGGAGCTTGATGTGAACCACAAGGTGCCACCCAATCCCTTTCCCCCGGCCTTGGGGCTGTGTCGCTGGAAGCCTCCTCCTGAGAAGGAATAATAGCAGCGCTACAAGCTGGTGAACGACCGGGGCCGGGGCATTGACGGCCGGGATCGGGGCATTGACGGCCGGGCCCGCGACCGCCCATAGGGCCTTGTAGGCTACGAACCTTATTGCTTTAACGTATCATCAACGAGTAATCACCCCGAGACTCTAGGCTGTAGTTATCACCAGCTCGAAACCAGCTATGCCAAAGTATAAGCCTGTGCAAAAATTGACAGAAAAACAGTCGCACATTGCCATCTACTGCTGGCCACCGTGAATTTCCTTGCCCTTCACCCGGTCATACTCGGCGATTTCGTCGGCGTCGCTATAGTCCGCCACCAACACATTCTTCGTCTCCAGCATCTACGCACAAGCAAGGCAGCGACGCAGCTATGAGCTGCATGTTGTACAGTTGTACGCTTAGTGGCTCCTTTGTACACGGCACACATGGTCACTGGCCCTGCCTCCTGCCTAACAACAGCTTGTAACTAGTGGCCAACAGCCAGCGACAACACATCCCCAAAAAGTAGCCAGCGAGCATACACGACAGCGAACACAGCTGCTTCACATGTCACAGCACCAACAGTGGATGCAGCTGCACAGTAGAGGGAGTGGCAGCACGAGGAGTGAACACACCAGCGCCATGTTTAGTAGCAGGCAGTATGTGGCAGGGGTCCATGCAGCCCACACATGCGTACCTCGCGGTGTGGCTGTGGCGCTGCAGCCTGGCCCGGCTTATCAACCCCTGGCTCAAGGTTTGGCCAGGTGCCCAGACGCGGCCGATGGCTCTCACTGGTCAAGAACGGTTCGGTACTCATCAGATGCCGACCAGCCGGGGCCACCTCCGCTGCGTAGGGGCACCAACACAGCACATGCAGTGTTATTCAGAAGAGTTCGAGCACTTGTCAGCAAGTGCAGCACATGCAGAGCAGCAGTCGCATGCTAGGAGCCTGCTGAGTGCCAGGTGATACATCATGGCCTGCTGGGATTGTGTCCTCCGTACATTGTGTCCACTATATGAGTGGCACAGTTCTAGCCAAGCAGGGCTTCACCGCAAAGGTCCCCGGCTGAGCGCCGACAGCAGGCCTGGTAGAGCGCTGACCTGGGAGCTGACTAACGGCTGAGGTGCGCAGGAAGCGCTGGGTCGCCTGCGACAGGGCCGGGCACGACGTCATAGGCGAGGCGATCAATGCGCGGCCAGCTTGCAGCAGTGCGGGGAGTGAAGCCATCTGTATTTAGAGGATACGCGTGCGCACAACAGCAATGGCTTTGGCATTCAGAGCCACCCAAGCCATGCCTCTCCCATGTGACAACCTTGAACTCCCTGCTCCTCCTCCTCCGCCCGCAGCTACTGGTGACGAACCTTTTGTGCGCAGTTACTGTACAATAGTTTTTAATGCTGCCGTAGTAGGGCGATGTGGCATAGTTACGGTGGAGCTACTTCAGCCTGCTCGGCTTAGTGTGGCCGGTTCGGTACCGTAGCCTACAACAAGGCACAGCGCGCAAGCAAATGCACCAGCAAAGGCATTCACAGCACAGAACAAGCTAAGGCAAGCAGAGCAGCAAGCAAGCAAGAATACGTTTTGTTGGTACTGGTCATGCAGGGCACGAAGCTACAGACTCTGTACCTTGTGTAAGTCTGTGTTTACGTATGCCCGGCCCTACATTGCGCATAGTACAGAGTCAGGAGGAGGTGCATGCACACAGTTCGACTCCAGAGTTACATAGGTTAACACTTGTACAATGAAACAGCCTGATCAATCACAACCAGCAAGCAGCTCAACCTTACCCTTTCCCACTCGTGTTGAACCACAACTATTAACCACTAGCTCAAATTGACGTAGTAAAGATATGCAGGGTCCCGTCCTGCACCCATAGCGACTGTACACGTACGATTGCTCACATGCACCCTGCAGCGGCCACCATTCTTTGCCTCGCACCCTTGCACTCACCCTCCCCCTCCACTCGCTGCCTCTGCCTACACACACACACAGCGTGTCCTGCCATGTACCGCTATCCCTGATTCACACCCCACTCTTGCGCTAGCATGGGGTCAGTGCCGGTCACACGTGCATGGACACATCACACTGCCACATCACACCGCCACATCACACTGACATGTCATCTCGCCAGCTTCACACACAGCCACTCTCACTGCCCAGCAGTGGACACAGTACACTAGACATGGCAGCACCACATCAGGCATTGCCGCTGCCGTTGAAGCAACAGAGTCCCAGAGTCAAACAAGCGTGTCGGCCTGGCTGCCTTGCACAGCCCACCCCACCCTGCCTGCTGCTGCCACTTCCCTGCCGCTGAGCAGCCCTTAGCACAGCGCCCGCCAGGGTCTCCATGCCTCCCGCCCTACTGGTACCCTGATCCAAAGAACTCGCTGATGACCTGGGGCGGCAGGTCCAGGCGGATGGAGATCTGCACATGGCCAGGGCACTCACCCCTTGATGGTGATGGTCGTCTTACACCGTGATCACCGTCAGCCTAGTGTATGTGGCCCATGACCCAGCAGGCAGGGTGTGGTGGGTTGTGCAAGGCAGCGCAGCCAGCACGTATGCTTGACATGGGAGGAGGTGTGGGGCCAGGCAGTGTGGGGCCAGGCACCGGTGTTCACACAGTCAGAGTGAGCCTGCACTGAACCTTGGCTGGCTGGTGAGGGCAGGCAGAGCACTGAGCCCCATGTGGCGCCCACCCACCGCTGTGCCCACCACTGGTCGCTTGGGCAGGCCCTTCTCGCTCTTGGCCGGCTTCTGCAGGAATGCCCTGACCAGCTGGGTCTGGTCTAGCACATTCACCAGGTACGCCACACTGCACGTAGCACAAGGAAGGGGGAGGCCAGAGAGGGGCCGAGCAGAGGGGAAGGGGACAGAGGGTTAGTCAGCCAAGCGTGAAATGCTGCCAAGGGGGAGTAGGAGGGTCAGAGCGGTGAAGGCAAGGGGCCGCCAGGTGGCAAGGGTTGAGGAGGGGAGGAGCGGAGGGAGGAGAGCTTGCCCTGCCACATGGATGTGAGGCTCCTGTTGCTCTACCGGCCCAGCCCCAGCCTGGTGCCATATGTAGCTGCCTGGTGGCAGACAGGTGGTGCTGTTGCAGCAACTGAGTCGCTGCACCACAGGTCGCAGCTGCCTCAGCACACCATGGACCCCTCCTTGGCGACAGGCATTCACCCCAGCAGCACGCCACCTGCATGACTACATGACCGGCCGACCAAGCTATGTCAGCCCTAGGGGCAGCTCCAGTGCCTTGAGACCTAGGCCAGCTCCCATTGCCAGCCCCATTGCTGTGCTGGGGGCTCAGTGCGGGCAGTGGGGAGCTGGGGTCACGGCAGCAGGAGGCAGCAGCAGGGAAGAGGCAACTCGGCAGGGGGGAGCAGCTGCACGGCGCACCTGTCCATCTTCTCCATGTACTGCTCCTCTGTCATGCGGAAGCTGCGCTGCTCCAGGTGCTGCCACCTGCAGCCCGCAGCAACCAGGGTCAGCGTCAGCCCATGGTCACAGCCCCACGCCTAGCGGCAGGAGAGCTGTGCTGACTTGAACACGCACTTAGTGTTCCACTGCAGTGCAGGCTCTAGGTTGAGGGCCAAGGTGCTGACATGAACACAGCACAGCAGCGGAAGGGGCACAGCAGACAAGTGCATGGTACAGCAGCAGGGTGGTGGCAGGCATAGGTTGCAGGGCTGATGCAGCTCCTCGTCTGCCCTGTCAGCTTCCAGCTGCTGGTCTTGGCCAGCACATTCATTACAACATTTGACTGCAATGATCGGCATACAGGACTGCAGCCATGCATAAACAAAGTCAGTTACTGGTGCGCCACGGCTACAGTCACAGCAGTTGACTAATGCTGAACAGGAGACAGCACAAAGGTGTTGCCCAGCCTTGCACCCAGCCGCATGGCCACATGATGAGCATGTGTCCTTGCTGCCAAGCTGCCTGCCGCCACCCCTTACATGATGTTCAGGGCCACAAAGGTCTTCCCAGGGATATCGCGCCGCACAAAGGACATGTCATATGCCTTTTCATACCTGAGGGTATGGCGGTGCAGCAGCCAGGGGGGTGAGAGCACGCTTCCATTGGCTAGGCAAGCATGCATGCTTGCATCAATCCATGCATGCATGGATTTCACAAACAATGAGCCTGTACTAAACAATGAATCTGCTGTACACGTTCACAGCTCCTATGCGGCACATGCAGGTCATCAGGTTTGTAACAATATGTGCCAATGCCACACTATGCATCATAGTGTCACAGCACAACACCTCCGTCATCAACCCTGCAGGCAGTATGTGCCAGAGCAGCACACACAGCAATGTGGAGAAGCAACGTGTCTTCTTCAATGCCACTGCTGTGTAAACGCACTCACTTGACCAGCAGGAGCTGCCGTATTTCTGCCCCGCTCAGGGGTAGAACCTGGGACCCTTGGGCAGGGGGTGCCTCATCCTCTGAACTAGACTGTGTTGCTTCAGCCCACTGCCCGTCACCACTAAGCATCTGCAGCCTGGCACTGAGGGCCCGAGACAGCTCGCTGTCATCAGCATCTGAGAAGGAGCCAGTCGCTGGGAGAGCTACATCCTCAGACGAGCTAGCGTTGGACAGCTCAGATGGCTGGCGACTGCTAATCACACTGCTGCTGGCATTGCCACTGGCTGCCAAGCGGTTGATCTGTGCTTCCAGCTCGTCCACCTCATCAGCTGCGGGGCACGGGTGCACACAGAGTGGGCTGGACAGGTCAGTCTTTTCTGTCAGACTTGTAACTCAACAAAGCTGGCTCACGTTCTGTGCTGGGTCTGCCTTCGTACTGCTGTAGCCTCCAAATGCGACTGCTCTTGGGAGCCCAGGACTGGAAGTCTAGCATCGATCGCATCCATTCTGGCATGGCATGTGCTTTGCAAAGCCGTCTGTGGCTGGGGACGCAGGACCAACTGTGGCATCGCAGAGCACGCGTTCCAGCAGCTCGTGTCTGCATTTCGCTGCTGAATGGGGCGAGTGCGGCACTGGGCTGGGCAAGAATTGTGTGGCCTTGTGGAGCTCTTGAGCGAGGGGGTTTAGGAAGCGAGCGTACCACAGGCGTGTGCACGCGTATTGGGCGCGTTCTGCACGTGCGCTCGCTAAAACTATATTATGTCACACATGTAATTATCTCAGAACCCGAGAATCAGTATCAGCATTTTACAGCATCACCGAGTCCATAGTTTTCGACCCGTTGCCCTACCATAATGAGTGAAGCAGCAGGAGCTAAAGCTACGATGGCAGAAGCAGCAGCTCTAGATACAACAGATGCAGCTGCAACAGCAGAAGCAGCAGCAGAGGAGGAAGGGCTGCATAAGCGCGAATTCTAGCAGCAGAAGCAGCAGCAGCAGCAGCAGCAGCCGGTGGTGGTCCAGCATGGTGTGCGGGAGAAGGCAGCTCATTTATTATAAATATTAGGCCACAAGAGCGGCTGGGACGCAGGCTGGTGCTGCCCTCCAGGGTGATGCGGCAGGCGCCCATTTGAGCTGCAGAGGAAGCCGTTACCTACCAAGCCCTGCCTGGTGGTTATGACGGTTTCTCACGCGGACATGGCTTCGGAGTTTGGTAGCGAGTATGTTCAGCGCCGATGAATGGAATACCCACCTTGCTCGACTTTGGCGCAGTGCCTTGACCAGTTGCGCGGCAACGAGGCGGACGTTTCAGAAGCAGAGTCGTACCTGCAGGTAGTTCATTCTGTTTGCTCCAGAGGTGCTCTCTACTCTTGCCCTGATGTTCCATGTCCTGAATGCTTGCACAAGCCGCACACCTTGCACAGAAGCTGCACTGAAGCTCCACTGACGGAGGGAGGGGTGCTGTGAGCAGGCCGTACTGCAGAGGAAAGCGGAGCTAATACATACAAGACGTGTGCTAGAGCATGAGAAGCTGGTGTGGGCCCTGCACCAGCCCCTTGCCTTCACGCAGTATGGCAGCCCCATCGCAAGCATGTTGGTGCACAGGTGAGACGGCACCCTGGTCATAAGCCCTCCATCCAACATGCCGCAATTGATAGCAAGGTTACAGGGAGCGTACCAGGATCCATGCTTTGTTTGTTGCATGGGAAAATCTGCTCTCACACCGCTTAGCCGCCTTGCACCCACACTGCAGCCTGACCCCTGTACTCAGTTCCAGGGCCCTGGGCCCTCCCTTGTGGCTGCTGCACATTGAAGGCCTCAACAAAGCAGTGCTGAGCCCAGCCATGCCTGGCTGCCGCTGCAGCAGCCAGCTGCAACAGCTACAGGGTTCCCTGCAGGCTGCCCTGTGGCCAACTGCCAGCTGCAGGCTACCCTGGAGGGTGCTATGAGCTTTCCCAGCCACAGCACCTGGGTGTGCAATGGCGTGCCATGCGCAGCTGCCACTGCCCTGCCACTGCGCCCCTGCACACTCAAGGTCCCGACACCGCAGTGTTGCGCTCAGCCATGCCCAGCTGCCACACTGCCACTGCCACCGCGCTGCCCAGGTGCCTCCTTCACTGGCGCACGCTGTCCAGCAGTGACGCCACCAGCTGCAGCCTGCTGGCCAGCCTGCTGCACGCCATCACCATAGCCACAGACGAAGACGAGGTGTCAGCCTCTCTGGCATCAAGCAGCTCCCCTACAGCTGCTGACAACCAGGGCCGCCCCAAGCCCGGGGCAAGCAGCAGCAGCAGTGATGGCAGCGGCCAACGCAGCCGCCACAGCAGCCGCCACAGCAGCAGCAGCGGCGGCCCGCATGCACCCCAGGCAGCCCAGGCCCACCCTGGTGCTGAGCCTGGTGCTGGAGCCAGTGGCAGCGTACTGGCGGGCAGTGGGACCAGGGAGGCCCTAGCTCACTTTGCCTACTGGCTCACAGCCACAGCCTGCCTGCTGGCCCTGCTGTACCCCCTGGTGCCCCTGCCCCCTCACCCCGCCGGCCCCCCGCCAGCCCCTCCCAAGGCCCCAGCGCTGGCTACCAGGCCCTCAGGCCAGCCCGGTAAGCTGGCGGCTGCCACAGAGCGCGCGGCGGGCTTCATGTCCTCCCTCCTCTCCGCCGCCTCTGCCTCCTCCCTTGTCGCCCCCGCAGCTGCCCCTGCCCCTGCCTGGGGGGAGGTGGACAGGCCAGCGGCAGCAGCAGCGCCACCTGAGCCCTCAGGGGCTGCAGCCAAGCCCATCACCATGCAGGCCAAGCTGGCGCTCAGGTTCAACAAGCTGGGCAGGGGGCTGCTGCAGCGAGCTCAGCCTGGCCATACATCTGAGGACAGCACCACAGCAAATGCAGGGCCAGGGGCTGGGCCAGGTACAGGGGCAGGGCCTGGGCCAGGGTCAGGGTCAGGGCCAGGGACAATGCTCAACCTAGGGCCGCTGGCTGCAGGCGCAGCTGGCGCACTGGGTGCAACCTCAGACGCAGGCAGTGGCCCAGCCACCACTGCAGGCTCTGACCTTGACACTGCTGAGCTGGCAGTCGCAGAGGGGGAGGGAGGCCTGCTGGAGGGTGGGGGTGGGGGTGAAGCCAGTGGGTCTTTAAGGTGTGGCCAGGGCGAGCAGCAGGCAGTGGCTGGGCAGGTGGGGGGGGTCCCCGCCCACCTCTCTCGCTGCAGCACGCCCCTGGCCCCCCTGCTGCAGCTCACCCCGGGGTTGACCCCAGCCCAGCACCTGCTGCTCAAGCTGGACCAGTTGCTGCTGCACTGCTACAGCCAGGTCAGGGACGGGCTGAAGAAGCAGGTGGTGCAGCAGCTGGCAGCATGCATCCAAGCCCCTGCCCCAGCCTGGGAGTCAGAGGAGGGGTGGGGAGCCACTCCCCCGCCCGCCTTGGCTTCCCAGGATGGCTTGAACCCTGGCAGCAACTACAACGTGGCACACTCAGGCACATCAGCGGGTCCAGCAGCAGCAGCAGGGGCAGCAACATCAGAAGGAGCGGCAGGAGGGGCAGCAGCAGCAGGAGGGGCAGCCAGTGCAGCAGCAGCATCAGCAGCAGCTACAGCAGCAGTGATGGGGATGGGGATGGGAGCGGGTGGGACACAGGCTGGTGGCCCTGACGCCCCGGGTGATGTGGCGGCCGCCCTGCTCCCCTCCAGCTGGGTCCCAGGGGAGCTGCCAGTGGCGCCACGTGCAGGCACCTCCGCATTCGGGGCAGCAGCGGAAGCCGCCCGCCTCGCCTCACGGGACGCCACGGCTCGGTTCACCCTGCTAGGGGACGAAGAGGAGGAGGAGGAGGAGGAGGAGGAGGGGGGAGAGGAGGGGGAGGAGGGGGGACCGCCAGCCCTGGGGCAGGGGGCCACCCTCGGGGGCGAGGCGGGAGGGGCAGCTGGCCTGCGCGTCTTGTCCTCTGCAGTGCTGTCCAACAGCACCCTGGGGGGGACCGGGGGCAGCACCGCATCCGACTTGGCTGATGCGGGAGAGGAGGAGGTGGAGGGGGCGGCGGCGGCGGCAGCGGCGGCGGGGGCGGCGTGGTCTGCTGCTGCCCTGGCCCCCTGGGCGGAGCTTGTTGCTGGGCTGCAGGGCGCACTGCGGTGCCTACAGGAGCAGCACGTGCCACGCATCCTCATCAAGTGCCTGTTCAAACAGGTGGGCTGCTGCCACAGGGACCAGCGTCTTGATGGCAGGGGTGGCCTGGGCGCCTGTTCTGGTCATCCATAGGAGGTGTTCATGAGTCCTTAATGAAAGGAAGGGAGGAAAGAAAGATAGATAGAAAGAAGGATTACACCCCTGCTGTGCGGGCAAGCACCAAGAGGGGAAGGAGGGCGGCATTGGGTGCAGATAGGGGGTAGGGAGGGTAGACCCGCAGTGGTAGCATGCCCGTGCCGCTGCTGCTGCTGCTTCTATTTTTTGCTGGTCATGCCAGTCTGCTTCTGTTACTGCTCATCATGTAAAGATTGTGAAGATCCATACAAAGACTGACTCTACCAAGTAGCCCGCTAGCAGTGTGCAAGTGTTCCCATACAGCTAAGGGTAAGGCTGTGTGCATGTGTGCGTCCCCTCAGGTGGAAAGGGGCGAGCCACCCCAGGTGTCAGTGTATGCTAGGCTAGCAGTGCCTGCACACCCTTGCTGCGGCGGCTGCTGACCCTGCCTGCCATTCCTCCTGCGCCCACCACCCCACCTTCCTCCTGCTGCCTCCCCACTTGCTGGCTCTCCGCCTGAGCTGACCACTGTGCTCCAGTCCCGCCTGACCCACAGCCCCGCCTGCCCCCCCTGCCTGCACCGCAGCTACTGGCATTTGTGGATGCCCAGCTGTTCAACCAGCTGCTGCTGCGCCCGGACTGCTGCTGCGCCAGCAATGCCCGCCATGTGCTGTCAGGGCTGCGGCTGCTGGACCAGTGGCTGGTGGTAGGAGCAGGGGACGGCCTGATGCGCGCGCTGTACCAGGAGCTGAGGCACATCCGCCAGGTGACGCTCTGCACTGCAGGCCACCAGGTGGCCCTGAGATCAAGGCTGAGGGGCAGGGACTGCCAGATCAAGGCGGCAAGGGGCAGGCAGCAAGGGGCAGGTGGTGAGGGGGCAGGCGGCAAGGGGGCAGCGGCGAGGGGGCAGCGGCAAGAGCCAAGGGATGAGCTAGGTCCCCTGCTGCAAGGGGGTAGGTGGGGCCAAGGGAGGCCAGCGCCCCCTAGCCGGGGCAGAGCACAGAGTAGCGTGAGGCTGTAGGGCAACACACCCAGCCTTGACCCCACGCCTGCTCGCCCCGACCGCTTGCCTGGCCCTTAGCCAGGGCGGAGCCTCAGTGTGGCAGCGGAGCCGCACACCCAGCCTTGACCCCACGCCTGCTCAGCCCGACTGTGTGCATGCGCAGGCTGCCCAGCTGCTGGCCGCGCCCTGCAAGGCTCGGTTGAGCCTGGAAGACCTCACTGGGCAGCTGTGCCCGGACCTGAATCCGCAGCAGCTGTACAGGCTGTGTACCACCTACTGGGAAGACCCCCCTGCCCCTGGCCCCCGGCCCCCAGCTGCCCCCCATGCTGCTGCTGCTGCTGCTGCTGCTGCCCTGGCTCCCCCTCCTGACATGGTGTCCGGGGAGGTGCTGGAGGCGCTGAAGGGCAGCGGGTCGGGGCTACAGGGCAATGGAGGCCTCATCGTCACCTTCCTGGTGGACGAGCAGCAGGACCCCATCATTGCGGAGAGGGTGGGTGGGCAGGGCGGGGCAAGGCAGGGCAGGGACAACCAAGCTACCAGTACTGTGCTGGCAGGGGCCAGTTGTCAGCAGGTGCTGATGAGGGGAGTGAGCTAGTACAGCAGTGCAGCAGACCTGACGTGGGTCAGCACATGGCAGGCTCAAATGAGCAGGGTGTATGCAGTGCAAAGGTGAAGCACCTCAGCTGGGACAACCAAGTTGCCAGTAAGCTGCTGTAGCCGGGGCCAGCTGCAGGCAGGTGCTGATGAGGGGAGTGACCAGATCAGCAGACCTGATGAGGGTCAGCTCAGGGCAGGCTCAGATGAGTAGGGTGCAGCCAGGCAGGGGAGGGCAGGCAGCCCTGGTGGGGTAGGGGGGTAGGGGGTAGGGTGGGGGCGGTGAGGACAAGGCCCTGGGCCAGTCAGGCGCTGGGTGCAGCGGGAGACCCTGACAGCCAGATGCTCTGCAGCTGCATGTCCCATCGCACCACACCCTTTGGTCCGCCCACCCGCCTGCCTCGGCTGCCTTTGCTGGCTGACTGGTGTCTGCCTGGCTGGCCTGGGGCTGGTGGCCATTCCTGCCGCCTGCCTGTTGATGGGGTCGACATGCAAGACCCCTCCCTTGCATTGGCTGATTATTGCTGCCTGGCTGGCTGCCTGGCTGCCTGGCTGGCTGCCTGGCTGGGAGCTGACTGCCAAACGCTGATGGCTGGCTCCTGTGGTTTGGGAACTGGCGGGCTGTTGGCTGGCTGTCGGCTGGCTGGCTGTCCAGTGTTCAGTGTCGCCTGATGCGAGCTGCAGGGCCGCACCGTGGTGGAGGTGCTGCGCATGCTGGACACCCCACAGCTGTACGCGCCCCTGGCCCTGCCTCCGCACCTTGACTCGCCGGACTGCCCCCGTGCAGTGTTCGCTTTCGTTGAACAAGGCGTGTCGGAACAAGACCGCAAGCAACCCAGCTAGACCTCGAGGAGGCAACGAGGACAGGGGCAGGGGCAAGGAAGTAGAGTCTGCAACAGGGGCCCCGCATGCGTGGCAGCAGGGGTCGGGGTAGTGGGAGGTGCACGATCATGCAACTTAGCCTGGTCTGGCCACTTCACCAGGAGTCATGTCTGCCTTGCCCATTCGGCAACTTGCTGTTACACATGTTAGTAGGACAAGGATGGCAGTGGGTGGTGTGGGAGGGTGTTTCATATAATCATTACCGGGTTTGCATGACAGGAAACAAAGACATGGCTCCCGAACATGGAGCATGGAGAGGTGTTTATGTAAATGGCAACAATGCTACGAGGCCTACACCCTCGCTGTGGCCCTCGTCCTTGGGAATGGAGGGGCCTCCCATTGAGCCATCTGCTTTTGATGTCATAGTGGTTGGCTCAGGCCTGGTCGAGGACTTAATTGCCAGGTTACTGCTCTTCGTGGCATCAGTTTGCGAACTTGCAATCCCTTTAGCCTGGGACTCGCCCGCTTGCCCGCAGTTCGCTCATCCTCGCTGGGCGCAGCGTACTACTCATCAACCAAAGCGATGTGTACGGCTCAGGCTTTGCAAGCTTTACCATGGCCGGGCTCCAAGGCTCCTGCGACCCTGCCCTCAACCCAAACATCTCTCATCCAGTGCCACAGCAGCAACAAGAGCAGCAGCATCAGAAGCAGCGGCAGGAGCAGCAGGAGCAACAGGAGGAGCAGCAGGAGCAGTGCAAGCATGCAGCTCCTCAGGTTAACATTCCACTCACAGGCTGCATGCTCCCCCTCCGCAATGTCCGCAGCAGCCCACCCTCATGCAGCAGCAGCAGCAGCAACAGCCGTGGCTACATCCTGGACCTGGCACCCAAGGTAAGTCACCAGCCACCAGCTTCCACCAGCTGTTCCACCAGGCCAGCGTCAGTGTCAAGGGTCAGGGCTGCTGCTGGCCTGCTGCAGTAAGCCCTCACCCCGCAGCAGCCTCCAGCCCTCTTGTAGCGTCAGCCATGTGCAGCGTATGCAGCGACTACACACACAGCTGGTTCCGTGGCTCCTGATACCCTCATACCTCATACCTGAACATTCCCCTGTACGGGTACAAGTATTGCTGCCCTCCTGTATAGCAAGCCCCATCACGTGGCAAGCAGCAGCAGTAGCAGTCAGAGCAGCAGCAGCACTGCAGCACTGCAGCAGCAAATGGAGCTGTGTAGCCGAGAGGTGCAGCCGCAAGGTATTGAAGGGTGGGGTGCCGGTGCAGGTGCTGTACCAAGGGGAGGAGCTGGTGGACCTGCTCATCGCCACCCGGGCACACCACTACCTGGAGTTCAAGGCGGTGGAGGCAAGGTGAGACGTGCACCTGTGCCCCGACCCGACCCGACCCGACCCGACCCGACCCGACCCGACCCGACCCGACCCGACCCGACCCGACCCGACCCGACCCGACCCGACCCGACCCGACCCGACCCGACCCGACCCGACCCGACCCGACCCGACCCGACCCGACCCGACCCGACCCGACCCGACCCGACCCGACCCGACCCGACCCGACCCGACCCGACCCGACCCGACCCGACCCGACCCGACCCGACCCGACCCGACCCGACCCCTTGCAACTCACCCTGGTGCCCTGCAGCCTCATCTTACAGGCTGGTGTGCTCAAGCCCGTGCCCGCCTCCCGCTCCGACATCTTTCGCAACAAGAGCCTGGGGCTGGCGGACAAGCGTCAGCTCATGGCCTTCCTCGCTGCATGCTTGCAAGCGGAGCAGCAGGGGGGCGGCAGGCTGGCGGTGCGAGGGGTAGGGCTGAAGTCGAGGAGGGTAGCAGGAGCAGGGGCAGGGGCAGGGGCAGGCAGCACTGGCACCATCAGCTATGCCTTGACTCAGCCAGCCTGCTGCCTGAGGCGTCCCGGTACCAGGTGTAGGAGTGGGCAGGGTGGCACCACCTCCCCCCATCACTGGCCTGGCTGCAGGACCCACTCCAAGACAATCAGGAGCTCCTAGTCACAGTGCTTCAGCGTCACGGCCTCTGCAGCCAGCTGGCTGAGCTGGTGCTGTATGGCATCGCTATGGCAACCTGGCGACAGCCTGAGGCTGGTCAGCGCGCAGTCCCCCATCCCCCTCCCCCTTCTCTCACCCCTCCTCTCACCCCCCCCTCCCCCTCCCCCTCCCCCACCCCCTCCCCCACCCCTAGCAGTGAAGCAGCAGGGTCCCCCCCCTGCCACCCTGCCACCCCTCCCCCAACCCAGGGTGCGCTACCCACTCCCCCCAGCCAGCTGTTGCAGGCAGGGAGGGGTCTGGCCGCCCTGGCCCTGCTGGCCCGCTCCCAGGGCCGGTTCAGCAGCCCCAGTGCCTTCATGACGCCCAGCTATGGCAGCGGCTCCCTGCCTGAGGCCCTGGTGCGCCATGCAGCGGTGCACGGGGCAGTCACGGCGCTCAGGCAGCCCGTACTGGGCCTCACGCTGGCTGATGCTGGTGGAGAGGGGGGTGGGGAGGGAGGAGGGGAGGGGGAGAGGAAGGGTGGTATTGGAGGGGAGGGGGAGAGGAAGGGTGGGAGTGGGGGAGGAGGGGAGAGGGACAAGAATGGGGGAGGACGGCAGTCAGGTGAGGGAGGGGGGGTGGGCCCACCTGGCAGCAGTGGAGGCAGGGGGAGTGCAGGTGAGGCAGGCTGGGGGGGTGAGGTGCAGCTGGCCTCAGCTTCATCAGCCACAGCAGGCGGCGAGGTGGAGGCCAGGCAGGGGGCCCCTGCGCTTGCTGCTAGCAGTCATGGGGGGAGGGCAGCAGTTGACGGCAGCAGTGAGGGCGAGGGTGGGTGCCCTGACCGCGTGGAGGCTGAGGGGCGGCGCGTCACGGGCCTGGTGCTGGGCACTGGCCAGTGGCTGTGTTGCCGTCAGGCTGTGGTGTTGGGGGCGGCCAGGCTGCCAAGGTGGGTGGCCTGGACTGGGCTGCAAGGCAATCGTGTATGGCCTGCACCACCCACAGCTTGTCCTAATGCCAACCCCTGTGCTGCTGCTGCTGCTGCTGCCTGGACTGCAGCTGCTGCCTGCTATGACTGCTGCTATGACTGCACCACCACCCATTCCCACACACCATTGAAGAGTGACAGTGCCACAAGTGCGTGTATTGCCTCACCTGCCCCCCACGGTGGCCCCTGCTGTGCTGTGCTGTGCTGTGCTGTGCTGTGCTGTGCTGTGCTGTGCTGTGCTGTGCTGTGCTGTGCTGTCAGGGTGGTGCAGGAGGGTGCCGGCCTGCTGCGCCTGACCCTGTCACGCGCGCTGCTGGTGTTGGACTCGCCCCTGCTGGCGGCTGCGGCCCAGGCCCTGGTGGTGCTGCCGCCATTCACGCCAGGGCTGGGCAACCCGCACCCCATCAGGGGCATGCAGCTGTCTCCGTCAACACTGACCTGCCCCCCGGGACGGTGAGGCAGCAGGGGCAGGGGCAGCAGCGAAGACAGGGGCAGGGGCAGCAGCAAAGACAGGGGCAGGGGCAGGGGCAGCAGCGAAGACAGGGGCAGGGGCAGGGGCAGCAGCGAAGACAGGGGCAGGGGCAGGGGCAGCAGCGAAGACAGGGGCAGGGGCAGGGGCAGCAGCGAAGACAGGGGCAGGGGCAGGGGCAGCAGCGAAGGCAGGGGCAGGGGCAGGGGCAGGGGCAGGGGCAGGGGCAGGGGCAGGGGCAGGGGCAGGGGCAGGGGCAGGGGCAGGGGCAGGGGCAGGGGCAGGGGCAGGGGCAGGGGCGGGGGCAGGGGCGGGGGCGGGGGCGGGGGCAGGGGCAGGGGCAGGGGCAGGGGCAGGGGCAGGGGCAGGGGCAGGGGCAGGGGCAGGGGCAGGGGCAGGGGCAGGGGCAGGGGCAGGGGCAGGGGCTGATGCAGCAAGGGTTGTTCTGCAGGGGGTGTTGGTTGGTGATGAGTGGTTGTGTGTCTGAACCATGAGGTCACACATCTACATTGTCACGGATTCATTGCCTATTGAAGCTATGTGTGTGAGCCTGTGCCGTGCCTGTCCTGCCAGGTTCCTGCTGTACCTGTCCACACCCAGCAGCAGCGGCAGTGGCAGCAGCGAAGAGGCAGCAGCCAGCGACCTGCAGGCAGCAGCCAGCCTCCTGGCACACCTACCCAGCCAGGGGGGCAATCAGCCGGACACCCAGCCAGCCCCCCCAGAGGTTCAGGTGCCAGGGCAGGCAGCTGAGCCGCCCCCTGTACCCTCACCCCACCCCTCCCCACAGGCACTCCTTGCCCCTGGGGCTGCTGCTGGGGAGGGCGCAGGGCCGCTCGCTACTCCCCCTGACCCTGTGGCCTCTCCTGCTGCTCCTACTGCTGTTGCTGCTGCTGGGGTAGGTAGCCGAGCAGCTGGTGAAATGGGCAGGGATGGAGCTGTGGCCCCTAAGCCCCGGGCTCTTGAGGTGTACTTCTACCAGCAGGACTTGGCGCAACCCAGCGGGTGGCTCTGTACCTGCGACGCTCTGTCACACCTATCAACGGCTGCCGAGTGTGACTCATGGGGTCGGCGAGCGACTGAGGCTTCAATGCAGGAGCTAAACGCGGAGAGCAGTGACGGGCGACGGGCGGATGCGGAGGGTCCGCGGCAGTGCGGGGCGTGTGGGAGAACGCAGTGGCTCAGCAATAAGGCTCGGGGCTTACCGCCCAACCTCGTGGTCTGCCCGGATCCGGATGAGGGCCTGGTCGGTTACGAGGCGGCGGTGGGGGAGGCGAAGCGGCTCCTCGCATGCCATTTTCATGGCGTGCGCTGGCTGGCAGACGCGGGAGCTCCGGGCGGGGAGGCCGGTGACCATCCCGGCGACAGGGCGGATGAGGACGATGACGGTGCAATTGAGGATCTGGCCTCCGCCCTCGAGGGATTGCGGCAGACTGGCGGCGCAGGAGAGCAAAGAAGCGCACAGGAGCTCTTGCCCAAGTGAGCTGGCCCGTGGGGGGAGCAGCGATCTTGTCATTTCCACCACGCCGTCATGTCATTGCCTCAACAGCTTGTGTCCGAGCCAGTTGCCAGGGATGGCCCATGTAGCGCCGCTGTAGTGCTTCCCGTATTACACCGTGCAGCTTTCTTGTGCTGAACTCAGCTCAGGCACGCCCTGAAAGTAAGGCACACGAGCCAGAAAAAAATGGTTCGGGTGGTGGCCATGCTTGTAAGAGGAATAACTAGAGTTCGTTGTATCACTGTTGTGGCCGAATGGCGACCAGCTGAGGGAAGCTAGGCCCACATCGCCAATTCGGTAAACCCGCCTCCACATGGCCACATTTACATGCACATGGTTCGCACGGGCCACGGAGTACAGCGATGCCGCGCGGCGATGGACGCAGCTCAGCTTGAATTCCGCGTTGCGGCGCTCATCCGTGCAACCTGTGCAGCGCTAAACCTAGGCTCTTGCGGGGCCGATGCCGTCCAGCTGTTACTTCAACTCCTGGGCCTGCCAGCTGCCGCGACCCCAGCCGCAGATTCGTCAGCCAGCGGGCGAGCAGCAGCGGACAACAGCCTGCTCGCCGAAGTGCGTGCGTGCTGCCTTGCAGTGGAGGAGCTGGGAGCCAGCCCCAACCGGCTTGCATCATGTCTATTCTGGTCAGGCTTTGAACCGCTGGCTATAGCCCTGCTGTCAGGTGAGGCCCCCATTCAACTAACAGCCCATGCTTGGGCCCAAGCTGGATGGCTGACGAGTGCAGCTCGGGCCTGATCCCGACCCTAGGATCAACAAGATCAGTGTAGCTGCGATGCCTCTTTCACCCTCTGCTTGCAGCGCATGAGGTGCATGAGCCACACAGCCCCTCACTTGCTGCGCCCGGGCTGCCGGACTTGAGCTTGATCAGCGCAGCCCCAGCCCCGGTGGCACTTGCAGCCTTGTCAGCGTGAGTGGCAGCGGTGAGTCGTGGCAGAGGTAGAGGATGGTGGGGGAGGGGGAGGGGGAGGGGGAGGGGGAGGGGGAGGGGGAGGGGGAGGGGGAGGGGGAGGGGGAGGGGGAGGGGGAGGGGGAGGGGGAGGGGGAGGGGGAGGGGGAGGGGGAGGGGGAGGGGGAGGGGGAGGGGGAGGGGGAGGGGGAGGGGGAGGGGGAGGGCTCCCCCGCCTTACCTCAAGCCTCTTGCCCCTGGCCCCCTGCCATACTGCTCCTGATGTCGCCTGCCTTGCACCTATGGCTGCGCCTGCCCCCGCCCCCCCCCGCCCCCCCTCCACAGGCACCTGGCTTTGGTGCAGCCCCTGGGCGGCCCGTCCTACCTTGATCCAGCCCCTCCCCCCGACAAGCCGGTGCAGCGTGGGAGTGGCGGCAGGCCTGTACGCATCACCCCGGCTGGCAGCGTTTCCAGCCTGGGCCTGCTGCACGACCTGCTGCTGGGGCCTGGGGCGCAGGGGCTGGGGGAGATGGTCAGCTACCTTGCAGCTGCCCAGCAGGCCTGGCAGCAGGGCTGGAGGCAGGGCTGGAGTCCAGGGCGGCCTGGTAGCCTGGATCAGGGTCAGGACCAGGGCCAGGGCACTAGCAGTGCAGCCAACCCTTCACCCACCCTGCCTGGGACCCCCAGCAGCACCTGCCCACCCTACAGCAGCAGCAGCAGCAGCAGCAAGCGTCGCCCCCTGCTGCTCCCCCTCCCCCCCCAGGACCCAGGGGGGGCCCCCAGCCAGGCGCAGCGCTGCTGCCAGGGGCTGCTGGGGGGCGGACCGCAGGCGCTGGCGAGCCTGCTGGCCGGCCTGCCTGACCGCATGTCTGGCCTGGCGCCAGCCCTGGGGATGACGGCTGGGGCGGACCTGCAGCCTGGGCCACTGCAGCATCAGCAGCAGCAGCAGTCCAGGCAGCAGCAGCAGCAGTCCAGGCAGCAGCAGCAGCAGCAGGGGCAGCAGCAGCAGGGGCAGGGGGAGGTGGCCCTGCAGGCCGCGGCCTTTCAACACCAGCCCTTCTATCGCTGGCTGCTGAACCAGCTGCTGCTCATGGCTGGGGGCGCTGCAGGGGGGGCGGAGGGAGGAGGGCCTGGGGGACATGCCCCATGTCAGCTGTCAGGGGCTGGGTCAGCTCTGCCACCCCCCCTGCACCTGGCAGCAGCAGCCGCCCAGCTGTGTGCCTGCCTGTGTGTCAAGCTGAGCAGGCGGGGCCACGCTGCCCTAGTGGCTCAGGTACTCCTGCACCAGGCTGCTGCTGCCGCCGCCGCAGCTCCCCCTCCCCCCACCCCCGCCCCAACCTGCCCCATCACCCCTCCTGCCTCCCAGCCGCCCCACCTGACACCCCCTGCCCTACCCGTCCCCTTCCCCTCCTCCTCTCCGTCAAATCACGGTAGGCAGGGTCAGCAGGCAGCGGGGGGTGCAGCGCAGCGCGTCCAGGTGCTGCAGGCCTGCTGTGCCGGGCTGCTGGGTGACCCGGGCATAGCTGAGAGGGTGGTGGTCGAGCTGCTGGTGCAGGCAGCAGCCGCCAGCCCCGCCTACCACTGCTGCTCCCCCCCACCCATGCACCAGGAGAGCACAGCAGGAAGATGGAGGGGGCGGGAGGGGGGGGGAGAGGTGGCTGGGTCCAGTGAGTCATCAGGGGACAGGACAAGCTCAGCTGATGCGCAGGGTCAGGCACCCAGGCAGCCAGGTGGGGGGGCTGCTGCTGCTGCTGCTGCTGTGCCCTCTGCCAGGCGGTGCAGTGCAGCGCTGCAGCAGCTGCTGGTCCTGCTGGGGGGCCCCCTGCCCAGCCGCCACCCAGAGCTGGCCCACATCGTGTCGCACCGCCTGCTGCTGCACCGCACCCTGCCCTGGCCGGCGCTCATGCTGCTGCTAGACTGGGTGGCGGAGGCGACACAGGAGGGGCAGGGGGCGGCTGCTGGGGTGGTGGGGGGGCCAGGACAAGGGCCAGCAGGGGGGGGAAGGTGCGGGGCACTGGCTGAGGAGTTAGGGCCAGGGGGGGCGGGGCAGCAGCAGCAGCAGGGGGGGGCGGCAGGGGGCAGCTGGGAGGGGGGTGGGGAGGGCGGCAGCTGGGCTTGGTGGTTGGCAGTGATGGAGGCAGCCTCCCGCAAGGACTGGGTGGCTGGGGGGAGGGCTGGGGGCCCGGCGGCAGCTGCTGGGTGCAGTCAGCAGGGGGGAGGGGGCAAGCCTGGGGAGGGGGGTGAGGGGAGTGACCCGATGAGTGAGAGGGAGGGTGGGGAGGGGGGGGTCTTGGGGGGGCTCACATGGCTGCGCCTAACCCAGCAGTGTGCCCAGCACTGGTCACAGTCCTACCCCTCCCCATCAGCCCTCCCCTTCCCCCCCTCCCCTACCTCCCCCACCCCCCCAACCGCCTCTACCAGCTGGCCGAAGCCGGGTGCAGCCTACGCGGCAACGGCCCGCGCTGGTCAGGGTTTGCCCCATCAGGCGTACTTAGGCTGCTGCCTGGTGGTGCTGGTGGGGCGGGTGGGGCGGCCGGGGCTGGAGGGTGCGGCGGGTCTGCTGCCTGCTCTGCTGCAGGGCGTGAGCTGGCGCCTGGACTCACCCCTCACCAGCGTACGCCATCAGGCCATGAGGGTGGCCAGGGTGGGTGGCAGGGTGGGTGGCAGGGTGGATGGCAGGGAGGGGCGAGGGCCGTGAGGGGGTGGGTGGCGGGGCATGGCAGGAAGGGGTTGGGTTGAGGAGAGATGCCTGGCAGCAGGAGAGGGTGAGGGGTGGGTCTGCTGCCAGGGGTCGTGTGGGGGCATGAGGGACTTGAAGCAGACAGGGTGTAGGAGGGTTAGGAGCAGGGAGGGGACGAGGTGGAGCAGGAGCAGGGGGGCTAAGGGGCGGCTGAAGGGGCTAGTGCGCATGTTGTGCAGCCTTTCGAACGTGGCCAATGTGGCAATGTGGCCGCTGCCTGCTGCCTGCTGCCTGCTGCCTGCTGCAGGCCTTCTCTCGAGTGCTGGACTCTGGCTGCAGCCTGTTTGAGGTTGAGGGGCAGGCGCCCCTGGCTGCGGAGGAGCTGTGGCCAGGGGCGCTGCCGGCAGCCTCCCTTCCGGCTCCCTCCCCCCCAACCACCACCACGTCGACGCCGGCAGCCGGCCCTGATGGGGTCGACTCAACTGGGGCGTCAGGTCTCAGTTGTAGTAAGGAGGGAGAGAGGGAGGAGCAGCGGCAGGTGGGCAGGGAGGGTGAGGTGGGGGGTGAGGCGGAGGAGGGGGACAGTGACGATGACAGCAGCGATGGCGGCGGCTTCCAGGCGTATGACGTGCAGGAGGACCTGGCTGAGGAGGCCTGGGCACAAGCAGACCCTAAGTAAGGGGGGGCAGGGGGAGGGCCAGGGGCCAGGGGGCAGGGGGAGGGGCCAGGAGGAGGGGGTGGGGGAGTGGGGCAGGAAAGTTTGTTAAGGTGATGGCATGCCCCTCGAGGACTCTGGCACCGCAAGTTGCGGTCCTGCTGACCCCTGCTGGGCCCTGCTGCTACCTGGGCTGCCTCCCTGGCTAGGCTATGGCGCTGAGGCTGCACCCCCCTGCACTAGGCACGGGAGGCCCATGGGGCTGCTCCCGCCCTGCCTCATGTCCCTCACCTCTGTCGCTCGCTGTCTCCGCGCCAGGTCACTCCAGCTGCGTGCCCTGGCAGCAGCGCTGCGCAAGGCGGACGACGTGCAGGGTGTGCTGAAGGCGCTGTCGCGTGTGGAGCTAGTGATCCGCGCCGCGCCGGACGAGCTGGGCCACGCCGCGCACGAGCTGGCTCGGGCGCTGCTGCATTGCCGGGTGCCGGAGTGGGGGTTGGAGGGCGAGCCGGGCAGGTGCGACCGTTAGAAAGGCTGGCTTGTCCAAGTCGCCGACTTTTATTGCTACGGCACAGTTCGCGCACGGCCTGTGCCTGTGGTCGCACAGTGACCTATGCCAGGCTGCGCATCGGGGCAGTCGCGCTGTATGCGCTGCCATATCGCATCTCAATCTCTAAAACTTTTCGTGACAGCCAAAACTTACCAATCTGTCGTGATCCAGATTCGGGGCTCCCATTTTTCGTTACATTTTATAATCAGCCCGTGAGCTTGTTTGTTATCCCCTGCTCCTGCCCCTGCCCAAGCCAAGGTCTAGCACAAGCCTTGCTCAAGCATGCAGCCGCACCATGCAAGTTGAGCGGGATGCAGCACCAGGGCCAACATAATGCCCGTGAGCAACCCCCTCCTACATCAGACCATCCCGCAGCTGTGTCCTTTGTCCCAGCCACCTGCTCCTCTAACCTCCGACATAGCCAGATGCAGCCCATAGGGCCAAGAGCCCTGCCCTTACCCTTTTCACATGCAAGCACAGGCCACTCATACAGCAGATGCACCGTCTGTCAGCCAACCTCCCCCTGCATCAGCCCATGCCCTCAAGCCTGCCTCCGCCAAGCCCACCCCCACTGCTGGGCCTCCCTGTCAACCCCCCTGCCGCTGCCCCCCTGCCACTGGCCCCCTGCCGCTGCCTCCCTGCCCCAGGCCTGAGGTGGCGCCCAGCCTGCAGCGCGTGAGGGCCCTGGCTGCCCTGCTGGCCACTGCCCCCCTGGCGGCGGGCGACACGCTGCTGGCCGAGCTGTTCTCACCCCACCTGGACACGGGGCAGCGCCTGCTCATCCTGGACTCCCTGTGTGCAGCAGCTCAGGTGCCGTCTGGGGTGCAATAGTGGGATGTGTCATCCATGTTGTGTGAGGAGTGGTGGTGTGGTATGGATGTAGGGGTGGAGGTTGGAGTGACGGCGGGAGGGCTTGAGTGATGTGGTGCTGTAGGCCAGGGCTGGTGCACATAGCCTGCAACATCAAAACCACGATGAGCCTCACATCAGTCAGTACCAACCCCTGCCCCTGCCCCTGCCCCTGCTCCTGCTCCTGCCCCTGCCCCTGATCTTGCTCCTGCCCCTGGCCCCTGGCTGCCCTGGTTGTCCAGGAGTTAAGTCAGCCTGACCTAGCGCCTCGACTCCAGTTCAGCGCCTCTGGAGCACCCCAGCTCACCGCACCCCCGGCAGTGCAGCGCATCCTGGACCGCCAGCTAGCCAAGCACCAGGGGCAGCAGCAACAGCAGCAGCACCAGCGGCAGCAGCAGCAGGCAAAGCTTACAAACCCTACAGTCGCTGCAAAGCCCACAACTCTCACTGGCCACAGCACGCCTGCAGCCCCCCAGCTAGGTGCTGCCCCTGATGCGACAGCCGCCCCAGCCTCACCCCCTGGGCCTGACTCAGCGCCTGGTCCTGGCAGCGGGGAGAGGCAGCCAGGGGGGCGCACGCGCGTGTGGGGCCACGTGGCTCTGGCCAAGAGGCGGCAGGCGCCTGGCCCTAGCGTGCGCAACGACTTCCACGCGCTGGCGCTGCGCTGGGCCCACGGCCTCGTCACCAGGGTGGGCTGGGCACACTGCCATGGGGATGGGGCAGGGGAGAGGCAGGCCAGGGATCGGGGGGCGCGGGGGAAGCAGGCCAGGGGATTGGGGATGATGGGATGCAGGCCAAGAGTTGGAGGGCGGGGGGAGGCAGGCCAGGGGTTGTGGGGCAGGGGCAGGCAGGCCAGGGCGCCTGTGTGGGGTGGGCCTGAGAGCCAGGTAGCCCGTAGCCCGCTGGCCGGCTGGTGCAGGTTGACCGCGTGTCTCACGGCGTGGACCTGCTGGGGCGCGACGCGCTGCTGCTGTGCCGCCTGCTGGCTGCGCTGGGCTGCTTTGCGGAGTGCGCCAGTGAGGGCCCTGCAGCGGGGCCGCTGGCGGCTGTGCTGCTGGAGCTGCTGGCAGCGCCCCAGGTGAGGTGCGGGCCATGCTGCGATCCTACTGCTGCTCCTGCCGCCCTTGCTGCTGCCCCCCTTGGTCTCCGCTGCTGCCTCCCACCTCCTGCACGTGTTGCTCCTGTGACTGCTATTGCCCTTGTTCAACACCTTCACTGCCGCAGCTTGACGCCGTCGCTGCCACTGTGTGTGAGGGTGTCGAGGGTGTAGGAGGGTGTAGAGGGTGCTCCAGCTGTCAGCCCTTAGTTTGTAAAGCGATGTCGTGGTAAGCCAGGCGGTGCATCTGGCCATCCTAACCTCGTTACACCTTCAACTGGTGCACCTGCCCATGCTGCACTATCTCTCCAGCTGGGGTTGAAAGCTGGTGTAGGGTGTGAGCATGGCATACGCATGTCGCATAGTGGGTGTGACTGGTGTGACGTCATGTGTGTGTGTGTATGTATGTGTGTACAGGTGCATGGTCACCCAGATGTGGCGGTGAGGCGCGGGGTGCTGCTGGCCGCCGGCCATGCCCTAGCCGCCCTGCCTGGCCCCCGCCTGGCCGCAGCGCTGATGGGGGCTGGACTCCCCGGGCAGCATCAGGGCATTGCGGGCCTGGCCGTGCATGATGCAAGCGACGCAGTGCTGGTCACCCGGCTGCAGTGGCTGCAGGTAAGGTGGATGGCTGAGGGGTTTGCTTCACACTTGACATGAGTGACGATGCATGGTGTGTCCCTCGCTAGCATGCCCCAAGGGGACTTCAGCTCATGCATCCTGGTGCGGGTCTGGCACCGCGATCGACCCTTACAGGCATGGCTGAACGAGACGCGCAACGACGATGGTGATGCAACCTGCCGCACAATGGCGTCGGCGTGTCTGGATTTGCAAGGCGCGCTGGCTGCGGAGGCTTTCAACGCTTTGATGTCGCAACCGGAGCAAGCCTGGCCGGAGCAACTTGCGGGCAGCTCGCGAGGGTCAGAACGTCGGCGCTTCCCACAGCCGCGAGAGGTTGGCGTAGGAGCTGGGTCGCTGCTGCAGGGTCCGCTTGGAATGGTGCGACAGGGCGTGAGGTTACCCAGTGCGTCAAGCGGCCCGTCAGCTGTGCTACCAGGTGGAATCAAGTTGACGAGTATAGCGAATGCACAGGAAAAGGCTGGTGACAAAGAAGCAGCTGACAAGGGTCCGCCAAGGAGCAAAGCACCACTCATCATTGAGTTGTAAGGCGCGACTTGGGACAGGAAGAATTTGTGTGCGAGGAAGTCATGATGTGTTCCTGGCGTCCATCGAGACCGTATCGCCGCTTCCATCCTCGGTCCGCGTCGTAGTGAGACTGTTGTTGTCCTTACGTCCCAGCCGTTCCGCACTGGTAAAGGCTTTCATCAGCTCGTCGCTCTTGCTGCTCACCGTCACCTTGGGCAGCTGTGGCCCGGCCGCCTCGGCTGCCGCTCGCCGCGCCGCGGCTTGCTCTCGCCGCTCTTCCTCGGAGTTGACGGAGTCGGGGAATAGCAGCCATTGGACCGTTAGGGCTGCGATGCACCATTGTCACAGTAACAACACACCCGATGGATATTTTGTGGAACTCCCCCCTCCACGCATATCACATATATGCACGCTCTACGCACGGTGGTTACCCCGCTGGCTGCCTCACTGGGTTGACTTTCGGCACTGACCTGACAAGCCGATGGAATTCGCGGCAAAGATGAAGGTAGCCAGCCATGACAGCCCCAACAGGATGGTGCGCACCGTGATGCTGATGTTGCGAGCCTGCGCACCGTCAATGCCGAGAGCACATTGCGCATGCTGCTGCGTTCTAGGCTAAAACGGGGAGGGTGAGCTTGCGCTTAGTGAAAGCCCAATCTTCAACTTTCCTTCCACGCCCATTCCCATGCACAGTGACCGTCAGTCACCAGCTGTTGGCTGAAAAGGGATGGTGACCAGCTGCTGGCTGACAAGCTGCTGTGTGGGCTCACCGTGTAAGCGTCTGGCATGGAGGTATCCTCAAGCACCAGCTGCATCTTGCTGCTGAACACGTACATGCCCGCAGCCAGCAACCCGGCCTGGGCAGCACCTCTGCAGCATGCAGGCAGGCAGCATTCAGGCAGCTGCTGGGCCAGACGACTGGCAGGAGGGAGGTCAGGGCAATGGCAGCCACATGGCAGCCTGACCTGGCCACACTGGCTGACCCAGCCACCACCACAAGACATAATCAGCAGCTCAGGCTGGGCAGAGCAGCTGGGAACGAGAGGTCAGCAGTGACAGCGGCGTAGGCAAAGGCAGCGGTGGGCAGCTGTGCTTGAAGCCAAGCGATAGGGCACGCCAGTTCACGGTGCACTACCCAGCACCAAACCATATGTTCAGCAGCATCGATGTGGCCATTGTGCAAAGTCCCACTGCTTGTCTACCAGCTGCCAGGGGAGGCTGCAAATGAGGAGGTTGTGAAAATAGGGCTGAGTGAGTAGGGCTGAGCCAGTAGAGGAAGCAAGCCATTGGGGCTTGCCAAGACAACCAAGAGCACAGACAACAGCTCATCACCACATATCTATCTTCTGCTGGCCACCCTTGACCCATGCTGTCCAAGCCACCTGCGACATGACTGCAGTCGCATCAATGCGGTGCATGGCAACTCACAGGAAGGCGTCCAATGGTCCGGCCTCACGCTGCTGAGCTTGCTGCTGGGCAGCACCCGCACTGAGCTTGGCTCGCAGCTGCACACATTGCACCATGCAAGGCACAGCGGTACATCCAGCAGCGTAGTCCACCATGATATGACTTCCTGCCAGTGCCAATCCAGGCCTATGTGGGCCAACACCTCATACTACTTCCAGCTGCTGGCCCATGTGCTCCCATGTGCTCTCATGCTGGCTCATGTGCTCCCATTGCTCTGCCTAGTCAAGTCTCTGGTGTCAGCGTCAGGCCAAGGAGATGGCTAGGGAGATGCCTTGCATGAGCAGGAGTGTTGGTTTTGCCTAGCTGTGTCATTTGCATGGGGTGCCTGGCCATCTCAGTGCTATACCTGGGCAAACACGGACGGAGGTGCATCCACATCAGGAGGCCCTCCAATGCGCTGCGAACAAACATGTGCAAGTGCAGGTGTGGGTGGACCACATGAGAGTGCACAGGTCAGGGCGGGATGCCTGGTGCGTCACCTGTTCCTTTGCCCTTTGAGCTCTGCGCGTGAGAACCCGGTACAGGAAGACTGACACCAGCAAGATGTAGGCCACGCCAGCTGCATTCTTAATGAAGTCCTCCCCTCCGGCTGGGTTGTAGGTAAGACCGGTGCTGTCAGCTACGAGGGCTGCACCCGAGCTGGCCAGCACCCATGTTGCACAGGGTACAGGAAGCCAAGAGCTAAGCTGGCAGCTGTCAAGCGCTGCTTGAGTGGGGCGACTCCCTCTAAGGAGCGCGGCCTTGTGCGCGGTGGCGATGCGGACGGACCAGGCGCTACGAATGGCCTGCCTGCAGTGTCCTGTACCCGAGGGCAGGGCTGCGAGCATTGGGTGCTGTAAGGAGACACGAGGGGTGGCATGCATCATGCGGGGAAGAGATAAAGCAACTTCTGAACCCTCATGCTACTCCGAAATAAAACAATAACCGAACACAGGCTACGAGCTCATTATTGTAAAGGCTATTGCTAAAGTGCATAATGCCGACTCCAGCTACGCCCATCTGATGTGTGTGCACTGACGCGTATGTGCACTGACTCTTGAACCAAGCTGGCAGGTGCCCACCACCCAGCCCCCTCACCCCAAATGTGCGCTGGTGCTCGTGAGTGCCCACCAGGACCTTTGCCCCGGCCAGGGACAGTGACTTCCTAGAGCCTTCCAGCGAAGAGGAGCGTGAGCATATAGCTGACTGCTGTCTCCAGCTGCCGACGGTGTCCACCATGTTAGCGTCAGAGCGGTAGCGTGGGACTGCTTCGAGGCGGGCGCGGAGATCAGCGCGGCGCGGCCAGCACGGCAGCGACTGCTGCGCTTGGCCGAGTGTGCGCTTCGTCGGCTCCAGGCAAGCCGCGGCACAGCTGTTCCTGCAGCTTGGGTCCGAGAAGTCAGCCTTGGAGACTGGGATGTAGGGGGCTGGCCGTGTTGGTCGAGCTGACCGGCCACGTAAGACCCAGCAGCAGGTTGCCGAGCACTGCCCGCCCGCTGCAAGCCACCACGAAAGCCAGCACAGCGGCCAGGAAGGCGTCCTACAGTTCTTGCGGGATGTGACGGTGAGGTGCACTAGCTTGCGTAGTTTCAGCCGCGGGTCGCGCGGGCCCCTCCAGCAGCCTCTCTATGGAGCTGTGCCTGGTTAAGCTATGGCGTTGTGCGTCGCCACGTCCGAGTTCTAATCATCGAGTTCACATCGAGCACACCGACACCGGTGCGTCATTTCTTTCTAGCCATAGTCAATATTGACTCGACGCGACTACAGGTAGTTCGACATGCTTAAAACAGGTTCTGGTAACAATCTAGTTCTTAAGCAATAGGGTGAACCGCCTGCATGAGATGTAGGGGTCGGCCTGTTCACAGTGCACCTGTTTGCCCTCCCCGACCAGCTTCAGTGTTTGCGTTGATTGCGTATGAAAGTTCCGTGCTCCGTTGAAGTCGGCAAGGGGACGGAGGACAAAGCCGCTGGGAGCGTGCAGTTGGACAAACGCAATGCTTTGGGAGATGGCATCGTGTTGTGAGTTCTGCATTCAACATGTCCGCATTTACAGCATGTGTCCGATGTAGCGTACGTTTGCTATTGGATTGCAGCTACCCATCTTTGCGCCCGGCGGTCACAGTGTGCAAGCTGCCTGAGGGGCAAATCATCACCGCGTTCTTGGATGCCAGTGGTGGAAAGGTGCTGTTTTTTGCCACTAGTCACGGCCCTACCACCAGCACCTGGAAGGAAGGGTGGGAGAAGGGAAGCTGCCATGCTCTAGCACCTAGCACTGGACCCTGCATGCCATGTATAGTATAATGTCGGAGGCCGAGCTGTTACGGGAAAATAACGGTCGAGGCTGGGTCGAAAGTTGCAGTAAACGTCGAGGCGTAGCCGAGACGTTTACGCAACTTGAGACCTGGCCGAGACTGTTATTTGGACGTGAACAGCGCTGGCCGAGACATTATGCGATATCCCTATACATTACGGGCACACGATTTGGAGCCTCGCTGCTATTGCGGCTGTGCTCCACGCGTCGGAGACGACAGTAGAACCAATGCGCAAACCACGCTCTTTCTTGGTGGTTGTGCACTTTTGCTGTAAATGTCTGCGCTTTCCCCGTAAATGTATGCAAGTCGTGCACTTTTTCTGTAAATGTCTGCACTTTTCCCGTAAATGTGTGCAAGCCGTGCACTTTTCTCGTAAATGTGTGCAAGTCGTGCACTTTTCCTGTAATTGTTTGCAAGTCACCCCCTTTTCACTCTTTACCAGAGACAAACTTTCAGCCGCAGCCTTACCCATTCCAGCCTGCCCACCAGCCAAGATGCTTGACAGCACCTACACCATCAGCAGCGGCAGCATTGGCGACGACGACGACCAGTGCAGCAGTGACAACGACTTCAAAATCCTACAGTTCTACCTCACGCAATAGCACGCTTGGCAGCTGCGACGCTTGACGGTGAGACGCGTTTGACGGTCCTTAGCGTTGACCTCCTTTGACTTGCATCATTTGACCAACAACACCACGTTCGTTGCTTAACAGGGTCCCCGGAGAACAAGAGGGCTTAACAGGGTCCCCGGAGAACAAGGCAGGGCAGCCTAACACCGTTGTTGCAGCTGTCGCACAAGCTCGCTGATTGCAGATTGCGTGGTCGCGCAGCCCAAACCGGCCATTGCAGATGAGGCAATGGAGCCTCGACGCTCTGGTCGCCTGTCTGGCGGCTTGCAAGTGTCGTATCGTCGTCTCTTGCAATTGTTATATCGTGGACTATAACCATTGTGTTGCACCGCACCGCAGCGCTTGCTACAAACGAGAAAGCTGGGCAGATCCTTAGCAAGTTTTTTTAAGCCCTGACATTGTGGACCTGGCAGCACCAGGAGCCATGATCAAGAACAAGAGTCAGCTGAACACCAGCTATATCATGCTGGAATCTGTCTTGTACAGTGGTAAATTCCCCGGTAAGCCCTCATGTTCCATATTGGCATGCCTTGTCATGTCCTGCATTGCTATGCCGCCTTCGCCATCTCATATGTTAGGTGGTGAACAAGCAAAACCCTGCTGCTGCTGCTGATGATGCCTTGTTGATGCTGTTGTTGCCCGGCTGCTTCTGCTGCTGCCCGGCTGCTGTCTGCTGCTGCCCGGCTGCTGCTGCTGCTAATGCCCGGCTGCTGCTGCTTCCCTGCCGCTTCTGCTGTCGCCCTTCTGCTGCTGACGCCCTGCTAATTTTGCTGCTGCCCGGCTGTTGTTGCTGCTGCTGCCCGGCTGCTGCTGCTGCCCGGCTGCTGCTGCTGCCCGGCTGCTATCTGCTGCTGCCCGGCTGCTGTCTGCTGCTGCTGCCCCCCCCCTACTGCTGCTGCTGCCCCCCCCCCCCTGCTGCTGCTGCCCCCCCCCCCCCCCTGCTGCTGCTGCCCTGCTGTTGCTGTCGCCCGGCTGCTTTTGCTGCCCGGCTGCTACTGCTGCTCGGCTGCTGTTGCTGCCGCCCTGCTGCTGTCTGCTGCCCGGCTGCTGCTGCTGCAGCCCGGCTGGTTCTACTGCTGCTCGGCTGTTGTCTGCTGCTGCCCGGCTGCTGTTGCTGCCCGGCCCCTGCTGTTGCCGCCCCACTGCTGCTGCTGCTGCCTGGCTGCTACTACTGCTGCCTGGCTGCTGTCTGCTCCTGCCCGGCGGCTGCTGCTGCTGCCACTGTTGCTGGCCTGGGGGCGGTGTCCCTGGCAGTTGGCCCAGCGGCGGTGCCCCTGGCAGCTGGCCCGGCGGCGGTGCCCCTGGCAGTTGGCCAGGCGGCGGTGCCATTGGCTGCTGGCATGGCTTATGCGAAACCTAGCATCGGGCCGGCTCATACCCTTGCCGCTCCCTGGCCGTGCATCCCCAATGCACCATGGATTGATCCGCAAGCAGCGCAACGCCTAGATGACTTCCACGCCCACGAAGCTGCTGGCAAGCCTCTGAAGATGAAGCTTCTGGCAGCTACTGCAGCTATCTAGGGTTCCTTTTATTACATGCGTTGCGGGCTGCAGAGCACTAGCTTAAGCAGAATTTTTGCCTGTCGACATTGTTTGTAATTGTTGTGCTTGCTGTAATTGCCAGAGTCTGGTCAACATATCCGTATAAATCTACATTTCCGACAATATAACAATAAATTATTCTCCCGTAATGTATAGGGATCACCTCTTCCATGCAATAACAACCTGACCCAGTCAAACAAACTTCATTCTACATGGAAAAACATGTTTGACTGTAGGTAATCTCACTCAGCTACTCCAATCAAGCTGAAGCATCCTCGGTCGCACCCTTGATGACTATCAACCCCGCACCGGTGGCGCTCTTTCCCCCTAGACCATTGAGCACCTCATAAACCAACAGCCTTTTATTTTTTTCTATGGCTAAGAGCCTGCGTAAACTACTAGGCCCTATGGGTTGTTGCGGGCCCGGCCATCAATGCCCCGCCAGTACTCAGCAGCCCGGTGCAGCCGCTGCCTGCCCTTGGGCAGCCGGTCATTGACCCGCTTGTAGCCCTGCTGGTACTCCTTGCCAACGGGGGGCAGAGCCTCCAGATCCTTACAACTGCACAGCTCCAGGGGGCGCTGCATACTCTCCCCGATGCGCTAATAAATGAGGCAGGGGTTGGTGTCACGGTCCAGCCACCTGCCCCATGGGGGGGCCTAGGGTCGTGGGCTGGT
Source organism: Haematococcus lacustris (assembly GCA_030144725.1). NCBI lineage: Eukaryota > Viridiplantae > Chlorophyta > Chlorophyceae > Chlamydomonadales > Haematococcaceae > Haematococcus > Haematococcus lacustris. The sequence goes on from JASKMD010000029.1 coordinate 16,063,009, forward strand.
CATGGGCAGGGGGAGGGGAAGGTGGCACCTGAGAAACAACCTAACCGGACTCCTCAAATCTCGTCGCCCTTTGCACAGGTCGTGGCAGCTTTCGACCACCAAGGGACTGGAAGCGTGTGTTATCAGGCCAACAGAACTCATTCAACAAGGAACAACATGTTGGGCTGTGGGTAATCTCACTCAGCTACTACACACAAGTTGTAGCATCCTCGGTCGCACCCTTGATGAAAACAAACCCCAAGTCGATGGCACGTTCCGGGGGCAAACCCCCCTACCACTGGGCACACCATCAAAACTAACAGCGTAATTGCTTAAAGGCTGACAGCCTGGCGAAACCTTCCTACCCTAACCAACCCTCGAGTTCGCCAGGGTCTCTTGGGCTGGGCTTTGAGAGCACTGACGCGCTCTGTGGACACGGGAATTTAATCAACCGCCCCCAGCCGGCGATACCTGCGGGCACAAAGGGCACGGGGACATTAGGGTGGAGTGCAGGAGTGTGGTCTATGTGCTACGTGCGGGGCAGCCAGGGCAACTTGAGCTATGCGGGCTATGTGCGGGACTTGCTTACCTGTGTGCGTTGTGCGCTGTGTGCTATGTGCGGGACAATGGCATATGCGGGGCAACAAGGGCAAGGCGTGCGGGCTATGTGCGGGACAACAAGGCATATGCTTAGTGTGCGGGGCAACAATTGCAACCAGGGCAACTTGTGGGGGCTGTGTGCGATGTGCGGGGCTTGCTTAGAGTGCGGGGCTTACCTTTCAGAGAGGCCTGGCCGTTTGCCATTCTACGGGGCCGTGTACCATTGTTTACGAATTAGCGCGTCGATCTGCGAACACAAGCACAAGCAATTGTTGCGGGGCTGCTGCTATAGTGCGGGGCTGCTGCTTTAGTGCGGGGCTCCTGCTATAGTGCGGGGCTGCTGCTATAGTGCGGGGCTGCTGCTATAGTGCGGGGCTGCTGCTATAGTGCGGGGCTGCTGCTATAGTGCGGGGCTGCTGCTGTGAGACGGTGCTTACCTTAACCCGCGGTTGCAGCTTGGGGCCCGAGCGGTAATCAGAGCAGGCCGCCACGCCTGCTCCAACTAAGATGGCAATCTGTGGCAAACGGAGCTTTTCATGCTGTCCGCTGTCACACTGTGCGCGTGTCCGTCCTTTGACAGCCGTTGCATTTGCTGACACGTCCTTAGCTGCTGGTTAGCTGCTGACAGTTGGGACCTGCAGGGGAGACCTCGGCGGCGACCTCAGCGGAGTCATCAGCGGAGACAGCTTACAGTGCGGCGTAGCGTTCAGCAAATGGCGTTCAGTGGCGTAATCTGGAATGAATTGGATGCGCTGGTGGGTGATGCTGCCACTGCACACGGGCTCTTCCAGGCTGGACAGTGGCTGCCAGTGCATTACCGCTCTGCAGGTGGTCACCAGCAAGCCAGGCTTGGTTTGTAAGCAGGCAAGCGCGTGGGAGCAAACAGCAGCATTGAATGAGGGGCAGCTGCAGGCAATTGATGCCCTAAGCCAAGCCTGCTTACAGCGGCCCTTCCCAAGCCATGTGAGGCTGTCATGGGTTGCTACACAACAGCTTGAGACTCATCGTCACTGCAGTAAGCAGCAGGAAGGGTCTTATGTGCTGCAGGTGGTAGAGGACCAGCGCTTTGAGGCAGACACAGCTGAGAGCCACAGCAAGGACACATATGCGGGCACCCTGGAGGATGCCATCTTGCACAACACCAACCAGTTCCATGACAGGCTCCACTATGACAGGCTCCACTACAAGTAAAAGCGTGTGTTATCAGTCAGGCTCGCCATGGTACGGTAGGTCGAAAGATTGCCCCTGGTCAATACCATGATACACATATTGTTCCACCAGCAGCTATCGGAAGGACGCTGCAGGCATCATATACCTGAGCAGAGGGTGACTAGTGGGACACTAGGGGTGGTGTTCTGTCTGATGGAGTAATCCTTTCACGCACAGTGCATTGGTGCCCTCCACCAACTGACCCCATACAGACAGGGAACTGGCATGACAGGCACGTGCTGACATGAGCGAACACAGCTTCACAGGGGCCTCTGGCAAACATCATTGTGCTACAGGCTGCTGTTGCTGGGCCTTTTATGGGCGGCCTCACAGTTGCTCTCATCCCAGGTCTACGTGCTCCTCGCTCATGGCTAAGAGCACAGTCAGCCAGCATATGATCACACCCCTAAGAGCTGGCTATTGCACCCCTATTGCATTACTGCTAGCCAGCCCCTTGCCCCTTACCCTGGCACTGACGCTCAAAACCATGGACGCAATTTGCTTGCTTGCTTCTACAACCAACACTCTTTCTCATGCAAGGCATCTGCTGCCAAGGTGTTTGTCTGTGGTTAACTGCCCTGCACTGCACCTCCTCCCACACCCCTGGGAAACCCAAATATTTACCGCAGCCAGTAGACGAGGATGAGGGAGGCAACAGCAACTGGCACGACTTGCTTGCTTCCAGGGTCGTCATCACCTCACAAGGCTGGACCATACACGACGAGAGAGGGGCTAGGACAGCTCACGGCAGCTGGCCCACCGCTCCTGCAGTCACAGTGAAGTGCCTGGTCACAGACGCTGTACGTGTGGTGTTCGTGGACCAGCAGCGCATTTGTCTGACCCTGACCATCGAGGACGGGGCCAAGGAGCTGGAGTTTCAGTGTGGCAAGCAATCGCGGCGTGCAGACAGCCACCTGGACAAGGCAGGTCCAGCAAGGGGCCAGCACACAGGTGGTGCCCCCTCCCTAGCTCCATGTCCATGGATACTCACCCATGCACGAGCCTACACCATGATCCATCATTCGTTGCATTTGACATTGCTTGTTGTTTGCCCACTCCGGCTTGGTAGTGCTGTTATGCTGTATTGTGCTCAGAGCTGCTGGAGTCACACGCAGCATGATACCCCAACAATTAGGAGCTGGGTTGAATTGGAATCCGGAATTGTTCTTCAGACCACTACACACATGCAAGCAACAGCTCAACCATGGCCCTCAACCTTGAGCCTTCATTGCAGTGGAACACTCAGTGTGGACCTATACAAAGTGGTATTTTGTCTGTGTGGAGTTCCCATGCACATGGCATACACATGGCAAAGACATGGCATACACATGGTCATGGTCGCCTACCACCTACACTATTGCCTGACCCTGGAGGGTTATGAAGTAGAGTTGGCATGTCTTGCATGCACTAAGTGTAAACTGATGACAGCTCAACAAAGGGGGGCCACACATTACTGTGCCGCAGCAGGCTACTGCTGCTGGGTCTTGGGTGGCTTGTCTCGCAGCCGCTTGTACCCCAGGCCTGGGAACTCCTTGCCCTTGGCTGGCAGCTTCCCCTACTCTGGCCACCAGCACAGCTCCAGCGGGCGCCACCTGCTCTCCCCAATGCGCTGCATGTTCAAAGCTGCATTGCAGTCCCTGTCCAGCCGCCTGCCTGGCTGTGGGGCTCGCTTGGCCTTGGCAGCCTTGCCCTTGCCCTTGCCTGTGCCCTTGGTGGGCTGGCTGGGCTCAGCTGCCTGCTCAGCCTCGGTGCGGTGGCTGCGCTTGGCTGGAGGGGGAGTGCTGGGCCCTGGCTCTGAGGCTGCTGGCTGTGAGGCTTCCTGGATGCTGCATGGGGCCTGTGGGGGCTTGTGGGGAGCCACTACTGGGCACCACATCAGGCCCCGCACTGGCTGGTCAGGCCCCGCACTGGCTGGTCACGCTGCTGGCTCCAGGCTGGGCGCAGCAGGCGGAGGTCCACCTGCCCTGCTGGGGGCTTGCAGTCTGCACGCCTGGTGGGCTGCACATGGTCCAGCTCCTCCTCACATGGCTGCTTGCCATTCGTAGCTGAGCTGACCCAGGTGGTGCGGTGCTCATCTACAAGCACCACCCTGCCCCGCCGCTGGTCTGTGCCCCTGGGCCTGCACACCACCTTGCAGCAGGCACGCAGCACCGCATCAGCACCCCAGCCTCCCCCAGTGCCACAGCTATCTGCGCCAAAGAATACCACCAGCTGCTTGGCACGTCCATGGCTCTCCATGGACACCTCCTCAACGTCCTCCTCCAACTGCAGCCATGCACACAAGGCACACAGATGGTGGCTGACATGGGGCACCAGGTTAGGCATGGCACAGTCCACTACTCTTGCACGTCATGCCTAATTCACCACCTCTCAGTCCCTTACCCTCCCACCCACCCACTCTCACCTTCTTGAAGAACTGCTCCAGTGCCCGGTCCTGGGCTCCGTACAGCCGCAGCCGCTGCCGTGCCCACTTGGGGTCCAGGTTCACCTCCCACACCGCATCCCAGGTGGCCAGGGTGACAGTGATGTGCTTGAGATTGGCCACCAGGGAGGTGCCAGCTGAGCTTGCTGCCAGGTGCTGGAGGTGGGGCTTGATAGGAGCCAGCCACTGCTCAGTGCCACGGCGGGCATTGTTCAGCCCGCTGGCATGCTTGACCTGGCCCTTGGTCAGCTTCCACCGGGCCAGCTGGATCCCACACCCCTGAGGGCCTGCTGCTGAGGGTGGGGCAGGAGGGGTTTGGAGGGGGCGGGTGTAGTGCACGTACACAGTGACGCCATCTGTCTCTACCATCTTCTCAGACTGAAACCCCTGGTTGGCCAGCTTCCCCGTGCTGAAGCACCTGTCCCAATGCTGCCTACGGGCTGGCTCTGCGGTGAACTCATCCTCCACCCACTAGGCTCGTACCTGCTGATACCTGCTCATACCTACTTATACCCGTGCGTCACTCACTCTCGCACCTCCAAAGGGCACCTCCAAAGGGCACCACTAAAGGGCAGCAAGATGCAAGCAACAGCATGGACATGGAACACACTACTGTGCAACAGGCTGCTGTGCTACGGCCTTAGGTGCCCAGTCTGGCAGCTCAGGCCAGGGTACTCCTTGCCTAGGGCTGGTGTGCTGCAGAGGGACAGATGGACACCGCTGCTAGTGCCTGACCTGATCTGGCTCTCAACCTGGAACCACAGCCTGCTCGCAGCCGACTGTCCTAACTATGACCTCACTGGTGTGTCTCTGACTCGCAGCCGAGCCTGGTGCGCGCAGGTGGTGGCCACCAAGGGTGGCAAGCTGCAGCTTGATGTGGACCGCATCAGGGCCAGGCAAGCAGCAGAGGGCAGTGCCTACGTCCTGCCCCGTATGCAGCCACCACCGCCCCGTGTTGGCCGGGGTGAGAGGGTCACCTGACCTCCACCCCCCAATGGAGGGAGTTTTGTTGGCCTGTATGCCACCACCATCACTCCTCCCCATGCAAGACGAACCTGATCAGACTTCCCAACCTCTTCCTCATGCTTTGCACAGATGGCCCTCAGCCTTACCATAGCTGCTGCAGACCTTACAGGCCAACAAAACTCATTCAACAAGGAACAACATGTTGGGCTGTGGGTAATCTCACTCCGCTACAATCATATTGAAGCATCCTCGGTCGCACCCTTGATGACTGCCAACCCCACGAAGATGGCACTTTCCCGGGACAGACCACTGGGCTCCCCACCAAAACTAACAGCGTAATTGCTCTTCCTAGCTGGACAATGGCTGCCAGTGCATTACCGCTCTGCAGGTGGTCACCAGCAAGCCAGGCCCCTCATACACACGGCGGCGAATGACCCCATACAGACAGGGAACTGGCATGACAGCCACGTGCTGACATGAGCGAACACAGCTTCACAGGGGCCTCTGGCAAACATCCTTGTACTACAGGCTGCTCACAGTTGCTCTCATCCCAGGTCTACGTGCTCCTCGCTCATGGCTAAGAGCACAGTCAGCCAGCATATGATCACACCCCTAAGAGCTGGCTATTGCACCCTTTACTGCTAGCCAGCCCCTTGCCCCTTACCCTGGCACTGACGCCCTGGCGCTGCAGACCTTACAGATCCTTCTAGCACACCTAGCTCTGTACTTACTGGACCTGGCGCATGGCTGCTGTTCAGCCGGAGGTGCGGCAGCCTGTCACATGACTACGAGGGGGGAGAAGGCCCTGGCCCTAGCCAGACCCCAGCACCCTGGCCCTAGCCAGACCCCAGCACCCTGGCCCTAGCCAGACCCCAGCACCCTGGCCCTCAGCCTTGTCTCATGCCTGCTGGCACCTGCAGGCTCGCAGCACCGCTGGACTGGAGACAGCCTCCTGGCCGCCACCATGCAGCAGCTACAGGCCTCTGATGCCCGGCTGCAGCAAATCCACACCTTGTCACAACCCGTATATGGGACAGCACGCACCCCAAGCCAAGCCAACCAGGGCAACTGCCCCCCGCCGTCAGCCAGCAGTGCTGACCGACATGCCACACCCCAGCCCCAGCCCCAACGCAGCAGCAGCAGCAGAGCTACTTGGAGCGCCCCAAGCCCCCCTCTGTTGCCGGATTACGGCAGCCCACCTCTTACAGCCTCACTGCGCCGGCTGCAGCACCGCTGCAACACAGCAGTGGACCCAGAGCGCTGCCGCTTCGTAGCGCGCCGCACGCAGCTGCCCTCCCCGCGTATGGCTGCGGTGGAAAGGGAAGTGGCAGGGCCCCAGGCGCCGCCAGGCTGCTTGGTGTGCGTGGCTTGCCTGGCTGACTGGAACCCGGTAAGGGTTGCGACCAAGCAAGCCTAGGCCTGGCCCTCACCAAACCCACCATCGCACATCATGAAGGGTAGGCTGCCATGAAGCTGTGCAGGGCCTGTAGGTGGTCTGGGCATGGCTTGGACTTGTGTGGGCCTTGACGTCAGTGTTGATGCGTGCAGGTTTGCGGTAAGCTTGAGCCACACCTCCAACAAGGCTGGTGGCAATTGCAGTCAGATTCAAAAGATGTGCCGCAAGGTCCGGCAGCACGGATCAGGGTAAGTGAGCCATGGGCCTTGGCACCCTCATACAGTCATCACATCTCTCTCTCCACACTTGCCCTACCGTTTGCATGTTTCGGCGCCCTTTCTGCGGGTGGAGGAGCTATGGGACCCGCGTTAAGTGTTGCAGCTAGCCCTTGCCTATACTCATACCTGCCCTCCCTAACAGAAGCCAACACAACTACTTGAATTACCGTCCTCTCCCTTTTGATTCCCTATCCCGAATCGTTTTTTGTCCTTCGGGAAACCGGGAATGATTTAATAATGTATTTTTCTGGTCTTTCGAGAAGTAGTCAAACAATTGGTTGACCTTGACGAAAGTGCCAGCAATGGACCAGTTTGTGGTCCGGGGCATCAGTGCCGCCGACGCAGCTGATAATCTGCACTGCGAGCTTCTTATGCACGATGAACAACGCTTTCAAATGTCTCTCGATCGTCAAGCGGCAATGATTGATCTTGCCGCGACGCCCAGCACACCTTCTGCTCTCGCACGCACCGGCAACGCGTATGAGAACCGGTGGCAACCTGCTAGGACTCAGCTCACCCTGGCTGGGGCAAAGGCTGGGGTCACAGGACTGCTGGGGCAGGAAGGCTGGGGCAAAGGCTGCGGCGTTGGGCCAGGCCGGGGCAGCAACCAGGGTGGCTGCTTTGCCTCAAGCAAGGTCGAGGGAGGCGGGCCAGGCTGGGGCAAAGGCTGGGGTCACATGTAACGGCGAGCCTCGAGCGACACCGTTCCCCTTTGCCCGCGACACCTGGTGTACTGCCTATGGCGGGCGCAGGTGGGCGCATTACTTTTACCGAGTGAGTAGGGCAGGTTAAAGCCTAGCAGCTCTGCTGTGAGGACAACTGGTTCGATTCCAGGGGGCCCCGTTCTAAGCCCTAGCCCTCTCACGAGGTTCGCTGTAACTCCTCTCCATGACAGTTTCTTCGCAGTCACACGCTGGACGATCGCTCGGCTTATAGCGTGGTTCAGCACGTTACAGATGGTTTCCGACCAGACTAGCGTCTGACTGCAAGCCTGTCCCTCAGCCCTCGGTTATGGTTCGCTATCAACGCATCCGCTACATACCGACTGTTGAGGACTACCACAATTCGATGGTACATCAGATTCCTCTGAACCAGAACGGGCCGACTTTACCCCCAGGAGTCCAGCCTCTGCCTGCGCCTCCGCCCCCGGAGGACCACATTGGCGCAATGCCCGGATCTGTGGTAATTGATGCCAACGGGGTTGTCCTGCAAATGGGTCCTCCTGTTCCTCGCTCTGCGCGGATTCCAGGTGGCGCTCCTGGCGAAGCTCCTCCTGCTGGGGATCCTCCCGTTGCCACGGAGCCTGCCCCTGGTCAGGATCTCGCTCCTGAGGAAGGAGCAGGACTCGCTCCTGAGTTCCTCCCTGGCGGTGCAGTCAACGCACCTGTCACCAATCCTGGTGTCTTCCCGGCCACCAATCCTGGTGATGCCCCTGTCCACATTCCTGGTGTTTTCCCCGCGACCAATCCTGGTCCTTCCCTGTCGCCAGATCCTGGTGCTCCTGGGCCGTCCCGTCTGCGGACTAGGCGCCAGACCCCGTCGCCAGACCCCGATCCCTCTGAGTATGATGAGGAAGAAGAGGACGACCCTGAGCCAACGAGGGTGGACCAGCTGGAACAGCGCAACCGTGAGCTGGTGGCTGCTCTGGCGCAGCGTAATGCTGCTCTTTCGTCTGTGCAACAGCGCCTGGATACCCTGGAGGGCAACGTAGCTGCGGCTCAAAACACGGTAAGAGGTCCTAGTCCTCTGACTGCAGCCCGACCGATGTCATTTGCCAGTCCTGGTACTTTGAGGCCTACTGCAAACTTTACACAGCCTGTTCAGGTTGATGTTGCAGCATCTGCTCGTGCTGCACAACGTATATCAGCTTTTAAAGCTGCTGGTTATGCTGGTGGACATGCTATTACAGATACAAGGGGCCCTCATATGCCTTCTACTTATCCTGCTAATGGTGCTGTCCCCAGTACAGGTGGTCCTAACAGGTCCCCTACTAATCCTGGTGCATATACGCCGCGTCTTAATGACTACCGTACTCCCTATAATGCCGGTGCAGTATTTCACACTGATGTGGCTCAAAGGATTGATGCTGATTTCCCTTTGGCTGATCGTGCATATCCTGTGTATCATGGTGACCTGCCTGCTCCATCTCAACTGTTTGGTGGGCCTAGAGGGAGAGAATCCACTCCCACTAGGCATGGTGAGAGTCCTTTTGGACCTGTCTTGTCACGTGGGTACAATGGCTTTCAAGCTAATCCCCCTCGACAGACCACCCGTGCTACCAGTGACCCTGGTGTAGCCACACCTAAACTGTATGATGAGCATGGTAGGCCAGTTCAGGTTCCTCACTGGTACACTGACATGCACATGAAAGCACATGCTGATCCTAACCTGCCACCTGGCTTCGCAGCCCCTCACTCCTCTGCTTTTGCTGGAGTACCTATGATGTATATGCCTAATTATAATCAGCATCCATCTTACAAGAAAGGGTTACCCCCTCCTGATAAATGGTCTGATAATAGCGTTGCATCTGGCCGTCGTGCCGTCACATTTCTAGAGGACTATGAGCTGTACTGCTCCTTGCAAGGGTTTGACCCTGCTGCCCTCTTCCCCTCGTACCTAACCGGTCGAGCAAGGGACTTGTGGTTTCAATCCATAAGAGACACATGTGCAATCACCAATGGGGCTTACCCTACTTGGTCTGTTCTTAAGGAACAATTTATACAATATACTGGTGAAGATCTATTTAAAGATATTGATTCGGCTCGTCAGAAGCTGCTATCTGGACATAACCTGTCCATGAAACCTGGTACTTCCTTACAGTCATATGTCACTGATTTCAGGAATACCTTTATTTTAGCTGGTACCATGTGCATGGATAATGCTATGATGGTATCCGCATTCATGCGTGGCCTAGCAGCTGACCTTCGCACCCCAGTTACCAAGGACCTTCTGGCCTTGACTAATCCTACCCTTGATGATGTTATTAAAATATCTATTCAAAACCATAAGGCCATCGTCGCCTGTGCTGGCAATGCCATGCCTCCTCCCCCTCCTAAAAAGACTGCCCCTTCTGTACCACAGGTAGCGGCCTTGCGCCGTGAAGTTGGTGGCCCATCGAGGCCCGGCCCATCTGCTCCTGCGCCCACTGATCACGGTGGCCAGAGCAGTGCGCCCACCACCAACTGCCTATGGTGTGGCCTGGACGGCCACTGGGTGCCCGACTGCCCAAAGAAGGCAGCTGGCCTGACACCTGAGCAAGCCCAGCGTGAGCTGGGCACCTCGACTCTGGTCAGGAAGCTAAAGGAAGCCATCGCAGCTAAAAAGGCAGCTAAGAGGCCTGCCTCAGGCAGTGGCAAGAAAGGTGGCGGCAACAGCAGGGATGGTGGGGGCAGCGGCAAGCGTGGCAGGCCTGGCCCTGGTTCTGGCCCTGGTCCTGGTGGCCCTGGCCCCAGCTCAGGCCCTGCTAAGGCCAGCAAGTAGGAACCTGCCCAGACAGTAAGCCAAAACTGTTCTGGTGTACAGAAGTTTGATGCTGCCACTGTGCCTGCTGCCCTGATCTGTGGATCTGCAGCTGACGGTGGTTCTTTGCATTTCTCTTTTGAAGGCACTGTTGATGGCCATCAGGCTATGTTTCTGTGTGACACAGGAGCCACGCACTCTTTTATCAGTGCAGACTTTGTTGCTGCAAATAATTTGCCTGTGCATGTAACGACTAATATGAGCTCATGAGATGTCAACGTGCAACGCCTGTAGACTTATATGCACGTTACATTCCTCCCCCCCCTATTCGGCTGAAAGCACGATCCGATAGACATCGGTTAGGGGAGATCTCCACGCGTTTGCCGGGGAGCGTACCTGGCTGCTTGCAGACAATGGGTCACTGTCCTGCAATGGATTTGTGTCAGTACCTCTGTCTCTGCCAGGGCACGATGCAAGGTGCAAGCTGACTGTCATGCCCCAGTTAGTAAAAGGGTATGACGTGCTTTTGGGTGATGACTGGTTGTTTGCTAATCGAGCTACACTGTCATTTGAGCATAAGACTTTGTCTTTAGCCCGCCCAGGTCAACCTGCTGTTCAATTACCATGTCACTCTGCAGTACCCCCTGCAGCGTTCCCTGCTATCAAGCAGCCCATGGTCACTCCTCCACCTGCCTTTCTCATCAGTGCCATGAAGGCTACTGTACCAATGGCTACTGCCAAGGTAGCAGCAAGGTGGTTGAGAAAAGGCGGTCGTGCCGTTGTGGCTGTTATCAGTCCTGATGGCTCTGCCATGCCTCAACCTGAGGTGACCCCTCATGGTCTCCCTGATGCTATCAAAGCTCAGTTGGATACTCTGCTGGCAGAATACAGTGATGTGTTCACACCTCTCACTGGCTTGCCACCGGAGCGCCCAGTGGGTCATACAATACCCCTGGAGCCTGGTAACCGCCCTCCAGCCACTCCCATGTACAGGCTAAGCAAGCCTGAGCATGACGAGCTGAAGCAACAGATACAGGACCTCCTGGCTAAAGGTATGATTGAGCCAAGCTCCTCTCCTTATGCAGCTCCTGTCCTGTTTGTTCAGAAGAAGTCAGGTGAACTGAGAATGTGTATAGACTATAGGCAGCTAAACAAGATCACACTGCGTGACCAGTATCCACTGCCTCGCATTGATGACTTGTTTGACAAGCTGTCTGGCTGCAAAGTCTTCTCATCCCTAGACCTGCAGGCTGGTTACCACCAGATCAGGATCACTCCTGAGGATGTGCCTAAAACGGCCTTCCGCACACCTGAAGGTCACTTTCAGTTCAAGGTGTTGTGCTTTGGACTGACCAACGCTCCAGCTACATTTCAACGGGTCATGAACGACGCCTTTGCTACTGTGCTGGGTAAGTGTGCCTTGGTGTATTTGGACGACATCCTTGTCATGTCTAGGTCAGTCCAGGATCACCTGCTGCACCTCAAGCAAGTATTTGAACTGCTGCGTAAGAATAAGTTGTATGCTAAACTATCTAAATGTGAGTTTATGCGTTATACACTTAAATTCTTAGGCCATCTGGTCACCTCTGGAGGCATTGCTGTAGATCCTGATAAGGTCTCAACAATAGCTAACTGGCCTATTCCCCAGTCCCTCCAGGGATTACAGTCATTCCTTGGCGCTGCAAATTATGTGCGCAAGTTTGTCTGTAATTTCAGCAATATTGCTGCACCTCTCACAAATCTTTGTGGTAAAGGCGGTCTGTCCTTTCCATGGCATGACTGGCCTGAGGTACCTTTGACAGCATTCAATGCTCTCAAAGCTGCCATCGCTGCAGTACCCATGCTGAGACTACCCGATCACACCAAACCGTTCTAGGTTTACTGTGATGCGTCCCTTCAGGGACTGGGTGCAGTCCTCATGCAGGATGGCTATCCACTGGCTTATCTAAGCCGTAAGCTATCACCTGCTGAGATCAACTACACCACTGGTGAACAGGAGTTCCTCTCCTTAGTCACAGCATGCAAAGAATGGCGCTGCTACTTAGAGGGCGTGCCATTCACTCTGTTCACTGATCACCAACCCCTGGTTGCTTTGCCTACCCAGAAAGTGCTATCTAGGCGCCAGGCTCGGTGGATGGAGTTCATGAGCAGGTTCTCATACAGTCTTGTGCATATTGCCGGCACTGTGAACCCTGCAGACCCTTTGTCCCGGATTGTGCACGATTCTCCAGAAAGTGCCTCAGTGTGTGCTGTCACCACCAGGAGGCAGGCCAAGCTTTCTTTGGAGGGGGGGGGAGCTCGTGAGGCTGGCCTTCGTGCCGCTGCCCCGGCTGCCATTAGTGCGAAATCCCCCCTTGCTCTATCACAATTTGAGAAAGATACCACGTGTGTTGAAGCCATGTTGGACCCGATAGGGTCTGAGACCCCTGTTACACAGGATGAGACAGCGCAGTATCCTGCGGCTCCAGCTGCTCCTATGGGACTTTCTGATCAACTGACCCTTGGATACCAGCAGGACCCTGCGTTTACTGCCGAAGCTGATCATTCTGGAATGTACCAGGACACTGATGGTCTCTGGCGGATCTCTGGTAAGGACTTAGTGGTGGTCCCCAATGTGCCTGAACTGCGTGAACACATCTTGCACGAGATGCATGATGCTGCTTATGCTGGCCATGTGGGAATGACCAAAACCCTCGAGCGTGTCACACGTGTATTCTGGTGGAACACTGTGCGTGCTGATGTGAGGGACTTGTGATGCGTGTCAACGCGATAAGTCCTCCAACTCTAAGCCAGGTGGTCTGTTGAGGCCCCTGACTGTCCCAGGGTATCGGTGGGAACATGTGTCAATGGACCTTGTGACCAAGCTGCCTACTGGGACCCATGGCTATGATGCCATCTGTGTCATTGTTGACCGCCTGAGCAAAATGGTGCACTTTGTGCCCTGCAAGGAGGCCATGAATGCCATGGCCTTCACCCGGCTGTTCATTAACAATGTATTCAGGTTACACGGTCTTCCGGCCGAAGTACTCACCGATCGTGGTGCACACTTTAATAATAAGTTCTGGCATGCTGTTAAAAAGCTGCTGGGTATGAAGACTAATATGTCTACTGCCTACAGGCCACAGAGTGATGGCCAGACTGAGAGGTACAATCGTGTACTTGAGGAAATGCTTCGTCATTACATCTCTCCCACTCAGGCTGACTGGCCTGATCACCTTGCCTTGGCTGAGTTTGCTGTCAACAACTCATGGCAGGAGTCTATACACTCCACGCCCTTCTTCCTCAACACAGGCCAGAGCCCTGTCACTCCTGGACTGCGTGACCTGCCTGATGGCGGCCGCTGTCCCTCTGCCCATGCCTTTGCCACTTGGTGGAAAGAAGGTGTTGCCCATGCAAGGCGGCACATGGCTGATGCTCAGGCCAGGTACAAGCGTCATGCTGACACTGGTCTGAAAGACGTGGAGTTTGAGGTGGGTGCACAGGTCTTGCTGAGCACCAGGAACCTGCGCATTAAGACAGGCAAGGTCCGCAAGTTTGTGCCACGTTATGTAGGACCCTTCGTGGTTGAGGCTAAGATCAATGCCAATGCCTACAGACTCACTCTGCCTGCCAACATGAGCAGGCTGCATCCTGTCTTCCATGTGTCACTGCTCAAGAAGTACTCTGGCAGTGACGTGGGCATCATGCCTCCTCCTGTGGAATGGATGGATGAGACTCCTGTGTACTATGTTGAGCGTCTGCTTGACCACAGATACGTCCGTGCAGGAAAGGCTGGAGAGTTCCTGGTCCAGTGGGAAGGCTATGACGCCTCCTTCAATACCTGGGAGCCGCGAGCCAACCTGACTGGCTGTGACAAGCTTCTGGCTGAGTACAATGCCATCCACTGTCTCAAGTGAAGACCCAGCCTGATTGGTGTTCCTGCTACGGTGCTGTGGTGTGCTATGGGTTGTGCTATGTGTGTGAGCAGCCTTCTGGCTGGATGGTTGCATTCTTGCACCTGAGCTATCATGCTCCTGGCTATTATGTGTGTTAACCAATCATGGTTCACACTAGCCCCAATAAGCAGTATTGGCTGCGAGTCCTTGGATCTCCTTGGGCGGAACGGACCTCTTCTGGGGGGGGTGAATGTAACGGCGAGCCTCGAGCGACACCGTTCCCCTTTGCCCGCGACACCTGGTGTACTGCCTATGGCGGGCGCAGGTGGGCGCATTACTTTTACCGAGTGAGTAGGGCAGGTTAAAGCCTAGCAGCTCTGCTGTGAGGACAACTGGTTCGATTCCAGGGGGCCCCGTTCTAAGCCCTAGCCCTCTCACGAGGTTCGCTGTAACTCCTCTCCATGACAGTTTCTTCGCAGTCACACGCTGGACGATCGCTCGGCTTATAGCGTGGTTCAGCACGTTACATCACAGGACAGGCCGGGGTGGCAACCAGGGTGGCTGCTATGCCTCGGGCAAGGTCGAGGGAGGTGGGCCAGGCTGGGGCAAAGGCTGGGGTCACAGGACAGGCAAGGGTGGCAACCAGGCTGGCAAGGCGGGCAAGGCGGGGTGCTTGCTTTGGCCAAGGCAGCAGAATGGGTGGCTGTCTGAGCACGCAAGTCTGAATGCTCCGAGGAAGATGATGAGATATGCCGCCACTGCCAGCAGCGGCAGGAGGACCACGACTACATTAGCGAGGTTCAGTGCCCCATGTGACGTGGTCAGGTGATAAGGCCACTAGAAGAGAGACCACGACAGTGACAATGTCAATCATATGATTTTGATGCGAGATTATTGGGGTGGGAGGCTTGATTATTTCTATGCACGAAGACGTTCTCAAAACTAACTTTCGACGTACTTTGGCCATCGGGGAACTTGAAACAATAAAAAATATGGCTCGGGATTGATGTATTAATTATTATTTTCGAGGCCTCTGGAATCAAAAGGGAGAGTACGGTACCCAACATCTTGAATTAAAAGAGGAAAATCTCGCATGTGTTGTTGTGATGTTTTATGTGGTTCTGACGAGGCCGGTGCTGCTGCTATGGCCAGGTGTACCGGGTGGACGTCAGTGAGGGGCATGAGCTGAAGCAGCGCTATGGTGTTTGTGGCGTGCCCATGTTCCTCATGTTTTTCAATGGTCGCTTGGTGTCAGTAACCAATGCCATTCGCAGTGGCAAAGAGTTGCATGCAGCGTGCCTGGCGGCCCTAGACAAAGGGCTGCGCGCACAATTTCTCCCTGACACCTTCCGGTGCAGTGCTGCAAGCAACGATCTGTTGGATTGCATCAAGCCCGGCATGAGCCTCAGGGGTCTGTGAGCCGCTGTGTCTTGGTCGTCATTGTGGCATGGTATAAGTGACACAATCGGTGCGATGTTGCCGATTGCTGATCTTGGTAGTCAGGGCAGCGACTATTGGTGCTTGCAGCGACTATTGTTTGTAATTGGCACGGCTGTGCCCTATCGCACCGAACACCAAACCAAGGCACAGCGCGCAAGCAAATGCATTAGCAAAGGCATCCACAGCACAGAACAAGAAGAGGCAAGCAAAGCAGCAAGCAAACTTGCAGGAAGCAAAGACAATCATGCCAAGTGTGCACTAATCCTTCAGCGCTTTGGCAGGGCTAACTTGCTAAGCTATGCTAACACCACTATGCAAGAGATCAGGTTGGATTGAGCTGGGCAAAAGAAAGAAAAATCCCGATACAGTCGGTTGGTCTGTATCATACAGCCCCGCGGCCCCTGTAACGGAAGCTACTGTATCTGTATCTTTGTATTGCTGTATGCCCAGCCCTGGCCCACCTCGATGCGGAGTGGTTGGGCGTGGACCCTGGCAACACCAAAATGGCCACAGTGGTGCACGAGGAGCGCAGCGCTGCCGGCACAGTAGTGCCCGTGTGGCACCGGTACTTCCGTACAGTACTACCGCGACAGCGGCATCACCCGGCAGGCCCAGGCGACCAAGACGTAGTTGGCCCAGGTGAAGCCGCAACTTAAAGCCCTGTCGCAGGTCAGCAGCAAGCCGAGCTCGCTGGCCTCGTACCGGCAGTTCGTCGACACCGTCTTGGCGACGTGCGATGCCATGTGGGCTGAAGTCTCCAACCCGTGTTGGGCCAACGCCAAGTTCCGCCAATATTGTGGCAAGAAGCGCGTGGTGGCAAGGTTCCGGTCCAAGGTGAGAGCCATTAACAGTAGGCCTAGGAGCTAGGCAGTAGCCAACCTAACCTTACAACCTGGCCTGCTGTTGCTAAACCCGACCTTACACATGTGTGTCATGTGTCTAATGTGTGGCTGCAACTCATCAAGCAGGCCAAGCAGCGGTGGCCAGGCCGCATCATCGCACTGGCCTGTGGGGAAGCTGGCTTTGATGTCAGCGGCACCGTTGGCTGCAGGGGTGTCCCAGTCGGCCAGATGTTGGAGGAGGTTGTGAGGCAGTTCCCATTTGGGTGAGTGCTCATGATGGACGAGTTCCGCACAAGCCGGGTCAGCTCAGCCTACAGCAACCCCAATGAGGCCCTAGCTCAAGGAAAATCTTACCAATGCGCATTGCCCCATGTGTCCATGCAGGTGGCTGCGGCCAGTGTACAACGAGGCTAAGCAATCCCAAGTCCGGGGCTTGATGTGCTCAACAATCAACAACATCAGGTAAGCACTGGCCTGGCACTGCACTCGGGCAGCCCCAACATGGGGTTGGTAATGTTCATGCAAATACCCTCTCGATACTGCACTGTTTTCAATAGCGTTTATCACATTGGCAGCTGCGAGTTAGTCCGCGTAATCTGACCATCAACGCTAGCCATTGGAGTCTTTGCCCGTGTACTACTACATGTGCCCGCGAACAAATCACAGTGGCGAGACGGGTCTCCTTGGCACGGTGAGCCACATCGTTGTGACCCCATCTACCTAGCGTAGTGAGCTGGTTGCGCACAAATGGAATGTCCGGCCAACACCCAACGCGATGACTGCCGGGCGTGCAGGGCACCTAGACGGGGTGATTGAAACAGAAAATTGTGCTCACTTCCGCGGAATACATCACACCCAACGCGGGGCCGGGCGGGTCGGCGCACATTAAGGTATCACCGGCTTATAACCCCCCTCCTCCACTATGTCCTCCACTGTGTTGCACCCGCTGCACCACAAAAAATGGCTACGAAATGTTTGTTCTCTACCCATTGGCGCATCTATTGAAACAAACCGCACAACGAACATGTATCTATCAGTTTGACAGTTCTAAAGTTACATCATGTTCACCAGGCACATCCAAGGCCATGGTATGCAATGCCCCACCATGCCCGCCCCCCCTCCACCCATCATTGCATGAGCCCACCTCATTGCAGGAGCTCACCCCTCCCAACCCAACCCCTCCCAGCCCACCCCCTCCCAGCCCAACCCACCCCTCCTAACCCACCTCCTCCCAGCCCCCAAGCCCCCAAGCCCCCAGGCCCCAGCCCCCAAGCCCCCAAGCCCCCAGGCCCCAGCCCACAAGGCCCCAAGCCCCCAAGCCCCCAAGCCCCAAGCCCCCAAGCCCCCAAGCCCCAAGCCCTCAAGCCGAGTCCCCAAGCCGCTGGGGTAGGAGCAACAGCCTTGGCAAGCAGTTGGGCAGGTGAAGCATGCGGGACAGGCTGCCCCACGCCTCACCACCATTTTCACTGATGTTGTGGGCGTCATCCAGTTGGCCAGCGGCACGGCTGAGGCCCATGTCCGGGTCATCATGCAGATGTTGGGTGACCTTGGCCACGCAGGCATGAACATTGCCGGCATCTGTGCAGACAGCGCATCAGTCAACATGGGGGAGTTTACCGGTGTCGTTGCGCGCATCAGCCAGCTGTTGCAAGAGGAGGGGCAGGTTGGGGTGACCCGGGCGCAGCCTTGCTACAGCCACGGCATTCACAACACCCTCCTCAAGGGTCTTGGGGTGCTGCCAGGCACTAGGTCAGCCATCATTGACCTCAGCAGCCTCCTAGCGCAACACTGGGTGGCGTTGAAGCTTGATCGGTGGGGTGCAAAGCCAGAGACACCATGTGACACAAGGTGGGCGAGCTACATTGATGTAGCCTCATCGCTGCTTGCCATCTGGCGGCATGCAGGGGATGCAGTGGCTGAGGTACTGGAGTGTCAGCAGCGGCGGGCGCCTGCCTGGGCTCGTGAGCTTTGCAAGCACCTGCATGACAGTGATCTGCTGCTGAGGATCACCGTAGTGGCAGTGGTGGGCCAGACATACCTCATGCCTGAGCTGCTGTGGGCCAGCAAGGACGACGGCTTGCATGCCTTCGAGTTGTACCGCCACATCCAGCAGGTTTGCAAGGACCTGTAGCAGCCATGGGCCAACAACGCGCAGCTGCTGTCACAAGTGCACAGCAAGCTACAATAGCTAGTGCCCATCGATCAACAGGAGCAGCAGCAGCAGCAGCAGCTGGCCACCTACTTACAGTAGCACTGTGCAGCCATAGAGGACTACTACAGACAACACTGCAAACGGCAGCTGGACATGCCACACCTCATGCGCTTGGGGGGTCAAACCTTGCAGTCGTGCAAAGAAGTAGCCGCCAAGGTGGTGCAGTGTGCAGCCCTGCGCATGGACGAGTGGCAGAGTGACCTGAGTGTGTGGGACCCCCACTGCATGTGGCGCCAGTTCCAACAGGACATCCAGGTCATGGCTGAGGGCAGCCCATGTAGCACCAGGTTGCGCCTCCACCTCGAGGTGTACTTCTTGGCATGTCTCACCTCCAATGCTCCGATGGAGTCCTTGCTACAGCTGCTGAAGCATGGAGCTGGCCGCTTCATGGAGCTGCCTGCGCTCCTGGAGCATATGTCCCTGCACACACATAGGTCCACCCTCAACAACATAGATGTGCAAGACTTCACGCTGCAGTTGCCTAAGCTTCGCGCTGCAGTGCGGCTGCATGAGGTGGCTGCAGCCGGAGCCAGGGCACCAGCCACAGCCGCACACAAAGCCACAACAGCTGCTTGCAGTATAGGGGGGTGTGTGGTGAATGTGGGGGACCATGCAAGCCAGCAGCGGGTGGCAGCAGCCGGGTGTGGTACGCTTGCGGAGCGTGCAGCCAGGAGCCGGCGCTTGAGCCATAGCAGCCTGCCCCTCGATGGCGATTGCAGCTAGTGCCAACTGATACATGTGGCCGAAATCAGGTGATGCATGCGGCCCGCTGCTTGCTTGCATGGTCCCCCACATTCACCACAACCCCCCCTACATCGCAAGCAGCTGCTGTGGCTTTGTGTGCGGCTGTGGCTGGTGCCCTGGCTAGGGCTGCAGCCACCTCATGCAGCTGCACCGCAGCGTGAAGCTTAGGCAGCTGCAACGTGAAGTCTTGCACATCTATGTTGTTGAGGGTGGACCTATGTGTGTGCATGGACCCCTACCTAAGGACGGCAAGCAGTGATGAGGAAGCAGCAATGTAGTTGGCCCACCTTATGTCACATGGTGTCTCTAGCTTTGCACCCCACTGGTCAAGCTTCATCGCCACCCAGTGTTTCGCTTGGAGGCTGCTGAGGTCAATGATGGCTGACCTAGTGCCTGGCAGCACCCCAAGACCCTTGAGGAGGGTGTTGTGAATGCCGTGGCTGTAGCAAGGTTGCGCCCGGGTCACCCCAACCTGCCCCTCCTCTTGCAGCAGCTGACTGATGCGCGCAATGACACTGGTAAACTCCCCCATGTTGACTGATGCGCTGTCGGCACAGATGCCGGCAATGTTCATGCCTGCGTGGCCAAGGACACCCAACATCTGCATGAAGACCCGGACATGGGCCTCAGCCGTGCCGCTGGCCAACTGGATGACGCCCACAACGTCTGTGACTATGGTGGCGAGGTTTGGGGCAGCAGCTGAGCATGAGTGCCCCGCCCGCTCCACCTGCCCCTCCTGACCCAGCTGTTCCTCCCCCTGTGGCTTAGGGACTGCTGCTGTGACCTTGACGACGAGCACCTTCCCATGGCGCTTGGTTGTGCATCCGTCAAATGCCAAGTGTATCGCCGAGGCTTGTTTCAACATCCCTGCATGCAAAGTAATCCAATGCAAATGTAATCCATTGCAAATCTCTCACTCATCTCTTACTTATCCACCACCTCCCAACCCAACCCAACCCAACCCAACCCAACCCAACCCAACCCAACCCAACCCAACCCAACCCAACCCAACCCAACCCAACCCAACCCAACCCAACCCAACCCAACCCAACCCAACCCAACCCAACCCAACCCAACCCAACCCAACCCAACCCAACCCAACCCAACCCAACCCAACCCAACCCAACCCAACCCAGCCAGCCCAGCCTCACCAAGGGTCTTGCTCTTCAGGTGCTTGGCTACTACGCGCAACTGCCGCCTCACAGTGGTGCTCTGCCCAGGTTGGTGTGGGTTGGGCACCTGGCATTGCTCATTCACGAACAGCTCTCTACACATGGCCAGCTTGCGGTTGCTGGCATGTGTCTGCAACACCAGCCTGGCTGTGCTGAGGTAGTGTTCTGTTCTGGCCGCAGGCTTCCCACGGCGCCCCACTTGCGTGGGAATGAAGTTGGTTGTCAGCGCATGTGGGTTAGCAGTGGGGCTGTCCTGTGGGAATGCACAGCCTGTGGGGTTGCCGTGGGTGTCTAGCATGCCATAGCCACCCTCAACACACCGTTGCAGCACCTCTGGTGACACTCGGTGCCGCATAAAAATGTTTAGTAGCTGCCGCTGACGCCGGGTGAGCTGGGGGCCGCTTGAACGGCAGCGGCGGACGTTGCGTAGCGCAAGGAACATCCGGCGCTGGTCGTGTTGCAGCAGCTGGTGGGCATGGGTGCGCTCCTCAACCTGCTGCTGCAATGACTCATTCTCACCCTGCACCTCTTGGTGTGCTGCCTGCAGCTGCTCCATGTCTGCCTGCACCTGCTGGAAATCTGCCATCGCATCACTGAGCTGCTGGTGGAGCCGCTCAACGTCTGCCCGCAACTGCATAGTCTCACCCTGTGCCTTCTTCATCTGAGCTCTCAAGCCACTAGGGCTGCACTCAAACCCTGCCTTGGGTGAGGCATTCAACTCTTGCAAGTGTTGGCGCAGCTTCTTGCTGGGCCTTTTACCCCCCATGGTGGAAAGAAAGAAAGAAAGACTACTCTGGTTTAACACCAGCGTGCATTAAGGGAGGACTCCGGCATGGGGCGCCGACACTGTCCCACCAGAGTTACTTTTTCGTCGTAGTGGAGTCGAACCCACGACCTCTCAGTTGTAGGAATCACCCTTAACCAACTGAGCCACTTCACCGCACGACGGGGCGGGATCCCCCCATGGTGGTGAATAGGGCTGGGAGGGGGCCGGGGGGGAAAAGGGGAGCGAGCAGGCAGCGAGCAAGGGAACGGATGGGAGGGCTTGGGGGATGTGGATTGGAAGGTTGTGAGCTGGGAGGGGGTAGACTGGGAGGGGTGGGCTGGGAGGGGGGGGGCAAGGAGGGGGTGGGCTGGAGGGGGAAGGCGGGAAGGCTTAAGAGGGTGCAAGGGGAAGGGCTGGGAGGGGGTGGGCAGGCTCAATGAGGTGGACACCTGCAATGATGGGTGGAGGGGGGGCGGGCATGGTGGGTCGTTGCATGCCGAAGCCTTGAACCATTATGGTGAACATGATATAACTTCAATGTTGTCAAACTGACTAAGGCCTAGGTTGTGTGATGTGCGATTTGTTTCAATGGGTTCGCCATTGAGTCAAGAACAAACACAGTGTGGCCATTTTCGTGTGAGTGCAGCGGGTGCAACACAGTGAAGGACATAGTGGAGGAGGGGGGGTGGTGTCAACGGTGATACCTTAGTGTGCGCCGACCCAAATGATGTATTCCGCGGAAGTGAACACAATTTTCTGTTTCAATCACCCCGTCTAGGTGCCCTGCACGCCCGGCAGTCATCGCGTTGGGTGTTGGCCGGACATTCCATTTGTGCGCAACCAGCTCACTACGCTAGGTAGACGGGGTCACAACGATGTGGCTCACCGTGCCAAGGAGACCCGTCTCGCCACTGTGATTTGTTCGGGGGCACATGTAGTAGTACACGAGCAAAGACTCCAATGGCTAGCGTTGATGGTCAGATTACGCGGACTAACTCGCAGCTGCCAATGTGATAAACGCTATTGAAAACAGTGCAGTATCGAGAGAGTATTTGCATGAACATTACCACACATGGCTTGACGTCATGCATCTCCCACACCCGTGTGGAGGTCATATGACTGGGACATGTAAACCGCGTTAAACATCCGCCGCTGTGCAGTCGGCCCAGGGCCACGTCCTACTGAGATGTGTAGATGGGACGGCCGCCCAGCCATGCCAAAGCCAGGCCAGCCAGGCCAGGAGTGGGTGTACTAGCCCGACAATGCCCTGTTGCACAAGTGGCGGCGTAAGTGGCGGCAATACCCAGCTACAGCAGGACAATCCAAGGAAACAAGGTAATAAACCCCTCGCAAAGGGGAGGCGTGTGAGTAAGAGCTATGGGGTTACTTAGAGCTCAAGCTATTAGTTTACCTGAAGGCAAACACACCAGAATGGCTGAGCTGAAGTGGGCATTAGGCACAGCATGAGGGCCGTAGGGGTTTAAATTTTGATGTAACACCATGACCGCCTCGAAAGTTTCGTTGCATGTATCAAGCAGATATCCACAGCCGCATCCAAACCGCACACTCCTGCCAGCCCTGCGACGGAACCTGCTTGAGAGCTAATAACTGGATCGTCTCAGCCTGCATGCCTAGCGTGATGGGCAAGGAGGAGCTGAGTAAGCTGACCAATGCGGTACGTGAGGAAGCAGTAGGCGCTGCCTCAAAAGAATCCCCCTGGCAAAGTTCCGCCTAGCAATCGAATGCCGAGCTTTCTGCGTTTCCTTCGCGTCATAGGAGCTCAAGACCCAGTTGAAGGAACTGGGTTTGCCGCAGGCAGGGAAAAAGGAGGAGCTTGTGGAACGTATTCTCTCTGCGCAAAACACCAGCGACACTGAAGCAGCGCAGGCAATGCCGCCTGCCGTAGCCCCTGACGCATCGGAGCCAGGTCCTTCAGCAGCAGAGCCAGTCATTGAGGCTTCAAAGGCGGGCGCCCAACTGCCGGCCGAGGCAGAGGCCGCCACCGTAGTAAAGGAGCAGCACGAGGAGGGATCAGCTGCAGTCAAGGGTCATGCCAAGATTGTATTTAGCGAGCAAGCTGCTAAAACAGTGAGTGCAGGCAGCATAGGATCAGGTCTTGTATGTGGTGATTAGTACTAACGTTGTTTGCCACAGATGCCAGACTTGAAGAAGCTAGTGGTTGTCAAGCCAGCAGAAGCACCAAAGGCAGAGCACATCAAGCTGAAGGAACGCGCAGACAGGTGACACAGAGAGGAGGGAGTTCTTGGGGAAACATGTCTGCAGCAGTGTGCATGTGTGTGTTTGATGTATTGTGTATGCTGTGGCTGTGAGTGCAGGTTCAAGGACCCAGATGTTGAGAAGTCAAAGCAGAGGGCGCTACGCTTTGGCTTGGTGGGTATGTTGCGCTGCCACGCTTGTTCAGTGAGCTGCTCTCCTAATGGTTAGCCAAGATAAGCAGGCCAGTATGCGGCTGTAGGTGTGCATATCATTGGTGCTGACACCCATGTGCTGTGATGGTGCAGGCACATCCTGAGATTGAGAAAGAGAAAACCATGAAGCGTGCAGAGCGTTTTGGTACCTTCCACCCTGAGCTGGACGCAGAGAAGAAGAAGGCTCGTGAAGCACGGTTTGGCAAGGAAGCCTTCAAGGACGTGACCAAGGAGGAGGACCCGGCCACCAAGGCAGCTGCACGTGCAGAGCGCTTCAAGCCCCTCACAGGCTCTACCATTGCAGCACCCAGCGCAGATGGCAGCAATACCTTTGAAGCTATGAAGAAGGTAAGAGCCTGTGCATCCTTATAAGCTCGCTGAGCTTAATCTGAGCAATATAAGGACAAATCTGCTCTTTACCCCATATGTCATGGAGGCTCTTGCAGACTCTGAGGCATACTGGCATGAGGTGGCCACCATTCATTCAAAGCATTTGCTGCTTGACGGTGCTTGCAGGCCAGAGCAGCCCGCTTTGCCACTGCAGCCGCAAAGTGAAGCTCAGCAGCATGTCACTGTGGACTTCCTCTCGTGACACCTCCTTCCTCAACCCTGCTGGCAACATGGTTCACAGAGGTCTTGAGCGGCAGTGTCAGTGTCAGTGTTCCTACACCCTGCGGCTATTTGGCATGTAAGGCCTGACAGCGGCCGACATGTGCAAGTGAGGCTCCGATGCCTTCTCAGGCTAGCAGCCTGTCCACTGCCAGCAGCTGTCAGGTCCATTCTGATGTGGTGCAGTAGGACTGGCCATAGTCGAGTGGCGAGTGGCAATGTCAGACTGGTCGAGTAGACCTTGCCATGGCAGCCAATTGACAATATACTGGAGGGAGCTCAAGTTGGGTTCAGCTTGTCCTGTGTTCGTGGAAAGCTGGCATTTTGAAGCTCAGCCCCTGGGCATGCACACCTGACACCATGCGGGCCTGCTGAGAGACTTGCAGTCAAACACAGTCACTTTGGCTGGCACGATGAGGCAGGGAAGAATTCGCAGGCTTACCGCCCTCACTCGGGTCCAATAGTGGCCAGCAGGAAAGGCAGGGCAGTGCAAGGCAGGGCTGCGTGGGTTCTGCGACAGTGCTGCCACACGTGCTGTTGGGCAGTGCTTGGCCAGGCAGCCTGTGTGCTAGGTGGAGCGTTGTGGGGCCCAGGCGGGCCAGTGTGGCTCTTGCAGGCAATGGGCGGGGTGCAGTGCTCTGCAAGTTTAGGTTTTGTTGGTGTTTTGGCGGGGGTGGGGCAACTCGGGCTGGGACCTCGCCAGTCTCCCCAAGGCCAGTCAGGTAGGTCTGGTGCACATCACTCAATGCAACAGCTGCTGTCTTGTGTGTGGTGGGGCTGGGTGATCAGGTGGGGTGCAGATTGTTGCACTGGGCCGATGGCTGTTCTTATCATCGTCAGCAGCATCACCAGCAGCGTCTTGCGCTTGCCAATGTCACTAGTTGTTACCGAGCATACACTATATGTGCCTTGTAGATGCATTGCAGCACGGGTGGTCCTCCACTGCATGCAATTGGTTGTTGGTTGTGTGTGTGGGGAGGTGGCTTGCCTGCCATGTTTGCCTGCCCTCCATTTGGCCCGTGCTTGCCACTTGTGAGCTCTGCTTCTCCTGCATCCTCACTGCAGAGTGCACCTGGCCTTGGGAGGGTCCCAGCCCAAGCGGGGGCGGAGGTGTTGAGGACAGGATATGGTGTTGAATCGTTTGGAACTCTTGAAAAATCAGATGAATTGTTTTTTCGTCCCGTGTGGTCCATGTTATTCCGTGTGTCACTGGTGCTGCTTTATGCAGCAGCTGTAGCTTGCAGCGCCCAAGCTACGAGCAGTTTGTGTGATATCTACATCCTGACAGGAGGTCCATGCTAAGTGCCTTGTGTGGTTTTAACACTACACAGAACACTAGTCGAAGCACTCAGGCGCCCCCAACATGGGGTTGGTGATATGCATGCGATTACTTCCTCAATATTGCACCGTTCTCGATAGCGTTTATCACATTGGCATCGGAGGTTTAGTCCGCGTTATCTGACCATCAGCGCTAGCCATTGGAGTCTTTGCTCGCGTACTGCCACATGTGCCCGCGAACAAATCACATCGGCGAGACGGGTCTCCTTGGCACGGTGAGCCACATCGCTGTGACCCCATCTACCTAGCGTAGTAAGCTGGTTGTGCACAAATGGAATGTCCGGCCGACACCCAACGCGATGCCTGCCGGGCGTGCAGGGCACCTAGACGGGGCAACTAAAACATCTGGTTGTATTCGCTTCCGCCGAATACATCATTTCGGTCGGCGCACACTCAGGTATCACCGGCTTACACCCCCCCCTCCTCCACTGTGTCCACCACTGTGTTGCACCCGTTGCACCTATAGGGAAATCGATACAAAGACCTTGTTCTTGACCCATTGGCCCATCTATTGAAACAAATTGCACATCAAACAGCCCAGGCCTCAATCAGTTTAACACTTTCAAAGTTACATCATGTTCACCAGGCAGGTTCAAGGCCACGGCATGCAACGACCCAGCATGCCCGCCCCCCCTCCACCCATCATTGCAGGAGCCCACCTCATCAAGCCTGCCCACCCCCTCCCAGCCCACCCCTCCCAGCCCAACCCAGCCCAGTCCACCCCCTCCCAGCCCAACCACTCCCAGCCCACCCCCTCCAATCCCAACCCCTCCCAGCCTTCCCATCCGCTCCCTTGCTCGCTGCCTGCTCCCCTTCCCCTCCCCCGCCCCCTCCCAGCCCTAGGCACCACCATGAGGGGTAAGAGGCTTAGCAAGAAGAAGCGCCAACACCTGCAAGAGCTGAATGCCTCACCCAAGGCAGGATTTAAGTGTTGCCCCAATGGCTTAAAAGCTCAGAAGAAGAAGGCACAGGTGGAGGCCATGAAATTGCGGGCACAGGTTGAGCAGCTCCACCAGCAGCTCGGTGATGCGGTGGCAGATTATCAGCTGCTGCAGGCAGACATGGAGCAGCTGCAGGCAGCACACCAAGAGGTGCAGGGTGAGAATGAGTCATTGGAGCAGCTGGCTGAGGAGCGCACCCATGCAATCCAGATGCTGCAGCAAGACAAGCGCCGGCTGTCCCTTGCGCTACGCAACGTCCGCCGCTGCCGTGTAAGCGGCCCCCGGCTCACCCGGCATCAGCGGCAGCTAATGAACATCCTGATGCGGCACCAGGTGTCACCAGAGGTGCTGCAGCGGTGTGCTGAGGGTGGCTATGGCATCCCGTCAGGCACTGCAGCCCAGCAGCCCTGCCCATCTCCTGACCCACCCGCGTTCACCACCAACTTCATTCCCACGCAAGTGGGGCGCTGTGGGAAGCCTGCAGCCAGGACAGCGGCATACCTCGCACAACACTACCTCAGCACAGCCAGGCTGGTGCTGCAGACACAGGTCAGCCACCGCAAGCTGGGCATGTGCAGAGAGCTATTTGTGAATGAGCATCACTGCTTGCCATCTGGCGGCATGCGGGGGATGCAGTGGCTGAGATACTTGAGTGCCAGCAGCGGCGGGCGCCTGCCTGGGCTCGTGAGCTCTGCAAGCACTTGCAGGACTCTGTTTTGCTGCTGAAGATTGCTGTTGTGGCAGTGGTGGGCCAGACTTACCTCATGCCTGAGCTGCTATGGGCCAGCAAGGTCGATGGCCTGCATGCCTTCGAGCTATACCGCCACATCCAGCAGGTTTGCAAGGGCCTGCAGCAGCCATGGGCCAACAACGCGCAGCTGCTGTCACAGCTGCACAGCAAGCTACAACAGCTAGTGCCAGCCGATCAACGGGAGCATCAGAAGCAACAGCTGGCCACCTACTTGCAGCAGCACTGTGCCGCCATGGAGGAGTACTACACACAGCACTGCAAACGGCAGCTGGACATGCCACACCTCATGGCTGCGCTTGGGGGGTCAGACCCGCAGTCGTGCAAGGAGGTAGCCGCCAAGGTGGTGAAGTGTGTCGCCCTGCTCATGAATGACGGGCAGACTGACCTGGGCGTGTGGGACCCCCACTCCACGTGGCACCAGTTCTCACAGGACATCCAGGCCATGGCTGAGGGCAGCCCATGCAGCACCAGGTTGCGCCTCCACCTCGAGGTGTACTTTCTGGCATGTCCCACCTCCAATGCCCCGGTGGAGTCCTTGCTACAGCTGCTGAAGCATGGAGCTGGTCGCTTCATGGAGCTGCCTGCGCTGCTGGAGCACATGTCCCTGCACACGCTGAGGACCACCCTCAACAGCGTTGATGTGCATGACTTCACGCTACAGATGCCTAAGCTTCGCACTGCGGTGCGGCTGGAGGAGGTGGCTGCAGCCTCAGCCAGTGCACCAGCCAGAGCCGCACGCAAAGCCACAGCAGCTGCTTGCTGTGTAGGGGGGGTTGTGGTGAATGTGGGGGACCATGCAAGCCAGCAGCGGGTGGCAGCAGCAGCAGCGGCAGCAGGGTGCAGCCAAGTTTGCCGCCAGGTGCCAGGTGTGCCGCCTCCACAACCCCCCCTGCCCCCACAGCCCCCCCCACATCAGCCACCCCAGCAGCAGGGCCGGAGCTCGTGGGGCACAGCCCTAGAGGGGCAGATGCTGGCACCCCCCATTGCGTCGCCTCAGGGGCCTATTGCATCACCTGATTTACGGCACATGTATCAGCTGGCTCTAGCTGCAATCGCCACCCAAGGGCAGGCTGCTCCGGCTCAAGGTAGTGAGCTAGGTGCAGCAACGCCGGCTCCTGGCTTCACGCTACGCAAGCGTACCACACCTTCTGAGGGGCTGCCCAAGACAGCTGCAAAGCGCAAGGGGTGATCCACGAGACTTAGTTAGACAGCCCCCCAGCGCCAACTCAGGTTGTAAAGTGCGCAACAAAGGCTGTACCGGCCACCTCCCCCAACCACCTGCCAACCGCCTTCGAGCCACATTCCCGCAACCGTTTTCCGATCCGACTGCATCTGCCGATGCGCATGCTCGTGTAGAGCAACCTAAGCGGCGCGGGTGGTCGCAGCGATGACTGCATGTCCCGAACCGGCTCAAATTTGAATTACTAACTTTGATGCTTTGCTGTGCACGGCCTACTAACTGGATAATTATTCTGGATGGGTGAAAGGTAGCTGGCTGGGTTGGCTACATACTGAGCCAGCTAGCATTAAATTTGGCGCAGCGAGTGCAGAGTTACAGCCATCCTACTACCAGGGGTCGGTTTACTGCCATTTTTTGAATGTTGGGGGCGCCTGAGAAGCACGACGGGTGCCAGCCGATTACCGGCGTAACTCTGGGCAGCTTGACATCAACTGCTCGTGCTTGACTCGTACGAGGTACCAACATCTTGCCCAGGCATTCCCTGATGTAACTTATGCTGGGAATATTACAAGCAACGCTTAGATGCGTCAGTACCTGCTGCATGGTGAGCATCACACAAGCGAAAGGGCAGGGTCGGTGCTTGGGACTGATGAAGGCGGTACAGCGGCTTTATTCCTATCTTCCCTATTGATACACAGTAAAACAAAACTCATTGTACATGGAAAACATGTTTGATTGTAGGTGATCTTACTCAGCTACTCCAATTGAGTTGAGGCATCCTCGGTCGCACCCTTGATGACTACAAACCCCACACTGGTGGCACCTTTTTCCCCTAGACCACTGAGCACCTTCTTAAAACGAACAGCCTTTTATTTTTTTGTAAGGCTAACAGCCGGTGTAAACTACTAGGGCCTATGGGTTGTTGCGGACCCGGCCATCAATGCCCCGCCAGCACTCAGCAGCCCGTTGCAGCCGCTGCCTGCCCTTGGGCAGCCGGTCATTGACCCGCTTGTAGCCCTGCTGGTACTCCTTGCCAACGGGGGGCAGAGCCTCAAGGTCATCCCATTGGCACAGCTCTATAGTGGCACTGGGCCAGGTGGGGGCTGGGCAGGGGGCTGGGCCTGGGCAGCGGGAGGGGGCTGGGCCTGGGCAGGGGGGGAGAGGGGCCTGGTGGGTTAGGGAGGGAGAGGGGCCTGGTGGGGGAGGGGGGGGCTCCTAGGCAGGGGGGTCCTGGGCTGGGGTAGGTAGGTCCTGGGCAAGGGGGTCCTGGGCAGGGGAAGAGGAGTTGAGCGGCACCTCGTGGCACCACAGCAGGCCCCGCACATACTTAGCATGCCGCAGGCTCCAGGCTGGGCGCACCAGCCGCTGGATGACCTGGCCTGCTGGGGGTACCACTATTGCTATACAGCCTTTACACCGGGCTCGCCCATTGTATGGTACGCCTGCACCTCACAGACTGTTGCTTCGCTCCACCGTCACTATCTCCTGCCACACAGCCATCCTGTGGGTTCGCCTGTGGCCATCCTTCAGCCAAGATCAGTAGGTGTCACCACCACCGTTGCATTCACTGGCGCTTCTATGTGCCTTTACCAGCCCCCTCGTCCCTCACTAGGGCCTCCATTTCAGCCGGACCAGTAGTGGTCACTAGCAGCCACTAGCGGGAATACTAGGGACCACTAGTGGCCCGACTCAAACGGGGTTTAATGGGCTGTGTGGAGTATACCAATGCACATGGACATGGTGCATGAGTGCCTACCACCTATACTATTGCCTGCCCGCGAGGGCTATTGTGTAGAGTTGGCATGAAAAACATGCACTGATTGTGACCTGATGACAGCTCAAGAGGCGGCACACACTACTGTGCCAGAGCGGGCTGCTGCTGCTGCTCCTGCTGCTGGGCCTTGGGTGGCTTGTCTCGCAGCCGCTTGTACCCCAGGCCAGGGTACTCCTTGCCCTTGGCTGGCAGCTTCCCCTACTCTGGCCACCAGCACAGCTCCAGCGGGCGCCACCTGCTCTCCCCAATGCGCTGCATGTTTCAAAGCTGCATTGCAGTCCCTGTCCAGTCGCCTGCCTGGCTGTGGGGCTGGCTTGGCCTTGGCAGCCTTGCCCTGGCCCTTGCCTGTGCCCTTGGTGGGCTGGCTGGGCTCAGCTGCCTGCTCAGCCTCAATGCGCTTGATGCGCTTGGCTGGAGGGGGAGTGCTGGGCCCTGGCTCTGAGGCTGCTGGCTGTGAGGCTTCCTGGCTGCTGCATGGGGCCTGTGGGGGCTTGTGGGGAGCCACTACTGGGCACCACATCAGGCCCCGCACTGGCTGGTCACGCTGCTGGCTCCAGGCTGGGCGCAGCAGGCGGAGGTCCACCTGCCCTGCTGGGGGCTTCCAGTCCGCACGCCTGGTGGGCTGCACATGGTCCAGCTCCTCCTCACATGGCTGCTTGCCATTCGTAGCTGAGCTGACCCAGGTGGTGCGGTGCTCATCCACAAGCACCACCCTGCCCCGCCGCTGGTCTGTGCCCCTGGGCCTGCACACCACCTTGCAGCAGGCACGCAGGACCGCATCAACACCCCAGCCTCCCCCAGTGCCAAAGCTATCTGAGCCAAAGAATACCACCAGCTGCTTGGCACGTCCATGGCGCTCCATGGACACCTCCTCCACGTCCTCCTCCAACTGCAGCCATGCACACAAGGCACACAGATGGTGGCTGACATGGTGGCACCAGGTTAGGCATGGCACAGTCCACTACTCTTGCACGTCATGCCTAACCAACCACCTCCTAGTCCCTTAGCCTCCCCCCCATGGACACCTCCACCACCTCTCAGTCCCTTAGCCTCCCACACACCCACCCTCATCTTCTTGAAGAACTGCTCCAGCGCCCGGTCTTGGGCTTCGTCCAGCCACAGCTGCTTTCGTGCCCACATAGGGTCCAGGTACACCTCCCACACCGCATCCCAGGTGGCCAGGGTGACAGTCATGTGCTTCAGGTTGGCCTCCAGGGAGGTGCCAGCTGAGCTTGCTGCCAGGTGCTGGAGGTGGGGCTTAATCGGTGCTAGCCACCGCTCAGTTTCACGGCGGGCATTGTTCAGGCCGCTGGCATGCTTCACCTGGTCCTTGGTCAGCTTCCACCGGGCCAGCTGGTCAGCTACCGAGCCTCTACCAGCCCAGCCTTCCGCTCCAATGAGGTAACCCTAGAAAAGCTATGACTACAGGTGCTTAAAGCTCGTGCTTAATACATATGGACCGGGGGGCTGACCTACCCTAGCTGCAGCACCGACAACTGGATCAGGGTTGGCGCACCAGTAGCGCAACATCACAGTGCCTGGGGTTGGCACCAAACAACAGCTGCCTGGGTGTCAGCAAGTGACGTGGTGTCGTGCATTGATGAATGGGTAGCGATTGCGTTCTGATTTGACGACATCTTTGAATTACATTTGGTGGTCTGATGTGTCATGCATACATGTTTGCAAGTGTACTTGTGGTTCTTCTAAACTTCCCTAAACTTCTCCGCGTACAGAAGCGCATGCCATGTAGCCTGCTTTCTCTACCGTATCACAGCAGAGATGTAAATCCCTAAGCCTTAATCCCGAACATTGAACCCATGGTGCGCCCTACCCCTCGGGCGCCGCACGTCGCTGGCATCCCATCGATGAACTGTGCATGGCTCAAATCGCAGACGCCCAAAGAGCACTTCTTGGAGCAACTGCTTCAAGACACAAACTTCATTGCTGCCGTGAGGAGCGGAGATGTCAGAGAAGCCGGCATGGCCAGCTGGACCTACTTTAAGGTGAGCTTCAGAGTGGGCAATGAGCACTTGGACGGGCTCTTGGATGGGCTCTTACCCAGTCCCAGCACCCAGTACCTAGTACCCAGCCACCAGCCCCCTTGTCCCTCACTAGGGCCTTCATTTGATCCGGACCAGTAGCGGCCACTAGCAGCCACTATCGGGAATACTAGTGGGCAAAAGTGGCCCGACTCAAATGGTATTAATGGGCTGTGTGGGGTATACCCAATGCACATGGACATGGTGCACGAGTGCCTACCACCTACATCATTACCCAGTCACCAGCCCTTGCCTGCCTCTACATAGCCATGACAGCTATGTATGTAAGCTCAGCCTTGTGCTGCTGTGGGGCACCTTCTGCCCAACAGGCGAACCTCAGCCGCTTCATCCGAGACCACAACAGTCAGCGAGGCACCGGTGAGCCTCCGCCCTCACAGCCACCTTGCCACTGTATCAGCCCTTACGGAGCATCAGG
This sequence comes from Haematococcus lacustris, assembly GCA_030144725.1. NCBI lineage: Eukaryota > Viridiplantae > Chlorophyta > Chlorophyceae > Chlamydomonadales > Haematococcaceae > Haematococcus > Haematococcus lacustris. The sequence continues at coordinate 16,095,866 of JASKMD010000029.1, forward strand.
GTGGCTAGCTACATTTCCACTGACAGCAGTAAGATGTGGAATCCAAGGATGACGAAGGGGGCAGACGTGCAGGATGCAGTTGGGGCACACATGGGAGCAGCTGCTGTGCTGGGGATTCAGTATGTCGCATGCAAGGCTGGCAAGGTACACATGCATCCCTTTACATCGCGTCACCTGTCAGCGTTACCCATTAGCATCACATATCAGCCTTACCTGAAACATAGCCCACCTATCAGCCCTATCAACATTCCAGAGCCTGACTGGCATGGGAGCAGGGTGCTGGGGTACACATGGGAATACATGGGATGCAGCTGGGGAGTGAATGGGAGAGCACCTCCGCCATTTCCCACACCTCCCACCTCCACACCTCACCAGCCTTGCATGCCACTATTTCGCTAGGCTAGTTGACTGTTCTTTGGTGGCATCAGGGGGTATGGGGGAGGCCACCTTCCACACGCCCCGCATTGCAGCAGAGCTGAGTGGTGGCGCGGCCCGGCCGCCACGTGATGTTCAACCCGGCGAGTGGTGAGTGTGAACACTGAACACGTCATAGGTGCAGCCTGGCATGTTGTACAGAGTTTCAAGTGTCAGGTCTGCCTGTCTGACCACAGCCACGCACCCGCCTGCCCTGCAAGCATCACCTCCTCGTGCTAGGCTGCGAGCTGGTGAGGCCAGCGAAGTCCATGAGGCTGAGTCCATGAGGCTGAGTCCATGAGGCTGAGTCAATGAGGCTGAGTTAATGAGGCCAAGTGATTGAGGCCGACTTGTGGTTGCAGGGTGAGTGTTGCCGCTGGCGTGGGGCGCGGCGTTGTGGAGCCGGAGCTGGTGGGGCAGAGTGGGCAGGTGGTGGCGGTGGAGGCTCAGGGCTGGGTTGAGCTGCACCTGCCTCGCCTAGGTCCCCAAGGTCAGCCTACAGCAGCAGGGGTGGGGTGGGTCCCAGAGGCAGGGACCAGGCGCAGGAGCAGGTCAGGAGCAGGGGCATGGCCAGGATGAGGCTTCCTTTCCCTGCTGACAAATGCTCCGAAGAGCGGCGAGCTCTGAAGAGTCGAGGTTAAGCTAGCAACAGGCTACGGTGGCATGGTGATGGAACCAAATGCTGGTTGGCTGCGCCTCTTACTACTGCTCAACAGCAGGGTTAGAGGCTAGGGCTTGTGCTTGGCGTGCCTCCCTGATCTCCTGCTTCTTTAGCTGCACCCTTCGGCCTGCTGCCCCACAGGCCTCACTGTCCGGCTGCAGCAGAAGCACCTCACCCCGGTCCCAGCTGGCAGCCCAGGTAAGCCAAGGAGTGAAAGGGCCTTGGGGCAGCCCAGGGCAGACCAGAACAGGCCAAGGAGTCATAAGCCCCAAGGCAGGCAAGGTGTCAGAAGGCGCGAGGTAAGCCCAGGGCAGCCAAGGGCAGCAGGGATGAGGTCAGGGCTATTAGGGCAGCCAAGGGTGCACAGCTGCACAGCTGCACAGTGGCGAAGGGCTGTGCCGCAAGCAGCCTGGGTTGCAGGTCACGTAGATGCTGCCCCGCCGCACCTGACCACTGCCGTGCAGAGTAGGGTTAGGCGGCACAGGCAGGTGGGGATGGGCGGGGCAGGTGCTGGGCAGGTGGTACAGCACAGTGTGCACAGCTTGCCATGGTCCATGACGGTGACACAGTTGCACTGGTTCTGCGACAGACTGGGGAAGCTGCTTGGCGTGTTCCATGGTCGGTGCAGGGGAGGACTTGACAGGCAGGCAGCAGCACTTTGAGGGCTATGTCCGGTCGAGCAACCTGGGCCAGCCCCTGCCCCCTTCCAAAGGTCAGTGGCAGGCTAGGTGACCGATGCAACACATACACGCACAGCCCACTGGGCAGTCGGTGCAAGCTGCTTGATAGCGAGGTGCCGGGGAACGTCATTGCTGCCCCTGCCCCTGCCCCTGCCCCTGCCCCTGCCCCTGCCCCTGCCCCTGCCCCTGCCCCTGCCCCTGCCCCTGCCCCTGCCCCTGCCCCTGCCCCTGCCCCTGCCCCTGCCCCTGCCCCTGCCTCTGCCTCTGCCCCTGCCTCTGCCCCTGCCCCTGCCCCTGCCCCTGCCCCTGCCCCTGCCCCTGCCTCTGCCCCTGCCCCTGCCTCTGCCTCTGCCTCTGCCCCTACCTCTGCCCCTGCCTCTGCCCCTGCCCCTGCCCCTGCCCCTGCCTCTGCCCCTGCCTCTGCCCCTGCCCCTGCCCCTGCCCCTGCCCCTGCCCCTGCCCCTGCCCCTGCCCCTGCCCTGTCAATCCGTGTGGCCTGGTTCTGCTCCGTCCCAGCTCCCGCTGCCCTGTGCGTGGCATCCTGCAGTGAGCCAGCTGCTGGGCCGGGGCGTGAGCAAGGCGCGTGACGTTGCGCGCACAGTGCGGCGTGAGGTGCTGGCCCTGGAGGAGCTGGTGCCCTGGGAGCTGGTGGAGGCTGGGTGGCGGCAACGCCGCTCTGCCTGGCGCAAGGCGCTGCGCAGCATGGAGAGCAATACCAAGGTACCAAGGGGGAGGTGGGCAGCTGGAGGGGCAGGTGGCGTGAAGTTGGGCATGTGTGCGCTAGGGCTGGGTATGGTGGGGTATGGTGGGGAGGAGGGCACACCGCTGCAGTGCCAGAGAGCAAGTGTTCTGCCTGCATGAGTGATAGGGGCCCCTAGCAAAAGGAAGGCGGAGCAGGCTACAGGGGCCGGGCTGGGCTGACCAGGTGCATGGGTCAGCTGACGCGCTGTGTGTCGCCCGTTTTTGAGGATGATAGCTTGTGGTGAGCTCCCTTTCCTGGGCAACATGACAAGGGATGCACAACCTACATCCATAGCATGGCCTCCACAGGCATGCAAGGGCAGGGGAGCAGGGGCAGGGTGTGTCCTCTGAGTGGCAGGGGCTGGTGCCTTGCTTGCCCACAAGGCAAGAACTAGTTCAGGTGAAGCACTGTCAGGCGGCCTTGCGCACTGCCACAGGTCATCCTACTTGGGTCATGGTTGGGCAGGTGAGCGGGCATACCGGCGGACTGCTGCAGGGACCCCCGGATAAGGCTGCGGCCATCCATGCTGCCCTGCCCAGCCCTGCCTAGCCCTCCTGGCCCTGTGTACAGGCAGTGGACAGCCAAATCAGCCAGGTGGCTGCTGCCCTGCTGGAGCTGCACGCCGTGCTGCTGGCAGACCGGGCGGGTGCAGGGGGCGCAGGGCTGGCCAGGGGCAGCGCCTGGGAGCAGCGCTTGGTGGAACTGGCTGAAGGTGAGGGGGCTGCTGCTGCTGCTGCTGTTGCGTGTGGGCCATGCCTGTGTTGTAGCGAGGTGATGAAGAGAGTGCAAGGTGCCCAGTGTCCCTGGTCAATGCCCAGTGTGCTGGCATGGGATGGCATGGGCCCAGCCTCGTTTTTTACTAGTGGTGAAAAGCCTAACCTGACACTTGGCAGCACACGGCTGGTCTGCCCTACCGTCCCTCTGGCTTATTTACAGGGACCTTGATTGTGTGGCTTGGCTATGCAGGGGGCAACAACTATCAGTGCCTGCAGCAGGTGTGGGAGGAGATGCATGAGGCCATGCGCGTGTGGCTGCACAGCCAGGGCCAAGCATTGCCTGTTTTGGCAGGCAGCCAAGGCCACCTTCCCCCCGCTACCATCACGGTACTCCCACCCGTCCAGCAGCCACCGCTACAGCAGCAGGGTGGCGGTGGTTACAAGCATTTGGGTCCGCGCGCCAGCTGGCAAGCACCTGGGATAGACAAAACCGCGTTCTCGACGGCGTTGACGGGGCTGCTGGCTTTGGAGTCTGGAGTGGCCGCGGGCCTGTCAGCAGTATGCCCTCCGTTGTCGCAAGTATGTGCCACCCTGTCCTCGACGAGACGCGAGGTGACAATAGAAAGAGACAGCATGCCACCTTTGTCGTGCGCAGGTCACCGTGGACAAAGTAGCTGCGCTGAGACGTGCTGCGTATTGTGGCTTGAGAGCGCTGCTTGCGAGAGAGGATTCGCAAGTTGTCTCCGCGTTTGAGGCGTTGGCATCGTCCGCGGACCTTGGGCCGCTCTTGGGCTTAGTGCAGGGCGACATGAGCCGGCTGAGCGATGCGGATGTGGTGGGCTTGCTTGCTGCCAGTCCGTTGCTGCGGCAAGAGCTGCAACTAGTCCGCGGGCTAGATTCAGAGCCCGACACCGACTGCGATGAAGGTGATGCCACGGACATGGACTCAGACTAGCATTTCGGCACGGTTAAATACTAAGACCGTCCAACAAACTTCCGTGGGCCCTACTCGCGGTGCTTGTATTTTATTTCCATTGGATTACGAGAAGCATGGTGAAGGTTTCGCAAGCCACAGAGATGCAGCCACTGAGGCGGTCGACTAAATGTGCGACGATTGGAGTTCGTTATTTATTACCTGTAAATGCCGCACTTGCAGCATTCACCCGCTGCGGCGGTCGTTTGAAACCCGCTGAGGCGGTCGATTAAAAAGTGCGACGATTGCTCAGTTTTTATTGCCTGTAACCGCCGCACTTTTCAGCATCCGTCTGACTGGCCGGGGGTTGCTGAGAACGCCTGAGAACAGTGTCCTCTCTTGCTCTTAGGTAGCGAGGCTCTTATTAAAGTACGAGTAGCGTTGGGATACGGGTACGCAAGCCTGGTAGCTTGAAAGCGCAGTTAAAAGGTGCAAAAGGAACTTGTTTTGATAGTGACCGCGAGTAAAGGCGAAATCGCTTTCGGTCATGAGCGTTGAGCCCAGGCAAGAGCCCAGGGCGGGCAGGGTTTGAACGTCCGCGGTTGCGGGGGATGGACGGTTTGGAGCCAGCTATGCACGTCTCGGGATGGCCTGCGGCGAAGGACTTTTCGTCCTTTTCGTCCATTTCGAATCAAAGAGTTAAAAGTAAAGTAAAATAGCGTTGAGAGACGGGCTCGCGAGCTAGAGAGCTCCAGCCACTGAGGCGGCCGGTAACAAAGTGCGGCGGTTGGAGGCAGCACAGTTCTGATCTTGGTTAGAATACGAATAAGGTCAAAATGCTCTGAACCGTTCAGTGAACGACCCGTTATCAGATTATCATGTCTCAGACTTGACCATACGCCCCCAACCGTCTCAAACGCCCCCTAAGACCCTAGGAGGTGGCCGCTGGCACCCACTAGTGTGTGATGAGTGGATTGCATTATCAATGTACATACACTAATTGGATGGAGGTCCAAAGCTACTTACCTTGGTCACCCCCGCCATTGGCTGCACCCCCATGGCTCATGAGATAAAAACTTGCTCATCTTTGCACGGATGAGGCCGCCGATTGGTGCGATGAGCTGGCGATGGCCTGACTAGAGTGCAGCCAGCCCCAGCGGTTTGCCGGGTGGCTGGCCCCCAACACGCGACGTGTTCTGAAGCATCGCACACACATATAGCGACGGCTATAGGCAGCCTGGACCCAGAGCGGCGTGAATGGCGCAACCTGACTGGACATGCCAACTTTTCAGGTTAGCACGCAACAGTGTTGCAACGTCCCAGCACGCATCGAGACCCTCTCTTAAGCTCACCCGCTGCGTCCCGGCCTGCTCCCTTGCCCCCTGCTCTTGGGTGTCACCTCTGGTCATCCAATAACGCCCTGCAGGTCGATGGCATTGCGGATTGGCCAATGGATTGGGAGCGTGACCGCGACAGCGGCTTCCTGTTGAACACAGGTACAGTCCACATGTGGCAGCTATTTCTTGGTTGCACAAGATGTTCTCCGCATTGTTGCCTGTGGCTCCTGAGAAACCACGAACGGCAAGAATTACTAAAAAATATGCTGGAACTGAGCTGTTACGAGAGTTTGACGCTGTGTAGGCCATGGTTGGCAAGAAAAGGGGAGTTAAGGCTACATGTGACAATGCCCAGAAAGGGAGAGAGGCTCTGGCACAGCGCAGGGCTGCTGAGGCTGAGGCCAAAGCACAGGCTGATGCTCGTGCTTATGAGGCACAGTTGCACCAGCTGCAGGCTGACCTGCAGCTGAGGGAGCAGCAAGTTGCTGACACCCAGCGCTTGCAAGATCTACAGCAACAGATGCTTGACATCCAGCGGGAAGAAATTCAACGCAAGGAGCAGCAGGTGGTAGAGCAGCAGCACCAGTTGCAGCAGCAGCAGGCTGACTTGCACTTGAGGGAGCAGCTGGTGGCTGAACAGCACCAACTGCAGCAGCAGCAGCAGGCAGACATGCACCTGAGGGAGCAGCTGGTGACAGAGCAGCAACACCAACTGATATCAGGAGGCACCCGGTTGATATCAGGAGGCACCCGGTTGAGCAGCAACACCAACTGATATCAGGAGGCACCCGGCTGGCCTGCTTGCAGCGTACGTGTGATGCCTGCAAGGATAGGAAGGTGGGCGTGAAGGTGGGGTGTGAGGGTGTGCAGCTGCAGTACCGTCAGTTCAATAAGCTGGACAATGGGCAAGGCGTAGAGTTGGCCACAGTCCAAACCACGTTGGGTAACTTGGTGTCTGGCCTGAATGAGCTCATGCAGAAGCAGTTGTGGCATCAATACCTTGCCAAGCATCAGCGTGCCACCTTTAGGGAGCACTGTGCCGCTGTGCAGAACACACCGGGGCTTGTTGTCGTGTCGTGTGACTGGTCAGAGAAGCTCACCATCCACCAAGACATAGCATGTCAAGGAGCATATTGGAAGCAGAGGACCATGTCAGTATTCGTGGCATGTGCACACTACCAGGACATGGCTGGCAACTACAGGGAGGAGTCAGTGTTTGTGAGTGCTGACAAGTGTGACCAGTCTGCTGAGGCTTCCACCACAGCCCTTGTGCAAGTGATTGAGTGTTTGCTGCAAGGCAGGAGGCACCCGGATGGCATCTTGGGTGTGGCCAGCAACCTGGATGGGGCAAGGGGATCCAGGGCCAGCAACCTGGATGGGGCGCAGGGGTGGGTGGGCAAGATGGACATGAGGCAGTTGTGTTTGTGGTCAGATGGTTGTGCATCACAGTTTAAGGGGGCCAAGGCCATTAGGTTGCATTGGCACCTAGCTAAGAGGGAGTGGAGGGAGCAGATGTTAGTGCATCTTGAACTCGTGGGAAAAGTGTGTGGGGCTGCTGTGCTGACAGATTGGGCAAACAAGCATTTTGCTGTGCCATGCCATGCACAAGACACCAGTGCCAGCCACCGGCAACGTGGTCACATTATGTTTCGGCGCTACCTGGTGCTGGACGACGCTAGGCAAGCAGCTGTATGCAGCATGCCTGAGGCTGATGTGGAGCGCATGCATGATAATGTGGTGGGGTGCAGGGCGATGCACCGCATGGTGTTCACAGCTGACAGGGAGCAGCCTCAATGGGCCATGGCTGGTTGTGCATGCAGCACGTGCATGAGGGTGCCATGCCTGCCGTGCATGAAGCCTGACACCACCACCCCACTTAAGCCCATGCCCATGTTCCAAGACACAGTCATGGAGGTGAGGGAAGACGAAGAGTGTTACGCATTGTTGATGTGGTTCCATCCCGATTTGATGCATGATGAGGTGTGCTTTGGCAAACTGACCAACACACACTGTGCACGATATCGCATGCACATGGGGTGGAAGAGGCAAGAGGAACGTCGGGAATTGCGTCGTTTGGTGTTGAGGGAGCTCAGAAGTGAGGAGCTGGAGGCTGAATATATGGCTGAAAATGAGGCTGAATATGAGGCTGAATACGAGGCTGAATATGAGGCGAACGGTTAATGTGGCTATGTGGTGTAAGATGCACGGGGGTCTACTTTGGAGCATCACAGACGGCCCACGGATGAAGACAACGCGATTCTGGTTTCCAGACATGTCAAGAACCCACACAAGGAAACGCACAAAACTGGCAGTTCATCATTCGACGTCCTGGTTGGACAGTTATGGCGGCCGGAAAAGTGCCCATTTGGAGGAAGTTTGACATGGGGTGACGCGACACGAGTTGCACGCTGCTCGGGTGCAGGGACAGGCCACAAGCCGTACAATCACTCTAATACATCTCACCAGCACTAGCACTAGCACTAGAACACATGTCAGGGGGGGTCCTGCGCCCGACAAAATTTCAAAAAAAAAATCCCCGTCCATGTCGCTGGGCCGCTGAGCGCGATAGCTGTTTGCCGAGCACAGCCCCATTAAGCAGGCTGTCCCCGGCACAACGCGACCCAATCTTCCAGCACCCCCGCCCGCCCCGGCACAGATGCACATCAGCCCGAGCATTTCGCTAGCTTCGCCTTGATGAGCTTCACCGCCCTTCGCAGGAATCGTTGAAAAACTCTTAAAGACCAGAAAGATTTTATCAGGGGTGCAGCCAATGGCGGGGGTGACCCCTTGTGTCGTTACGAATAGCGTGTTGTTTTAACATTGAATGTCGCCTTGGCTGGGTACTGGCGGCAGGGTCCACGATGCATGCACCGAACGCGTTGATTCTTTGCAGTGCAATGCTTACCAAGCTGCTTTGCAACAGCAAGTCGCCACTATCCCGCAGCACGCCACTTTGCTCATAAAGGGCTCGAGTTGAGACGTACACGGGCTTTTCAGTAAAGCACTCCGATGACTGGCTGGTCTTGAGCCTCGGGTAGCAAACTACGACGCGCTAAACGCTGGGGTGCAAGGAGCTCAGCTTGCGATGGCCTGAATGAGATATGCGCAGTGAAAAGTGTTCTCAGGACGTGTAACAGCTGTCGGGCACTGTGTTTCTGGTTCGCAGCACCCGCAGTGTGCAGACGCGGTCCATTTGCTACTATCAGGAGGCTTGAAGGGCAGCTGCAATAGCGATGTCATGCTGAGTATAGTGGTGTGCTCCGGGTCTCTTGCGGTGCACAGTACAGTCCTACCCTAGTTCTAGCCATCCAAAAAATCGAAAGTTTGAAAATCCCCTCGCCGCCCCGTTGTCCCCGAACCCTCGGCGGACACTACAATTCGTTTCAGGGAGACAGCACAGACTTCAGCTGCCTGACCGCAGCAGTGGGGCTTGACCGCTTCAGGGGTTTACAGATCGCTTGCACACGCGAGCCCGGCCCGCTTGCCAGACTAGCACTTGCAGGGCAGGAAGGGACTTTTACCCGCAACGATGCCAAGGGCGCGTGATGAGCCTGGCGAGTTTCAAGAGCCGTCGCCAGTTTTAGCTTCGCTCGCTGTCAACGGTACCAGGGCAGAGTTACGGCGGGTAAGTGCCCCTCTTCATGTAAAGTGCTGATGCTACCCAATGTCCTGGCGCGCCTGAACGCCAAAGGGCAATGGAGCCGGGCGAAGTGGGGCGCCCCCGAGTAGTGAAGTTACCAATGCAATAGCCAGAGCATCACCACGAATGACTGCGGCGCGATTTCGGCATATGAAAGGATGGAAGGTCGCTTGAATGGCACGGGCGACCTGCGTCACTTGGCCGCTGGACGCCGCCTGTATGCGAATGTCAATGTCCGGCTCCTGACACACTGAATGTCGCTGTTTGTGGAACGGGTTGTGAACGCATGTTGTGCGACTGCCTGCGCGGCTGGTCAGGTGTACCACCTGCCGCGAGAGCAAGCAGCTGAGGAATTGCACATTAGCCTTGCACACCTCAAGCGCACTTGCCAGCAGCTTGGTGTTGTGAGGTGAGCATGGTTGAGACAAGGTGTGTAATGCAGAGGTCCTTCGTGACCTGCATGCTCCCTGCTGCCACCACATGGGCTCTAATTACAATTCTGACAAGACTGGAAAAATAACAAGCTTGGAATGACATGTGCTTGCTGCTTCAGGTGGCCTTACAGGAAGCTGGACAGCCTGTACCAGCTCCGCTCATACCTTGAGAAGCAGCCCAGGCCCAATGCAGCCCTCCAGCGGGTGAGGACAGGCTGCTGCCAATACCCAGAAATCTACACACACACCTTGCCTGGCCTACATGGCCCTGCCCACCTGCCACCTGCACTGGCACCTCCCTGCTGTGGCAGCAGCACTGCTGATGACATGGGCAATGTGTGTTTAGACAACATCAGACTTACCTTGACCTCAGCATGTGTGTGCACTGGCACTGGCAGCACTCCCTTTCTTTGCATGGTGCAGTTGGGAGGTGCACAAGCAGGCCCATGATGCGTCAGAGCAGTTACCCATCAGCCTCGCAGACTTAGAGTTTGAGAGGAACGGAAGCGCACTCAACACCATGACAGTGCACCACAGCAACTGCCCTCACACTCTCATCTAGGTTTACCATGGGCCCTCCCATGTCCACCCATGCAGCTTTTGCCATGTCTATTGCAGTGTTGACTATGCACAGCTCTACCCAGCCTCCCTTCCCTTACTGTTGTCCCCACCCCACCCCTAGGGTCCTCATCACAGCCAGCAGTGCAAAGACAGCAAGTGTGACGCCTTACACTTGCAACGGACCTCCGCACACATCTTGACACACGGCAACCTTAAGTACCACATCCTTGTCCTGTTTGCAGGCCCATCTGCGCGCAATTGAGCTGGAGCTGCAGCGCATATACAACGACCCCAACCATGAGATTGGCGCTGACCTAATGGCCCTGCGGCGTCACTGCTGGAAGCAGGCCCAGAGGATCAAGAACCGCGCCAGCTGCAGCAGCCTCGCCTCCGCCTCCGCCTCCGCCTTGCAGAGCCCAGCTTCCCCCAGCAGCCAGCAGTCCTCAGGCAGCAGGCAGCGCCCCACCTCTGTCACTCCTGGCAGGCGCTGGGCTGTTCCTGGCGCCCGTGCTGAGCTTGTCAGCGTTGATTACAGCGGCTCCCTGCACTGTCCAGGTGTTGCCCAGCTGGAGCCTCTGAGAACAGCCAGCTTCTCAGCAGGCACTGTTCGGGGGCAGGGGGTCAAGGTCGAAACTGATGCTGGCCAGAGAGAATGGGGCTTCGCGAATGTCAAGAGTGAGGCGTCAGATTCCGGCAGCGGCGAAGCTCAGGAGCAGGCTCGCGTGATGCACGAAGCCGTCTTACCATGCCGCACCAGCGTCAAGCGTAGCTCAGTCGATCACCTGCCAGTGCAACGTCGCAGCCGTTCCGGGCTGCGCAACCACACATCGCTCAAGACAGAGGACAACGAGGTTCGCCGTCAGCTTACGCGCGCTTTTCAAGGATTCGACCCACGTGATGACGCCTCAGAGGGGCAGGGCGCAGCATCAGCACCCTTGCCTAGCGTCACGTCCCTGGTTGCGCAGCATGCCGGAGTAGAGAGCACACAGAGCACACAGAGCAGCAAGCGTGACGTCGACGGAGGGTTGTTCGGCAGCACGCCGGGCCGAGGCAGCAGCTTTGGGGCAAGCACGGCGCATTTTCCGGACAGGTCGAACCGCAGGCCCTCTCAGCTGGCAGGCGTGCGCTCCTTTGGCGCGGAAGCTGGTACACTGCACTCACTGCCCACCTCGACATGTGCTGCCCGCATGGCCATCAGGGATGCCTTGCTGCCCAACCACGGCCACCGCAGTGGTCTTACTGGCTGGGAAGATGAGAAGCGCTGGCATAGCAGCTACCCACCTTCCCCTGTGCTGCCCACCTTTGGCTCCCTGCCCTCCTCCATGGGGCACTTCTCAGCTGCAGGGCCCTCGACCCCTACACAGCAGCGCCCCAGCCTGCTGGCAGCGCCGCTGGGCCATGCCTCTATGTCTGGCTCGTACCCTGCAGCTGGCATGCAGGGACCCCACAGCCATTGTGTGGAGGAGGCGCGGGTGCCATCCCCTGCAGCTGGCAGCAGCCGCCTGGAGCCCCACATGGGTGACACACTGGGGGTGGTAGACAGTGGCCTGCCAAACACCCACAGCTTCACCAGGGCTGGGCCAACAGGCGCCAGGCTCCCAGCGGCCAACCCTTTTGGCGCCCTGCCGCCGCTGGCTTTGCAGCCTCTTCCCTGTCCACCTCCCGCCTGGCTGCTGGCAGCTGACAGCAGCCACTTGGAACCCACGCCGAGGCCAGACATCGGCAACGGTGGTGTTGGCAGCGAGTGGGCTGGCTACCATGACCACGACTTCATGCTGCAAGTACCTGATGATTTCATGCAGGACGCCGACTGCATGGACATGGACCTGTGTGGTGGGATGGGTGCGCTGGAGGCTGATGCTGACAGCTGCCTTGTGGACGTGGCAGGGTGTGTTACCGGGATGGGTCAGGACCCGCTGCCATGGTGGCCAGTTTCTCTAGAGCTGCAAGAGGACTTGCAGGCTATGCTGCGTGCAGAGGGGCAGTTCCCATGTTGATTTGATAAAGGGCGCATGGTTAGCATGCAGTGATAAGCGTGCGTTGAGCTGAAGTCATCCAGCTTCCAGGATATGCAGGAATTGCCTAGCCAGGAGACAGGACACAGGGTGTGAGGTCAGCGTGGATGGTGCCCGCTAACACCGCATCGCCTAGACAGGCAACAGACAGGCCATGACATGGGCAGGCAGCAGGAACAGACATCATGAGGGGGGTATAGGCAGCTGAAGGCAGGTGCATATGCCAGATGCAGGTGACACAGTGAACAAGGATAGCGCGGCAGGAGTGGTGACAGGCTATGGGGCGCTGTAGTGGCGCTTCACAGGGATCAGACAGCAGTGGTCTGGATGCAGCAGGAGGTGCAGGCGCAGCAGGGGCAGGGGCGGTATGAGGAGGTGCCCTCATGATAAAGAGGTGGCTGGGTGATGGCCAGGCCATGGACAGAACCGACAGGATGAAGGGTGTGGATGATGATTTGCTGGGATGAAGCAGGCTGACAGGCATTCCTGGGGCCTCTGCTGGTGGGTATGTGGGTGGGTGGGCATGTGGGTAGGTGAGTGAGTGACTGGTTGCATAGGCAGAAGGGCCAGCACATGCGCATGTTGCCTACTAGCATGTCTGTTGCAGAGCTGTGGTGGGGTGGGGTGCGCCGTGCCAGCAGCACAGCAGCAATGACATCACTGTCAGTGGGCGGCTGCCTGTCATGGCTTACTCGTAGCAATGCGAGGAGTCAGGCACTGCTGGGTGCGCCGGCCATATTAAGCCAGGCTGCACATGCAGTGTGCACCGTGTTTAGCATGCGATGCCTCCCCAACCCAGCTGTTTCTACACTGCCCATAGTTGCTTATGCGATCTGATGTCTTCTTACGCTGCATAGTGCTCACAATGAGCAAATGACAACAAGGGATGTGCGCGAGGCTGGGCGTGATATGAGCAGGGGTGTGTTTCGTGACACAGGCCACCTCTGTGTTTTGATGATCCAGCTGCATGATCAAGCCACAGCAATGTGACAGGCAAGTAGCACGCATGGCAGTTCAGCCTTGTGCTCGGCCGTAGTGTACCCTGGCATTGTGCAAGGATAGCTTGTATAACAAGGTTGAATGGTAGTAGTGAATTGTAGTGGGGGGAACGCCGAGGCTGCAGCCGATGAATGCAGTGCCACCTGCAAAACTCATGATTTGGTGGGTTCAATAACAGCATTTTTTTATCCAAACCTGAAGATTGCACTCTTTTTTTGTGAAGATGCATGGGGGAACGGGCATAATGGAGTGCGAGACTGTCATGCTGGCTTGCATGTTTTGTCTTGCACCTGATGGTGATAAGAGCAAGCCGCTGGCTATCTTGCGTGAATAATGCTGCGCACACGCTGCATAGCCTATGTATTGCAACTGTAAACAACGCGGTGACAATTTGTTGGGGTGGTGTAAAATCTTGCGCACGCTATACATATAGCTTCTACACAGTTTCTACACAGCTTCTCGGGCAGTTTTCATTGCCAAATGCCGACGTCGTAATGTCAATGCGTGGACACGAAGGTCACGGCACAAAGATGGTGGCAAGGCGAAGAAACAGGCCATAATGTAAATCATTCCTCACACTGTAGGCTATACCCTGTGAACAGGGTCTTTCAAAGCAGCGTACATCCTGTTTGCCATTGCAAGCTGATGCGTGTAGGGAGCGCAACCTAGGCAATCTAGCCTAGATCTAGGGCCTATTCCTAAGTTTTTAGCAATTCAAATGCTCCATTTGCTCTCAACCGTTGCACTTTTTGGCCGTGTGCAAATCTGGCTGGCGCGATGCGCGTTTTGACCCCATACGATTCTCCTTCACACCTGTAGCTGCTGGGGGAGCGTCTCAGCAGCGCCAATGGACGACCCTTGGCGACGCAACCGTCGGACCCAACCGCCGAGCATTTCATATTTGCTAACACCGGCCCTATTCGCGACTTTTTTGGTATTCTCTTTTTCTCTGCTTCTCTGCGGTTGTGGCGGTTGGGGGCAACCACCCGTGGCCTGCTGTGCCTGCGACTGCGGCTGCGACTGCGACTGCGGCTGCGGCTGGTCTTGAAACTCTAGGACCGATGGGAGGCTCGCGGAGCGAGCTTGGCGGGTTGAAACTTGATTGTACTTGCGGCTTGATAACAGGCACTAGAACTAGAACTTAGCACTAGAACAATCGATAGTGAGCAACTGAGGTGTGTCCGCGATCGCTTGCCCCGCCATGGTCTCACGCTTGCCAATAGACGCACTTTACTTGCAGCTGCCGTTGTGATGAACGTTACGGTTCACTTTGTAGAGAGTACTTGCTTGAAGATAACCAACCCCATGTTTCAGACATCCGCCATGCCATGCCATGCAGCCACGCCTACAGACGCCAACGCCCGTGCAGTAGGGCGCGACTGTTAATATTAACAGCCTGATGTTTTGGACCTTTAACTACCTTAACAAAACCTTAACAAAAACCTTAACAAACCCTTGGCATTTACGAAACAGAACGCTTACGCTCTCGCTCTCGTCGGCATCCCAATCATTGGCTGCTTCTCCTTCCATCACAGCAAGAGCGGGGCAGAAAGAGAGCCGGGCGGGGCCAGGCGGCTGTGTTAAGGTTGTGTTAAGACTATTAACCTTAACAAGGTCCGGTCGCGCCCTACCGTGCAGCCAGACCGTACCTCATGGCACACCGTAGTTTAGCACACCGATCATGGCACACCGTAGTTTAGCACGGCGTAGTTTAGCACACCGTAGTTTAGCTCCGTAGTTTAGCACACGCGCACACTCCTTTATTTTATTTCCCATGGAACGCTGCTGATGCTGGAGTGCCGCCGGATCAAAGCCTACAGATGCGAACCCCCGTGCAGCCAGCTCGGTGAGGTCGGACATCGGGAGTATCTCAACGACCCAACCCCCGAGCAAGTTCAAGTTTACTCGGGTCGTTTTCTAGGGGCCTGAATAAAGTTTGAACTTTCTCCGCGGCGAGAGTGACGGCTTCTAACAGCGTGTATTTGCAACGTTGAGACAGAAGCTGGTACACAGGAGAATCGTGTATGGTTAACACTCGCATCGGTGCAGCCAGTCGGCGGGGCGGCCAAAAAGTGCAGCGGTTGGGGAGAAAACAGAAAATAGAATACTGAAAAAGTCGCGAATAGGGCCACCAGCAAACTTGAAATGCTCGGAGGTTCAGCGGTTGAGTCAAGAGAGTCTGGCACTGCGGGTATGGACTCGCTGCTGGAGCAGGCTCAAGCCCTGGCAGCTCTCAGGCTCGCGACACGGCTCGCGAAACAGGCCCAGCTGGTGTGTGCTAGGTAAGGGTGCTATGCATCCATGGGTGGTGATGCTCTGTATAGGCCAGGCTGTGTTTTAACTGTGCTAGGGGCAGGTTGGCTGCAGTAAGAGAGTTATGTTGGCTATGCTCTGCAAGGCTACGCTCTCCGCGTTGTACAGAGTGCAATGCAACTCAACTAGGAGCAGGTTGTGTCAGGCTGCACTACTGGCTACCCCTCCCATTGAACCACCAACCCCCCTAACGATAAGGGACAACGGCTTTTCCGGACTCATCTCTGCACGGGTTTACACGCGGATTGAAGCGTCGGAATGCGGCCGCGCTGAGGCAAGCGCCGAGCTGGTCGGGCATGTTGCCGGGTATCCGACCCTACCGAGCCTGCGGACTTGATGTACGCTGACCCAGTATCTGTGAGTCCCTCATTGACGCGGTGAATAGTGCGCGATGTGCGAGGAGCCCGACCCCATGTCCAACATCGTGACCAACATGCGCTGGCTCAGGGGCTCTGAAACTTGGAGGAGACCACAGTAGGAGCACAGCAGTGGCAACTGCACCGATCCCTTGTTTACTAGGCTCCAAGAGGTGGGCTAAACCCTCCATGCTGCCCCACTATGCTGATGCCAGTCTGGCAACCATCGAAGTGAATCGAAGTCTCCAGCCCTGCGTCACTAGCTAGGGAACTCAACTGTGGACCACCTGCCAAGTTCTCATCTCTTATCAAGATTTATCAAGAGGGGTTTTAGAAGCTGGCGTGTGCACATGCCTGCAGGTATGGGCTTGTACTCCAAATCCCACCCCTACAGACGGAAGGGGGGCCATGCTGCCCGCTGTGCGTGTTGTACGAAGTCTACGCTAGCTGGCAGCACTGGCTGGGTGGAAATTCATGTGGAGGGGGAGGCAGCTTCTTACAGATCCGGATGCAATCACACAGCCATTGGCCAGGTCACAGCCATGATGTCTGAAGTCATCAGGGCTTGCAGCAACCTGGAGCCTCAACAGGTTCCACTGGCCCACAGAGCATGTGCTGAGGCTGCTGCAGCTGCGCATGCTGTGTGCCAGCGGCTGCGGGGGCAGGAGCCAGCCAGCCAGCTCCAGCCCATGCCCCGTCTCAGCTCCACACCCACGCAAGCACCTGCACAGCCTGGGCCAGCCCATGCGCCCTGCCCCCACCATCTCCCAGACCAACCACCCTCGCACCCATCACAGGTGCAACAAGCCATGCAGCAGTGTCCCACCACAAAACAGAGGGTGGCATGCTTACTGCTCGATAGAGTGCAGCTGCTCATGGACTCCGGCACGTGTGGCAAGAAGGGGGGCCAGCACACAGATGACGTGACAGCAAGGAGAGTTCTGGCACGCTTGGTGCCTCCAGAATTGCTAGAGCAGCAGCTTGTCAGTGCATTTGCTCAACAAACTGGCCTGGACCGCCACTGGGTGTCAGAGGCAGCGCGACAGAATCTAGAGCAGCGTGCAAGCATTCAGGACCGGGCAGATAGTCTCCGGCACTTCGCCGCTGTCAGAGCCCCTGACAACAGGGGCCACCAGGGCATCAGCCAGGCAGTGTTCGACTACATTCGCCACTACTACCAAGAGTGCTGCCCCCCCTGTTGCTGAGGAGGACGTCGAATTCCTCACCGCAGCTGCCTCTCCCTTCATTGACCCAATTGGGGAATTTGAGCAGCAGGCACATAGGTGGCAAGCGGAGCAAGAGCGTCAGCCTTGGCTGGCCCCCCCACCCTTCTCCCCCACCCTTCCCCCACCCTTCCCCACCCCTCCACCACAGCGGATCAGCACCCATTCTCCACCCTTCCACCCTTCTCCCCCACCCTTTCCCCACCCTTCCCCACCCTCCCGCCCTTCCACCCTTCCCCCACCCTTCTCCCCTCCTCTCTCCCCTCCTGGCCTTCCGCCTGTCCTGCTGCCTTCACCCCCTCCCCTCCCTCCCCCCTCCCCCCTCCCCGTCCCACCACCTCCCAGCAAACCCCAACCCTTGAGCGCCACAGCTATGCGGCAGTTGTTCCGGTGTCCTTGTGAGCTTGGCCAGCAGCCTAGCCTTGCCTGCTCTTTGCGCACATGCCTCCATTGCAAGTCGCGCAGGCTACAGCTGCAGCCGGATGCAGTTGGCAGCGTCATGCTCACTGTGCGTCAGTATGGAAAGCCATCATCAGCTGTAGGCAGCCGGCTGGTTGAGCTGCTGTGCATGAGGGTGAGCTTGAGTGATGCTGTTGGCATGCTTAACAAGCAGATGCCAGAGTACATCAAGCACCACCGGTTGGCACATCACCAGCTGCAGGTTTTCCGTGAGCACCGTGAGGCCGTCAAGGCAGGCAAGGATGGCAAGGTGGTTATTTCATGTGATTGGTCAGAGAAGCTGACTGTTGAGCGCAGCGTTGAGATCATGTCAGAGCACTGGCATGCAGCGCAGATAGGCATTCTCGTTGCGTGTGCATACTTCAAGAACAAAGAGGGGGCCTACTATGAGCAGACAGTGTATGTGATGACAGATGGGAAGGAGCAGTCGGCAGCCATTACCCAAGCAGCAGTGAACCAGGTGGTGTGTTATTTGCTGGCAGAGCATGACATGGACATGAGGCAGTTATATATGTGGTCTGATGGGTGTGCAGGGCAGTTCAAGGGCGCCCCAGCCATGCGACAGCATTGGGGTATGGCACAGAGGTTCAGCGTGCCAGTGTGGTGGAGCTATGGGGCTACAGCTCACTTTAAGGGCAGGCATGATTCAGAGGGAGGGGTGGTGAAGCAGTGGTTGAGGGGTGAGATCCTGGCTGATCGTGTTGGGAAGTGCAATGCATTGGGGTTTGTACAACATTGCAATGCATATCACAAGGCAGCTACTGCTGCTGACCCCAGCAAGGCTCACCGTGCACGAGCAAGTGTGGGTCATCGGTGGTGTTTGGAGCTGAGCACACAGGAGGTAGGGCTTTGCAGTGCTCCACAACGGGATGCACATGCCTTTGCATCATCCATCCCCGGCTCTATGAGCATGCACAGCTGCTTCTTTCCTGCTGCAGGGATCCAGGTTGAGTGGTCACAGACTGCATGTGCATGTGCCCAATGCATGACCCCCGCACCAAGGGGTGTGTGCATGAGGCCCTCCATCACAAAGCCCTTTGTAGCCATGCCCATGTTCGATCAGAAGAGGGATGACAAGCACTGGGACGATGAGTGCCTCACCCTTCTGTGCTCATTTGCACCAGATAGCGTGAAGCAGCTGTGCACCTTGGGCAAGAAGCTGAGCGTGAAAATGTTAAACGAGTATTGCAAGGCAGTGGGGTTGTATGTGCCAGCCAACACCTTGCGTGCTGACCTACGGTACATGGTACTGGAGCATCTCAATGGGCAGGCAGAGTGGGGTTGAGCTGGCTGTGTAAGGTGACGTTGAGAAATCTGGGCTCCATGCGTAAAGTGTACCGCAGTGTACCGCAGCGGAGAACTCTGCATCCCGCGTTGTGGGTGTTGTTAGGCAGCACTTGAAAGGCCCATCGCGCAGAGCGGAACCGTTCGCGTGCCTCGCAGACTGCCGGTCACCGTGGGTGCCAGCAGCTCGGGCGCGCAGACGCAAGCGCGGCGCAGAGATAAGGCATTTCGCGTTAAAATGACAACTCAACTCTCACCAGGCACGCCGCAAAGTCAAATGTCCCTTACGTGGTGGTTCAATGGGAGGGGTGACCTACTGAGATACAGTTTGCACGTAATTGAGATTAATTGAGATACAGTTTGCACGTAACTGCACTATCCTCCCGTCTCGCCTAGTGGTAGTCATAGTGATGTGGAAGTGCAATTGATGTCGGAATTGAACCAGGCTGCGAGCTCATCATTGTAAAGGCTACCGACAGTGTAATGCGGTGCGGTGCAATGCACTTGTGCAAGGCAGGCTGCAAGTCAGACCCTCCGCACCAGCGGGACTAGCATTCTCCGCAAAGCGGGCAAAGCAATGCGGCAGAAACCACTCTGCTGCGAGTCCACAAGCAAGCACTCTGCTGTGAGTCTCCGCTGTTGGAGATGCGGGTAGGTACTGTCCTCGCTGCTTTCAGCCAAGCAGGCAGGAGCAGGTGCCAGGCATAGGGCGGAGACGGTTACTCTCAACTCCCTAGCCGCCGAGAATCCGAGCAAATGAGCAAAAAATAAATTTGGGAATAGGCCCGAGGTGTGTCCTCCTCCTCCTGCACCGGCATGGCCTCACTCGCAAGAGTTAACGCGCCGCTTGCCAGTAGACGCACTAACCCACCCTAACCCTGAAAGAGTACTTGCATGAAGATTACCAACCCCATGTTGGTGCCTCCTGAATCTGCAACCGGTCACCCCCGCCATTGGCGGACCCCCCATGGCTCAAGAGATAATATCTCTCTCGTTTCTGCACAGAAAAGGCCGCCGATTCGTGCGATGACTTGTTTATGGCCTGACTAGAGTGCAGCCAACCCCTGCGGTTTGCCGAGTGGCTGGCCCCCAACACGCGACGTATTCTGGCGCCACGCAGACCCTCTAAGCAACCTCTGTAGGCAGCCTAGATCCAACTCGGCGTGAATGGCGCAACCTGACTAGACATGGCAACTTTTCAGGTTAGCACGCAACAGTGTTGCAACGTCCCAGCACGCATCGTGACCCTCTCCCTAGCACACCTGCTGCTGCCCACCATCCACTAGCACACCTGCTGCTGTACACCATCCACCAGCCTCATAGTCTGCTGCTGCTGCTGCTGCTGCTGCTGCTGCTGCTGCTGCTGCTGCTGCTGCTGCTGCTGCTGCTGCTGCTGCTGCTGCTGCTGCTGCTGCTGCTGCTGCTGCTGCAGCTGCTGCTGCTGCTGCTGCTGCTGTTAGAAAGCTTGCCCTCCCGGTGCAATTGATTTAAGGCACCGGGATAGTAGGGCGTGTACCAGCGGCCTAGCCGTAGAGTGTACGAGTGTGACTGCTTGATATAGAGCAGTTGCCAGGCAGAGAACGGCACCCTGAACTGGTGTCGTCGTCTGCCCGTGCAATCTTAACAGGTAGGCGCGTGCTATGCGCCAGCTTGTTATGGCAGATCTGTGTAAAACCCTGAACTGGTGTCGTCGTCTGCCCGTGCAATCTTAACAGGTTATGGGCCCACGCGCTGACGCGTGTTAAGACGCCAGTAAGTTGCTGGCTAGGGTTCGTGTGGTTGACCTCCCAGTCGATCAGCGATGGCAACTTCTCCTTCAGCCTCTGGCAATCAAGCCACCATTCTCGATGACGACAACTGGCCAATTTGGAGCATCCGCACCGAAGGCCTGCTGGTCGAAGCAGGCCTCTGGTCCGTAGTCGACGACGGCGTCACCCCCTTACCCACCGCGCCAGCACCTAACGCCACTCAGGAGGAGCGGGCAGCGTATGCTGTCGAGCTAGCCCGATCTCGCGCAGACAGCGCGCTGGATCGCAAAGCTAAAGCATTTATCCAGCGGCACGTCTCCAACCTCCACATCTTCACTGTCAAGTCTGCAGACTCAGCGCAAGACGCCTGGGAAACCCTTGAATCCCAGTTCACCGAATCGTCAGTCGCGCGACAGTCGCAGCTTCAACAGCAACTCAGCCTCCTGCGCATGGACCCTGGCGAGTCAGTAGCGCGCTTCTACGCGCGTTTGCAGCAGCTGCTAACAGAGCTGGAAGCTTGCAACTGTGAGACCTCCGAATCCACAGTGGTACTCGCCATTCTCGCAGCCCTACCGCCTGAGTATGAAAGCACAGTCGAAAGGCTGCGCTATGATCAGACCAACGCCGACCTGAAAGTCGAGCGCATCAAGCGGGTGCTGCTGACCAAGGAAGCCGACCTCCTCAGCAAGCAGATGCAGCAGCAACTCAGCACCTCCTCATCCTCTCTCTGGTCCTACTCCTCCCCTTCTGAAAGCAGGGGGGCTGGTAGTTCAGGCGGACAGGGGGGCAGGGGCAGGCCACCCCAGCAGACTCGTGAACAGCAGAACGCAGCACAGCAGCAGCAGCCCAGAGCACAGTCACCTGACAGGTCCACCAGGGATGTCAGCTCACATGCTCACCTGACCTGCAACTACTGTGCTAAGCCAGGCCACATCATGTCTGAATGCTTCACCTTTGACAGGGATCAGCGCAACCGCATGAAAACCCTGTTCAGCAACCCTGTCAGACCCAGCAGCCCAGGCAGACGTCCCAGTCCAGGCAGAAGCTCCAGCCCAGCCAGGACATCCAGCCCCAGCAGAGGCAGGGCCCGTACCCCTGGCAGGGCAGCAACTCAGAGCCCATCCAGGGGAGCCAGCCTGTTCACCTGCTCCACTGCTGCTGCTGCTGACGATGATGATGATGATGATGATCTTGATGATGTCCTCATGCAGATGGTGCAGCCCAGACTGAACTTCAACAGCGACCTGTACAGCCCCTTCTGCATTGACTCAGGTGCCTCACAGCATATCCTGAAAGACCTGCAGTTCTTCTACAACTACACAGCCTTTGCGCCAGACAAACACAGGCCTGTGAGACTGGCAGCTGCAGGCCACAGGGTCTGGGCAGTTGGGTCAGGCAGTGTGTTCCTCAGCACCAAGCGTGGCTCCTGGTTCCTCAGCCATGCCTTATATGTTCCTGACAGCAAGCAGAACTTCATCTCAGTGGCAGCTGCAACAAAGGAAGGCTGCAGTTTTCTGTTCCGTGAAGATCTGTGCCAGATCAGCAGCAACCAGTTTGGCAGCATGTTCAGAGTGAACGCACACAAGATAAGGAACTCCTACATCCTGGCAGCTGTCCCCATGCCAGATGGCCCAGACACAGACTCTGAGCAGCAGCAGGGTGCTAAGCTGTACAACGTCCGTCAATCTGAGCTGCAGCCTGACCCCAGGGTAAAGCTGGAGCTCCTGACCAACGTGGCTGCGCCCTCTGCCAACAGCGCCACCTCCAACTCTCCTCAGGTGTGGCACCAACGCTTGTGTCATACCTCCTATGATGCTCTAGCACGCATGCAGTCAGCAGGCATGGTGTCAGGAGTACCTGTCACAGCTGCACAATTCCGAGCAGCTGCCTCAGATCCAGCCGTGTGTGTGGGATGTGTCAAGGGCAAACAGCACAAGAATGTTGCATTTGCAGGACCACCCCCCAATGCAGCACCAGTGACAGCTCCCCTAGGGCTGATCCACATGGATGTCTGTGGCCCCATGCATGCCAGAGCCAGAGACGGCAGCCTGTATGTGGCTACTTTCCTTGATGAACACACCAAGCTGTCTGTGTGTGTGCCCATCAGCAGCAAAGCTCAGGTGCCAGACACAGTCAGGACAGTCATTGAAGAGCTTGAGACCCAGTCAGGTTACCGCTGCAAGGCCATCCGAACAGACAATGGCACAGAATATGTCAACAGCCGGATGAGAGAGTACTGTGCCAGCAAGGGCATAGTACACCAGCACTCAGCCCCCTATAGCCCCCAGCAGAACGGTGCAGCTGAACGCCTGAACAGAACCATCTTTGAGAAAGCTCGCAGCATCATCCACTCAGCTGACATCTCACTCAGCTTCTGGGCACATGCTGTCAAGTTTGCCAATCATGTCAGATGCCTGCTACCTGTGTCAGGCCAGCCGCTTACACCTTGGGAGGCCTTCTACGGTGTCAAGCCTGATCTGTCAGGTCTCAGAGTGTTTGGCTGCAGAGTCTGGCTCCATGTTCCTGATCACCAGCGCAGCAAGCTACAGTCCAAGTCAGTTGAGGGTCTGTTCTTGGGCTATGAGCCTGGCTCTAAGGCCTACAAGGTCTTGGTCAACGGCAGAGAGACCTGCAGCAAAGACATAGTGTTTGACGAACTGTCTGTCCTGTAGCCTGCTCGCCAGCAAGACCAGCCAGCCCAGCCAGTATTTCTCTTACCCCTCCCACCCAGCCCATGCTCCCCCGCTGAGCCACTGACCCCAGTAGCTCCTGCTGAGGGGGGCAACAATCTGCAGCAGACCAGCAGCAGTAGCTCTGAGGACAGTGGGAGCAGCAGCAGCATCAGCAGGCCAGGCAGCAGTGCACAGCGACCACAGTCCAGACCTCTGGAAAGCATAGGTGCACATCAGGACAGCAGCAGCTCAGACTCTCCACCCAGTGAGCAAGAACCCGGCGAGCATGTCAGCCTCACTGCCAGATATGAGCCAGGCTCCCACATGTGGCACCAACAGCAACTAGAGCTCATCAGCAGACTACCCAGACCAGGAATAGGCAGATTCAGCCTTCGCTCTATGCCTCTAGCCAGGGAGACAATGGGAGCACAACCAGCAGCACCAGCTGCAGCACCAGCAGCAGCAAGACCAGCAGCACCAGCTGCAGCACCACCAGCAGCACCAGCAGCAGTCAGACCGTCAGCATCAGCTGCAGCACCAACAGCAGCAAGATCGGCAGCACCAGTAACAGCAGCTGCTAGACCAGCATCAGCAGCCAGACCAGGCTTGGCACAGCCTGCGCTCCGTGTTCCTCTGATCCCAGCATCAGCAGCAGCAAGATTGGTAGCACCAGCAGTGCACCCCTTTGCGCCATGCCTGCTGCATCTGACTCACGGCCTGCCTCAACTGAAGCACCTGCTGCACCCGTGCCACGGCGCAACCCATCCAGAGAGAGGCACCTACCTGAGAGGTTCAGGGACTCTGACTTGTTTGCCATGAATGTGTCAGACTCTCCTGTCAATGACACACCCACTGTGGCAGAGGCCCTAGCCGGTCCCATGGCAGACTTGTGGATTGAAGCTATGAATGCTGAGCTGGCCTCCTTGCATGCCAACCAAACATGGTGCCTTGAAGAGCGTCCTGCCAATGCACGTGTGCTGCCCACCAAATGGGTACTCAAAGTAAAGCGTGATGCTGCAGGGAACATTGAGAAGCTGAAGGCCAGGCTAGTGGCAAAGGGGTTCTATCAACAATCAGGTGTGGATGTAGGAGACGTCTATGCACCTGTCAGCAAGCACACCACATTACGCACCCTCCTGGCCAAGGCAGCAGCTGAAAACATGGAGATTCACCAGTTAGACTTTGAGACAGCCTTCCTGAACGGCAAGCTAGAGCCAGGGGAGGTCATCTATGTGCAGCAGCCAGAGGGTTTTGAGGAGGGCAGCACTAACACTGTTTGCCGTCTGCAGAAGGCTCTGTATGGTCTGAGGCAGGCCCCTAGGGCGTGGCATGCCAGGCTGTGTGAGGAGCTGCTGAGCATGGGCTTCAAGGCCTCTGAGGCAGACCCTGCTCTGTTTACCCTGCAGCTGAGCACTGGCATGGTGTACCTGCTAGTGTATGTGGACGACTGCCTTCTGTGCACCCAGCAGGGGGACACCGCAGGCTTGACCTACGTGAAGAAGCAGCTGTCCTCAGCCTTCAAGCTGAAGGACTTGGGTGAGGCCCGGTGGTTCCTAGGAATGCAGCTGACCAGGGATAGGGCTGAGGGCACCATCAAGCTTGACCAGCACAAATTCATCCAGGAGCTGGTCACAGCCAACAGCAAGTCAGCAGCTCACAGCAAGCCTCTGCCCATGGCTCCTGCTGTTAAGCTAGTCAGGGAAGGGGATGCCTTGGACACGACTCTGCATCATTACAGTGCCTTGGTGGGCAGCCTGCTATACCTGACCTGCTGCACACGGCCAGACATTGCTTTTGCTGTGGGCGCCTTGGCCAGGCACATGTCAGCTCCCACCAGTCAGCATTGGGCGGCCGCCTGCAGTGTGCTATGTTATCTGAAGGGCACAGCAGATCAAGGACTCCTGTTTGGTGGTGTGTCAGGGCTGCAGGGATTCTCTGATGCAGACTATGCAGGGGACAAGGACACAGCCAGAAGCACCACTGGGTACATCTTCACTCTGAATGGGGGTGCCATCAGCTGGTCCAGCCGCCTCCAGCCAACTGTGGCTATGTCAACAGCAGAAGCAGAGCATATGGCAGCTTCCAGTGCAGCCAAGGAGGCTCTGTGGCTGCGCAAGCTCATGAGGGATCTGCAGCTACATGCCAGCTGTGTGCACCTGGGCTGTGACAATCAGGCAGCCATTTAGCTTCTGCACAACCCCATGGCCACCTCACGAGCAAAGCATATTGACGTACACCATCACTTTGTCAGAGAGCGCATCAGCAGGGGTGAGGTAGCATTTCACTACTGCCACACCTCCAGCATGCTGGCAGATATCCTCACCAAGCAGCAGCACCTTGGCAGCAGTCCAGTTTAACATGGGCAAGCAAGGATGTGGAGTGTTCAGCTGAACAGGCACAGGTCTTATCCGATCTGAAACAGCCTGTGGTATCCAGCCTGTGATGTTTATCAGGACTGGAGCATGGAAGGTTTCTAGGCACAGGCCTGCATGCCTGTTAACAGCCTGTTAGTCTCAGCATGGTGTGCTTTTGCCATGAATTTAGAGTCTCCCGCAGTTGTTGCTTGGCTCAGGCTTGCATGCCTGCTGACCGCCAGTTGTTTGCTCAAACAGTTGTTGGAAGCGCTAAGTTGTTGCTCTCACCTAGCCAGACCTCTGAGTGGGAGTGTTAGTTGCATACCCTCCCGGTGCAGTTGAGATCAAGCACCGGGATTGTAGGGTGTGCCTGCCAGCGGCCCGGCCGCGATGAGTGCGAGTGTGACTGCCGTATTTAGGGCAGACACCCGGCAGTCGTAGGCACCCTGAACTGGTGTCCGCGTCTGCCCGTGCTCTTCCAACAGGTAGGCGCAAGGTTGCGCAAGGTTGACGCAAGGTTGCGCGCTAGCAGTTGTGGCAGATCAATGTAACTACCCTGAACTGGTGTCCGCGTCTGCCCGTGCTCTTCCAACACAGCTGAGTCGACCAGCGATGGCAACTAATCCCTTGGTTTCTGGCAGTCAAGCCACCATTCTCGACGACGACAACTGGCCAATCTGGAGCATCCGCACAGAAGGCCTGCTGATCGAAGCAGGCCTCTGGTCCGTCGTCGCCGACGGCGTCACCCCCTTACCCACTGCTGCTAAGCTAGCCCGATCTCGCGCAGACAGTGCGCTGGACAGCAAAGCCAAGGCCATTATCCAGCGGCACGTCTCTAACCTCCACATCTTTACTGTCAAGTCCGCAGACTCTGCAGAAGACGCCTGGCAAACCCTCGAATCTCAGTTCACCCAATCGTCGGTCGCGCGACAGTCGCAGCTGCAGCAGCAACTCAGCCTCCTGCGCATGGAACCCGGCGAGTCGGTAGCGCGCTTCTATGCGCGCCTTCAGCAGCTGCTAACACAGCTCGCAGCTGTGAAACCTCTGAGTCCACAGTGGTGCTGGCCATTCTGGCAGCCCTGCCGCTTGAGTATGAGGGCACAGTCGACTATGATCAGACCAGCGTTGCCCTGACTGTTGAGGGCATCAAGCGTGTGCTGCTGCAGAAAGAGGCAGACCTACTCAGCAAGCAGATGCAGCAGCAGCTCAGCACCTCCTCATCCACACTCTGGTCCTACTCCTCCCCTTCTGAGCACAGGGGGGCTGGGAGTTCTAGCGGCCAGGGGGGCAGGGGCAGGAGCAGGGCCCTTCAGCAGCCTCGTGAGCAGCAGACCAGGGCACAGTCTCCTGACAGGTCCTGCAGAGATGCTAGCTCACATGCTCACCTGACCTGCGACTACTGTGCCAAGCCAGGCCACATCATGTCCGAATGTTTCATCTTCGACAGGGATCAGCGCAACCGCATGAAGACCCTGTTCAGCAACCCTGCCAGGCCCAACAGCCCTGGTAGAGGGCCCAACCCAGGCAGGAGCTCCAGCCCAGCCAGGCCATCCAGCCCCAGCAGAGGCAGGACTCAGACTCATGGCAGGGCAGCAGCTCAGAGCTCAAGCAGAAGTGTCTCCCTGTTCACTATTACTGCTGCTGATGATGATGGTGATGATGATGTCCTCATGCAGATGGTGCAGCTCAGACTGAACTTCAACAACGATCTTTACAACCCTTTCTTCATCGACTTAGGCGCATCCCAGCACATCCTGAAGGACCTGCAGTTCTTCTATGACTACAAAGCTTTTACGCCTGACAAGCACAGGCCTGTGAAGCTGGCAGCTGCAGGCCACAGGGTCTGGGCAGTCGGGGCAGGCAGTGTGTTTCTCAGCACCAAGCGAGGCTCCTGGTTCCTCAGCCATGCCCTGTATGTGCCTGACAGCAAGGAGAACTTTATCTCAGCGGCAGCAGCTACAGAAGACGGCAGCAGCTTCCTCTTCCGTGGTGACCTGTGCACCATCAGCAACAATCGTTTTGGCAGCATGCTCAGGGTAAACGCTCACAAGGTCAGGAACTCCTACATTCTGGCTGCTGTCCCCATGCCGGATGGCCCTGACACTGACTCTGAGCAGGAGAAGGGTGCTAAGCTGTACAGCGTCCGTCAGTCTGAGCTGTAGCCAGACAACAGGGTGCAGCTGGAGCCTCTATCCAACGTGCCTGCGCCCTCTGCCAACAGCCACTCGCGCCGATTAAGGCCGGAAGTCGCCTACGTCATTTCTTCCCGGGAGGCATACTGCAGATAGCCCCAGGAAAGGCCGACTCATCGCCGTTGTAATCATTGAAAAACTCAAAGTTGCTGCGATGTTATAACTATTTGAAAAATCGCCCGACCCTGTACAGGGTCCTACCGACCCTGTACAGGGTCCTGCGCCACAGGGTTCTGTCGCACGGCTACAGGGTCCTACGACATTTGTTTACAGGGTCCTGCCGCACGGCTACAGGGTCCTACGACCCTTGTTCACAGGGTCCTGCCGCACGGCTACAGGGTCCTACGACATTTATTTACAGGGTCCTGCCGCACGCCCACAGGGTCCTACGACATTTGTTTACAGGGTCCTGCCGCACGCCCACAGGGTCCTAGGACATTTGTTTACAGGGTCCTGCCGCACGCCCACAAGGTCCTAGGACATTTGTTTACAGGGTCCTACCGCACGCCCACAGGGTCCTAGGACATTTATTTACAGGGTCCTGCCGCACGGCTACAGGGTCCTGCGACATTTATTTACAGGGTCCTGCCGCACGGCTACAGGGTCCTGCGACATTTATTTACAGGGTCCTGCCGCACGCCCACAGGGTCCTAAAACACAGTCTCACAGGGTCCTGCCGCACGCCCACAGGGTCCTAAAACACAGTCTCACAGGGTCCTACCGCACGTTCACAGGGTCCTACGACAATAGTTTACAGGTTCCTGCCACAACGTATGCAACGACACAACAAACGGCATGTATTGCTGGTGCTAAGCACATGCATTGATGCAAGGTGACGACACCACACAACAACACCACACAACATCACTACAACAACAACACAATGACTCATGCCTTGCTCACCACCTATGCCATGTGCACAACCACAAGGACTGGCAGCACCTCATTGCTATGGGCTAACACCTCATCACGGGACTGCTAAGCACTCTGCATTGCTGCCTATGCCCCATAGCACCAAATCAGGCTGGGCTAGGTTGGGCTAGGCTGGGCTAGCCTGGGGTAGGCTAAGCTAGGCTGGGCTAGGCTGGGCTGGGCTGGGTTAGGCTAGGCTGGGCTGGGCTGGGCTAGGCTTGGCTCCAGGTTGCCCGCTCCAGGCTGCCCACTCCAAGCTGGTACGCCAAGGGCTGTTATGTGGGGTAGGTGCCTTGCTGCCTGGCTATTGGGTAGGGTTAGACCATCAGACCTGCGGCAGCAAGAGGCATCCTTGCAATTAGGCTTGGCATTGGGTACCACTCATGTGCAGGGACTGGCCACTTACAGTTATGCTCCATGTCACGCCGCCGGGGGAGGGTACGGGGTACGGGGAGGGTACGGTCCTTGCTGGCTCCTTAATGGTTGCTGCTCTCCCGCCATGCTTGCAATCAACCAGGCCATGCTATACAAGCCATGCTCCAGCTATCGACAACTGCAAGCAAACATCAGCCAGCAAGCAGATGAATTAGGACATGCATGACCAGAACTGGGCAGGCTAGGCTGACACCTCCCGAGCATGTGCATTTACCGGAAGTCCTGGCTGCCGCTCCAAGCGCCTCCTACCTGCTGCTCTTGGCTGCTACTCTTGCTTACTGCTCATGGCTGCAAGGGAGGGGAGAGGGGAGGGGAGAGGGGAGGGGAGGGGAGGGGAGGGGAGGGGAGGGGAGGGGAGGGGAGGGGAGGGGAGGGGAGGGGAGGGGAGGGGAGGGGAGGGCTGGGCTGGGCTGGGCTGGGCTGGGCTGGGCTGGGCTGGGCTGGGCTGGGCTGGGCTGGGCTGGGCTGGGCTGGGCTGGGCTGGGCTGGGCTGGGCTGGGCTGGGCTGGGCTGGGCTGGGCTGGGCTGGGCTGGGCTGGGCTGGGCTGGGCTGGGCTGGGCTGGGCTGGGCTGGGCTGGGCTGGGCTGGGCTGGGCTGGGCTGGGCTGGGCTGGGCTGGGCTGGGCTGGGCTGGGCCGGGCTGCTCCTCGCTGCTTCTGGCTGCAGCTCTACGCCGTTGCAGCCTTGCCTGTAATTACCAAGCATACTACACATGTGATGCTCATGGTCAAGGCTGTTGTCACACTGCTGGCAAGCATGGAGACATGGTTGCAGCAGCCTATGCAGGGGGGCAGCAGCCGCAGCAGAGGGGCAGCAGCAGCGGCAGCAGGGGGGCAGCAGCAACAGGGGGGCAGCAGTTGCAGGAGCAGTAGCAGCAGCAGATATAGTAGGGGCACTGTAGCACCTACCTACCTTTTGGCGGCTTGATGAATGCTGCTGGGAAGGGGGTGGGAGGGGGAGGGGGGGGGAGATGTGGAAGGCGGGAGGCGGGGAGGCGGGAGGCGGGAGGCGGGAGGGGGGAGGCGGGAGGCGGGAGGCGGGAGGCGGGAGGCGGGAGGCGGGAGGCGGGAGGCGGGGAGGCAGGGAGGCGGGAGGGGGGGAGGCGGGGCAGGGGTGGGTTGGGGGCATGATTTGGGCTGGGTGGGGGCCTGGGTTGGGCTGGGTGGGGGCCTGGGTTGGGGGCATGGGCCTGGGTGGGGGCGGGGGAGGGAGCGGGGGCGGGGGCGGGGGCTGGGGAGGATGAATTGGGAGGGGTTGGTTGTGTAGGGAGAGTGGAGGGGAGGTGCCCATCAGACCTGCAACCAAGGGGCGTGCACGTGCGGTAGGGTGACCAGGCTGGGCACTGTGTTAGCTATCACCGTGGCCTTACCATATCACCAGGCAACATCTCCCATGCGTCAGTGGGGTGGGATTGCGATGAGGAGTATAGGGTGTAGGGAAGGGAAGGTAGGGTGAGGTGGGGGCTGCGATGCCACGTCAATCGAAGGGTAGGAGAGGGAAGGGAGGCTTGGGAGTATGGGAGCATGGGAGTATGGGAGGGGAGAGGGAGAGAGAGGGGGAAGGGAGGTGGTGGTGGTAGTGGTGGAAAGAGGGTGGGTGGGGTGGGCTTTCTCCTGGCTGCCGGGATGTCTGGGGAGAGGTGACGGGGAAGGGGGAAGTGGGTTTATAAAGAAAGGAAAGGGGGAGGGGAGGTGCTGGTGGAGGTGGTATTGGTAGTGGAAAAGGGGGATAGGTGTGACCAGAAGAACCTGCAGTTACCAAGGGCATGCTAGTAGTCAGACTGGGTACATGGAGCCACACATTTGCCACAGCAAGCCACTCACCATTTGTAGAGTGGAGTGTGTGATGGGGGAAAATGGGAGGGTGCTGCTCATGATTGCCTTTCATCGGTGCCGCTCATCATTGCCGCTCATCGCTACAGCTTCTAACTGCTCCTGGCTGCTCCTAGCTGCACCGCCTTACTGCTTCCAATGGCTGCACTTCCTGGCTCCTAGCTCTTGACTGTCCTCTTAGCTGTGCCATGTTCATCTTGTTTCGGGTTCTTGGCGCTCCACCTGCAAGCAAGCCACGCCACATGAGCCTTCCTGCACCTTCTGCTCTCTATCTCGCTGCGCTTTCTGCTCCTTTCGCTCGACCTGGTCGCGGTTGCGATGAGGCTGCATGCTGCCAATAGCTTGCCTTTGGCTGCGATATGCTATGTTGTGAGGCTGCTAGCTGGCGATGGCTGGCTGGCATGGCTACATCGCTAACATCACTATGCCTCTTTTTGCGATGTCTTCTACGAATGAGGCTGCGATTTGCTCCTGGCTGCTCCTGGCTGCTCCTGGCTGCTAGCTCCTGCGATATGCGTGTGCTGTGTACAGTGCTGCCTCTTGATCCTATCGCCTGACATGATTGCTATGGCTGGTCGCGAATGCTGTAAGGCTCCTGGCTGTCTAGCTCGTGGCTACCCTTCTCGCGACGATGTCCTGTTCGCTGCTCCTGGCTGCTCCTGGCTGCCATTATGCAGCATGCCAGCTTGGCGGGGCAGTCAAGATGCCCTTCGCGATTCCTTTGCTTCCTTCACGGTTCCTTTGCGAACCCCCCATGCAAGCCTCCATGCAACTTGATGTTTTCCATGCCACATGATGGTCCAGCAACTCCCCAACGACTGAGATTTACACTTTGGCCTGAGAGAGACTTGTACTACTCAAAGTCATAGCAGCCCACATATCTAATTTCAGCCCTGAAATCGTGAGCCACAGTTGACCCTGTTGCAAAGGGTCCTGCGTCACAACCACAGGGTCCTGGCACACACCCACAGGGTCCTGCTGCACACCCACAGGGTCCTGGCACACACCCACAGGGTCCTGGCCCACAGGGTCCTGCGTCACACCCACAGGGTCCTGCGTCACACCCTGGGTGTGACGCAGGACCCTGTGGGTGTGGGCCAGGACCCTGTGGTGTGGTGCCAGGACCCTGTGGGCCAGGACCCTGTGGTGTGGTGCCAGGACCCTGTGGTGTGGTGCCAGGACCCTGTGGGTGTGGGCCAGGACCCTGTGGTGTGGTGCCAGGACCCTGTGGTGTGGTGCCAGGACCCTGTGGGCCAGGACCCTGTGGGCCAGGACCCTGTGGTGTGGTGCCAGGACCCTGTGGTGTGGTGCCAGAACCCTGTGGGTCAGGACCCTGTGGTGTGGTGCCAGGACCCTGTGGGTGTGCAGCTGGACCATGTGAGCCAGGACCCTGTGGTGTGGTGCCAGGACCCTGTGAGCCAGAACCCTGTGATGTGGTGCCATGACCCTGTGTGGAAAGACACTCATCGTATGACCCTGTACAGGGTCCTGGCACACATGGTCAAAAGCATCCAAACGGGGTCAACAGGACCAACCAAAAGCTATGTAGGAATCCTAACAGTGTTCTATGACATAGGGATGCAAGGAATGATTAAAATATCTACACTCATCAGGTACACAGGACCCTGTACAGGGTCCTAGGACCATGGTGACGCTAGGACCCGGTGCAGGGTCCTATGACACGGGCCATAGCTCATCACTGGCTTGGACGTTTTGCATGCCACCTACTAGGTTGGACAGCTGTAACCACCCTTTACAATCGCTCATACTCACATTTCATGAAAAGTCACTTTGGTCACACGGTGCCAACTCCCTTAGCCAAAATCAGGGTCTCAGCCCCACACCTGGCCCAGCAACTCGACACCGAGTGAGAATTACACTTTGGCCCAAGAGAGTCTTGTCATCCTCTAGGTCACAGCAGCCCACATACCAAGTCTCAGACCTCAACTCTCAAGTTTTACAAGCCAGCCAGGCCTTAATTTGCACGAGTGAGCGCCACCTCCGCCTCTCCTCAGGTGTGGCACCAACGTCCGTGTCATGCCTTCTATGCTGCTCTTGCACGCATGCAGTCTGAAGGAATGGTGTCAGAGGTACCCATCACAGCTGCACAATTCCAATCAGCTGCCTCTAACCCAGCTGTGTGTGTGGGTTGTGTCAAGGGCAAGCAGCACAAGAATGTCGCCTTCGCAGGCCCACCCCCAAACGCAGCTCCAGTGACAACACCTTTAGGCCTGATCCACATGGATGTCTGTGGCCCCATGCATACGAGAGCCAGAGATGGCAGCCTCTATGTAGCCACCTTCCTTGACGAGCACACCAAGCTCTCTGTGTGTGTGCCCATCAGCAGCAAGTCGCAAGTCTCAGACGTAGTTAAGACTGTGATAGAACTGCTAGAAACCCTGTCTGGCTTCCGCTGCAAAGCCATCCGCACAGACAATGGGACTGAGTATGTCAACAGCCGTATGACAGATTACTGCAGCAGCAAAGGCATCCTGCACCAACACTCAGCGCCCTACAGCCCTCAGCAGAATGGTGCAGCAGAGCGCCTGAACAGGACAATCTTTGAGAAGACACGCAGCATCCTCCATGCTGCTGGTTTGTCCCTCATCTTCTGGGCTCATGCAGTCAAGTATGCCAACCATGTCAGATGCCTTCTGCCTGTGTCAGGTCAGCCACTCACACCCTAGGAAGCCTTCTATGGTGTCAAGCCTGACCTGTCAGGACTCAGGGTGTTTGGATGCAGGGTATGGCTGCATGTGCCTGACCAGAAACGCAGCAAGCTACAGCCCAAGTGTGTTGAAGGCCTATTCATTGGCTACCAGCCTGGCTTTAAAGCTTACCTGGTCCTGGTTGACGGCCGAGAGACCTGCAGCAAAGACATTGTGTTTGACGAGCTGTCAGTCCTGCAGCCTACCCGCCAGCAAGACAAGCCTGCCCTGACCAGCCAGTTCTTACGTGACATTCTGTTACCCCTCCCCCCCAGCCCAGTGTCCCCCTCTGATTCAGCAGCCCCTGCTGAGGAGGGCAATAGTCTGCAACAGACCAGCAACAGTGGCTCTGACGACAGTGGGAGCAGCAGCAGGCAGCAGCGCACAACAACCACAGTCTAGACCCTTGGATGGAATTGAGGCACAACACGACAGCATCAGACCTGACTCTCCACTCAGCGAGCCAGAACAGGGAGCAATAGAGCCAGAGCAGGTCAGCCTTACCTCTAGATATGAACCAGGCTCCAACATGTGGCATCAACAGCAACTAGAGCTCATCAGCAGACTACCCAGACTTGGTATAGGCAGGTTCAGCCTTCGACCCATGCCTCTAGCCAGAGAGACAGTGGGAGCACAACCAGTCACATCAGCTGCAGCACCAGCAGCAGTCAGACCATCAGCATCAGTTGCAGCACCAACAGCAGCAAGACCAGCAGCACCAGCAGCAGTCAGACCATTAGCATCAGCTGCAGCACCAACAGCAGCAAGATTAGCAGCATCAGCTGCAGCACCATCAGCAGCAAAACCGGCAGCAACAGTCACAGCAGCTGCCAGACCAGCAGCAGCAGCCAGACCAGGTTTGGCACAGCCTGCGCTCCGTGTTCCTCTGATCCCAGCATCAGCAGCAGCAAGATTGGTAGCACCAGCAGTGCACCCCTTTGCGCCCATGCCTGCTGCATCTGACTCACGGCCTGCCTCACCTGAAGCACCTGCTGCACCCTTGGCACGGCGCAACCCACCCAGAGACAGGCGCCCGCCTGAGAGGTTCAGGCAGCCTAACCTGAATGCCATGACTGTGTCAGACTCTCCTGTCAATGACACACCCACTGTGGAAGAAGCCTTGGCCAGCCCTCAGGCAGACTTGTGGATTGAGGCTATGAATGCCGAGCTGGCCTCCCTGCACTCTAACCAAACATGGTCACTTGAAGAGAACCCTGCAAATGCACGTGTCCTGCCCACAAAGTGGGTACTAAAAGTGAAGCGTGATGCCGCAGGGAATGTCGAGCGGTACAAGGCTAGGCTAGTGGTTAAAGGGTACTTTCAACAATCAGGTGTGGATGTAGGAGACGTGTAAGCACCTGTCAGCAAGCACACCACACTAATGGCCCTGCTGGCAAAGGCAACATCAGAGAACATGGAAGTGCACCAGCTGGATTTTGAGACAGCCTTTCTGAATGGAGTGCTTGAAGAGCACGAGGTCATCTATGTCCAGCAGTCAGAGGGCTTCAGGGAGGGCAACAGCAACACTATTTGTCGCCTGCACAAAGCCCTGTATCACTCCTACAAATTAATCCCTGCGTCCGTCCCTGCGTGCTGACCGACCTTGTCCGATCGGGCTGAAATATTGATAGATGGTAGTTTGCAGAATATAAAACATATTTTTCCAGAACAATATTTTGAAAAAATCAACAGCTGTTCCTGGTCAAACTATTGGCTAGGTCACTGAGTGGGAGTGTTAGTAAGCTTGCCCTCCCGGTGCAGTTGATTTAAGGCACCGGGATAGTAGGGCGTGTGCCAGCGGCCTAGCCGTAGAGTGTACGAGTGTGACTGCTTGATATAGAGCAGTTGCCAGGCAGAGAACGGCACCATGAACTGGTGTCGTCGTCTGCCCGTGCAATCTTAACAGCTGCTGCTGGTGCTGGTGCTGGTGCTGCTGCTGGTGCTAGATGGACATGAGGCAGCTGTGTTTGTGGTCAGATGGTTGTGCATCACAGTTCAAGGGTGCCAAGGCCATTAGGTTGCATTGGCATCTAGCCAATAGGTTTGGGGTGCCTGTGCAATGGTCATATGGTGCCACATCGCATTTCAAGAGCACGCATGACTCTGAGGGTGGGGTGTCCAAGAGGGAGTGGAGGGAGCAGATGTTAGTCCATCCTGGGCTGGTGGGGAAAGTGTGTGGGGCTGCTGTGCTGACTGATTGGGCTAACAAGCATTTTGCTGTGCCATGCCACCACCAGACACCAGTACCAGCCACAAGCAACGAGGCCACATCATGCTTCGGCGCTACCTGGTGCTGGACGACGCTAGGCAAGGCTGATGTAGAGCGCATGCATGATAGTGTGGAGGGGTGCAGGGCAATGCAGCGCATGGTGTTCACACCCTGACAGGGAGCAGCCTCAATGGGCCATGGCTGCTTGTGCATGCAGCACGTGCATGAGTGTGCCAAGCCTGCCACCACCACCCCACTTGAGCCCATGCCCATGTTTCAAGACACTGTGAAGGAGGTGAGGGATGACGAAGAGTGTTATGCATTGTTGATGTTGTTCCAACCCGATTTGATGCATGATGAGGTGTGCTTTGGCAAACTGACCAACACACACTGTGAACGATATCGCATGCACATGGGGTGGAAGAGGCCAAAGGGACGTAGGGTATTGCGTTGTTTGGTGGTGAGGGAGCTGAGAAGTGAGCAGCAGGAGTTTGAGTATGAGGCGGACGGTTGAAGTTGCTGGTTGTAAGGTGCACGGGGAGTCAATCTGCAGCAGCAAAAACGGCCCACACTGATCGGCAGCGTACTAATGGCCGAAATTGTGATTGGATGCATGGTGCATGAGAGTCATTACAGCAGCACAACCATCGGCGGGGGTGACCATGTAGCTTCCCATCGCCCAACCAGTACAACCACGTAGTATCAATGCCATAGCAACAACACCCAGGAACAGGCGATGTGACTCCATGGCAGTATTGGCAGTAACGCACAATAGTGCACACACGCAAATCAGTGCACAACTAGCGATTTTGAGGGGGTGCTTTTCAGGGGGCACAATAGTGGTGCTGAACTAGCGATTTTGAGAGGGCACAATAGTGGTGCACTCCGCATCCAGCAGTTCGCGTTTCTATGATTACTAGCCACCGCCTGCCCAATGCACTGGGCACCTCGACATGATGGTCACCATCCACACTGCGGAGGTTGTGAAGCCCGAGCCGCACACAATATCTAGGGCACATCCTCACCCCAGGCTAGAGCTGCTGCCCTGGTTCAACGTTGTGGTCATCCATTCGTGCCAGTAGCCACCAGGCCATGTGCCTCACGTGCCTGCTGACGTGCGCATCCCACGCCCTCCTGTTGGGCTGCGCCAACACGGCCTCCAACGCAGTGCTTGCGCGCGAATCCTTCGAGCAAGAGGAGCATCGCCAGGGCACGTTTGGTGCAAGAAGTGTGGACAATATGGTTTTTCTACCTCGGCCTCACCTTCCACATCAAGTCGAGCAATACCCGTTGACGCGCAACCAGATAGTCGGGCGGCTTCCATGCAACTTGGCCTGCGCACACGACAACGTCGTTTGACCGTGTGCTGGCCCCCTCACCTACAGTGGCCTCCGCGCTCTCCTCGTCGCGGAGCGACTTGGCCGAAAGCGCCGCATGATTGGGAGCGTCGTCAAAGTCGTCGCTCTGCAATGCGTCCATCAGCGAAACGAGTGAAGGCGGCGCGATGCTGTTCAGACTCGTCAAGCTTACAGCCGCCACGCTGGGCTCATCACGACCCGGGACACTGGACGGTGGAGTTTCCGGCAGCCGTTGCATGCCCGAGTTCGATGCCGCAGGTCGCGCCTGGCCGTACAAGTGTCCTTCAGCCGGCCAAGGCAGCTGACCCGGTGTCAGCTGTGTTGGGTGACCGGCTGGTACGGTCAATGCAGCAAAGCCTGGTGCATTGCTCAACAAGGTGTGAGGGAGGACAGGCAGGGTCAGGGAGGAGTGGGCAGGGCCAGGGCCAGAGGCGTGGAAGCTGCTGGGCTCAGGAACAGCCGCGGCCAGCAGGTTATACAAGGCGCCCAGAGCCAAGGCTGTGAGCTGCTGCAGGTCATGACCACTGAATTGACTGTCAGCCCCGCTGACTCTTGCCCCTGGCCCTGCCTTTTCCACCACCCCAGTGGGTGCCATCCCCAGCGTGGACTCCCTCATCCCAGTGTGTAGGGATGGAGAAGCTGCGTTCTGCACATTGCCAGCAACAGAGCTGCCGACCTCCTCCCACTGCCCTGCTGCTGCTGCTGCTGCTGCCGCCGGTGCGGTCCCTTTGGCCTCCTTGGGTGGTGGTGGTGGTGGGCCTGGCACAGCCAAGAGCTGAACCCCACTGAGGCTGAGTTTGTCGGGCTGCGGATGCGCGTGAGCTGAAGGAGCTGAGCTGTCCAGGGCCCTGGCGCTGGCCTGGTGCTGTCCACAGCGGCACAGAGCCTCGACCAGCAGCGCTGCCAGGGGCTGGTGGGGTGGGGCCAGCAGGGCAGTCACGGTGTCGGGGCCGCAGGCAGCCAGGTTAGCCACCACGCCCATCAGCAGCAGCTCCAGCCCCCTCACCGCATCAAGCACCTCCATGGGAAGTCCTGTGCCACCACATGGGGCCAGGCGCCAGGCAGGCAGGTGAAGGTGGGCAAATGCAGGCAGGCAGGTGGGTGGGCAAGCGGGTAGGCAGGTGAGTGGGCTGACTGGCGGGACACCGGCAAGTCTGGCAGGCTTGTGCAGCTAGTGGCAGCAGATGGACTCATTGCTAGCGCCCCTGCAGGTGCAGCTAAGCAGCTGTTTCTAGCCAAGATACCCGCATGGGTACAGCCCAGCCAGGCCCTGGCCCAGGCCCCTGCAGCCTTACCTGGCGGTGCTGCACCCTGCCCCATGCTCTGCACTGCTGCCAGCAGCTCCTGCACTAGCGGCAGCAGCCCAAGATCGAGCAATGCTGTGGCAAGGTCCGGTGCTGCAGCCAGGTTTTGGAAAGTGCCTGGAGGTAATGGCAACAACAAGGATGTGGCGACAGTAAGAGGAGCTTGGGAAAAGCCAGCAGCAATAGCAATAGCAATAGCAATAGCAGCAGCAGCAGCAGCAGCAACGCTGTGAACAGTGTTGGAGTCACCCAACCCACACCATTAAATCACAGCCTTGCTCACCGCCTTGCTCACCAGAGCTACCCAGAGCAGAAGACCGGGCACTCGGCAGAACAAACATGAGGTACTGAGGTGCCTGCCTGAGGTGCCTGCCTGCCTGCCTGAGGTTCCTGCCTGCCCCCTCAACCACACCTGTTTGCCCCCCTCATCCGCACCTGCTGCTCCCATAGCCCCAGCCAAGGAGACAGCTAGGCTTTGGGAAAACGCAGCGCTCACGATCGGTACCTCAGGGGCCGCAGGGGCCTGCACCAACCCCTTGGCCTCCGCCTGACGCTGGGCTGGCCCTTCAACAGACTGCTGCCCTGCCCTAACCCCTGCCCCTACTGGCGAGTCCGTGCTGCTGTCACGCCTGCCAGTGTCTCCCGCCTCTGCGCCTTCTGCTGGCCTTGCGGTCGGGGCCAAGGGTGGTGGTGACGGCCGGGGCAGGGCTGATGCCTGAGGCAGCATGGGTGTTGCTCCCAGAGCCACCCCCTCCGCTGCTGCAGGGTTAGGGGAGCGCGGGTCACCTACCACTGGTGCCTCAGTCAAACCTACTGCTGCACTCAGGGCGGGCAGCTTCAGCGGGCTGCGCTTGGTCTGGGCCATGTTGCCGTCTTGGTCCTTGTGGCAGCCCCCACTGACCGCATTGCTTCCGCCTTGGGCGGGGGATGCGGCGCCAGCGCCTAGAGAGGGTAGCAGCGGGATTAAAGGCAGGGGCGTCAGGGCCAGGGTGGGCGAGCGCTGTTGGTAACTTGCGGGGCTGGGTGGGCTTGTGCCAGTCAGCGTGGAGCGGCCGAAACGCGGAGGGGGCGGCGTCAAAGCAGCACAACCGCCGCCTTCGACCACCCCACGACCTGACAAACGGACTGCGGCCTTAGGCGTGTCGCACACGAGGTATGCCAGCGGCGCAGCGCTGGGGCTGGTGCCCGGGCTGGCACGACTGGAGTCGGAGCCTCGGTCAAGGCTGGGCAGCCGCGCGAGAGACGAGAAGCAGAGGCTGCCCTGAAACGGCTGGGAAGGTAGCAGCAGCTCCGCTGGTGGCGACTTCGAGCCAGCGAGTGTGACTGGCTGCCGACTTGGATTGCCAGGCGATGAGATGGGGCTCTGCGAAAGGCTGCCACGGTGTTCATCTTGCGTGTGCTCTGGCGCGCAGTTGGTCGACGGATTTGAAATCTCCGACAACAAAGCCAAGGGCGCAGCTAGCAGGGCCAGGAGTGCAGAAAGGGTTGCGGGAGCGGCTACCGCGGCTGCGCACTCCGGCTCAAGCGCCAAGTCGGCGAGCGCCACACTGGCAAAAGCGGCGGTCGCAGCAGTAGCTGCCCCCGCGGCTTCCGTCAAAGCGGGTAGCAAGCCGGGCCAGCCCACGAGTGTGGCGCGCTGGGCAGGAGTCCCGGCGTGAGCCAACACACTAACCAGCGCAGTGGCGGCCTGCTGTGCATCTTGGGCTCGACAAGTGAGGAGAGGAGGGAGGGCGGTGGGCGCAGCTGGGGCAGCCAGGGCAGCGGCACATCCCCCAGGGAGTGTGACCAGGAGTGCAAGGGCTGTGAGGGCCTGCAGGGAAGGGGAGCAAATAAGTGCCCAATGTGGCTGCTGCCTGCCAGACCGCGGTTACGGTGGCAGCCTGTTGTCCAGTAGGCATGTTGGCATGGACAGTGTGGTCGTTGGCATCACTGAGCGCTGCAGAATGTGAAAGAACGTCATGCATTATGCACAGTCACGCTTGTGGCTGTGATGCCAGTGTGCAGCCAGCCCAACTCACTTGCATGCCCAGGCTTGTCCGCATGTCGCCATACACACCCACTAGGTGGAGTGAGGCAGCGCGGGCAGCTTCTTGCAGTTCCTCCACCGCCCCTACACCCCCGCCACGCCGCCCCCTTTTGCCCTCACCTGCACCGGCCAGGAGTGCGGGTGCCAGGGGCAAGAGGGAGTGTTGGCAGCAAGACCTTGTTTGGCGCTGAGCATCAAGCTGGCTGGGAGTCAACACGTCTGCATCTGTCAACAGGCAACCACAGCCTAGGGGATAGGGATCTGCCATTGTTGCTCCATGCGGAGCATTAGCAGAGGCAGGAGGAGGTAAGAGAGCCGGAGGTGAGGGGGGAGAAGGGGTGAGTGAGAGAGTGAAGGCTGTAAAGAGAAGTGGAGAGAGGATGATAGGGTCAGTAAGAGGGAGCAAGAGGTGGAAGGCAGGAGGACTGGGGAACCAGGAGGCGGGCTCAGAGGGGGTGGGAAGACTGTAAACACAGCAGAGATGGCGGTTGGGTTGACTTGTATCAGGCAAGCTGGGTGGAGGTTTACCGTGTTGTACGCTGCCTTGGAGTGAAGTTAGCTGTACCTGACATCTTGAAGTTGCATGTGTGACACAGTGCGGTGCGGTGCGGTGCGGTGTGGTGTGGTGCGGTGCGGTGCGGTGCGGTGCGGTGCGGTGCGGTGCGGTGCGGTGCGGTGCGGTGCGGCGCGGTGCGGTGCAGTGCGGTGTGGTGACCCACCTGGGCCCCTGATGCTGCCCGCCCGTGCCTGCTGTGAAGCTGTGAGGCTGCTGGGCAATGCCAAGCCCGCCAGGTCCATAAGGAGTCCCGGCACCCCGCCCTCCTCATCCCCCAGCCTGGCCATCAGGGCCTCCGGCAGCAGGCCTTGCACTGCCAGGTTGCCTAGGCAGGCGGCGCTCAGCAGGCGCACTGCACTAAAGCGGGCCCGAGTGCCGTGGCGCCGCCCTCGCTGGCACACCCGCCGCAGTGCATGCAGCGCTAGGGGGTCTGCAGCACATGAGGCCAGGATCGTAGGGGGCCGGGGCCGGGGCCGGGGCCGGGGCCGGGGCCGGGGGCCGGGGCCGGGGCCGGGGCCGGGGCCGGGGCGGCCGGGGCCGGGGCCGGGGCCGGGGCCGGGGCCGGGGGCCGGGGCCGGGGCCGGGGCCGGCGGGGCCGGGCAGGGGCAGGGGCAGGGGCAGGGGCAGGGGCAGGGGCAGGGGCAGGGCAGGGGCAGGGGCAGGGGCAGGGGCAGGGGCAGGGGCAGGGGCAGGGGCAGGGGCAGGGGCAGGGGCAGGGGCAGGGGCAGGGGCAGGGGCAGGGGCAGGGCAGGGGCAGGGGCAGGGGCAGGGGCAGGGGCAGGGGCAGGGGCAGGGGCAGGGGCAGGGGCAGGGGCAGGGGCAGGGGCAGGGGCAGGGGCAGGGGCAGGGCAGGGGCAGGGGCAGGGGCAGGGGCAGGGGCAGGGGCAGGGGCAGGGGCAGGGGCAGGGGCAGGGGCAGGGGCAGGGGCAGGGGCAGGGGCAGGGGCAGGGCAGGGCAGGGGCAGGGGCAGGGGCAGGGGCAGGGGCAGGGGCAGGGGCAGGGGCAGGGGCAGGGGCAGGGGCAGGGGCAGGGCAGGGGCAGGGGCAGGGGCAGGGGCAGGGGCAGGGGCAGGGGCAGGGGCAGGGGCAGGGGCAGGGGCAGGGGCAGGGGCAGGGGCAGGGGCAGGGGCAGGCAGGGCAGGGGCAGGGCAGGGGCAGGGGCAGGGGCAGGGGCAGGGGCAGGGGCAGGGGCAGGGGCAGGGGCAGGGGCAGGGGCAGGGGCAGGGGCAGGGGCAGGGGCAGGGGCAGGGGCAGGGGCAGGGGCAGGGGCAGGGCAGGGCAGGGGCAGGGGCAGGGGCAGGGGCAGGGGCAGGGGCAGGGGCAGGGGCAGGGGCAGGGGCAGGGGCAGGGGCAGGGGCAGGGGCAGGGGCAGGGGCAGGGGCAGGGGCAGGGGCAGGGGCAGGGCAGGGGCAGGGGCAGGGGCAGGGGCAGGGGCAGGGGCAGGGGCAGGGGCAGGGGCAGGGGCAGGGGCAGGGGCAGGGGCAGGGGCAGGGGCAGGGGCAGGGGCAGGGGCAGGGCAGGGGCAGGGGCAGGGGCAGGGGCATCCTATGTGTGCTGTATTGGGTTCCAGGACTCGCCTGCTGCCACGCGCTTGGCCCACTGCCTGCAGTCAGGAGCAGAGCACAGGGCCCACAGCGCCAGCGCAGCGTGAGCTGCCGCGGTGTCCAGCACCCTCTCCCCGCCCCCCGCGCCCCCCAGGCCCCTGCCCGCTCCATGGCCTGGGGCAAGCCTGGGGGCCCAGGGGCCAGGCGCTGTGGCGGACGGGGGTGCCAGCCGGGTGGGTCTTCAGGGCTAGGCTGCTGCTGCTGCCACAGCCGTGGAGGTAGCACGCCAGCAGCTTGACCAGGCAGGTCACGGCCTGGTCCGCATACCTGTGCAGTGGGGGCAGCAGAGGCTGGCAGGGGGCAGGGGGGCAGGGCGGCAGGGGGCAGGGTGGTAGGGGGGCAGGTGTGCAGGGGTGGTAGGGGGCAGGTGGGCAGGGTGGTAGGGGGGCATGTGGTCAGGGTGGTAGGGGGCCGGTGGGCAGGGTGGTGGCAGAGGGTGAGCGGCAGGGTCTCCAACAGCTGGTGTCCAGAGCTGAGCCCTGACCTGAAGTGAGGTCCAGGGACGCCGTGGATGGCCAGCTGCCCCAGTAGCCCAGCTGCTGCCTCCCGCCAGGTCCACCCCCAGCCCAGCAGCGGCCGGGCTCACGCCTGAGGGCAAGGTGGGGGCAGAGGGAGGGGGGGGACCTGGGCAGGGGCAGGGCAGGACAGGGAGGAGCAGGGCGGAGGGGCGGGGCTGACACTGGATGGTGTTGGGTGGGGCACATGGGCAAGGTCGA
Source organism: Haematococcus lacustris (assembly GCA_030144725.1). NCBI lineage: Eukaryota > Viridiplantae > Chlorophyta > Chlorophyceae > Chlamydomonadales > Haematococcaceae > Haematococcus > Haematococcus lacustris. The sequence continues at coordinate 16,139,238 of JASKMD010000029.1, forward strand.
ATGAGGTAGGGGTAAGGTGACGCTGCACTGTGTGGTCCTGCATGAGCTGACAAGGGGCTGCACACCACTGCCTGACAGAATGTGAGCTAACCCTAGCACTACACCACCAATGGTCCCTCCTGCCCCCCCCGCCCTTACCCCTGCCCCTGCTGCCCCTCCTGCTGGCCCCTGCTGCCGCCCCTGCTGCCGCCCCTGCTGCCGCTGCCCCCTCCAATGTCACGGCCGCTGCTGGTGCTGGTGCTCATGCCCTGCTGCCACCCGCTGCGCAAAGCATGGCTGAGCCCCCACAGCCCCGCGGCAGCACCCACTGATGGTGTCCGGAGCCCACCACTCCACCCAGCCCAGCAGGTCCACCACACAGTCCAGCAGCTGCAGCACGCCCTGCCAGCCCTGGCCTCGGCCCGGGTCAAGCCCCAGCCCCCACCCAACCCCCTTCCCCTGCCCCTGCCTGCTGGCCCCTCCTCGATTGCCCCCCGTCCCCCCCCCCACTGGGTCATGGTGCGCAGGCATCGACTGAGAGCCTAGCCCCCAGGGCATGTTCGGCCTGGCTGGGTCCAGGCCTAGCTGCTGCAGGGGGTTTGGGAGGCAGTGGGTGGATGCGGTGAGGGCTGGGTTGATCTGCCGGGAGTGCATCAGGGTAGCAGCTTGCAGGGCCGCCCAGCGCTTGGGGGCCGTGCAGGGCAAGCAGGTGGCTCAGGCTGCCTGCAGCTAGCCACAGCGGCCATGCGGGCGGCGCGAGTGTGAAGGCCGTGAAAGGGGTCGGGCTGTAGGGCAGCGACACTGCCGGCGGGCAGGCGGAGCAGGAGGGGAGCAAGCAGCATGAGAAGGGGGAGGGGGGAGGGGGGGAGGGGGAGGGGGGGGAGGGGGGGAGGGGGAGGGGGGGAGGGGGGAGGGGGAGGGGGAGGGGGAGGGGGAGGGGGGAGGGGGGAGGGGGAGGGGGGGAGGGGGAGGGGGAGGGGGAGGGGGAGGGGGAGGGGGAGGGGGAGGGGGGAGGGGGGAGGGGGAGGGGGGAGGGGGAGGGGGAGGGGGAGGAGGGGAGGGGGAGGGGGAGGGGGAGGGGGAGGGGGAGGGGGAGGGGGGAGGGGGGAGGGGGAGGGGGAGGGGGAGGGGGAGGGGGGGAGGGGGAGGGGGAGGGGGAGGGGGAGGGGGAGGGGGAGGGGGGAGGGGGAGGGGGAGGGGGAGGGGGAGGGGGGGAGGGGGAGGGGGAGGGGCTCCCCTGCCGTACCTCACCTTGGTGAGGGGAGACTCAGCACCAGCTGCAGCAGGGTGGCTAGGGTTGCCGAACCAGCCTGCACGCACAGTTCAATGCCACCACTCCTGCCCACCTGCATGATCTGCAGCTCAGCCCACTACTGTGCATGGGAGGACTCCGTCAAGCCTACCCCACAGCACCATACGGGCGGACCCTCCCTGGGGGTCAGCTTCATCTGGCTTTAAGCCTCAACGCCTCAACTAACTGTGCATGTGCTACTCAGCAGGATAGAAGACGGCAAGACGGCGAGTGGCAAAAACTGGGTGGGGCGGACTGCCTTCTCACCTGGCCCAGCACGGCCTTAGACAGCACCGGGTGAGACATGGCGTTGGCTACCAGCGTCGCCGCGAAGCAACGAGCACGTGCCGCGTGTACCGCCGCCCTTCGCCGGGTGGTAGTAGGTTTTGCATCGTTGGTTGACTTGAACCCAACATCCTCGGCAGCTGCGTGGTGCGAGGACAGCAGCGCCTTGGCCTCGGTTTTACTGGACGGCGTTTCCTGGCGGAAGGCAGCGCTGAGGGCCGCGAAGACCCTGGGCATGACCAGGTCTTGGTCCAGCAACAGCGCCTCCAGCCCTACGGGCTCTGTGCTCAAGTTGGCCAGGGCAGCGGCGGCCAGGCACTGCGGGCAAGGGTGGCGCATCGAGGCTACGGTTGGGCGAGGAGGCCAAGGGGCCAGGGTAAGGTGGTGGTCTGCAGGTTAGGGTACACAGGGTGGGCAGGGTTCGGACCTTAGGAGCTATGCAAGTGGCAGGGGTGAAAGGGTAGCAGGGCAAGCAGGGTAGGGTAGGCAGGGTAGGGCCCGAGGCTGTGGAAGCAGCTAAGGGCAGGGGTTGCCACAGGCCAGCTGGTCAGCTGCTGGAGAGAGGAGGGCTACGGCTACGGCAGCAGCAGCTGGAGCAGCAGCAGCAGCAGCAGCGGGAGCAGCAGCAGCAGGGCGAACAGCATGGTGTGTGGGAGGGCGCAGCCCTGGACCCTGGAGTATGCCTAGACTTGCCTTGCAACTCCAGGCGCTGCAGCTCCAGACCCTGCGCCTCCCTGCCTGCCCCGCGCAGCAGCTGCAGCTGGGGCAGGGCCTGCAGCGGCAGCGTGGCAGCAGGCAGACCACAGGCAGCAGCAGCCCCCCTCGCCCTGCCTGGGCTGCCCACCAGCCCCTGGCCCCCTGGGGGCTCCGGGCTGGGCAGGGCGCCTGGTCGCTCCAGGATGGGCAGAGGGCCAGAGGCGGCAGGGGGCCCGCCTGACACCAGGATGGTGGCCAGGAGGGGGCACCAGGCCCGGCTCCCCGCCCAGCTCTTGCCGCCCCTTGTCACAGCCAGCCAGGTTGCGAACAGTACCTGCATGAGTGCATGAGTGCATGAGTGCATGAGTGCATGAGTGCATGAGTGCCACGAGGCCCGCAAGGCAGGAGTGCAAGCAGGCAGGCTGGAAGCAGTGGGGTGTCAGGGGTATGCCGGCGACCCGTTGCCTAAACTCCCAGGGGCCAGGCAGGAGGGACAGCAGCTCAGTGCATGCCTTAATCCTGCTCTAGCCTTTGCCCGCAGCTCTGGCCCCCTCCCCAGCTTGCCCCAGTTTCTCATCCCTACGCCTACCCCACATTGAATTGCGGCCCCCAGCGCTCTGCGGCACCAGGCCGCTCCCGGACCTCACCCAGCATCAACGCCAGGGTGTCAGGGCCTCGCGCCTCGCGTAGACCTCGCGCCACTTCGCGGCCCATGCCTCGCAAGGAGGACAACACACTCTGGGACGCGGGGTGTGCCGCTAGGTTGCCTGCCAAACCTGCGGCCGTACAAAAGGCCGCGGCCAGTGCTGCTGGCACTGTCCGTCGCTGAGGTTCCAGCCGCTTGTTAAGCTGCATGGCAGCGATACACAGTTTGCGGACCAAGGACACGATGAAGTTGCAGAAGATCTAATGCAACCTTCCTCACTGTTTCTGACAGCAGGCCGTGCCTTACCTGCGGCATACAGTTGCACCTCCTGACGCCCTGTACGCAACGCCGCAAGCAGCGCGGTAGGGAGGCCGCCCCAGCGTAGCGATCCGGGCTGCGACTGGTCCGCTGACCGCCAGCGCGCCCAGAGCAGCGAGGGACCAGATGGCGGCTGTGCGCTGCGCGTCTTGGGCTGCGGCCCTGTCACGTGCATCGTCGCGTGAAGAGCTAGAAACCGCTGCCATGGAAGGCGTGGCATGGAATGGTAGCCGCGGGCCGCTGAGCAAGGCCGGTGCCGTGTTTGCGTCTGTTGGACAAGAAGCGACCGCGGACGCCGCAGCGGCAGCCAAACGATCATTAGAGTGATTGCTGCTGCTGCGCGAACCTGCAGCCAAAGGCGGCGAAGCGCGAGATCTAAATGCGAGACATAGTGTGGGTAGCTCTGTGCGGTCTTCAACGCCTCACTCCTTAGGTGAGGCCTCCTAACGGGCGGAGGCTCCTACGAGGACCAACGGGCGCTGCTGCAACGTCCTCGAACATTTGGGTCAATAAGTCAATAAGTACCTCACTGGCTGTGCCGGGAAAGCGATGTGTCAGGGCAGCAGCAGTGGTCAGGAAGCTGAAGGGGTGAGGGTGATGAGAGGTGAGGTTCTCGGTGTGCTTTACTGACTTGTACAGAGCTTCAGAGGACGTGACAGCCAGGTCCACCAACAGTGCCAGCAGCCCTTCACAGCTACCTAGCACCGCCAGCTCATCGGGTGCCAGCTGCTGTGCCAGCGCCGCCACCACGCCTGCAGCAGCCAGCAACAGTCAGGATCCACAGCTGGCTCCTCAGCCGCTCCACACACAGCACCCCACCCGGCCCAACCTTAGCTGTCCCTGCTTGCTGTACCCAAATCCAGCCACACCCTGCAGTGTGACAGACCCTCCCCTTCCACCCCCACACCCACCCCCCTCCCATCCCCTTCTCCCCTCCTCTTAATACCCCCTCTCACACGCCCACCCCATGATCTCACTCTCAGACACCCCCTCCCCCCGACACCCCTCCCTGCCCCCCTGCCATCTCACCTGACCTCTCCCCCCTAATCCTCCTTTCCTTCAAATCCCCTCTCACCCGCTCTCCTTCCACCCCAATCCCCCGGGTGCCCTCTCCCTCTCACCCACCAGCGGCCATCAGCTTCACTCCCAGGTCAGCTCCCCTGAGACAGGCGGCCAGGTCAGCCACCAGGGGCCCGGCCGCCGCACCCCCCACCGCCTGACCTCACCGCCAGGCACCCCCCAGCTGCCCGCAGCCCCCCGCAGCACCAGGGCTGCTGCGGCTGCCTGGCTGCAGCTCAGGGTCCACACAGCCTGGGCAGCCATGGCACGAGTCAGTCTGGTGCAGCAGCCTGGGGTGTGTGGTGGGCCTGACAGGGGCCCACTGCGCCCTGCCCTCCTGCTGGGCATTAGGGGCCAGATCAACGAAATGAGGTAGCCACAGCTGACCTGGTCAATTTCAGAGGGTCTCATTACTAAGGACATACAGTACAGTGGACCATACAGTACAGAAGGACCTAAAACCAAGCTTCACTCCCCCCTCCTCCCTCTGGCCCCCCTCCTCCCCTGCCCCCTCCTCCCCTGCCCCCTCCTCCCCTGGCCCCCTCCTCCCCTGCCCCCTCCTCCCCCTGCCCCCTCCTCCCCTGCCCCCTGACCTGCAACGCCAGCGCTCTGCGGGAACACTGACTCCGGCTGCTCGCTCAACAGGCAGTGCAGCACACGCAAGCAGGCTGCCGCCCTGCCCCACAAGGGGGGTGCGGCAGCACGCAGCCGGGCCAGGCGGGCCACCGCAGCCACCACCAGGCACCTCACATCCACCACCCAGCTGCCAGCAGCAGCGGCTGTTGCTGAGGTGGGGGGGGTGGGCAGAGGGACCCAGGGGGGTGGTCGGGTGGCTGGGAAGGGGGTGGCTGCTGCTGGAGGTGTGGCTGGTGCCCGGAATGGCTGGTGGGGAACTGCTTGCCCACCTGCAGCT
>JASKMD010000029.1:16144924-16300536 GCA_030144725.1 Haematococcus lacustris
CCCCGCCCCGCCCCGCCCCGCCCCGCCCCGCCCCGCCCCGCCCCGCCCCGCCCCGCCCCGCCCCCGCCCCGCCCCGCCCCGCCCCGCCCCGCCCCGCCCCGCCCCGCCCCGCCCCGCCCCGCCCCGCCCCGCCCCGCCCCGCCCCGCCCCGCCCCGCCCCGCCCCGCCCCGCCCCGCCCCGCCCCGCCCCGCCCCGCCCCGCCCCGCCCCGCCCCGCCCCGCCCCGCCCCGCCCCGCCCCGCCCCGCCCCGCCCCGCCCCGCCCCGCCCCGCCCCGCCCCGCCCCGCCCCGCCCCGCCCCGCCCCGCCCCGCCCCGCCCCGCCCCGCCCCGCCCCGCCCCGCCCCGCCCCGCCCCGCCCCGCCCCGCCCCGCCCGCCCCGCCCCGCCCCGCCCCGCCCCGCCCCGCCCCGCCCCGCCCCGCCCCGCCCCGCCCCGCCCCGCCCCGCCCCGCCCCGCCCCGCCCCGCCCCGCCCCGCCCCGCCCCGCCCCGCCCCGCCCCGCCCCGCCCCGCCCCGCCCCGCCCCGCCCCGCCCCGCCCCGCCCCGCCCCGCCCCGCCCCGCCCCGCCCCGCCCCGCCCCGCCCCGCCCCGCCCCGCCCCGCCCCGCCCCGCCCCGCCCCGCCCCGCCCCGCCCCGCCCCGCCCCGCCCCGCCCCGCCCCGCCCCGCCCCGCCCCGCCCCGCCCCGCCCCGCCCCGCCCCGCCCCGCCCCGCCCCGCCCCGCCCCGCCCCGCCCCGCCCCGCCCCGCCCCGCCCCGCCCCGCCCCGCCCCGCCCCGCCCCGCCCCGCCCCGCCCCGCCCCGCCCCGCCCCGCCCCGCCCCGCCCCGCCCCGCCCCGCCCCGCCCCGCCCCGCCCCGCCCCGCCCCGCCCCGCCCCGCCCCGCCCCGCCCCGCCCCGCCCCGCCCCGCCCCGCCCCGCCCCGCCCCGCCCCGCCCCGCCCCGCCCCGCCCCGCCCCGCCCCGCCCCGCCCCGCCCCGCCCCGCCCCGCCCCGCCCCGCCCCGCCCCGCCCCGCCCCGCCCCGCCCCGCCCCGCCCCGCCCCGCCCCGCCCCGCCCCGCCCCCGCCCCGCCCCGCCCCGCCCCGCCCCGCCCCGCCCCGCCCCGCCCCGCCCCGCCCCGCCCCGCCCCGCCCCGCCCCGCCCCGCCCCGCCCCGCCCCGCCCCGCCCCGCCCCGCCCCGCCCCGCCCCGCCCCGCCCCGCCCCGCCCCGCCCCGCCCCGCCCCGCCCCGCCCCGCCCCCGCCCCGCCCCGCCCCGCCCCGCCCCGCCCCGCCCCGCCCCGCCCCGCCCCGCCCCGCCCCGCCCCGCCCCGCCCCGCCCCGCCCCGCCCCGCCCCGCCCCGCCCCGCCCCGCCCCGCCCCGCCCCGCCCCGCCCCGCCCCGCCCCGCCCCGCCCCGCCCCGCCCCGCCCCGCCCCGCCCCGCCCCGCCCCGCCCCGCCCCGCCCCGCCCCGCCCCGCCCCGCCCCGCCCCGCCCCGCCCCGCCCCGCCCCGCCCCGCCCCGCCCCGCCCCGCCCCGCCCCGCCCCGCCCCGCCCCGCCCCGCCCCGCCCCGCCCCGCCCCGCCCCGCCCCGCCCCGCCCCGCCCCGCCCCGCCCCGCCCCGCCCCGCCCCGCCCCGCCCCGCCCCGCCCCGCCCCGCCCCGCCCCGCCCCGCCCCGCCCCGCCCCGCCCCGCCCCGCCCCGCCCCGCCCCGCCCCGCCCCGCCCCGCCCCGCCCCGCCCCGCCCCGCCCCGCCCCGCCCCGCCCCGCCCCGCCCCGCCCCGCCCCGCCCCGCCCCGCCCCGCCCCGCCCCGCCCCGCCCCGCCCCGCCCCGCCCCGCCCCGCCCCGCCCCGCCCCGCCCCGCCCCGCCCCGCCCCGCCCCGCCCCGCCCCGCCCCGCCCCGCCCCGCCCCGCCCCGCCCCGCCCCGCCCCGCCCCGCCCCGCCCCGCCCCGCCCCGCCCCGCCCCGCCCCGCCCCGCCCCGCCCCGCCCCGCCCCGCCCCGCCCCGCCCCGCCCCGCCCCGCCCCGCCCCGCCCCGCCCCGCCCCGCCCCGCCCCGCCCCGCCCCGCCCCGCCCCGCCCCGCCCCGCCCCGCCCCGCCCCGCCCCGCCCCGCCCCGCCCCGCCCCGCCCCGCCCCGCCCCGCCCCGCCCCGCCCCGCCCCGCCCCGCCCCGCCCCGCCCCGCCCCGCCCCGCCCCGCCCCGCCCCGCCCCGCCCCGCCCCGCCCCGCCCCGCCCCGCCCCGCCCCGCCCCGCCCCGCCCCGCCCCGCCCCGCCCCGCCCCGCCCCGCCCCGCCCCGCCCCGCCCCGCCCCGCCCCGCCCCGCCCCGCCCCGCCCCGCCCCGCCCCGCCCCGCCCCGCCCCGCCCCGCCCCGCCCCGCCCCGCCCCGCCCCGCCCCGCCCCGCCCCGCCCCGCCTTTGTCGCGTATCCAAACCCACTCATGGCCTGGTTTGCCCAGCTTTGGCAAAGCTGGCGGCTATTTCAGCTGCACAACCCAGTGGGAGGTGGCACCGTTTGTCTTTCCTTTCTGGCCACGATTTTGGCAACGCAATCACAAGCAGTTGGGAACACATGCTTACACTTTTAGTTCAATCTGTGCATTGAGGCAGTTTAACATGCACAATATGCATACCTCTATGCAATCTACTACTTTGCTGGTAGGCACGCTAGAAGTAGCCTACTAACTCGCAGCCTATATTGTTATATTTTCAGGCCATAGGTGTAGATACAGGCCGTGCCCAACCTGAGTTAACGATCAAAGAAGTGGCAGTGTCAATTCTTACGCACAGAGACTTGTACTACTACTTCGTTGCGTTACTTAGCTGTCGAATTTTACGAAACGGACAGCTCAGAATTGTTGCCAGCGGTTGAGGAGTGTACATTACTCGTAACACTGTTTACTTGAGACACCACTTTCCTTGCAACATAGCAATGCCGTCCTACTCACTGCTCAACCATCTTGAAGCATCAACACAACATGAGCGGAAAAACTATCTACATCGATCCTCCAACGCGCTTCTACTCAGCACCAGCACCGTACAGCTTTTCTTGCTACTCCTTCTTACCAGTCCCACGACAGCAGAATTTCATGCAAACTTCATGGGGCGGAGCGGGGAGGGGAGGGGCTATCTTCCTCCAGAATGCCATGTCAGCAGGGCCTGTTTGCAGGTATCGGCAATTGATAGCCAACATTTAGATCAGAGAGCCCTGGACGTCGATGACGAAGCGGTAGCGGACGTCCTGCTTCAGCACACGCTCCCATGCGGTGTTCACGTAATCAGCAGGGATGATCTCGTGCATGCACTCAATCCCCTTCTCGGCGCAGTAATCCTGCACAGGAATCATAGGCTACCACCGTTACGACACATCTCCAACACCACAGCTTGGGGCACACATGCATCAGGCTCGTCCAGGACCGTCTACTGTTAGAGATGGGACGTGGCTCCATGTAGAAGGGGCAATCCCACTGTGCTGTGCATCAAGTACCTGCAGCCCGGCACTCATGAGGTGCCCCAGCGCCCTGAGCGCAGTCACTCTGACCCTGTTAGCACTCACCAGCATTTCCTGCGTCTCCTTGATGCCTCCAATTAGTGACCCCGTGACACGCAGACGGCCTGCACGCGAGCATTAGCCTGATAAGCTCAGCTCAGCACATGCAGCAGCACCCTATCCCAGAACCATTCAAGCTGGTCTTGCTGCTGCTGCTGCTGCTGCTGCTGCTGCTGCTGCTGCTGCTGCTGCTTGAGCAGGATGGGACAAGTGGGGCAGGGCAAGGCGGGGCAGGGCACAGCAGGGCAGGGCAGGCTGAGCTAGGTCCACTTACGCAGCAACATGGCAAAGGTGGGCATGGTTGGGGGCTCTGCTGGCGCTCCCACACACACCTGAGGGCAGGACAAGGTGTAGGTCATGCAGGTGGTGCAGGAGGGTGGAGCAGGAGGGTGGAGCAGGCAGCTGCTGATATGAGGCACAGTATGAGCTGCTGCCTGGGACCTGCCGACTAGAGAGTTTTTTGCTGCTGTCTACGTTGGGCTGCCTCCTTGCTTTGCTTTTCATTCAATTTGCCTACCAGCATAGCCTGCATGCCCGCTACCCTCCCACTGAGCAGATCTTCATCACTATGCAGCAAACTGTGGCAAGCAGTAGGCATTCACACTGCGGCTGCAAGGGTGGACAAGCACAGAGCTCACTGCCACGCACCATGGTGCCATCGGTCTTGAGCAGGTTCAGCAAGGCAGCCAGGTCGTGGCGGGCGGACACGGTGTTGATCAGGCCATCCAGCGTGCCCGCTGCGGCCTGCAGGTCACGGGAGGTCACTGGCGGCGTGGGCACCTCACACCATCCTGCAGATAGATAAGCCTACTGTCACCCACAGCCTGTCTACCTGGCGTCCTGCTGCCTCACTGCCTCTTGTCCACCCTTAGGATTCTTGCTGAGCGCCATAGGCTGTAGGGCCACATCCCGCCTGAAGCAAAGCAGGCTGGTCATGCTATGGGAGTGGCACCCCCACAGCCAGGCCCCCCACCCACCGCCATGGCGTCAGGATCCTTGGAGACTAGGAAAGTATCAGCGCCCAGCACGGTGGTGGCCTCCTCCTTCTTGCTGCAAGCAATGAGGCACGCCAGGGAGGAGGATATGATTCGCCTGACGCAGGCAAGTGTGCTTCTCCATGACTTGCTGGTTGCCAACCACACAAAGCGCAAGGCATGTGTCTTGAGTGGTGCACACATACACACATGTGCAAACAGGGCTGCCCACAACATCTGCCTGGGCATGGTGAGCGCCCTGCGCTGCACTGCCCACAGCACTTAGCGGAGCAGCTGGCCAGCCAGGGGCGCAGCAGGGCAGGGTCACCTGGGTGATGTGGAAATCACGGTGACCTCAACACCGAAGCTCTTGAGGAACTTGACTGCCATGTGGCCCAGGCCTCCCTGGGAGGGGCAAGGGCGGCGGCAGCAGCAGCAGCAGCAGCAGCAGCAGCGGCGGCGGCGGCGGCAGCAGCAGCGGCGGCAGCAGCAGCAGCAGCAGCAGCAGCAGCGGCGGCGGCGGCGGCAGCAGCAGCGGCGGCAGCAGCAGCAGCAGCAGCAGCAGTGGGGTAAGCAGTAGCAGGTGAGCAGCTGTAAGAGGGTGGGCAGGTTGTAGGAGGGTCCATCCAGGATAGAAGGGCCATTCAAGATGGGAGGGCCAGGTAAGATCTGTGCTGGGTGGTGTAAAGGAGCACCTCCCTTCCCACCCTCAGAACCTTTCCACCCTTCCCTCATTGTAAGGGAACACCCACTTCCTCAGCTTGTCCCCTCCCCTTCCACCCTTTTCTTCCCTCCCCTCCCTTCCCACCCATACCTTTCCACCATCTCAACTTACAATCTTTCCTGTTTTCCATCTTGCCTCTGCAACCTCCCCTGCCCTGCCTTTCCCCCTTGTTAGCCTCCCAGCCAGCCTGCCATGCCACACACCCATCCTGCCATGCAACACACGACTCACCAGGCCCACCACGCCCACTTTCATGCCAGGCTTGTCCAGCTCGAACTTGCGAATAGGGGAGTAGACGGTGATGCCCGCGCACAGCAGTGGCGCTGCGGCGTCCAGGGACAGCTTTTGCGGCACATTCAGCACAAAGTCCTGGTCCACCACCACATGGGTGCTGTAGCCTCCCTTAGTGATGGAACCGTCCCTGTAGCAGCGGCAGGTCAGCAGCAGGTCAGTTGCAGTCTTCCCCAAATCCTCACATTTCCCCTCTCCCTGGCCTCTCCCTCTCCCTCCCCGTCCCACTCCACCACACCCTCAACCACAACTGCACCTTCAACCGCAACTGTACCCTAACTCCACCGAATCTTTGGGTAGACAAATGGGGTCATTGCATGGTTCACACACAGCAGCATGGGTGCTGGGCAGCAGGGAGTACTGGCATACCACTCAAAGGATAAGCAACACAAAACCAGCAGCAGGCCTGCGAGCAGCAGGCAGCGCTGACTAGACCTAGTGCAGCACAGCAAACACTGGCTCCCTGCCTAGCCCCAGGCCATGCCTGCTCTCGCCACACAAGGGGAGGGAGTCGCAGCCCAGCAACCTAGCAGCCAGCTCAGGAGCCAGCAGGGTATGGGACCCGGCCAAGCCAGCCAGGCACCCGCAGAAGAGGCCGGTGAGGTGCTACACAGACAATGACAGACACAAGAGGGGCGACAGCTGTGCAGCCTCACATCTCATCAGGACAACAGCAGCAGTGTACAGAGGCTGCGGCCAGGGCAGGCCGTGAGTGTACCTGTCCTTGCCGTTGTAGGTACCCACAAAGCCTTTCTGGCAGTACTGCTCCTCCTGCACAGCCAGGAGTATCAGACAGCATGGACCAGGTCTCAAGTGACCTTCACTCCCGGTTGCCCACCCCTGGACCTTCCCTTTGCCCTAACCCCCTATGTGCCCTCATCACAACCCCTGGGAAGCCCTGCCACCTTCATTCCACCCCACCCTCACCCCCTCCCAAACCCCCCCTCCTACCCCCAACCCCACCCCAGCTTGCCAGGCCAGCCATTCCGCTGGCACTCCTCGTGCAGAACCCACCGCAAGATGCTGGCCACGGACTACATTAACACCGGTCGCTCATCACTGCTCCTTGCCCTGGCAGCGCTCACCTTGAGGTCGCTGCAGCAGTGGCAGCTCTTGCAGCTGTTGACCATGCAGCCCACGCCGACCTTGTCCCCCACCTTGAACTTGGTCACCTGCGCCGTCCATGTCACCATGGTGTTGTAAGTACTCGTCACAATCACGGTGTTGCTGGTCATGGTGCTGGTGTGCAATCTGCTGCTGGCTACTGGCTGTGATGGAGCGTGCAGCCCAGCGGGAGCGCAGTAGCCATGCTGGCCACCACCTTTGTTCACTGTATTGATAGCACTGGGTTGCAGGGCAAACAGGGTGGCCACCCTGTTCACTGACAACCCCACTGGCTTCCTCACACTAGGGTCTCCTCCTCCTACCTTGTCGCCAACCTCGATCACATAGCCCGCGATCTCATGGCCAGGCACACAAGGGTAGCACGTCCCTGCCCACTCCCCCTTGCCCTGCACCAACACACAAAGCAGGGACAGCGTAAGATTCGACGGCATAGGCGCAGACACCATGCTGCTTCTAACAGTGGTCCCAAGGGGGTGCTATGCGGACAGCTCTGGCTACAGTGCTGCCACACACCGTGTGGATGTCACTGTGGCAGATGCCTGCAAAACTGATTTGGATGTGTACGTCCTCAGGCCCCACACTACGGCGGTTGAAGCGATAAGGGGCCCTGCAAAGGGTAAAACATGACTTGCAGCATCAATAATGTATTCACAGGGGCTCAGGCGAGTAACCCTGCAACAAGTTTGGCATGGGCGCATGCTGCAGGAGACCAGGGAAGGGTGCACCACGGCTTACAGGACGCCAGATGTGTCCTGAGCTGCGTAGCCGATGCAGTTGCCCTCTCCAGGTACCTCCGTAGGGGGCTTGGCAAAAAGGGCAGAAAACTCCTCAAAGGTCATGGCTGGGTGGGGCAGGGCAGGGCAGAGCAAGGCAGGCTGGTGCAGTCGCACATGCCTGTCTTGTAGAAGTTTGTAGAAACAGCAATTGTTAGTCATCATTACTCACCATCCTTGACGCTGGCGTCGGCGTCTCCATACTGCTTCAAGTATTTCGGCAGCAGCTGCGCAGGAGAAACTCGTGTCAGTGATCGGCAGCCCCGCTAACTTTGTGGCTGCGATGTCAGCACTTGCATTGGCGTCAAGTGTGCCATCCTCGCTTGCTAGCTGCTTGAACAGCGCAAATGCGCGGCCATTTGACGCAATTGTGCTTGCATCTGCCGGGGGGCTGACGCGTGGCATCACGACACGATACTTGCGTGTGGTTCAATGCGATGTACAGTCAACGGGCGCTGCTTTGCTCTGCGACGAATTAACAGCCTCACTTTTACCATTCCCATCAATTCCGCACAGCAACGTTGCACACAACATTCGTAAAGCAGCGGGCGCAACGGGGGGGCGGCAGCTGTGTGGTGTCGTGGGTATGACGGTCACCACCTTAAGGGTAGATGGACCAGGGTAGCATTAGGGTTATTCATAAGCGGCGCAATATAAGGACGAGCACCCTCATGATAGATTGCTCTGTGTACTCGGGAAAGGCACAGGAGTAGGCAGCACCGCGAGTGCAAGCTGCATGCTCGGCCGGCGCTCAACACCCGGCGGTGCATGCTGGTACCGGCCGGTGTACAAGTCGCCGGGGCTTGGAATATGTTTTACATTGCCTACATGGACGCCACCGCGTCCGTCATCCGTACTTACTACAAACCTCGTAAAGTCACGCAATGGTTGCAACAAGTATAAGAAACGCATACATATCAGCGCACTCCCACCCCCTCCCAGCCCCATCACCGCAGCCCCGCCCCGCCCTCCCACCCCCAGCCCTACCCCTCCCACCCCCTTATACATGCTACTGTATCCATGGGACACACCTCCGAAAATGCAAGCCATACACAGTCGCACACACAGGCTGCGATGACGCTGCAATATTGCAAAAAGTGTCTGGGTATTGAGACCTGGCTGCTGGGTGCTGAGTGTTCGTGGACAGGCTACTGGTCTCGTTGCTGTCCTACTTGATAACATCTCGAAAACCAATGCATGCAGTCGTGCAGATGTGGGTTAGGGTTAGGATTGTTTTCAGCCCATCGACATGTCTCATGCACTCCGGACTGGTATCAGCATAGTACTCCTTGAGCATACATTTGGCCTGGCCATCCAGCCCTGGGCCATGGGACATGACACTATCAAACTGGCTAGCAGCAATGTGCAAGGTGTTGAGCTCATGGGGACATGATGCATGTGTTCATGTGTGATCACCATCATGGTTTGCTTGTATAAGGTAATGCATAACACGTCGAGCACATGTGATAAATTGTGTGCTGATAGACCAGCATTTTCACTTTATTGTGTGTACAAGATTTAGGGAGCAGGCTTGCAGCTGCCAGGTGTGCCAGTGGTGTGCTTGGCAGCAGCACTCAGTGCGCCAGGTGTGCCACCGCCCTGCGTCCCGCAACAGGACCCCGTGCTGGCCTTGCCGCCTCCCCTGCCCCTGCCTGGGAGCCTGCTACCTGCGTCTTGAAGCCCCACCCAGCATTGCTTCCCTTGCTCATCCCTGCATCTGTGGGCTGCAGGTCACTAGGCATGGCCACCCCTGCTCCTGACGTGCTAGACCCAGGCTGCCTCCCAGGCCCCTGCTCCACGCCTCCCTCCACTCCCATGCAGATCATGCCCATGGCTTCAGCAGCAGCTGCCACCACAAAGTCCATGCTGACGCTCGCTCGCCGGCCACCCCCACCAACACCAGGCCTGCGGGGCCCTGTGGGCATGGCTAGGTCCCCACTGCCTTCGTACAAGGCCGTTGGCGCAGCACGCTGCCCTGCACCCTGGCCTTGAGCGCGGCTGTGGCCAGCAAGCTGACCGGTGGCCTGAGCTGAGCCTGCGTCACGCTGTGTGCACGAGCTGTGGACGTCCAGCCGGGCCGCGCGGGGTCCCTGGGAGCCTGGGCTGCTGAGCTCTGCTGTAGCACTAGGTTGGCTGGCTCCGCTGTACCGACCACTGTTGGCTTGTGGCTTGCCTTCCAATCGGCCTGAGCTTAGGAGGCTGCTTTGCCCACTGGTGCTTGGTGCAGGAGATGCTTGATTGTCCACTTCTGGCCGTAGCAGCTTATTGAAGGGGCTGGCAGCTGCAGCTGCAGCCTGGCTGACGTCAACAGCCAGGCGGCTGGAGGCAGAATGGTTCATTAAGAAGCTTGGTTGGCTCCGGCTTAAGGATGCAGCAGGTGGTACCATGCTGGACGAGGACAACGAATTGTCAAGCTGGCGCACTGAGGTGGTGGATGGCAAGGATGTTGAGGATTGCCTGCATAGCAAAACAAGAAGACCCTCACAAAGCTTTTCGTCCCATCCACTGCCCTGCTGCTGCCAGCCCCCTACACACCTGCCGGCATGCTTTCGCATCATGCGCTCTATAGCAGCATTATAGTTGCCGTTGTCTTCCTCCTCCTCGTTTGTTCTATTGACAGGCCCTGAGGCTATGTCAAGAAATGCAATGCAGGAGTCAGGGCATGTGATGCAAGGCCGCTACTTCATTGCACCTACAGCTGTCGTGCCTACCTGGGAGGTTTGTCAAGCTTCGACTCCTGTCGGCCTGCAAGCCTTCGATGGATAGATGGTCTATATACGAGGCGCGTCGAACCCGTCGCGCATTACGCTGCATTGACAGTAGCACTTTGCTAAGCAAGTGAAGGATGTACTACACGTATGCACGAGGAGACTTGTACCTTTTGCTCTATCTCCGATATTTCCAGCGCTTGCAATGCCGTGAGGTCCATGGGTGGCTCGCAAGACAAATGTGGATTTGTGGCAAAGCAGCAGTTTATCGAAGTTTACGCCGAATGGGACAGCAACTTCGGCTACGGCTGAATTGATGTATCGCCAGGAGCAGGGCAGTATGCAACCTGTACCCGCCTTGAGTGCCAGGGAATGTGTGGCATGTGTCCTGAGGATTTCTATGACTTTGGTACTTGTAAGTTGTAGTCGCGTCGCAGGGTCGTTTCCATCCAGGCCGACCTGTATCCCTATCCTCCTGTGGAGCCCCAACACTTCTGTGAGGTGCCATAACACACATCCCCTTGAGTGAGTACTTGTGAAGAGCAATCGAATTGTTTGTTTGTTTGTTTCATGGCATGGTCCACATGATACTAATGCCGCCGCTCGTGCCACCGCTGCCACTTCCGCAGCAGGCTCTTGTCGCGCACTTCCACCCACTCCAGGCCCACACCGCTACCGCTTCCGCAACAGGCCTCTGTCGCGCACGCACACCCACTCCTGGCCTGGTCTGCCTGGGTTAGGCAAGGCGGGGCGGTCCGGCCAGCTGTTGAGCTCGTGTGGGCGGCCCGGCCCGGCTGCAATGCGGCGAATGTTCAGCGCGGCTGACACGTCCCGGTCGTAGAACCTGATGCCATTGCTTGTTGAGCACATCAGGCCCTGATCCGGGACCGCGTCGCCATGCTGCGCACCGGGCGCAGCCACCTGCAAGGCGACATGTATGTCAATGCACCTGTGTAAGATGTTTCCTTGCCATTCCAAGCGTGTTTAGTCAAGCCATGTCTAGTCTAAACGGTGCAGGGCACAGGCTGGGCTGTAGAGCATGACCCGGTTTGTTAAACAATGTTTTTAAACAAAGGGAGAATGTTTAACAAATGTTTAACACGACCGCTAGGTCGCGCTCCGCAGTCGCGATGGAAGGCGAAGCAACCGCGACCCCAATGTTCGAACCAATGCACACACGCAACCTTCCCGCGAACCAAAGCTACACGCAGAGCTACAGTGCTCGGCTGGTGCTTCACTATGATGTAACTGTGCTTGTAGCAGGCCATGGCTGGTCGGCTGTAGCTTTTGGGGTTGGCTGTAGCTCTGGGGGTGATTTTTTTATATGGTGACGAACAAGGAGGCTATTGTCCCGTTAGCTGGGGTGGTGGCAGGCATGATGGCGTTTAGCATCGCAAGCCCAAATGCACAAAGTGCGCCGTGCAAGTCGTGCAAGTCAGGCTGCGGGGCTTTTCAGGCTAACTAGTCAAGCACTCTCCGCACTAGCGGGACTAGCTAAGTATACTCCGGGGGGCTACAGCTCTCTATGGCGCGACGGGAGGCACATTACAACTTCAGCATTAAACAAGGTCAACAAGCTAGTCAAGCTTGTGTGCTTGTTATGCTAGGCGCAACCAGCCGTGTCGAAAATCGCTGCAACAAAAGGACCACATTGACTGCGCGGCTTACTCATCGGCTTGCTTAGCCGCTCGGAGGCAAAGCCCACTCAATGAAGCCTATTGCCTGGCTCTTTAGATGTCGGGAGCGTACTGTGTTGCATACTCGTGCATAGTATGTACCGCAAGACCTCTACCATACCCCCATCGCACTCCGGGTCGTCAGGGTGTTAGGCTCAAGGCGTTAACGTTACGTTAAACATTTGTTAATTAGTAGATAATGGTGTCGCGGGTCGTTTTACGGTGCGTTTCCAATAGGCTGCATGGGAGCTGGGAGCTGGGAGCGGAGCCGCATGGGCCCATGCACCGATTTGGTGTTTCCATTGCGCTAAATCTGGGAGCTTGGAGCTACATGGAGCCTTTTGGCTGCATTTTTACAAGTTTGCAACACGACTCTGGTGGGCTGGTGCTTTGCAAGCCTATGATCTCTGCATATTGCAGGTTGTGGTGCAACTCTGCTTGGAACAGGTGGCTGCAGTTTGCAGGAATGCAGGTTTGGTGACAACAAGTTCGCTCTTCTCCCCTTAGCTGGGGTGGTGGCGAGGATGAAGGTGGCAAGCAGAGTAGCAAGTAGCAAGCAGCGTAGCAACCAGAGTAGCAAGTAGTAGATGTGCACGGAAAGCTAAGCTAATCTCCGCGTTAGCGGGGCGAAGCAAGTCAGCTGTACAAGCCGCGCAAGCGGGACTAGCTAAACATTCTCCAAAGCAAAGCAAGTTAAAAGTTAAAGCAAGTGCAGGCAAGCAGCAACTTTGCAGGCACGCAGGACTGCACACTAGCGGTCAGCTCAGCGGTTTAGAAGCTGAAGGTTGCTCCGCAATGTTGAGGTTGCGATAGAACTGCGGAGGCGGGCCTTGTGCCGTTGTCTCCTCAGAGATGTTGCCAGTGGACCGATACGGGGCACAGGCGCGCAGAGCAGCGCAGAGCATAGCAGAGCAGAGTTTGCAAGAACCTTAGATTTGAAATGCAACTCCAAGCGCCCCATGTTCTCCGCGCCTGGCTCCACTGGGCTCCCAGCATGGGATCCATTGGAGCCAGGAGGCCCTTTTGGGAGGACATGCGCAGGACATGGGGGCTGCATGCCTAGCTCCCATCTCCAAGCATTGGAAACGGGAGCGCGGAGGAGCCGCATGGAGGCCGCATGCACCGTGTTTGGCTCGAGCTCCCAGCTCCCAGCTCCCGCTCCAACGCCTCCATGCAAAAAAGTGCCATGCAGCTCCCAGCTCCCAACTCCCACGCATTGGAAACGCACTGTTAGGCGGTTGAAAAAGGCGAGGTCGAGGCCCTGGCGCGGGGCAGCTCGAGACCGAAGCCAGCGGACACGGAGCGTAGCGACGTGGCCGCTGGCTGAGGTCGAGAGCTGTCCCGCGCCAGGGCCGAGACCAAGCCTTTTTCGACCACCTGAAGCGACCCTAGCGACTCCATTATCTAGTGTAATTGAGTTTTACGTAGGCGAAGCTCTGTAGGCGCGGCGAAGCCGCGCAATGTGATGCTTCTTGTCACCTGCGATGGTGTTGGCCGGCTGTTACGTGTTCGTTGGCAACCACTTTTGTTAATACACCAGGTCGCTGCAGTTAACGATTCTTAAAACGAGGTCTATTAACGATTACAACTGAGTAAAACTCAATTACACCACGTTAACAGGCCCAAACATCAGGATGTTAACGTTAACAGTCGTGCCCTACTGGGCTGGTGTGTGAGGTGCTATGTAATGACTCCACTCCTACAATGCACATGCACCTGGGGGCTCTCACCTGAAACTTTCTCGCGATTGCGGCCGTCGCAACACAATGCGCGCGGGCATACATTACTTTGTTAGCTACATCCCGGCAATGCCAAGAAGCTCGAGGGTGAAGGAGGCGTGCATGGTGATATCTGCCCACAAAATGTAGGCCAGGTTCACGCCTAGGTTGGGCATCATGTGCATAGTCATTGAAGCTCGGGACACCCATAACGTGTAGCTTAGTGAGCCCTCTACATCCTAATGTGCTTCGAACATCAGTCCACTACGTAAGCGAGAAATGAGCTCAGTGTACGGGATACCCCCCCTATTCAAGACAGTTGGGAGGGACTGACTGAAAGACTCTGCCTGGCCTGCCACCACGTTGGTGCGGGCAGAGCTGACCCGGCTGGTGCGGAACTCATGCACCAGCACCACACGCCCGGGGAACTGCTTGCATGCCTCCTTGAGCATCTGCTTGACAGGCACGCCCCTGCCGCCCCTGCTGCCGCTGCCGCTGAAGCCTGCTGCCCCGTAGGCCAGGGCCAAGGGGCGACTTGTGGCAGCCGAGTTGCAGCGTACCCTGGCACCCTTCACAGTCTGCAGCCAAGGCACACAAGAAGAGAGCGTGAGCGCAGGTGAGTGCAGGTCAAGCCATGGCAAAGACAAGCATTGTGAGCACACACACTAGCACACACACTGGCTGGGTACGGCCTACTCACCTCAACCCAGAACTTGGCCACGGTGCTCTGCTTGTGTCGGTACAGCCGGAACCTGGCGTTGGACCAGCGCGGCTTGGACAGCTCGGCCCACATGGCGGGCCAGGTCACCAGCGTCATGGCGGCGTACTCCCGGTACCGCTGCAGCGAGGCGGTGTAGTTGGTGACTTGCGACAGCACATCCGGGCTGGATGCCGGCCACAAGTTGGTCGTAGAGCCGCGCCTCCACCACTTCGGACGGCACGACCGTGCCCTCCTCTAAACCCGCAGCGACTACGCCCCTCATCGCGGTGTGCATTTTATACTTCTTTGCGCTCCATATGTTATTGTGGTTGTGGGTCCAGTGCGCTGCACCGTTGGCCTGCATGTTCCGCTGCGCCTGGCTTGGTTCTGGCGGCGTGTCGACCTCACGGTCAACTGTCCGAGGCATTACGATTACGTCTACGCTGACTGTTTCGCTGCATTCTACTAACTCGCTTCGCTAACTGTATCGCTGATTGCCTTCGATGTCCTGGTTTGCCTGTTATTTTCCTGGTTTTCCTGTTAGTTTTATGTATTTTAGTGTATTTAGTTATATAGGTAGGCTCAATGGTGAACTGCCTGCCTGTCAGTGATCGGCAGCCCCGTTAACTTTGTGGCTGCGATATCATTACTTGCGTCGGCGTCAAGTGTGTTATCCTCGCTTGCTAGCCGCTTGAACAGCGCCATCGAGGCAGCCATAACGTAAAAACTAGACAAACTACAACGTCATAACGCCCAGGGTAATAATGAGAACTTGCATGACTTCATGTTGAGCGCATGTGCACCTCTGTTTGTGCACCTTGCTTTGAAGTGCGTTACAGAAAGTCCCGAACCCCTAGAGGGGGAGGGCGGCCTAGCAGCCTAACGGCTGACGGCTTAAGCGGTGTAAGCCACATCATCATCATAACGCCCAGGGTTGTGAGTCAGGTGTCCCCAACTAAGAGAAAATGACACAATGACACACAATGACTCAATGTGACAATGTTCCACACGGAACGTGGCAGGACAACGCTGGCGGACTCAGAAGCTTCCTTCTTCCTCCGCTGTTGGCATATTGAAAGCATGCTTGTGGCCTCCATACCTAGCAATAGTGTCTATACTAAAGGTATGCCAGTGCGGCCTTCACATTCTGCTCCATGCGCACGTTGATGGGGACGGATAGGTCCGGCACCTGAAAGCTCTGCCCGGTTATTTTCTCGTACAAGAACACATACCTGCACAGCAGTAGCCATCAATCGGATCCTCAGGATGTGCATAACCCACAGCATGGGACTAGCCATGCTGATATCACCACACTGAGCATCAAACGTGGACATGCTGACAAGGACACATCTTCGTACCAGCTGCTCTGCTCCCGCTATGTCGTAAACTGTTGTGGAATGCCTCGGTTGCCAGTCGCAATCTAGGTTTAGCTATGCATGGGTGTTTCATTCTCTCTGCCGCATAATGCGTATAGTATGGGGGGTGGTGTTGTCAAAAAGCAAGGCGCAGCAGTGCACGCATGAGTCGGGCTTCCCTTCTGCCCCTCATATCACTGCTAGCTGGTGTTTCTTTCCTATCTTCTCCATGGCTCCTGGCGTAAGCACCCGACCGCAGCCCAGTATTCAAGTCGGACAACTACCAAGGAGCCCCGCCCTCAGCCCCGGCCTTAGCTCAGGCACCATACGCACCGCTTGCTGAGCTCGCAAACAAGCTCGTGCGGCGCTTCTGGGAGCACCGCGTCCTTGTAAGGGTCGCAGCAGGCGCGGAACCAGAGGCGCAGGAACTCCTTGTCGATGTTCTCCGGCTCCTGCCCCGCCGCATGCCGCGCTTCGTAACTATCCGCCAGCCAGTACCGACTGCTATCCGGGGTGTGAATCTGTAGAAGCCACACAGCCGCGTTAATGGATGACAACTCGTTTCAGGGTGTGCACACGCAGTCCCGCTCGCGTTGCGGCAAAGCAGGGCCTCAGGCACACAGCAGTGCAAGGCGCAGCAGTGCAGGGCGTTAAGCGCACAGCTACTGACCGGGTCGCGCAAGCACATCATGCTTGACCCGCCTTTTCATGGCTGGTGCTCGAGGCTCGAGGAGTTGAGCACGCCAGCGAGCAAACGGTGGTGGTGGTGTGTTTCATCAGATGGTCTTGTCATGGCGGTGAGTGATGGTTGATGCAGCCTGCAGTAGCTCACCTCATCTATGAGGTGGATGTTGCCTTCCTCATCCTTGCCAAACTCATACTTGGTATCCACCAGCAGCAGCCCGCGTTTGGCAGCCTCTGTCTGGCCAAATGCAAACAAGGCTAGGGCAGCCGCTGCCACCTACAGTTGGTGATGGATGCCACACAGCAGCTACCGGGGCTGAGGTGTACACCATAGCCTGTTCTGTGCTACTTTGCACAAGTGTGTCACAGGGGCTGCCGACAAAGGCCAGTGGGCCAGGAGGGTGTGCACAGTATTATACTCACTGTGACACCTCTATATACTTTTTATACTCTTGTTCATCCCTCGTGCCACCTGGCTACAGGCCTCAAGGCAACCACATTAAGAATAGCAGATAAATATAGTGCTACACCGCAGCTAATGCAGGCCAGGCAGAGGTGTAGAGGGACAGAGGTAGGCAGGCAGGCAGGTGGGCAGGCGCGTGGGAGAGAAGGCAGGGCAGGGTGGCCAGCCAAGCCCTGACCTGGTCCCAATCTTGTTGGCTCATCAGGCCTTGTGCCACAATTTCCTGTGGGCTGATGGGCACGTCATGATCCTCTGCCTGCATCAGGTGTAGGAGGCCAGCAGAGGTGGGCAGTGGCAGTGGAGAGAGGTCGGGTGGGGTCGAAGCAGCTCATGCTGCACTGCCCTTCCTGCTACTCACCTTAGTTGTGGGCGTCAGCACATTCACAGCCAGTCGGTCATTTTTCTGCATGCCGTCAGGGAAGGAGTTCCCGCAGTACTGCCGTGCGCCAGCCTTGTAGTGTGTCCACAAGGAGGTGTCAGTGGAACCTGCAGCCCACAGCAGCATTGCACCCAGCTGCTGCCTCACCCTGCTGCCCCAGCAACCCTTATAACCATCACCAAGGAGTGGCAGACAGTCTAAGTTGTAACGAGGCAGGCTCAAAGAGGAAGAGCCAATGCAAATGCTCCAGGCACCTGGCACCTGTCTGAGCATGCAAGCACTCGAGAGCACATACACGACCTTGGCTTCCCAAGCCTAAGCCTGTCTCGCCCTCTCACTGCAGTGCCGCAGTCCGGCCTTGCCCTGGCACATGCCATCTGTGCAACTGCCCTGTTGCTGACCTGACCAGTCGCCAGCTTGTTTCGTAGCGGACCTGTCATGAAGCCTCGCACCACAAACTCCACAGGAAACACCCGGCACTTCTTCATGATGGACACATTGGGGTCTGGCACGCTGAGCAGGGCGTTGCGCACGATGTGCTGCGTGCTTTGGAACCACCAGGCACTGGTCTGGTTTAAGACTTGGCCTTTGAAGGGGATGGAGGCCAGGTGCCGGTCAAAGGCTGACTGCCGGTCAGTGGTCACGATCACCACCTTGTCCCCAAGGTCGTAAGTGTCACGCACCTTGCCCTGGCACAAGGCACGGATGCATGACAGCTTGTGCACCCCTCGTTGAGAAAATGTGGGCCAAGGTGCACAATGTCAGTAACCATCCCCAAAGTTGCCTCCACGTGATGATCCAGCAACTGCACCTTGCGCCGCTGCGCAACGCTGAGGTCAGTGTCGTTCAAGCAGTTCCTGGCGGCTTTTGCAATAGCGTCGACCACGTCCTGTCGCACGCCTTGGATCGCATCCACCGTTCTGCATTGAGTGCGCGCAAAGTGGGCAAGGTTTACAATGTGCACCCCGTTGCACACGCTTCACGCCCCAAGGACAGCAAGCCGGACCCCGCGGCTAAACTCACGGTGCGGAAGCCGCTGCCGGTGCTGCCAGGCGCAGCCTGACACCCGAAGGCAACGACATTGCTGCGGAACTTAGGCAGCGTGGTGGCCGCTGGTGTGCTTGCATTTTACTGTCGATGCTTGTACCTCTTGACGAATGTTGTGAATATGATCGCATAGCTCATTGCTCCCCCGCCGCGCCGGCACGTTTTCGGTGTGAGACAAACAGCAAAACAAGCATGCACAGCATGTGTACCTGACTTCGCCTCCCGCCACCAGACCCTTGCAGGTTCTATGACCGGGACATGTAAGCTGAGGGCCGCCCAGCCATGCCAAAGCCGGGCAAGCCTGGCCAGGAGTGGGCGTATGTGTGTGACAAAGCCCTGCTGCGCAAGTGGCGACCATAGCTAGCTACAACTAGTCAACCCCACCATAAGATACCTAATTTCTCTCACAGGGGATGTGTGTGAGCACAAGCTACAGGAGCTCCAGTCAGTACTGGAGGCACACACACTGCATGGGCGGAGCTGAAGGGAACATTAGGCACACTAGCATAGTATTTTGCGATAACAAGGCTCACAGCCTGTATTTAATTACAACTCTTGGCTGAAGCAGCGGGACTGAGAGGTGGTGGTCGGGCACGAAACAAAAGAGTACTTGATTGTGCCATGCCTAGCCTGGTGTCACCATGTCAGCCACCATGTGTGTGCCTTGTGTGCATGGCTGCAGTTGGAGAGAGAGATGGCGCAGTTGTCCATGAACCGCCACGGACGTGCCAAGCAGCTGGTGGTCTTCTTTGGAGCAGCTACCATTGGCACAGCAGGAGGGTGGGGTGCTGATGCGGTGTTGCGTGCCTGCCGCAAGGTGGTGTGTAGGCCCAGGGGCACAGACCAGCTGCGGGGCAGGGTGGTGCTTGTGGATGAGCACCGCACCAGCCGGGTCAGCTCAGCAGTGAATGGCCAGCAGCCCTGTGAGGAGGAGCTGGACCATGAGCAGCCGACCAGGCGTGCAGGCTGGAAGCCCCCAGCAGGGCAGGTGGACCCCCGCCTGGTGCGCCCAGCCTGGAGCCAGCAGCGTGGCCAGCCAGTGCGGGGCATGATGTGGTGCCCAGTAGTGGCCCCCCGCAGGCCCCCACAGGCCCCGCGCAGCAGCCAGGCAGCCACACAGCCAGCAGCCTCAGAGCCTGGGCCCAGCACTCCCCCTCCAGCCAAGCGCAGTAAGCCGGCAGCTGAGCCCACCAAGGGCACAGGCAAGGGCAAGGGCAAGGCTGCTAAAGCCAAGCCAGCCCCACAGCCAGGCAGGTGGGTAGACAGGGACTGCAATGCAGCGCTGAACATGCAGCGCATTGGGGAGAGC
The DNA here is from genome assembly GCA_030144725.1 of Haematococcus lacustris. NCBI lineage: Eukaryota > Viridiplantae > Chlorophyta > Chlorophyceae > Chlamydomonadales > Haematococcaceae > Haematococcus > Haematococcus lacustris. The sequence continues at coordinate 16,164,373 of JASKMD010000029.1, forward strand.
AGGTGGCGGCCGCTGGAGCTGTGCTACTGGCCAGACCAGGGAGCTCTGCCAGCCAAGGGCAAGGAGTACCCTGGCCTGGGCTACAAGCGGGTGCGAGACAAGCCCCCCAAAGCCCAGGAGCAGCAGCAGCAGCCCGCTATGGTGCAGTAATGTGCCCCCCTTTCTTGAGCTGTCATCAGCTTACAATTAGTGCATGTTTTGTCATGCCAACTCTACATCATAGCCCTAACGGGTCAGGCAATAGTGTAGGTGGTAGGCTAAACACTCCACACAGCCACACTGTTTGAGTCGGATCTAGTTAGTGGCTGCTAGTGGCTGATAGTGGCTGCTAGTAGGTACTTCTGATCCGGCTCAAATGGTGGCCCTAGTGAGGGACAAAGGGGCTGAAGCAGCGGTGTTCCACCGGTGGATCAATGTGGCGACCACCCCATAGCAGCTTGCACTTAACACTACAGGATCCAAAAGACATAGTCAATCGCTGAAGTTGCGAGAGTACATCCTTCTTGGCATTGCACCTCGCCATCTTCATCGCCCGCATCCAGGACTCTGCACTGATACTGCCCAGCACCGCACCAGCCAGCCTGCATAAGCAGGCAACACACACAAAGCAAGATCACATTACCATAGCCACACTTGTAGCGGAGGCTGCTCTCTCCTCCCGCCCTCCCCTTACAAATGGACTGCCCAAACACCAGGCTGTGCAAACGGTTTGTTAACATGTGCCAAAACCTATCTCTACTAGTGTGCCAAGCAGCAGCTGCCCCAGTAGGCTGTTGTGCAGCATGTCCAGTCATACAAGACATGGATCCTCAGCAGTTAGTAATCCTCACAACCTGTGAGTTGCTAGGCTTAGCGTATATTGTTGTTTGCCATCATAGGATTCATGCATCCATGTCAAGCCTGCCGAACACGCAAGCCTACCAGCGCATACGCATGCCATGCACATCAACAGACAGCCAGATTGGGTGATGCAGGTGTGCGCTGTGCTGCTACTGTCCTGCAAGTCAGGCCAACAAAACTCATTCAACAAGGAACAACATGTCGGCGGGACACAAAACCAGGCCCTGTCCTGCAAGTCAGACTTGCAATACCCCTCCTCAACCATAGCAGGTTTTGGTACGCCCACTGCATTAGGGATAGCTCCAATTCAGTGAGACAGCTGCTGCCTGCCTGCAGCCTACACTTACCGCATTCCGTGTCGCTGCACACCCAAGTCGTGAGGCCAGGGTTGTCTTCCATCTGAATGCTACCTCATATGGACCGCTGTCTTCCTTGGCATCTGCCTTGTGTCACAGACGTGTCAGCTCTATTTGGCGTACTCTGCTTTGATATCAGGCTTGGGGCATGACCTTCACCCACAGTCAGAAAGCACGCATATGTGATCATCAGAGTCGTGAGAGGATCATACAGGACACGCAATAAAATGCGTGCCGAGTGATAGGTTTGTTGCCAACAGGTAGGTAGGCTGCCATATCGCAGCGGCTATCTCACCAGCTTATGATCCATTTCGATCTGATGCAAAATAATATAGGAGAACCATCTGAGCTGGCAGCAGATGTGGAGTAGAAATCGGAGTCTCCGCCGCCAGTTGTGAAAGTATGACGGTGGACCAGCGCAACAGTATACCGCCGCGACCTTGTACAGTGGAAACGTACCCGCGATTGGGATTACAATGATGAGCTCGCAGTCAGATTCCAACTTTTGCTTTCTTTTGGTGTAGCATGAGGGCTGTGGGGTTCAAGAGTTGGAAGTTCCAGTGTTGCATGTATTCATCCAATACAAGTGCTTGAGCTGGTGCATGCCTACATGTATGCTAAATCGAAAGACATTCTCTCAGTTCAGCATACCCTGTGCTTACGACCCCACCTTCAGATTCACTCACAAGCTGTAGTTTGTTCTGACAGCAGAGGAGATGTGCATCAGTCCTGAGAGCCTTTCAAGTTTCCCTGTATCCCTATTCTCCTGTTGAGTCCCTAAACATCTCCACATTCCCTGGATAACATTTTCCTTGTTCACCGTCATTTTCCTGTTTCATGAACACGCGCGTCTAAAAATCATGTCTAGTGCTGACGGGGCTCACGCATCGCCCCCCTTAAAGGACGGCGGCGTGCCGATAAATGACAGTCGAAAGCCCTTCATAGGGGCATGTGGGCACGCAAGCGACGGTCTGGCGCCACGCGAGAGAAACCCCTTGCACGTCTCTTGCGCCTTACTATCGTGAACTCTCGTCCATTATTCCTCATCCTGTCCATCGCCGGTCTCTTTGGACCCTTCCTAGTTCCCTTGGCTGAAAGACAGATACGCGCAGATGAAAAGGCACTGCTCATCGGCGCGGCCCATGCGAACGTCCGGTGCGTGCCAGGATTATACCGGCAAGTAAGGACCAAGACCTACTCCCACTACTCTATCAAGTGCTTTGAACCACCGCAGAAGCAACAGCGGAAGCAGCATCGCAGGCCTGGAGCTGGCAGCTGCCGCCCACCAGCTACAAAACCGGGCGCTTGATGCAATCCCTAACTCATCTTCACTGGCAGACCTGGTGGTGTCACATCTCATGCACCATGGAATAGAGGCATACACCAGCAATGCATGCAGCCATGCAGACGGAGCCTTGTGCAAAGCTCCACTTTCTAGTGCTGGCAATGTCTCGGTCTATGCCACCAGCCAGGCGGCCAGCCCGTTTGGCGCATGCATCAGCGTGCATGCAATAGTGCGGTCCAAGTTGGGAGATGGCAAAGAGAGCCTGGTGGTTGCTACCCCAATGCAGCTTACCCCAGGTAGGCGTTGAGCGTGTGTGCCCCTGCTTTGCATGACGCATGCGAGCTCTGGGTCCTGCCTGGCACCCGGCTGGCCAGTTGATGCACACATGATGTCTCCTTGTGCCAGCAACACCTACCCACCCACCCACCCAGAAATGACCCACACAACACATCTCAGCCTGCTGCTGCTCCATGACCCTGCAGCCACCCAGCCCTGCAGCTACCTGCTGCCCCCGAGGATGGTGGCTGCAGTGCAATCCCAGTTCCACCGCACACTGTGCAGCCTGCTGAGCCTGGCATGTGCACCACCTGCCACCCCTGCCATATAGCTGCAGCCAGCAGGGCAGAGCAGGACAACCAGGCCAGAGCTTCCCGGTGTGGGTGCATGCACCCAGGGCCTTGCAGCGTCCCTCCCTGCAGCACTGGGTCGGGAGGAGAGCTGCTGCTGCTGTCTGCCGCCATAACGCTGCTGCACCACTTGCGAGGCGCCACCTGGCTGGCCAAGGACCTGGTCTGGCTGCTGCCCGACACGCGCTGCCTGGGGAGCCTTGGGGCGCTGGAGCTGTGGCTGCAGACCTACCAGGTGCCTGCCTGAGGCCTACACACTGCTGCCGCTGCCACTGCTGCTCATGCTGCTCCTCCCTTCCTGCTGCTCCTGCTCCTGCTTCTCTCCCTCCCCCTCTCCTTCCCCCTCCTTCCCCTCCTCGCAGCCACTGACCCTATTGCACTGTGCTGCAGTCAGGGTGTGATAGTGTGGGGTGACGGAGTGGACAATGACCGTGGTTGTGTGCAGGCAGCCCCCCAAACTGGCTTGGGGCCAGATGCAGCGCCTTGGCAGCAGAGAGCCCCAGACTCCCCTCCGGCCGCCCCTGCCAGCTGCAGCAGGGCACACAGCCAGGCCCTGTTTGGCCGAGCTGGGCTGATGCAGCAGGCAGTGGTGGTGGAGGCTGACAGCCCGGCACCAGAGGAGGTGCTGGTGAGGGCGGGGGGCTGCTGCACAGGGATGTGTGTGGAGGGGAGGAGGCAGGGGAGGCTAGCATGCCTGACAGGGTATCTGGGGCTTTGTGGGTGGGCAGTCAGACAGTCGAGGCGAGGACTGGGGCAGTCTGGAGGAGTAAGGAGGTTCAGGTCACTCTCACCTTCCTTGCTTCTAGGGCAAGGCAAGGGGTTGTAGGGGGGCCAAGTGAGGATGAGCACTACTGTCATCAACTGTGTGTCGCCATGCTGCACCCCTGCCCCTCACCCGCCTACACCCCAACGAGCCTGACCTGCCACCTGCCCCTGACTCAACCCACACCCACACCCACACCCGCCTGCATCCCAGTGAGCCTGACCATCTCATTGCCCCAGATGGAGGCAGTCGGGTGGGACGGCCTGCTGCCCAAGCTGGACACCCTGCACCTCCTGCAGAGCAACAGCCTGGTGCTGCAGGGGGTCAGGCTGGGGGGGGCCCAGCTGGCCCCTGGGTTGCAGCCCTGGCTGGACTGGGTGGGCAGGCAGGTGCGCATGGGGGGCGCCTTGTCGGGTAGTGTGGGTGAGGTATGCAGCCATCAGACAGCCCCTGTACACAGGACAGTGAAGGGGGGGCGTGTGCATCATGCGACTTCTCGATCTCTGTCTGGTACTCAGTCCAGTCGGGGGTAGGGGCAGGGGCAGGGGCCAGGCAGGGTGGCTGCCACTGACCCTAGCCTTTCTGCAGCCCTGGGTCAGAATGTGCCCTCTTGTTAGCAGCGAGACCCGAGAAGATGAGCGAGCACTCCACGAACACAACAATGAAGAAGTCTACCCAAAGCACAAGCTAAGATAGGTCTCACACATTAGTTCAAGGGCAAACTGCACACACATAAGGGACTGGCGGACATGCCTGAGACACAGCTTGTCGTCAACACCGCCGCAGTGCATCATCTTGCCTAGCCTCTTTGTCCATGCCCCTGGCTGCTGCTGCTGCTGCTTCTGCTTTGGCTGCTGTTGCTGCTGCTGGTGTCAGCAGTAGCCAGCTGGTGGCTGTCCTGGCTGGTGGCACAGTAGCCTGCTGCTGTTGGCAGGGTTTGAACAGGGGGCCAATGCAGGGAGTGTGTGCCAGGACTGAGTGCAGATGCCGGGGGGTGGAGACTGTTGACATGGTCACTGGGTGCGCTCGGTAGCCCGGCAACCCACCTCCCCTCCCACCCACCTATCCCTGGTGGGAGGGTAGCAAGGACCCCATGCCCCGAGGCTACTCTTCTACCTCAATGCATGCCCAACGGCAAGGGTGTACTTTTTCTTTCTTTCTTTCAGGGGGCGGCGCCAGAGGTGATGGCACACCTGCACAAACTGGGAGTGCTGCTGCAGTGGGCACGGCGCCAGGCACAGGGCCAGCCCCGGGGCCCGCACGCCGCCTTCAAGCACTTCATGGTGGATGCTGCCACAGTGCGCCTGACAGGGCCACAGGTGAGAGGCTGCTGCCCTCACCTGCCCTCACCTGCCCTCACCTGCCCTCACCTGCCCTCACCTGCCCTCACCTGCCCTCACCTGCCCTCACCTGCCCTCACCTGCCCTCACCTGCCCTCACCTGCCCTCACCTGCCCTCACCTGCCCTCACCTGCCCTCACCTGCCCTCACCTGCCCTCACCTGCCCTCACCTGCCCTCACCTGCCCTTACCCGCCTTCACCTGCCCTCACCTGCCCTCACCTGCCCTCACCTGCCCTCACCTGCCCTCACCTGCCCTCACCTGCCCTCACCTGCCCTCACCTGCCCTCACCTGCCCTCACCTGCCCTCACCTGCCCTCACCTGCCCTCACCTGCCCTCACCTGCCCTCACCTGCCCTCACCTGCCCTCACCTGCCCTCACCTGCCCTCACCTGCCCTTACCCGCCTTCACCTGCCCTCACCTGCCCTCACCTGCCCTCACCTGCCCTCACCTGCCCTCACCTGCCCTCACCTGCCCTCACCTGCCCTCACCTGCCCTCACCTGCCCTCACCTGCCCTCACCTGCCCTCACCTGCCCTCACCTGCCCTCACCTGCCCTCACCTGCCCTCACCTGCCCTCACCTGCCCTCACCTGCCCTCACCTGCCCTCACCTGCCCTCACCTGCCCTCACCTGCCCTCACCTGCCCTCACCTGCCCTTACCCGCCTTCACCTGCCCTTACCTGCCCTCACCTGCCAGCCTGCCTAAACTCCAGCTGCAGCACTGAGATCTGTAGCGTGGTTTGCTGTGTAGCATCACTGTGAACATCAGCCATGCATGGCTGGTTGGCTTTGCCCCACCAAGCCCTCGATTGCCCAGGGATGGCAGGGCTTGCACAAGCGCAGGTGCACTTAGTTGGGTTACAGGGCTGTGCTGTGGCATTGGCTGCAGGTCAGGGCGCGGGGGGACTCACTGCATCCCCAACTGCCTGCTAAGGCCGTCCAGCTTGCCGAGTTCTTGGAGGTGAGCAATGTCGGTGCGCATGCCCGACCCGGCCCAACCTGACCTGTTGGATCTCTTCCCTGATCTGTGTGATCTTGACTGCTGTGCCTGCAGCTGTGCCTGCGCAGCCTGAACAACCTGGATGAACGTTTCCACCATTCCTATTTCCTGTACGCGCTCACCAGCCTGACTGGTTTCGTCACAGTGGAGCACTACATCCTGCCGCTTGTCTTGCTCATCGCAGCGCTGCTCATGAAGGTTGGTAAACAGCAGTTATCAGGCACCTGAGGCACTTGCCACATCTGGCCATGCAAGTGTGACCTGTCATCCTCATGTTCAAGCACCCTCACCCAACGACCTGTCATTCGTCACCCATGCACCCTCACCTTTTTGCTCCCCGCTGTTATCCTCATGCTGAGTCATGCATGTGTGGTCCCCTGCCTGGGTGCTGCAGGCAGCAGGCATGTACCATGACTTGAGCTCCAGTCGAGCTGGGTCACCTTCGCAGCTCAAGGACGCACACGCAGGATCCACACACCCCAGCCCTGGCCCCAGCCCTGGTCCCAGCCCTGGCCCCAGCCCTGGCCCCAGCCCTGGCCCCAGCCCTGGTCCCAGCCCTGGCCCCAGCCCTGGCCCCAGCCCTGGCCCCAGCCCTGGCCCCAGCCCTGGCCCCAGCCCTGGCCCCAGCCCTGGCCCCAGCCCTGGCCCCAGCCCTGGCCCCAGACCTGGCCCCAGCCCTGGCCCCAGCCCTGGTCCAGGCTGTGAACGGACCCCTGAGGCCACCCCAGCACCTGGTACCACCTCGGTCTCACCGCCCACCCTCCCCATCCCCACAGCAGTGGACGCAGAGCAAACAGCCTCCCTCCAACCACCTCCCCCACAGCCCGCCTGGCTTCATGCTGCCTGTGAGGCGCTGGCCATGCTGGGCACCTGCACAGCCCTGGGCATGGTCATGGTGGGCTGCAGCTGTGAGAGGTCCTGGCTGGCAGGGAGGGCAGGCTTGCTGGGGCAGCTGCTGCTGCCAGCAAAGGCGCTCATACCACCCTCTGTGCAGGCGGCAGTCGTCGGGGTCGTTACAGTGCTGCTGACCACTGCGGCTTGGTCAGGCTGGCAATCAGTGCGCCACAGTACCAAGCGCAGTGGCACGCCTCGCTATGGCTTCAGCCGTCAAAGGGTGGTGCAGGCGAAGGCAGCTCATGCCATGGTCCTGGGCTGGGTGGCATTGCTGTTGACGGCTGTGGCAAGCCTGAACTGGGCACTGGCACATGTGTGTGCTGCCAGTGCCGTGTGCATGGAACTGCTGACCAGGTGGGCAACCCAGCCGGCTGAGCGGCTGCAGCCACAGCAGCCACTGAAATCACACCAGTCTCAGCAGTCTCATCAGCCCATGCGTTGGAGCATGCGAGTGCTGGCCACGGGGTCGTCATTGGTTCGGACATGCTTGACATGCCTCAGCTTGGCCACTGTGCTGGTGCTGGCTGTGGCAGTGCTGGTGGACACTGCCCCTGGTGATTCATCTGTGCGGGCGCGAGTCAGTCACATCACCACCTTTGTGTGCCAGGCTAGGCCCCTGACGAGGCTGCTGTTATGGTCTGGCCTAGTGCCCCTGCTGATGAGCTTGGTGTCCCTGCTGCTGTGCAACTAACCACCCACAGGCTCATGGTACCTGGTCTTACACCGTTGTAATCGTCAACAGACACGCCAGCCTGGTATTACTGCAACCTGAGCACGAAAACTTGCGACATCCTTCATGAAAGTACGCACATGAGTGATGCACACAACTCAGCCATGAATCGGCTCATGTCCTGCTTTCATAATCGTAACCTGCAGTGCACTGGCAGTGGCAGACAAAAATCAACCCCCTCCCGCTGCATGAAGCCCTTGACCACAAGGCGTGCCTTGAGACGGGCAATGTGGCCCTGGCTGTCCTCCTTGATTGAAAACACCCAGCGGTTGTCCAGGGGGCGGCACCCCTGGGGCGGGTCCACCAGCTCCCATGTGCGGTGGCCATGCAAAGACTCCATCTCTGCATCTGTAGCAACCGCCCACTGTTCAGCCAAGGCACTTGCACGCGCCTCCAGAATGGTGTGCGGAATAGGCACAGCTGCTGCGGGAAGCTGCAACACACAGGCTGCCAGGCTGCCAGCTGGTGGCAGCCTTTGCAAGCGAAGCAACTGCCGCAGCAGGACCGGGCATGCCGCTGGTTCAGCAGCTGAAGCACTTGCCCCACCCCCACCTGCTGAGGCTGCGCTGCCAGCTCCGCTGTCAGTACCTGAGCTGTCAGCTCCCACTGCTTCCCCACCCGCACCCCCTGTTGCCGGCTCAGGGCTTGGCTCTGCGGCTGGGGTGTGCACGCTCAGCTCTTCAGCTGTGGCCATGACCTCAGCCACCTCTGACACAGGCAGAGGCTCACGCCTTGCCAGCTCATCAAAGACCACGTCCTTGGTGACAATGATTCTGCCACCAGGGACCAGCACTCTGTATGCCTTGCTGCCCATCTCATACCCAACCAGAAACCCCTGCACCGCCTTCCCTTCTAGCTTGGAACGCATGTGCTGAGGAACGTGAGCATAGGCTGTCGCACCAAACACCCGGAGCGATGAAATGTCTGGCTTGACCCCGAAAAAGAGCTCCCACGGCGTTGCACCCTTGCCCCGCATGGGCGAGAGGTTCCGCAGGTGGTTAGCTGTGCGCACAGCCTCCGTCCACAGCCTTGCTGGCAGGCCAGCTGTGTAAAGCATGCACCTGACCTTCTCAATCAGGGTGCGGTTCAGCCGCTCAGCGCTGCCATTCTGCTCAGGGCTGTAGGGCGCTGACCGCTGGTGCTGAATGCCCTTGCTTGCCAGAAAGGCCCTGACCTCCTGGTTGATGTACTCCGTGCCGTTGTCGCTGCGCAAAGCCTTCAGCTTACAGCCGCTTTGAGTCTCAAGCCACTGCACTGTGCTGATGATGACCCCTGGCACATCTGGTTTGGCTTTGACACACTCCACCAAGGACAGCCCGCTGTACTCATCCAGGAAGGTGACCACATAGCTATAGCCACCCACCGAGGCGACATGGAATGGGCCGCACACATCAGTGTGCACCAGGTCAAGCACCCCCTTCACAGGGGGAGCCAGGGAGGGCAGCGTGTCTGCCACCCTGCGGTGCATCTTGCCCGCAGCACACCCGGGGCACACACCGCTGCCGGCTGCTTTGCACTGCGCTGCGCTGATGCTTACTCCCGACACCATCCCCTTCCCAATTAGGTCTGCCATGGCCCCATAGCTCAGGTGACCTAGCCGCTCATGCAGAAGTTGCGGGGTCTCCGCTGTGACAGCATGGGCTGTAGCTGGGGGCTCACACCCCACCACAGCTGGCTCTGCTGAGCACCGGATCAGGTATGACCTGCCCACCAGCGCACCCTTGACGCACAAGCGGGCTGGGTTTGCTCTGTCCTCTATTCTGATCCCACCCCCCTCCTGTACTACCCTCCAGCCCGCGAGGTCTGCTACCACGGTGGAGAGGTAACTGGCAGCTGCATCGGGAGCCCACAGGACGCCTCGCAGTGTGAAACACTGCCCTGACTCACTGACTAGGCGGACATTACCCACCCCATGGGCTACCAGTCTGGCTGTGTTCTTGCCCAAGGCCAGGCTCACCGGCTGTTCCACAGCTTGAAAATCATGCAGCAGGCTGCGGTCCGGGGTGATGTGGTGGCTAGCGCCGGAATCGGCCAGCCAGAAGCGCTCGCTGCTGAGCAAGCTTGATGAGCGGGGCATGGCAGCAACCTGTGCTGCAGCAGCAAGGGATGGGGTGGGCTTGGCTGACACGCATGGGTATAGGGAGGAGAGCCCAGCTGCATGGCTCCAGCAGCACTGCACCTCACCTCCTGCCTCACCACCAGCTGCACCATTGTGCACCGCACCACCCTTGCTCCCACTGCTCCCACTGGCCCCACCGCTCCCACTGGCCCCACTGCTAGGTACAACCTGCATGGCCATCAGTTTAGCATGAAACAAGCCATCAGTTGCACTACTAGCTGCCCGACCCTTGTCAGCCCCACGGTTGCCTGGTGCCCCACCGCCCCCACCTGCCCCACCACCAGCTACCCCACCACCCCCTCCACTGCTGCTACCGCTGCTGCTGCTGCTGCCTGGCTCCTTGCAGTCACGGGCAATGTGCCCACGCTTGCCGCACTTGAAGCACTTTACACGGCTCAGGGTAGTAGGACTCGGTGAGGATGAGGAGGGATCAGCACCCGGCTTGGCAGCCGAATGCCGGCTGCTGCTGCTGGCTGGACTGGCACTAGACCTGCGGGGAGCGTGTATGGCTGCCAGCTGTGCGGGCTGCTGGTTGCGCACACGCGCCTCTGCATTCTGCAAGCGCCGCTTCACATCAGCTAGGCTAGGAGCGGACGCATCAGCCCCCTGGGTGATGAACTCTCTGGCCATACCATAGGGAGGCAGGGAGGGAACAGCCTGCAGCAAAGCTCTGACCTGCACAGCCTCGCTGACGGTCTCGTCGGCCTCTGCCAACTCCAACACCAAGTCAGAGAGCCTGCTGCACAGCTGAGAGATGCTTTTCCCTGACCCCAGCTGCAGATGATTGATCTGATGCCACAGCTCAGAGCAATGGCTGAACCCCGTGCGCTGCTGGTCTGCGATTAGGGCCTTCCAGGCTGCAGGTGCTGTCTTTGCTGCCTGCACCATGCTGAGGTAGTGCCCCTTGCAGCAGCACAATAGCCAGGCATAAGCGCGCTCATTGCGCGCTGGGTCGCTGTCTGTGCCACACATAGCACTCCAGCAGCCTGCGCTCCCTGCGCTCCCTGCGCATTCCCCTTCCACTCGACAAACGATGTGGACGCATTTAGCACAAGGATTGGCGGCGAAATATACGGCAAAGTTGCCATCGCACTGGACTGCGAGCCGGAAGTTTCTTTGCCTCCCTCAAATTTCGGCATTAGGCTTGTGGGCCCATAACCTAAAGGCAGCACAGCACTCGTTAGAGGGATGGCCTCGACCGGACAAACGCAGTTACAAACATAGGGCGAGCTTATGCTCACCTAAAGGCAGCACAGCACTCGTTAGAGGGATGGCCTCGACCGCACAAACGCAGTAAAGGCCCTACCGCAGAGCGCGAACTAAAACTGCCTCACACTTTAGTCAAGTACTCCCAGAAACTCTGATGGTCTGACTGACCTCAACCTCCTTACTCCAACACCCTCCCACCCACCTATCCCTGGTGGGAGGGTAGCAAGGACCCCATGCCCCGAGGCTACTCTCCTACCTCAATGCATGCCCAACAGCAAGGGTGTACTTTTTCTTTCTTTCTTTCAGGGGGCGGCGCCAGAGGTAATGGCACACCTGCACAAACTGGGAGTGCTGCTGCAGTGGGCACGGCGCCAGGCACAGGGCCAGCCCCGGGGCCCGCACGCCGCCTTCAAGCACTTTATGGTGGATGCTGCCACAGTGCGCCTAACAGGGCCACAGGTGAGAGGCTGCTGGCCTCACCTGCCCTCACCTGCCCTCACCTGCCCTCACCTGCCCTCACCTGCCCTCACCTGCCCTCACCTGCCCTCACCTGCCCTCACCTGCCCTCACCTGCCCTCACCTGCCCTCACCTGCCCTCACCTGCCCTCACCTGCCCTCACCTGCCCTCACCTGCCCTCACCTGCCCTCACCTGCCCTCACCTGCCCTTACCCGCCTTCACCTGCCCTTACCTGCCCTCATCTGCCAGCCTGCCTAAACTCCAGCTGCAGCACTGAGATCTGTAGCGTGGTTTGCTGGTGTAGCATCACTGTGAACATCAGCCATGCATGGCTGGTTGGCTTTGCCCCACCAAGCCCTCAATCGCCCAGGGATGGCAGGGCTTGCACAAGCGCAGGTGCACTTAGTTGGGTTACAGGGCTGTGCTGTGGCATTGGCTGCAGGTCAGGGCGCGGGGGGACTCACTGCATCCCCAACTGCCTGCTAAGGCCGTCCAGCTTGCCGAGTTCTTGGAGGTGAGCAATGTCGGTGCGCATGCCCGACCCGGCCCAACCTGACCTGTTGGATCTCTTCCCTGATCTGTGTGATCTTGACTGCTGTGCCTGCAGCTGTGCCTGCGCAGCCTGAACAACCTGGATGAACGTTTCCACCATTCCTATTTCCTGTACGCGCTCACCAGCCTGACTGGTTTCGTCACAGTGGAGCACTACATCCTGCCGCTTGTCTTGCTCATCGCAGCGCTGCTCATGAAGGTTGGTAAACAGCAGTTATCAGGCACCTGAGGCACTTGCCACATCTGGCCATGCAAGTGTGACCTGTCATCCTCATGTTCAAGCACCCTCACCCAACGACCTGTCATTCGTCACCCATGCACCCTCACCTTTTTGCTCCCCGCTGTTATCCTCATGCTGAGTCATGCATGTGTGGTCCCCTGCCTGGGTGCTCCAGGCAGCAGGCATGTACCATGACTTGAGCTCCAGTCGAGCTGGGTCACCTTCGCAGCTCAAGGACGCACACGCAGGATCCACACACCCCAGCCCTGGCCCCAGCCCTGGTCCCAGCCCTGGTCCCAGCCCTGGCCCCAGCCCTGGCCCCAGCCCTGGTCCCAGCCCTGGCCCCAGCCCTGGCCCCAGCCCTGGCCCCAGCCCTGGCCCCAGCCCTGGCCCCAGCCCTGGCCCCAGCCCTGGCCCCAGCCCTGGCCCCAGCCCTGGCCCCAGCCCTGGCCCCAGCCCTGGCCCCAGCCCTGGCCCCAGCCCTGGCCCCAGCCCTGGTCCAGGCTGTGAACGGACCCCTGAGGCCACCCCAGCACCTGGTACCACCTCGGTCTCACCGCCCACCCTCCCCATCCCCACAGCAGTGGACGCAGAGCAAACAGCCTTCCTCCAACCACCTCCCCCACAGCCCGCCTGGCTTCATGCTGCCTGTGAGGCGCTGGCCATGCTGGGCACCTGCACAGCCCTGGGCATGGTCATGGTGGGCTGCAGCTGTGAGAGGTCCTGGCTGGCAGGGAGGGCAGGCTTGCTGGGGCAGCTGCTGCTGCCAGCAAAGGCGCTCATACCACCCTCTGTGCAGGCGGCAGTCGTCGGGGTCGTTACAGTGCTGCTGACCACTGCGGCTTGGTCAGGCTGGCAACCAGTGCGCCACAGTACCAAGCGCAGTGGCACGCCTCGCTATGGCTTCAGCCGTCAAAGGGTGGTGCAGGCGAAGGCAGCTCATGCCATGGTCCTGGGCTGGGTGGCATTGCTGTTGACGGCTGTGGCAAGCCTGAACTGGGCACTGGCACATGTGTGTGCTGCCAGTGCCGTGTGCATGGAACTGCTGACCAGGTGGGCAACCCAGCCGGCTGAGCGGCTGCAGCCACAGCAGCCACTGAAATCACACCAGTCTCAGCGGTCTCATCAGCCCATGCGTTGGAGCATGCGAGTGCTGGCCACGGGGTCGTCATTGGTTCGGACATGCTTGACATGCCTCAGCTTGGCCACGGTGGGAGCAGGCCGCGCCCCAGGCGGCTGCTCCTCCCTTAATGCACGCCGGTGAATACCGGCGTAGTCTTCTTCTTCTTCTTCTTCAGCTTGGCCACTGTGCTGGTGCTGGCTGTGGCAGTGCTGGTGGACACTGCCCCTGGTGATTCATCTGTGCGGGCGCGAGTCAGTCACATCACCACCTTTGTGTGCCAGGCTAGGCCCCTGACGAGGCTGCTGTTATGGTCTGGCCTAGTGCCCCTGCTGATGAGCTTGGTGTCCCTGCTGCTGTGCAACTAACCACCCACAGGCTCATGGTACCTGGTCTTACACCGTTGTAATCGTCAGCAGACACGCCAGCCTGGTATTACTGCAACCTGAGCACGAAAACTGGCGACATCCTTCATGAAAGTACGCACATGAGTGATGCACACAACTCAGCCATGAATCGGCTCATGTCCTGCTTTCATAATCGTAACCTGCAGTGCACTGGCAGTGGCAGACAAAAATGAGATGAAGCACTTCTGCAACTTGCATTTTGCCTGCAGCAGTTGCTCAACACCCAGAGCACGGTTGCGTAACCGCCATCTAGCCACGCTGACATGTGCACACATCGTACAGGATCAGGTGCCGCATGTATCTGCAGCCCCTGGCTTGCATGGAGAACAGGCTGGGCCGGCACATGGGCGGACCGTCTTCAACTCGGCGCCCATCAGCGAGAGGTTTGTTCACCGGAGTCAGGGTTTGGGCTCGGGCAGTACCCTCCATTAAAACATCAAGTCATCCACGCACATGTGATGCAATGTGTCCATATATTTGTAAGGGTCCAGGTGAAGATTTCAGTACTATCACAGGGGTAGCGAGGGGAGTGAGTGCTGGTTTACACCATTAAGCTGCCAGGTACGGCTGGTGGCATTGGAATCAAATTCTCTAACTAGTATATGCAAGCCTAGCATGGTACGACTTGCATCGTTGACGGTGTGCCATTCTTCGCAACTACGGAGGTGCTTGTCGGCGCCCTCAACTAAAGGCGCAGGACGCCACATTCGTGAGTGTGTAGTTTAGGAGTTATAGAAGTCCACTACCCACGTATAGTCCCAAGCTGTTCTCAAGAGCGCACCGCTTCAGTCAGGAACTAGGCGACGCCACCCGACGGGTGTTGGCGAGAAGCGAGCCAAGTTGCACAGGTGCAGCTCACTGGCGTGCCCATTGAAGTAGCAAGCACATACTAATCGCCGTAGGACGTTCAACACAGAGTCAGCTAATTAGCATCACTCGCCCAGTACGCAGCTTCACAGAGCCCAGCTAGCGCCACGGGGGTAGCTTACGGTCACCGTAGCGAGTTTCCAGGGGCCCGTGTGTGAAGGGAACTAAGTGCCTCGTTGTAGCTCCTTCGACGATGCATCAATTTCTGTTTGCTGTGCGCAGGCTTCTACTCCGAACGATTTACATCGTCCAGGGATGGCTTTACCAACAGACTTGCCAGGTGACCAGGGGGCTGAGGGCTCAACGAGCTGGGTCTTCCGTCCACAGTTGTAACAAGTGCAGCTTTCTGCCCTTAGGCAATACGCCAGCGGACGGCCGAGCAGTTCTTCTCATCACCACTGTCGACATTGGTGGTGGCAAAAGCGAGAAGATTGAGCTGCGGGCCGGTGATGACCCTGCGGACGCAGCCAGGGAGTTTTGCGACAAGCACAGCCTGCCCCCCACAATCATGGGTCCCCTCACCATGCACATCCTGGAGAATCTGCGCAAGGCTGCTGAGAAGGCTAGCAACGCAGCCAAGCAGGTGAGCCAAACAATACAGGCAACACAGCACACACTGCTGTCTGAAGCAGCCCAGCCTGCTCACTCACTGCATCGCCATGTGATGATGACAATGACTTCACTGCCTGCAGGCTGGCAGCACTACCTCTGAGACCAAAGGCCAGCAAAGCAGCGTGAAATCCCCTACACAAGCTGAGAGCTTACCTTCAGCAAAACAGGAGAAGCTTACATTCGCCAATGGCATGAATGACAAGCTCTATGAGCAGCTCAGCGCGAAACTGCTTGATGTTGACGAAGGCAGCCGGATGGTCACCGTGACTGCCAACACCAATGGCCGCCCTTTGTCTAGCCGACAACAAGGTGGAGGCAGCACACTGGCCTCATCTGTTGGCCTCTCGGCTGACCTGCGCAAGGCATCATCTGCTGGACCAAGCCCTAGGTACATGATCAGCGCTACAACTCTTGCACACCTAGTCTCACAGAGAGTCACCTCAACACTAGGACTGGTGTGGTAATTGTAGGTCTGGGTTGCTTTCCATGTCTTGACACTTGTCCATTGTGTGCACACTCAGGGATGCGGTCCACAACAGACTGTACAACTATGCAACCACTGTGCGCAACAAGCAAGAAGCCAAGAGGCGTGCCGCTAAGGACGAGATGGCTGCGTCCATGACACTGCCTCGGTCCTCAATGTCATGGATCAGTCAGGAGATGATGCGTGACCGCACCCATGGGCCGTTTGACAACTATGGCGAGATGCTGTATGCCGAGGGATTGGAGGCGGCAGCGGTCCAGCGAAGCAAGGTATGTCTGCTGGTATGGTTGTGGAAGGATGTTGCTACTTCTGCAGCCCTTTGAGATGTGAGGCCACCATCCTGATGCTCCTGCTGGCCCAGGCATCAATGGTGCGTGCTGAACGTGAGGCTCGTGAGCTGGATGGCGTCACCTTTGCACCTGAAATCACCCAGCTGGCCAAGACCTTGTGGTCTGGAGGTGACCTGGACGCCCAGCCTGCTTGGCAACGACTCAGCATCAACAAGCAGGCCAAGATGATGGAACGGATCCGGGACCTGCAGAAGCAGAGAGAAGATGGCGAGGTATGCTCAATGCATAACCCTTGCATCCCACAGGCCAGAGCAAGCATTTCTACTGACTAATCTACGAACTGTACATGCTTGCTTGGCTGCCTCAGATGCGTCAGTGCACCTTCAAGCCCAAAATCAATCGCCACAGTGCCAATCTCATGTCAGAGCGATCTGAGGCGCTGAAGGTGTTGCAAGTGTCAGCCCATGACCAGCTCTTTCAGGATGCCCAGCGTCGCCAGGCAAAGCTATCGGAGCTTCAGTCCTGGCTGCCAGATGACGTCACCTTCGCTCCGCAAATCAATCGTACCGGCACTGCAGCCGCTCACTTGCGTCACTCCCTGGATGCCCTTGGCTTGCAAAAGCGTGCAGAGGGTGGAGCTGGAGATGGCAGCCCTGGCACAGCAGATGTCCGTGCTAGTGTGGTGGACCGCTTGTACATGAACTATGAAAAGGTGGATAGCTACTGTCAATGTATGGTGACAGCTACTGTCAGTGTATGGATCACTGCAACATGACGTAGTTATATGGCATGAAACACTACTCTGTTCAACTGGCAACTCATTGCTGTATGCAGACAAAGGCCAAGCTGGAAGGCAAGCGTGAGCAGTTGAACGGGCCAGTTGACCCTGTGACTGGCCGGCAGCTGTACAAGCCTGCTGTGGGACGTGGCCCCCGGAACGTGGCCCGAAACCAGGAGGGCCTGTCTATTGGCGAGTACCTGTACACCAATGGCATGGAGTTGGTCAGCAAGAAGGAGATGGCGCTTGAGGAGGAGCGTGAGGCCGAGCGTGCGGCAGCAAATCTTCGTCATGCAAACAGTAGGTATCACTCCTTCAGCAAATGTTCCATATGTTCCACCCACTGGTACAAGGGCGCCGTACCAAGGCATGTGAACTGCCCCCTTTTGCAGGCACCAGTGAGAAGCTGTTTGCACAGCTGCGCGCCAAGCGCTTCAGCCAGATCTTTGAGTATTTGGATGAGGCGGGTGACGGCATGCTGGACATTGTGGGTCTGGTCCGGGCCGCCACTGCCCGCATGGACAACCTGGACAATGAGGTGAGATGCCAAACAATCGCATCAGTTAGGACACTTTATTGTTACGTGAAGCAAGAACTGCTGCCACAGTTGCCTATGTGTGAATCCCCAAGCGCATTGCTGTGGTTGGCAGGTACGGGAAGACGTGGAGCTAGCGGCAGAAATCCACGCCCGAGCTTCTGGTGTCCCTCTGCTGCCAGATGGTCTTGATGTGCCTTCCATGGTGGCAGGCAGTATTGCTGCCCTGAGCCAGGAGCAGCTAGCTGGCTTGCCCAAAGCTCCGTCAGTGTCGTTGGCAGCATTCACACAGCTCATGGACGAGGCTCTCAGCAGGCGACGCAAGCCGCGTGCCTACCTGGTGCCCAGCCCCTCTGCCAAGTACCAGCCCACCCACACCTTCCAGCCCACTATCAACAAGCGCAGCAAGGGCCTAGCGACCCAGCTGCGCCCGGGGGAGATACCAGTGTACGAGCTGCTCCACCACCACAGTGAGGCCATTCGCAGCAAGCATGAGGCTCTGAGACGCCAGTTGGAGGAGGCAAGCATGACTGGCTGCACTTTTGCGCCCAAGCTCAACGCGCCAGTCCTACAAGGCAGGCCTGTGGAAGGCCGTGCCCTGCGTGCTGCCGGCGCTCCCACCCCGCCTCTGTCCTCCCACACCAGCGCAATGGGTTCTGTCACTTCCCCCCATGCAACCCCTAAGCGCTCTCCTGCCCCCGTGGGCAGTGCTCCTGCCGCCCCATCAGGCTCAGCAAGTGCTGAGGCAGCAGACCTGCAAGCGTTCCTGGCCCTAGAGAGGGAGGTTCACCAGGCCCTGGCTGGCATGAACCTCCCCACTGACGGCGAGGCCAGGCCGCAGGAAGATGGCGCGGATGCAGCCGCTGAGCAGGCAGCTCATGCCCTGCAGGATGTCGACCCTGCCGACCTACGGGCAACAGAGGAGCTGCTCCTGAACCTGCTGTCCACTTCAGACAGCAATGACCCGGCAGCAGACGCCCTGATGCTGGACCAGCTGAAGACCTACCTGCAGGCTACGCAGACTGCAGCAGGGCCAAGCCACCCAGGCACCCCCCAGACAGCTGCATGGGAGGGCGGCGCCACCCCTGGCCAACAGCAACACAACACAACGTGCTCGCCTGGCAGGCTCAGCAGGCTTGGAAGGAGCAGCGGTGAGGCAGACCCCCATGCCAGCACTCTAGAGGAGTTGGCTTCCAGCCTGTCTCAGTGGGACCACCTGACCACACCTGTCTGAGTGCCCCCCCCCCCCCCCGCCACAGACGGGTGCCCTCCCTGCCGCAGACATGCTTGTGTCGGCTTGTGTTCTGGCCAACTGGCTAGGAGCCCCCTATATAGCCTAGGGTCAGGCACCAGTAAACAAGGGTGGAATACCTAGGGAGGGCAGGCAACAGTACACTTGCAGTTGCACTTCACAGTTTCAGGGACACGGGGAGGGGAGGGGTAGTTGGGTGTAGGAGGGTGGGAAACCTCGGGGCGTGCCCTTGCTACCCTCCCACCAGTAGGGTGAGAGGGTGGAGTGTATGGGTTAAGTTATGGTAGTCTGCGGACACGCACACAGTACTGCAATTGACTTGATGTGCCAGCCTCTGACATGACCTGTCAAAATAAGTTCTTTCCCAGCATTGTGTGGGTAGCTGACTTACATTGCAAGATTTCGTTTCAAAATCCCCAGGCAGTCCCATGTGGGCAGTGCTGGGCAACCCACACCCTAACAGGTGCTTAGATCCTGTGCTCTTGTAATGCGAGCAAGTGTGGTGGTGGACATAGATGTGGTGGTGGGACATGGTCTACATGCACTGACACAACTTGTCTGCCCTGGCATAGATGTGGTGGTGATGCCTTGCTTCAAGCCTTGAAGGGGCAGGCAGGCCTGGCTACCCACATCTGTAAAGTGGTGAGCTGGAAAGAGGGGCACCCACATTGCCGCCAAGCGCCACAAAGACATGGCGTGCCAGTGTCAAGCCAGCCTGAATGGCAACATGCAGCTGGTCATCATCACTATGCGGGCAACATGCAGTTGGTCCTTGTGTTGCAATGTCAGTGGCGTTGTAGTGTGCATGACGTGAAGCACTGCTTTGAGTTGATGTGCATGTCAAATGGGTGGGCTTGTCTGTAAATAATGATTTTCTACGCGCAACCGCAAGTATTGCATTGTTCAGTTTCGCATGACAGACATGCGGGCGTGTGTCAGTCACATCATCACCTTTGCGTGCCAGGCTAGGCCCCTGACGAGGCTGTTATGCTGTTATGGTCTGGCCTGCTGCTGAGCCTGGTAACCACCCACAGGCTCATGGTACCTGGTCAGCAGACACCTGGTACCCATCTGGTACACCTGGTACCCATCTGTATTCCATTTAACAACACGCTATTACACACCGTCATTGTGCACTTACCTAGCCAGCCCCCCTAGGGACCACTCAGGTATGTGTCATGGGCGCCTACCACCTACACCATTGCCTGTCTCTGTGCCAGGGCTTTAGTCTAGAGTTGGCATGTAAAACCATGCACTGATTGGAGACCTGACAGGCTTGTGATCGTGGATGAGTTCCGCACCAGCCGTGTCAGCTCCTCAGTGCATGCCCGCCAGCCTTGTGAGCTGCACCTGCCACCTGACCAGCCCAGGCCTGCAGACTGGGTACCCCCAGCAGGCCAGGTCAACCCGCGGCTGGTGCGCCCAGCCTGGAGCCTGAGGCATGCGAAGTATGTGCGGGGCCTGTCGTGGTGCCATCAGGTGCCCCCCCCCCCCCCGCCCCCTGCCCCTGCCCAGGGACCCCCCCCTCCCCCAGCCCAGGCCCCACCTCCCCCTGCCCCTGCCAAGGCCCCCCCCCCTCCCCCTGCCCAGGCCCCCCCCCTCCCTGCAGCACCTGGCCCAGGGCAACGACCCCAGGCCCCCCCATGGGGCAGGTGGCTGGACCGGGACACCAACGGGTGCCTGAACTTGCAGCGCATTGGGGAAAGCAGGCAGCGCCCCATAGAGCTGTGCCAATGGGATGACCTTGAGGCTCTGCCTGCCATTGGCGAGGAGTACCAGCAGGGCTACAAGCGGGTCAATGACCGGCTGCCCAAGGGCAGGCAGTGGTTGCCGCGGGCTGCTGAGTACCGGCGGGGCATTGGTGGCCGGGCCCGCAACAATGCATAGGCTCTAGTAGTTTTACACAGGCTGTCAGCCTTACAAAGCATAATGCTGTTAGTTTTGATGAGGAGCCCAGTGGTCTGTCCCGGGAAAGTGCCATCTTCGTGGGGTTTGCAGTCATCAAGGGTGCGACCGAGGATGCTACAACGTGTTTGTAGTAGCTGAGTGAGATTACCCACAGGCCGACATGTTGTTCCTTGTTCTAATGAGTTTTGTTGGCCTGCTCACCTCCCTGTACGCCATTTGTTGGGACGTGTCCGCTGCACCGCTCTGCTAAGGTCTCCTATGTTGCTCTTGGTTCACATCGCTGAGGCGCAGGCCTGCCATGGCTGCTGAGCATGAATACAGCTGGCTATAGGGTACAGCAGGAACAGCGTCTACTTTTACTTGCTCATGCTGCACACTGCATAGTCAGCCACATGCAAGCCTAGAACTCCTTATTGCATGGTGGGGTTCAGTCCTGGCTCTGTCCCATGCATATTATACCTTATGCCGTTTTCTTAACACCCTACAGCTTCATGTTGTGGCTGTCCCTTCCACAGCCACCAAGCAATATCTCTCGGGCCAGTCTTGTACTTCCAGAGTGCCTTGCTGCATCAGCAGCAGTGCTTGAGACATGTCAACGGGGGCTGACACCCCACCGTGCTCAATTTCCCAAGGCACCAAAGCATGCGAGCGGCTGAGTCACCGCCGCCCTGCAATCAAGCCTAGTGTCATTACAGCTATGATGGCTGCTCTGGCACACAGTGCTAGTCAGTGCTGCACAGTGAAGTAGCCAATAGGTCAAAGTCTGTAAAGTGGTGACAAGACATGGCTACCGCACATTGCACACACCCACGGCAGACACCCTACCAGTATACATATACCTGCCCCTACACCCACACCCTAACTGGTGATGCGACCCATGCGACCCTGTCAAGGATTGGGAGTGCTCCCCAAGTGCAGGGATACAACCTGTACTATGTGCTTGTACGCGAAGGAGTGTGCGGATGATGGTTTACACACATAAGTACATGCTTGTATCACGAGGAACAGGTTTCCCTGTATCCCTATCCTCCCGTGCAGCACCTACACTTCTCCACAGGAGAGGGAGACCGGTGTGTGTCCCTAACCTAGGTGCTACCCTAGGAGTCGTTAGAGTTCTACCCTGTGCATGACTCTCTATCACACCTGTGTAGCGGGCAATCGAATTGTTAGTTTCATGACATGACACCCATGATAATAATGGTGCCGCTGGTGCCACCGCTGCCACTTCCGCGGCAGGCCCTTGTTGCGCACTTTCACCCACTCCTGGCCCACACCGCCTGGGTAAACCTCGAGCTCGAGCGTTTGAGCTGACGAAAGCGGTGTGACGAAAAGAGAAAGAGATGTGTGTGCCTCGAAGCACACGTTTATCGAAGTAACGCTAACAAACATTGGTGGCGAGCATCAGTATAGCGAGGTATTGTTGTGCAAGTTTACGATGCCTCACAGCGGCTCGAAATCGCGTCCCAAGGCAGTCGGACTTTGGAGCTGCTGGCGGATGCAGGTTAGTGCCACCAGCTACAGCATCAGCATTGAGACCCCTTGCAATAGCATTGCTCACCTTTACACACCGTCGAGCCGGCGACACACGAGTGCAAGCATGCAAGCCGACCAAGGTCCCGTGCAGAGCTAGGTCATAATTGAGGCCGAACACTGCTTGCAGGCCTTACCGTTAGACGACGCAAGCGTAAGCAGCGAAGCAGCACCTGTCAAAGCGCAGCAAGTCAACCGGCATAAGTCTTCCGGAGCGCAGTGCCGTGTAGTTGAGCAGCGAAAGAGCGAGTACACACAAGAGTGCAGGGATTGCTATGTCGTGGCCACGGTCCACACACCGGTCCGACAGCAAGTGCCCTCCTCCTGCGGCTTAGAGCGTCTGAGCATCCGAGTATCTTGTGCCTACGATAGAGCGGAGCAAGTCTCGCCTGACATCAGCCCGGCTCCCATGATGGTAGGGCTTCTTGTGATGCAAGCAGGTAGAAACCAAGGGTGTCATGTCAGGCAGTGCAACAGTTATGCTCACCTGCAGTGCATTAGCACCACCTATACATGCTGTCATTTTACTGCAGTGTCACTCTCCACGCAGGCCGGCTCCATCCTGACTCCCTCCGCTGCTGCCTCACCCCGCAGCTCCATGGCCCTGGCTGGCTGCCGCCCCAGCAGCCATGGTCTGTCTTCTCTGCTGTCCAGCGTGCCTCAGCTCCCTGCCAGCATGGGCCCTCCTGGTGTGACTGGCTCTGCCAGCAACTGGCGCGGCAGCGGCATGGACTTCACAGAGATCATGAAGCAGGGCCGCGCAGAGCCGTCAGCATGGCAGAACTGGCAAGGCGCCATGAGCCATGCATGCAGGTCGCCTGACAGGCCATCAGCTGCCTCAGCACGCCTGAACAAGCCTCGCCCGTTGCCCAAGCTGGGGGCTGCGCTGGCCAGGCAGCTGAGTGGCCTGGCACAACGCCTCAGTCTGGACAGCACAAGGAGGAGCAACCGGCCTGAGCCGCTGACAGAGCAGCACCAGTCTGGCGTAGGCGTGGCTCTGTTGCAGAGCAGCCTGACTGACAGGTGTGTTGGTGAACATGGGTGGCTGTGGCGGGGCAGTTGCAAGGGCATGCATGGCACGGAGGCCACCATTTGCCCTGTGTGCCATGTGCAATTTGTCATATGTGCCGCACCTGTCGTGTTGTGTCTGTTTTGATGAAAGCAGCACCTGGCGCAACGTCCTGGCTGCTGCTGGGGTTCACGGCACAAGGCTAGAGTCTGGTAGTGCATGTGCTTGGCTGTGCCCCTGGCTTGCACATGCCACACAAGCACACCCTGCAACCAACCCGTATGTGCCACCTCCCAACCTCATGCATGCATGCGTGCATGCACCTGGAGCTGAACCTTGTGGCATGGCCCTGCTGGCTCCAGGGGCGCCACCCAGTCCCCCTCCTCTGGCCTCCAGGCCTGGGCCCCAGGCAGCCCGCATTGCCTCTCCCCCCGCTCAGGCCATCCAGACACCCAGCCTCTGCACACCTCCTCGTCCTGGTTCTGCTCTCAGGCTGCAGCCACCGCTGCCACAGACTCTCTCCTCTTTCCCACCATCAGCTGCACAGCAGCAGCAGCAGGACAAGAGATCTACCCAGAGCACCAATCCGCAACCCAGTGGAGTAACAGCCAGCCAGCACCATGTCGTGCCACAGAGCTAGCGGACCAGTGGTTGGTGCGCCGCCCTTCGGCGCCTGCCTCCGCCTCAGCTGCCGCTGCACGGCTGGCTTTCACCGCAGCTTCCTCCCCCGTCCTGCTGCCCGCTGCTACCAGCCCCAGGGCGCTCAGTAACGCCAGAACACTTCGACACTCCAACACCAGTGAGCTATGGAGGAGTCAAGGCCAGGGCACTGCGCCTGACACGCCGCCATCTGGCTGTGCAGCTATTAATTCTAGGTTCAGCATGGAGTCCAGCATAAGCAGCTGCCACAGTCAGCGATGCAGCCTTGAGGTATCGAGCCCACGACCTAGCCTGCAGTACGACCAACAGCCCCATGCTGGGCCAAGCAGTCCAGTCATGGAGAGTGGCTGGCACGCCAGCGGGAGGGCTGGGGCAACGGTGGGCGGGAGTGGTGCGGTAGAGGGGTGGACGGTGGGGGCGTGGGCGCCTGCTGCCGGGCTGAGCGCTGCGCCTGAGGAGGTGCTTTACCAGACATTGCTGGGTCAGGGTGGAAGCGGCAAGGTGTACAAAGGTGAGTTGAAGGACTGTGACAGTGTAACTCAGCCTCCTCCCCTGAGGGCGCAGTGACGCGTCCGTATCCTTACGGCTGCTGCTGCTCTGTGCTTGTGCCAGGGTTGTGGCGAGGGGCTCCTGTCGCTGTCAAGGTCGTCAGGCATGACGGGCCAGGCCAGTCACGCTGCTCCGGCGCACTGCCAACACCTTGCGGCGTCAGCCCGGTCGCTACACCCACTAAAGTGCGCACAGCGCGCAACGCTAGCTTACCCGGACGCATGTCATCCCTGGGCTGGGCCCAACAGCAGCAACCAGCAGCAGCGAATCAGCTGGGGCGGCCGAAAAGCACGAGCCTGCCTCGATCCATCTACGCCAGCCCAACGCAGCCAGTCTCTCCATCTTGCCATCGAGGCGGGTCCTATGCGGCTGTGACCGTTTTGCCGGCATCGTCGCCCGCACCGGAGGTTACGTTCGCGGCCGTTGATGAGGAGGTTGCATTCGGCTTGTGTTTGCGCCATAGCAACATTGTCGCAACTTACGGAGCATTTCAAATGCACCGACATCGCGCAGCAGGACGCCCCAGAACATCCTGGGAGGCAGCGCGCAGCCTCAGTGGCACACTGGCGTCGCAGTGAGTAATGCTTCGTCGGCGCATAACTATGACACATCCCTTGGCTGCTTGCGGGTTCCACACATGTGTGCATGCGGGTGACGGAAATGGGCACCGTTCAGGTGGTGCCTACAACATTGCTCAACTCCTGAGCCACTGCTCGTGGCTTGCAGGGCCAGCTCGACTCACTCAATCTCCAGTGCCACTCAATCTCCTGGGGACAACCACTTGCCAGATCAAGCCCGCCCATCAATCGCTGCAGACATGGTCTTGGAGACCCACATGCTGATGGTGAGCAGCCCCCTGTGCCCCACACCACCAGTTGCAGGCTCCCCATTGCTACATTCTCGCCTACCAAAAGCACCCTCGCAGCTCCAGCATATCAGCAGGCAATGTCTGCTGCACTGCTGCAATGACAACATGTTCCATGACTCACTACACCATATGTCCTGCTGCAGGAGCTGTGTGAAGCTGGCTCCCTGCGCTCTGTGCTAGACAGTGGCAAGCTGTCCAGCAGCAGCTGGCATGAGGTAAGACCTGCCCCTGCCCCTGCTGTACACTGGTGCTCCCCAAACAATCTCAGGATCCACCGCAGTTGTCCTGAGACGGCTGGTGCCCACCACCCTGCTGTATTGCCTGATCCCCTAGGCCACCCAGTTTGCGTGACAGTGCCGTGCTCTCCAATCAGCCCAGCCCTTGCAGCTGCCGAGCTGCACCCCACAGCACAGCCTGCCTGCCTTCTGCGTCTGCAGGTGCTGCTGCTGACGTGGGAGGTCAGCTGCGCCATGAAGTACTTGCATGACAACCACGTCGTGCACGGTGAGCGCCCCGCTGCCCATCATGACGTCACCTGTCTGGGGCCATGTGGTGGGGGTGTGAGCTGCTGCTTGGCACCCATCCAGAACCTGACCACTGAAGGCCCTGGCTGGTCACTAGCCTCTATTGCTAGCCTCACCCCTGTCAAGCTAGAATTGATCCTGTGCAGATGGCAATGGTGACATTGCTTCACCTCCCTATGTTAGCACGCACATTGGGTGACAGTGATATTGCCTCACCCCTGCCCTGTCTGTCTGACCCTGCAGGGGACTTGAAAGCAGCAAACATCATGCTCGCACGCAGCAGGGAGCCTGCCAGCATGACTCACCGCTTCACAGCCAAAGTCTGTGACTTTGGGAATGCCAAGTAAGTGTGCTGCCCCACGCTTCGTGCTGCCCTGCCCTGTACCCATTGCCAGATCCCTACAGCCTCACCAGGCAGGCAAGCCAGCCCTCATCATCACCTTCATCGCCACCAACTGACCATTTGTACGAGCACCAGGTGTAGAAGCCAGCCTCTGATGAGCGTGCTGAGCTGTGTGTTTCTGCAGATTGGTGGAGCCGAGTGACACTGAGCAGCAGGGCCAAGCCACCGCAAACCCCACAGCTCAGCAGACGACCAAGCTACTCGCGCAGACGCGAGCTGGCGATGTCGTTTCAGACCAAGACCTTCTGTTGAGCTGTCAGGACCCTGGCTTGGGCGACAAGCTGACAGTCACAAGGTCCTTCCTAGGCAGTCAGGCGAGCATTAGTTCGAGCGGTCAATCAAAAATCGGACAGCTGACGACAGCCTCTCACCTGGCCCCGGAGCTAGTATCAGGAGCAACGGAGTCCTGCTTCGCCACGGATGTCTACGCCTTTGGCGTCACCATGTACGAGATTGCCACCGGGCGGCGGGCGTACGCAAAGATGCGCCAGGCGGACCTGTTGCGGGTAGGTTCGCGAGCCAGCGAAACGCTGCACGTGTCTGCGCTGCAGCTCTACTAGCTGCTCCATCTCAGCACCACGCTGATGGTGTGTCACGTTCCTCGCACCCACTCTTACGCGGTGCTCAATTGTCTGGTCGCAGTCTAAGCTGGCTCACGAGACGAAGGACATGCTAGAGTTCCCGCCGGGCTGCTGTCCGCAATCTTACATCGACTTGGCGAGCAGCTGTTGGGCAGTACCAAACCAGCGACCCTGCATAGACCAGGTAAGGAGGAGAGGTCTTGAAGTCTTGAGCGCTTTCTGCTTGTGTGTTGGACGGCAGTCCCTGCGCGCCCCCCTCACTGCAAACACTGCAACAGCATGCCCTGCACCCAGTGGGCGGCACAATAAAGTGAGAAGCGGGACGGCCCTCACCCGATACCTGCAGCTCGTGTAGTTGCATGTCCCACCATTCATCACTGGGCTCCAGCTAGCGAACTCTGTGCTGGTTTAACCTTCAAGCACACAGGCCAGGTAGCAGTGTGTGTGTCTTATTCTTACCGTGCGCCGCATGCTCCATGCTGCAGGTGCATGCACAATTGACACTACTGTGCAAGGAAACCGTCCCTGACTCCCTGGCGGCCCTGCAACAGCAGCAGCAACGTGCCCAGCAGCTGCACCAGCAGCAGCAACAAGCCCAGCTACAGCAACAACAAGCCCAGCAGCAGCAGCAGCAGCAGCAGCAGGCGCCTGCACCAACCTCTCCTGATAGCTCAGCATGTCATGGGGCTGGGAGCTGGAAGCAGGGCCAAGGGTCATCTATGCCACCCCTCAGCCCCGACATCGTCCAGGGGCAGTTCAGGGGATGGGCAACTGGGCAGGGCATGGCCACAGCAGGTGTACAGGCTAGCGGCTGCCAGCTGGCTCCTGGAGATTTGCTGAAGGCTGAGCACTGCACTCAGCACCTGCTCCTCCATCAGCAACAACAGCAGCCAATGTCAGCCTTCTCCGCAATGTACCATTGTGCAACAAGCGACGCCAGCAGCGTCCAGGACCTGCTGCCGCTGCCTGCCCTACCTGCCTCATCCACTGTGGCGGGTCAGGCAGCAACAGCAGCACCACCCACAGTGAGCCAACAAAGTCTAGCTCCAGCTCTGCTGCTAGGGCCTGGGTCGGGAATACTTCGCGGTGGGAGCTCCATGCATGCCATGCAGCCCATTGCAGAAGAGGGGCACAGCAGTGAGGATGGCAGCAGTAGCAGTAACAACAGCAGGTGCCCAGAAAGCTGCTGTGAAGCAGAGCTTGGCTGGGGCCAGGGGCAGCAGGGTCTGGCAGGGGCTCGGCAGAGGAGCGTGGAGGAGGAAGCGCTGATTCGGTCAGTCGCTGGTCAGCTGGGGGAGGGCTGGGCTGCATCAGCGGTCGACCGCCAGCAGGGTCTCAGCGCGCAGGGCCGTGTGCCAAGCACAATCGCCGCATCGCGGTGCTCCGTGGCAGTTGCGTTCCCCGGTCTCAGCATCATTCAGCAAGTTCAGCTGCTGACGGCAACACAATTGATGCCATGCTATGTGCGCGTCTAGCGCACGCACGGCCAGCATGTAGCAGCACAACTTTGTGCATGTGCATGACAACAGATGATTGTGCATGTGCACACGGCAACATGTGCATGTGAACACTGCTCTAGTGGCTGCACACAGTAACACTATGTAGCTATGTAGTAGGTGATGTGCTGCGGGGCACATCAGCCGGGTTGAACTTGTTGCGCAGAAGTGGCTGTCCATCTGTCTTGGTTGGCATTAGTAGTAAGCAGCGGCTCATAAGCTGGTGGAGTAGTACTTAGACACCGCACTGAGTGCTTGGTCAGGAGTGTTGTAGGCATTACAGACGAGTGGTTGAGCAAGCTAGATATGTATGCATTGTAAAAGATGTACCCTTGGCAATGCTTTGACTCGGTTGGGAGTGGTGGTAATACCATCACTAGCCATGCATGCTAGGTCTTATGAGATACGCCCTCGTGCCCATGGTCGCTAACTCTTACCCACGGCGGTTACTAACTTGGCATCATCGCACATTTGCACTCCCGCCAAAACTATGGCAGCGTCACGGTGATAAGGCAGCATTACTGTCGGGGGCGCGCACGATGGCAGCGCAGATGGTAGTGAGCTGTAAACGCGCTACTCCGTTTTCACAACTCGAAGTCGTCGCTCCCGCTGCGACGGCCGGCGTCCTCATCGTCACTGCCCGCCATGGCCATCAGGTCAGCGGCTGATGCCTGCAGCGCGGCCAAGCCGGTTAGCTCCTCCAGAAATCCCGGCTCCTGCAAGATGCGTGCGACAACACATGTTACGGGAGACCTTCGTGACCGTCTCGTCGTCGCTGCGATACCAGCAGTACATAAGGGCGCCCATTGACACGATACTCGATGCGTCCATACCCTGGGGGAAATGTCGGGGAACACGGCAAGGCATGCGGGGCATGTGGAAAATGTGATGCACCATTCCGGCCCGATGACGATGCAGGGTGGAGGGTGAGGCCTGCGTGCCCCTGTCCCTGGCCCCTCGCACCCCACCTGAATGACTCGGGACAGGAACGCCCAGCCCCCCTGCTGGTACGCATCCACCACACGGTGAGAGCAGGCGGTGCACTGGGAGAAGGCGTGACCCTCCATGCAGGTCTGGGTGAAGCCAGACAGGCAACCCCGCACCTGCAGGCACCAAGCGGGCCAGTCCCTGCAGCCCCCTTGTACCACACCAGCCCCTCCTGTAGTCCTGTAGGGTCAGGCTGGCCCCCCTTGCTCCACCCTCACCCCCACAGCTACAGCAGCCCTGTGACCAAGTGTGACACTCCCATGTCAGGAGCCCCACTGGCTCATGGCCCTACCATGTCCTGTCCAACACTTCCCCCTCCACCCCCCACCCCTCCCATTGTCCCGCCCTGAGCCCCCACCGTCCTGCGTCAGTCACTCCCCTACCCATCACCCCAGTTGCTGCCAGATCCTGTGCTGCCTCTACCCCACTGGACTCGTGCTCTACAGCCAGACCAGCTGTGCAGTGGTGGTGCAAATGGCCTGATGGCCTCCTGGTGATGACACCCACCATGTGAGGCACAGGTCCCAGGGGCAGCTCTGGCTGTGCTGCTGACCCGGCTGCCTGCCCCCTCTGGCCTAACACCCATGGCTGGGGAGGGGCCAGCGCCCTCAGGCCTTGGGGATGCTGCAGCAGCGCTGCTAGTAGCTCCACAGCCACAGCCCCAGCTATGGAGGCCAAGCCTGCACGTCAGTGGGCGTGAAGGTAGTTGGTTAGCAAGGCTGAAAACCAGGGGCGGGGCGGGGTAGGGGAGTGTAGGGTGGCGCGGGAATCTGCTACACTGCCCCTAGGCTGTTTGGTGCGACAGCCCCGGTATGGTGCTATATCCTTGGTGTAAGTGGCACCTGGTCGAGCCACCGTGCATTGCTGGTCCAGGGTTCGATCCTTGGTGGAATTCAGGGGCGCCACCACATCTACAGCAGCAGCAGCAGCAGCAGCAGCGGCAGCAGCGGCAGCGTGTGCAGGGGCTGACTCAAGGCTGGGACTGAGGCAAAGCAGCTGAGTGTGCACCAGGTCACATTCACTCAATGTGTGACAGGGAAGGGAGAGAGATGGTAGGGATGGCATGCACCCCCTAGAGTGGGAGGAAGACACGGTTAAGGCTGAAAGTGCTGGGGTGTGAAGGAAGGAAGTGCGAGGGCAAGAGGACCAGAGATAGGGGGAGAGAGGGGATGAGGGGCAGGGGAGGGAGGCATTGCTGGGTGGTAGAGGGGAGGAGCGTGGGGGTGGGGCCACGGCAGACAATGACCTGAGTGACCAAGCCACTCACCGTTGCAGAAGTAGCAGCCCAGCCGCGGCTGTTTGAGTTCCCCCATGGGGGCGGCTACTGAGGTTGGGTGGGGAGCATCATGGTCATGAGGTCCGCTAGCAGCCGCACTGCTTGCTGCTGCTGCCGATGACGCTGCCACTGGCTCTGTTTCCTGCTGTGCTTCCTCCGTGGCCGCTCCTTTGTTCAGGCTGTGAGGGTGGGTGGTGTCCTGGCTGGCTGTGGGGGTGGGGAGGGGGTCAGAGGGGCAGGGCTCAGGGTCAGGCGGCCCGCCGTGGCGCATCACCTGGGGGCAGCACAGCACTTGGTGGGGCTGGCAGGACGCCTGGTCATGATGACTCAGCTGGGCCTTACCTGCCCCTGCCCCTGCCCCTGCTAGCTCACTGCTGCAACCCCTCATCCACACTGCAGGCAGGGCATCAACATGACCAGACCAAACTCACCGCAGCCCTGGGTGATGTCTAGGCAGGTGTGGGTTCATGGCAAAGGCAGGCAGGTAGGCGCGGTTGGGCTTAGGATAATGGTGGCCGCCTGAGTGGCTGGCTGATCAGGGGAGCAGGCAGCCAGGTGGGTCAGCCAGGTGGTTCAGCCAGGTAAAGTAGCGAAGGGCCACAAGGAGCAGCCCAGGAGGGCGGTGGGCATGCTGCCCACTCTCCACCCTCACCCTCCCGCTGGGATGAGGCTGGAGGTTCAGGTCATGCTTGGGGTGGGAGCTGGCCAGGGGAGTGTGTTGGGTGTGTGAGGGATGCGGGGAGGGGGTACAGTGATGAGCACACCAGGAATGTGTCAAAGCCGACCGCTGAAGTGATGGCCAGCTTGCCGTGTGCAGCCGCCAGGAGGGCAGGCAGCCAGCGGCTCTCCCGCGTGTCTGTCAGCAGGAACACCACGTCAGCAGCCTGGACCAGCCGGTCCAGCTCCTCGGCATCCTGGCAGCAGCGGGGAAGGTGGCGCCAGCAGGGGTGTGGTGGGCAGGAGGGGGAGAGACATGCAGGAGCAGCAGCAGCAGCTGCGCAGATCCAGGAGCAGCAGCAGCAGCAGCAGCCACCCTGACAGGCAAGACTATGTAATGATGCAGTGATGCCCAATCTGTACCCCTGGTTGTGATGGCATTGGGTGTGTTCACATCCAGTGTTTGAGAACAACGCAGGGCGCCCAGGACGTCCAGCGTCTGGGCGCACGTGCCAGTGCATGCTAGTGCATGGGTGCAGTCCATATTTACTACGACTACCTTTTTGCAACAGATTCTCCAGGCAAGACCCATCATGCAACACCCATCATGCCAATTCAACATGCCAGACTTCCCAAGGGCCTGTAGTGAAGACATAGTTGAGACACACACCCAAGCAAGAGACATGTGTAGTTGAGACACACACCCTATGCAAGCACAGCCGGCACTACAGCCCCCACAGCTGTCAAGCAGGCGGCCTGGCCACACTGGGCAGCAGGCCACCGCCTAGGCAGTCCAGCAGGCAGGCGCTGGCAGCCTGCCCAGCAGTGGTCCGGCACCTGCTGCATGGCCTGCTCTGCCGCTGGGGAGCTGGCCGGGTGGCCGGGCATGGGGATGGCCAGGCAGTGGGCTGAAGCCTGCACTGCTGGAAAGATGCCCCGCAGCGCCTCTGCCGCCGCCTGCAGCCATGGGGAGGCATGTAGCGAGCGAGCGAGAGCAAACGTCAGAGCAACACAACAGCAAAGGGTTGGGTTAGGGTCAGACTATCTCCAACAGGGTGGGCAGCAGAGGGGTGGGCAGCAGAGCTCCCAATCAGCCTGCGTCACTATCAGCACCAGCACCACCTCCAGCACCACGCAGGTGGAGGAGCAGTTGCAGCATGGGCACGAGCAATCAACCCACAACATGTCCATTACCACCGTGCAGGTGCAGGTGCTGGAGCAGGAGCAGTTGGAGCAGGTGCAGAGGACTTGCCGCTGCTGCTGACACAACTGCCACTGCTGCTGCCACTGCTGCTGCCACTAAGGAGCCGGTGCTGCTGGTGTTAAATGCGCTGCCCTGCCCAGGCCACCTCCACCTGGGCCTTGGGTTTGCCCCCCTCCAGGCAGTCCTGGAAGCTGAACAGGGACTGGCGCACGGGGTTTGAGTAGGCCACCCGGCCGCTGTCCAGCAGGCTGATGCTGCGCACGCCCCAGGCTAGCAAGGTGCGGGCGACAGCACAGCCCAGCGTGCCTGCGCCTGCAGCCACAACCACCAGCAGCAGCAGGCAGGCAGGCAGGCAGGCAGGCTGGCAGGCAAACACCCTGCAGCCGGGCGGGTGGGTGGGTGGCGGGTGGGTCGGTGGGCAGGTGGGCAGGAGGATGGGCGGGTGGATGGGCGGGTGGGTGGGCAGGTGGGTGGGCAGGTGAATGGGCAGGTGGGCAGGAGGGCAGGGGTGGAGCAGCCCTTACTTGGCCAGCCAAGGAGCTGCAAAGCAGAACCCCCGTCAGGGTTCACTGGTGCTGTCCAAGCCCTGTTCAGCCTGCAGTGTGCTATGCATCATCACTGACCCACCTACCCAGCAGGAGGCACTTGGTGGTGTTGAGGGCGCAGAGGTCCAGGGCCGGGGCCGCACGCCACTTCATGAGACGCAGGTTCAAATCCACCGCCTGCTCTGCTAGCTGGTGTGGGGCCATCAGGGGGCCCAGGTCGACCTGCCTGCACCAGGCAGGCAGCTGGGCAGGTGGCCGTCCAGGTGGACAGGTGGGCGGGGCAGGCAGGTGGCAGCTGGTCAGCTGGTCAGGCAGGCAGGCCACAGCTCACCTGGCTGCTAGCTTGCCCTGGGCATTAGCCTGCCAGCCCACCACCTCTGGCACCATAGGACCAGCTGTACCTCCTCCTCCTCCTTCTCCTCCTCCTCTTCCTCCTCCTCCTCCTCCTCCCCCTACTTCCCCACCTGCTGATGTTGCCTTGCTTACTGCTTCGACCCCTGCCCCTGCCCCTGGCAACCCTGCCGGCAGCGGGGCTCCACACCAGCCAGGGGGTATGGCTGGGAGCTGCACCTCCAGCAGCAGGCTGCGCCCAGGGTCCGCCACCCCTCGCTGGTCCCTCACACACACCACCTGCACACCAGCCCTGGGTGCTCTGACAGCAGCAGCAGCGGCAACATCACCACCACCACCACCACCATCACCAGTAGCAGCAGCAGCAGCAGCAGCAGCAGCGGCAACATCACCACCACCACCACCACCACCACCACCACCACCACCACCACCAGCAGCAGCACTAGCAGCAGCAAGGGCACAGGCAGCAGCACCATCACCACTGGGCATCTCAACAGGGCCGCTAGGGCAGCACTAGGGGAGGAGATGGGCCCAACAGTTACCAGCAGCACGTCACGCCAGTTCAGGCCAGACCGCTACCACACACAGCAACAGCAGCAGGCATGCAGCAGGCACACGGGGCGGCAGCCAGTTCCCCCGCCCCACCACTTTGCACCCCCCTACCCACCCACCCTCACCCTCCCTCCCCTCCAGCCCTCCTCGCCCTGCCCCAGCCATCCCCATGACCCTGACCTGCAGCTGCTGCACCCCCCACCGCACCGCCGCCATCAGCAGCAGGTTGCGCAGCGGCCAGCCGGGGTTGCCCTCCAGGGCGCTGGGGTCAGCCAGTGCCAGGGCCAGCCACCCCTGACGCTGCTGACGCCCCGCCACCCCCCCCTCCCCTCTACCACCTGCCACCTCCTCCCCCTTGCCTCTCAGACCTGATTGTCTGGCTGCTGCTGCCGCCACCCCTTCCTCCCCTGTGGGGTGGTGTGAGGACCTCTGGGCGCCCTGGGCGTGGGTACCGTCAGCATGGCCTGCTGCCGACCCCGCCCCCCTCACCCACTGCTGAGCTGCTGCCCAAGAGGACAAGGGCAGGGTCCACACCTCCCACTCAGCCTCCCCCCCTTGCCCCCTGGCTTGGCCTGCTGCCCCCCCATCCACTGCACCCTGCCCTGCACTGCCACTGCCCCCCTGATGCTGCCCTTGTTCCCCCTCCCGCCCCTGCCCCTCCTGCCCCTGCCGGGGCATAGCGAGGACAAGCCAGGCAGGGGCAGGGCCCAGGCCCAAGCTGCTTGACGGGAGGCTGCTGCCGCTGTCTGCTTGCAGGGGGGAGTCTGGGTGAAGCAGCCAGGAGGGCGGGGCAGGGGCCTTGCCAGAATGCCACTGGTCGCTTGCCCTGCACACCTGCATGCGGGCATGTTGCCATGGCCAAAGGGGGGAAGCCATTGGCGGCTAGGGTGGGTCTAGAGCATCAGGGTTAAGGGTGGATAGGTGATTGGTGAGGGCAGGGGCGGTAAAGGGACAGGGAGTAAGGAGGAGGGGGAGGGAGAGGGGGGGTAGGGGAGGAGTGGGGGGCAGGGGGCGCCTGCTAGGGGGAGGAAAGGGGGGGGAGTACCAGAATACCAGAATACCTGTGTGGCCAGCCCTTGTCCGAGTGCATCCTTCAGGCTCACGCTGCTGGTGACTGTGAAGGGCGCGGGGGGCTTCAGGGCTGGGAACGCAAACCTAGCAAGCACAGGATAAAGCGCATGACCGGGGCAAGCTGGCCCGGGTGGTGGAAGCTGCGACAGTGATGCTGATGTTAGCATGTGCTGTAGGAGGAGAAAGGAGAGGGGGAGAGGAGCTCTGGGCTACCCACCGCCAGCCCCCCTCACCCCCTCACCCTCACCCCCATACCCAAGCCCGTCCTGCCCTGCCCAGCACCACAGTGGCAGCAAGACCCCTACTCTAGCCCAGACCCACCTGCCCAGGCTCCTCTGCCCAGCCCCACGCCCAGGCCGCTCTGCCCATCCCGCCGCCCTGGCCCCTGGCCCTGGCCCCTGGCCCTGGGCACCTGCCCAGCCCCACCGCCATCACCGGCCCCTGGCCCCCAGCAGCATGGCTCACTGTGGCGTACACGCCCCTGGCTCACACTGTGGCTCTCCTACCCCTTGACCCCTGCCATTGCCTTGACCCCTCTCCCCCTCACCCTGCCCCTACTCCCTCCCCTCTCCCGCCTCATGACATGCCATGACATGACACTGGCTGGCGTGTGGCGGCTGTGCCCCACCAATACGTGAAGTGGTAGCGCTTGAGGTCGGCGTGTGTGAGCAGCAGGAAGCGAGCCAGGCGCCCAGGCTCCGCCAGCGCTGCCCCGCTCAAGATGTCGGCCCACACGGCTGCGCCTGCCTGCACATCGCCCACCAGCCTGCGGTGGCCTGCCTGGCCCTGGGCAGTGAGTCAGAGGTGTAGGGGCGCAGCTGTGCTCAGGCCATGGCCACTCCTTGGCAGGCTGCTGGGGGCAACCCCCTCACTGAGCCAGGCTTGGTGCTTTGTAAGCTATGGTAAGCAGTGGGTGGGTGGGTGGGTGGGTGGGTGGGTGGGTGGGTGGGTGGGTGGGTGGGTGGATGGGTGGGTGGATGGATGGGTGGGTGGATGGGTGGGTGGGTGGATGGGTGGGTGGATGGATGGGTGGGTGGATGGGTGGGTGGGTGGATGGGTGGGTGGGTGGGTGGGTGGATGGGTGGGTGGGTGGGTGGATGGGTGGGTGGGTGGATGGGTGGGTGGGTGGATGGGTGGGTGGATGGATGGGTGGGTGGATGGATGGGTGGGTGGATGGGTGGGTGGATGGATGGGTGGGTGGATGGGTGGGTGGGTGGGTGGGTGGATGGATGGGTGGGTGGATGGGTGGGTGGGTGGGTGGATGGGTGGGTGGAGGGGGGTTACAGGTACAGGGGCTGTACAGTTGGTATAGGAGCTGGCCGGGCAGCAACTGGTCAACCACGTTTCTCGTCTATTCGCGCTGGCCGCCAAGCCACAGTTTACAAGCACAGCCAGCGTCAGCAAGAGTCACGCGATCCACAGGGTCTGAGCCCAGTGGGTAAGGAGGTCGCCACCCACGGGGTGCCTGCCTGCCTGCCACCCAGGCTGCTCTGCTCCCTGCCTTGCCCCTGCCTTGCCCCTGCCTTGCCCCTGCCTTGCCCCTGCCCTGCACCTGATGCAGCAGCTGCGCCAAGTCCAGCGAGCGGAAGCCCTCTGGGGTGTTGGTGTTGAGCAGCGTGCCAGGCACCAGCACTGCGTCGGTGGCGGGGGAGGGGGCTGCGGGCGCCTCTGCTGGGTCAGGTGGAGCTGCTGGGAAGCTGGCTGTGTCCACGAGCAGCTGGCCGGGAAGGTGGGTGTAGCGGGAGCAGCTGAGGCGGGCTGCGGGGGCGGCAGGGGGGAGAGGGTTGGGGGGCGGGAGGGGAGGAGAGAGCAGGGGCAGGGCAGAGGCAGGGGCAAGGCAGGGTAGGGTAGGGTAGGATGGGGTAGGATGGGTAGGATGGGGTAGGATGGGCAGGATGGGGCTATGTCCCCCTGGCTGAGCGCTACTG
This sequence comes from Haematococcus lacustris, assembly GCA_030144725.1. Taxonomy (NCBI): domain Eukaryota; kingdom Viridiplantae; phylum Chlorophyta; class Chlorophyceae; order Chlamydomonadales; family Haematococcaceae; genus Haematococcus; species Haematococcus lacustris. The sequence continues at coordinate 16,201,209 of JASKMD010000029.1, forward strand.
CTGGGCCTTGGCTCTGACCCGCCACCTGTCAATGGCACTGGATCCTCGCTGAGCTTGTACGCCGTGAGTTTGCGCTCCGCGAGTTCAGCCCAGAAAGACACGTCCACACAGCTCTGCACAGCGCACAACAGAGCTTATGCACAGTGTAGAGGTGGGTGCGTGATGTTAGTGGTCGGTTCACCTCAAGTTGCGAGAAACGAAGCATTGCGACCTAAGCGCGTCCCTGTTCGTAGCTCGAAGCAATCCGGCTGGCATCAATGGGCACCGTAGATGCAACCCTGGGAGTACATGCTCCGATGGACACACGAAGTTTTTGAACAGGCCGGTCTAGTGGGTTGGCAGCGTCATGGTCCTGTGAAGACCCACGCAGTTCGATGCACTTCACTCCAACATGCATCGCGCCTACTGAAGGCCGAGTGTTTTTCCTCGAGAGTGCTCGCTTAGCCCCAGCACAGCGTGCTATACGTCGTCTCGCATCTGTCGACGGCGTTTGAAATGAACCATCGGGTGGCAGTTATCGCCCTTGACGAGAAGAGCAGTAGGCCCATCACGGTCATGTCGGTGGTGCTGGCTGATCCCCGCACGGGTGTGTCGCGCTGGCCAGCCTGCCTCCTCCTTCACTGGCCAACATCTCCTCCTGCTACACTAATGCAGGGACTGGCCAGGGCTACATGCTTCTCAATGGCAGATTGCTGGAATGCCAGCACTTCAAGCAAATGTTTAGTGCCTGGTTAGTAGGCTCCCAACTGCTCCCAGGTATACTGAACTGCCCAATGAACTCTCGCAGCGGTTCTGCTACGCAATCCCAGTGTGATCACATGATGCGACTGAGTCCAGTGCCAGCCGCAATGGGGCAACTTGGTGGGCTAGGGCAATTAGGCTGCTCATGCAAGACACGAGGCTACTGGGCGCCTGCTCTTACCATATTCTTCATGTCAAGGCCTTGTTTTGCCACAGAGGGCACGCGACTCACACTGCTCTTGGCGCTGCTGCCCACACTCTCTATTGCACTGCTGCCAACACTTGCTGGCTGCAGACGGCGGCCTGCACACCTGCACCCCCATGGACCCGCTGTTCGTGCTCCTCCCAGTGCTGGATGCCGCACGCAAGCAGGTGCCTGTTGAGGAAATCAGGCGCATGTTGAGGCGAGCAGGTGCCTGTTTAGTCTGGCTCACCAGGGCCAGGGCAGCCCCTAGGCCAGGGAAGTATGTTGAGGCGAGCAGGTGCCTGTTAACGCAACCAGGCGCATGTTGAGGCGAGCAGGTGTCTGTTTAGGCTTTTTGTTTAGGGTGACAGATCTACACAGCACCTTGGCCCTCAACCTTGAGCCTTCATTGCAGTCGAACACACTAATGGTGAACCACTACAAAACAGTGTTTTCGTCTGTGTGGAGTTCCCATGCACATGGCATGCACAAGGCATACACATGGTCACGGTCGCCTACCACCTACAGCATTGCCTGACCCGTTAGGGCTACATCGTAGAGTTGGCATGACAAAACATGCACTAAGCGTAAGCTGATGACAGCTTCAAATGGGGGGGGGGGCACACACTACTGTGCCACAGCAGGCTGCTGCTGCTGGGCCTTGGGTGGCTTGTCTTGCAGCCGCTTGTAGCCCAGGCCTGGGGACTCCTTGCCCTTGGCTGGCAGTTTCCCCTGCTCTGGCCACCAGCACAGCTCCAGTGGGCGCCACTTACTCTCCCCAATGCGCTGCATGTTCAATGCTGCATTGCAGTCCCTGTCTACCCACCTGCCTGGCTGTGGGGCTGGCTTTGCCTTGGCAGCCTTGCCCTTGCCCTTGCCCTTGGTGGGCTCAGCTGCCGGCTTGCTGCGCTTGGCTGGAGGGGGAGTGCTGGGCCCTGGCTGTGAGGCTGCTGGCTGTGTGGCTGCCTGGCTGCTGCGCGGGGCCTGTGGGGGCTTGCGGGGGGCCACTACTGGGCACCACATCATGCCCCGCACTGGCTGGCCACGCTCCTGGCTCCAGGCTGGGCGCACTAGGCGGTGTTCCACCTGCCCTGCTGGTGGCTTCCAGTCTGCAGGGTGAGCAGCGCGGAGCTCACTGGACTGCACAATTGCAGCGGACGACACCACGACTACGACGAACTTTGTTTTCGCGGGCTATCAATCGGAAGCGGCTCTTGCTCCGCGGCACTGGGCCGCTTCCTCGGAGGCATTGCGCCACTAGGCTCATATCTACTAACACCTGCTGATACCTACTTATAGCCAGGAGGCGATGTCACTCACTCTCGCACTTCCAAAGGGCACATTGAAGGGCACCTCCAAGGGGCACCCTCCAAGGGGCACAAGCCAAGGACAAGCTGGCCCAGCGTAACCAGCACACTCAAATGCCCTAACCCTCGAATGCAGCCCCTGACAGAGCTACACAGCACCTCCCTCACCAGCCCGCAAAGGCAGTATCAGCTAGGGGCTGTGTGTTCTAAAGTCTGGACTTGTTGCCCGAGCACTTCCTTAACCTCTGCCCCCACCCCCTTCTGATGGTGGGGCAATAGACGTTGGCATGAACCCCATGTTCAAGGTACAGCTGCACCAGTGCCTAGAGCACACCAATAGGCTACAGGCTGCCGGGCAGGGCCTTGGGTGCTCAGCATCTTCAGCGTAAAAGTGCAGCCGGCATGCTACAGCAGCAGATTGCTAGTCCAGCCCATGCAGCTCATCAGCTTGCAATGTGTGCGTGCACAGATACATTGGGCGCCAGTGGGTATCCCCTGACCGCTGGAGGTTGAGGGCTGATTTGCAGTCCCTGTCCACCCATCTGTGTGGTGCCCCTGGGGCACTCAGCCTGCCTCTATCCTGCTGCCGTGTGCCTGTCGCCCCACACCACCAACACCCCCCACACAGCACCACGACACAGGCCATCTGCTCCGCACAAACAGGCAGGATGTAAACTGGATGCTTCAGCAACACTGATCAGTGCACGCGGCTTGATGATGATGATGGTGATGATGATGGTGATGGTCAGGCCCCGATACAAGCCCTGGTCCTGCCCCTGCCCCTGCCATTGCCCCAACCCTGCTGTGCCCCTGGTGTGCCTGCCATACACCCGCAGAGCAATGACTCACCCGGCGTGTTCTCCGCCCTGGATCAGATCATTGAGGAGGGGGCGGTGCAGTGGCCAGCCCTGCCGCTGCTGCTGCAACAGGGGGTGGTTGGACCCTCTGACTTGGTGAGGCCAGGGCTGGGGGTCAGGTGCCAGGTGTTCTCATCAGACACCTTGCCTGGGCTTGGGTGCTACTGCTGTCAGTGCCACTGCTGCTGCTCTCATCTCTTGCTGCATGGACCACATCAAACATCTCTGGCTGCATTAACTACGTTGAGCATTGGCCGTGCTGGGTCGGAGTGGCCCACCAACTGCACCTGGGTCCTCAAGGATTTGAACCCTGAACCCCTTGACAGACTCACAAGGACTGCTGTTACGCCTCCTTTGCCTGCTCACAGGAATGCGTGTGTGATGTCAAACGGTCAGGCGGGGAGGACTACTACAGGCTAAATGACAATCGGGTACGTGAGCATTGGGCTCAAGGGGTTGCGGGGTTGCGGGCAGTGCAGCAATTGGGCCAGGTAAGGAGCAGAGGCAAAGCTTGGCAGCAGGCAATGTTGAATGCTAGAGACGCAGGGTGCTGTCTGACTGCCTGACTGCCCGACAATCTCAATGCTGGCTTGCCTGTTGTGGGCGATGCAGGTGCTGGCCTGGCTGGTCTGCAAAGCTGGCCAAGCGCAGCACGCACTGTCGGCTCAGCTGGCAGGCATGAGCCCGCTGGACCAGCAGACCTACTGCTGTGACTTCCTTGCGGAGTACTTAGCGCCCAAGTGGTCAGTCACCAAGGCTTACCCCGCCCCGCCCCGCTCCGCCCCAACCCGACCCGACCCGACCCGACGATATGAATAGCAACCCAGCTTCGGCCTGCTTGACCTAGTGGTGCCTGGCGAAGTCAGTCCCTTCAGACTGCCGATCAACCTCAGCCGGCCTAAAGGGCCGCCCACCTGACTGCTGCTGCTGCTGCTGGCACAGGCCCCTGCTATCATCAAACCCAGTCACTTGCTGCATGCAGGGCTGTCATGCTCAGAAAGCATTTCAAAGTGCCAGAGGACAACCCAAGCCAAGGTTAGCCAGCACGTGCAGCAACCCTGCCCTACCCTGCCTTGCGCTGCCATGGCCTGTGCCCTGCAGAGTGCCCACCTGCACAAAGAGCCTGGGGCATCCTGCACTAGCGCAGCGTAGAGCCAAGCGCATGCGCACTGCAGTGTTTGGCCCCTGTTGCCGCCACATCATCTCCAGAGAGAGCTCCAGAGAGCTGCTCTGGAGCCTGGTGTTGTGCTGCGAGGGTCTGGGCTGTGAGGGCCCCAGCACAGTTATCCCCTACAACTAGGGGCTGTGTTTGGATGGAAGCTAGCCCTGTTGTCCGGGCCAGTTCCTAATTCCCTGCCCACCACCCCCTTGTGATAGTGCGGCAATAGATGTTGGCATGAACCCCATGCTCAAGGTACAGCTGCACCAGTGCCTAGAGCACTAGGCTGCAGGCCGCTGGGCAGGGCCTTGGGTGCTCGGTCTCACAGCCTCTTGAAGCTCAGGCCAGGGTACTCCTTGCCTAGGGCCAGTGCCCTTCCTCGGCCTGGCCACCAGTGCAGCTTCACTGGACGCCATTGGACCTCCCTTGACAGCCCCTGATTACCCATCTGCCAAGGTCTCCAGGGGTGTCCTGGTTCACCCAGGGGCACCACATGAGGCCCCGCACTAGCACCTCAAACCGCTTGCCCAAGGCTGACTGCAACAAGCATCAAGCCGACCTTCTCAGGGCTCCGAGCCTGCAGGCCTGGTAGGCTTGCTGCGGTTCAACCGCCTCTCGCAGGGCTGGCAGCTGCTCACAGCTGAGGTGACACGGCTGGTGCGGTGCTCACCCGCTTCCACCTTGTCTGGCAGTCAGTCTGTCTGTCGGCTGTGCCGCTATGCTTCATGGGTCATGCACCGTGCAGGTGGCCGCCCGGCTGACAGCAGCCATGGGGAGCAGTCGGCTACCAAGCGCTTGAAGCTGGATCCCAAGGAGGCGGCCAGAGAGATGGCGCGCAAGCGTGCCCAACAGGCGCGCCAAGAGGATGCTGCCAAGCAGGCATCAGGCACCAAGAAGCTCACGGCCTTCTTCACACCTAAGGCCAAGGTCAAGGAGTGACTTGGAGTGAGGCTGGCCCCATGACGTCGGAGCCCTGCTCATGACTGGGGTGACACCCTGTGAGCTGAGGGACAGCGTGTACATTCTAGCTCGGATTGCGAATGGCTGACGGCACTCTGGCTGCATGGTGAGCCAAGCGCAGCTAGTGCACCAAGGCTGAGCAGGCAGCTGAGCCTACCCAGCCCACCAAGGCTGCCAAGGCCGAGCCAGCCCCACAGCCTGGCAGGTGGCTGGACAGGGACTGCAATGCAGCATTGCACATGCAGCGCACTGGGGAGAGCAGGTGGCGCCCGCTGAAGCTGTGCTACTGGCTGGAGCAGGGGAAGCTGCCAACCAAGGGCAAGGAGTACCCTGGCCTGGGCTACAAGCGGGTGCGAGACAAGCCACCCAAGGCCCAGCAGCAGCAGCAGCAGCCCGCTGCGGCACAGTAGTATGTGCCCCCCTTTGTTGAGCTGTCATCACCTCACAATCAGTGCATGTTTTGTATTCCAACTCTACATAACAGCCCCAGGGGTCAGGCAATGATGTAGGTGGTAGGCACTCAAGCACCATGTCCATGTGCATTGAGTGTATTTACACAACACATTAACACCATTTGAATAGGGCCACTATTGCCTAATAGTATTCCCGCTAGTGGCTGCTGGTGGCCGCTACTGGTCCGGCTCAGATGGAGGCCCTAGTGAGGGACAAAGGGGCACGTGTGGATGTCAAATGAGTTATGTCTGACTGTGAGCTGAGGAGTTTAGTCGAGTTGCTTGCTTGTGCCCACCTCCGCAGCTTTCGTGATAACACTTTTGGCTCAAACCCTCAAACCCAAGAGCCTAGCAATTCCCATAGTTTACAGGTCGACTATCTACATGATGTGCGCATGTTTACAGGCGACTGTAGCATTTCTCCCGTTTCTTCTCTTACTACCACTCCCTTGCTGTCCAGCTGCTGTACTTGTTCATTACTATGTAGTCACGTCGACAGGGTTGACATACAGGGCTGGGCAGAGCCGACAAGTAGGGCATATGCCATGCACTAGATATCTGTCTGTGTCCCTAACACAAGGGTGCAAGCGAGGATGAAAATGAAAGGTTAGATTAGAACCAAGTTTATAGGTTTGAAGATTAGAACCCTCTGTCAGGCCCTCCCAACATGGGGTTGGTAATATGCATGCGATTACTCCCTCAATACTGCACATCATCTATCACTGATCTGTGAGCTGGTTGCGGACAAATGGAATGTCCGGCCAACACCCAACGCGATGACTGCCGGACGTGCAGGGCTCAGGCCCTCCCAACATGGGGTTGGTAATGTGCATGCGATTACTCCCTCAATACTGCACCGTTTTCAATAGCGTTTATCACGTTGGCATTGGCGGTTTAGCCCGCGTTATCTGACCATCAGCGCTAGCCATTGGAGTCTTTGCTCGCGTACTGCCACATGTGCCCGCGAACAAACCACAGCGGCGAGACGGGTATCCTTGGCACGGTGAGCCGCATCGCTGTGGCCCCATCTACCTAGCGTAGTGAGCTGGTTGTGCACAAATGGAATGTCCGGCCAACACCCAACGCGATGTCTGCCGGGCGTGAAGGGCACCTTGACGGGGTGTTTGGAACATATTGTTATACTCGCTCTCGCCGAATACACCCTTCGGGTCGGCGCACACTAAGGTATCAACGGCTTACACACCCCCTCCTCCACTGTGTCCTCCACTGTGTTTCACCCGCTGCACCCATAGGAAAATGGCTATAAAATGTTTGTTCTTGACTCACTGGTGCATCTCTTGAAACAAATTGCACATCAAACAACCCAGGCCTCTATCAGTTTGACATCTTCAAAGTGACATCATGTTCTCCAAGTAGAATCAGGGCCACGGGGCTGTGGGGTGGCAGTTGAGCTATGAAACGTTGCACGCAGGTGGATGGGATGTAGGGGAGTGTAAGTCTCAGAGGAGCCGAGTCCAAACTCGGCCATGGTGTGGAGCTGTGTGACTGACTGCATGGCCCTGACCCCGAAATCGGCTAAGGGAGTTGACGGTCACAGACCAGAGTGTGCTTTTGACATATCTGAGTATGAGCGTGTGTAACAATGTCTAAAAGGAGCGTAACCTAGTAAGTAGCATGCTGTAAGTCCCAATGGTCGAGCTGTGGCATTGCCCTCTAGGTAAGGGGGGGAGGTGGGCTCATTGCCACATCGCCGCAACCGCTTTCCGATCCGACTGCTGCTGCCGACACGCATGCGCATGTAGAGCAGCCTAAGCGACGAAGGCGGTCGCAGCGATGACGGCATGCCCCGCAACGGCCCAAATTTGAATCACTAACTTTGATGCTTTGTTGTGCACGGCCTACTCGGTGTATGTTTATTCTGGATGGGTGAAAGGTAGCTGGCTGGGTTGGCTACATACTGAGCCAGCTAGCATTAAATTTGGCGCAGCGAGTGCAGAGTTACAGCCGTCCTACTACCAGGGGTCGGTTTACTGCCATTTTTTGAATGTTGGGAGCGCCTGGCCCTCTGTGACCCTAACTTTGCCAAAACAGCTGAAGGCGGTTGGAGCGAAATACCGTTCGATGCGTTCGATGGCAGCGGAGCGTTTACGGGGTGATAGTATGTATGCGGATGAGCTTCGTGAAGTCACAGAAGCGAACGACGAGCTCCCACAAGCCGTAAATGCTGAGGTGCGCCGTGAACCTGCTGCCTGTTTTTTTTGCCACACGATCACTGTACACTGTACGCAATGGACTAGGGTCAGGGTTGAGGTTAGGGTTAGGGTCAGGCTTAGGGTTAGGGTTAATGTTAGGGTTAGGATTAGGAGCGCAGCAGCCGAGCTATGGGCAATGAAGAAGGAGCTGAAAGAGATGGAGCCACTCCAGCTAAGAGCTTTGCAGGTACATAGCAGCATTGGCACTCATTCATTGTAATATAACATCATTCATTATAATGCAATTGTGTTTTTGCTGTGCCGTAGTCAGGAGGATTGGCGGATGCTGCAGCAGTGTCCGGCGCAGCTGAGGCAGCATCCAAAGCGGAGGCCGACTCCAGATCTATATACGTGGGGAATGTGGACTATCTATGCACAACTGAAGAGCTGCAACAGCACTTCGAGGTAGCCACCTTCAATGCTACCTTCAATAGCCGCCTATGCTGCTATAAGACTACAAGCACTATCTCAGCAACCAGCTTTCCACTGTTGTAGGCATGTGGGAGCATGAACCGAGTCACAATCCCCCGAGACAAGTTTGGCAGTCCAAAGGTGGTTGCATTGGCAAGCAGCTCCACCCCTCCTGCCCCAGGTGTGTTGTGATATTGCAAGGCTCTCCCGCATGCAGGGGTTTGCTTACGTCGAGTTTCATAAGGTAGATGCTGTGGGCAATGCAATCCTGCTGGACAACACAGAGCTGCGAGGGAGAAACATCAAGGTGAGGAAAGTGATGGGAGGGTGGTTCTAAAGGGTCATAGATGCAGCGATGTGCACTATTGTAGACAGGAGTGTTTTTGTTACGCGCTATATATAGTGTTCGCCTTGAAATGCTATGATTTAGAGGCCGTTGTGTGCTATGGAAATGGTCGCTTTGCAAGCTGGACTACCGCGCATCGCAAGTAAAAAGTAACGACCTTCTAACCTAGGCCACGTCACTTTGAGCTATAGATCATGCATCAGGCTAAACGAAGAAAAACACTGGTAGACAGTAATTGCCTGTTGCATTAGCCTACATGCTGCCTCACAGAACCCTGTGGGTGACGCACAATTCCCTTGCATGTGCCAATGTTCACCGTGCCTAGATTCTGCTCAAAGCCTCAAACCTCTAGCTCACACCTCACACCTCAACTGCTAGCCATGTAACCTCCCTCGCTCCCACTACCTACTTCCCGTCTGGGTTCACTCACATCGATGGGGGTGGCAGCGCTACGTTGACAGATGCCATCGTCACCTAGCTGGTTCTCATCCTCAACGCAAGGCAACAATGGGCAGTGCAGCAGTGTGGGGCACACAATGAGCAGTGTGGTGTGGGTAATGCCAGACCATGACATTGCGTGTGAGTATTTGCCAGATATACATAGCAACGGTGTTTTATCGCGTTATCTATAGCAATCACTATGAAATGCCATATTTCAGGGGTCATTTTGCGCTATGCGTAGTTTTTGCTAAGTTTTTCACCTGAGCGATTCGAAGTAAGGTCGAGCTATATATTCAAGGGTATGAACCTATGCCATGTCACTTCGAGCTATAGATCATGGATTAGGGCGAAACCAAACAAATATATGATATGCAGCTCATGTTGTGCATCGCATGGCTCCCTAAGTGCGCTTCCTAAGCCAGCTTGCAGCGCCCAAGCTCACAGCATTTGGAGATCATGCTTCGTCGCGTTGGCCAGAGGGTTCATTTCAGCATGTACACCACGAGTGCACTGCACCACAGTTGGACATGCAGATCAGGCATGGCTGCTGCCACCACCACGAACACTCTTGCTGCAGGTGGTGCAGAAGAGAACAAATGTGCCTGGCTTGAATGCCCGAGGGCGGGGCCGAGGCAGAGGGGCAGGGTACATGGGGACCCGTGGGGCCTACGCCGCTGCCTTTGGCAGAAGAGGGTGGGTGTGGATGCTGCAGCCACAACCAGCCTGCTTGCATGCCACAGCTAGCCAGCAGCATCCTTCAACAACATGCACTTGCTCAACCAGGGGTGCACTCCAGCTTGGGAAGCACTGCCAGTGTGCGAGGGATGCAGCACCCGTTGCACAAAAGGGTGGCACCAGCCCACAACATAGGCCTAGGAAAGGCTTATCAAGCTGCCTGACTAAGTTGTTGTTGGTTATACCGCTAAGTTGCCAGCCAGGTATGGCATCTGGGTGGGTGTGATGAGATTGGCAGTGGCACCCAACCAACTGCAAACCCTGATGTGGGTCAGCCCAAACCCCGTACATCTTGACTGGGCTGCAACAACTTGGCTTGGGCTCACAGCTGGCAAGATCAGTGCGAGCATGGGCAAGGTCAAATTAAGTTACTGGGTGTGTTGGCCCATGGTGGCTGCAGGTTTGTGCCACGTGGGCCGAGGGGCATGTTGGCTGGCCGGTCGCTTTGGGTGTTGTTCGTTATATTGCTGATGTTTTGGCTCTTGAGGCAAGGGCTCATGCTCTTTTTTTTCTTTTACTCCGTTTGATGGTTGTGCAGTTTTGGCTAGACTACGATGGCCTGTGCCCGAGTTGGAAGCCATGTACCCAAGGGAAGCTCATAGTCTCACGGTAGACCTCGGTGTTTTCTCCACTCGTGGGTGGAGCACAGTGGTGGTGTTGGCCAAATAGCCTTGTAGGTTACCCTTCGTGAAGAGCTGTCGCCCAACCTTGTTAAAACAGTGTGAGCATGAATGTATGTAAGTAATGAGCGTGGCGTGTCTGATGCATGGTGTTTGTTGAGGGGGACAGTGTCATGGTGTTGGCAGCACTCAATGCAGATGTTGAGCATGTCTATGTGTTTGGGGTTGTAAACGCCTTGCTGCGACCGAGGATGCTTCAACTCGATTGGAGTAGTTAAGTGAGATTACCCATAGTCACACAGGTTGTTCTATGTTAAATGAGTTTTGTTGTACTGTCCCATCGCAAGCACAACTGTGTTCCTCGCCTACTGCTACTACATTGCACTTTGCAAGCGCCGATGAATTCCTAAAGCCTAATGCCATGCTGCGTGCACGTTCGTCTGTATGCCTCCAGTACCATGCCCCTGATGAGCTACTCGTACATGAAGATAATTGTGATAAAGTGTATTCTACATGCATAAGGGTGGTGTAGCTCACGCTATGTGCACAGCAGTTGCGTGACCCTGTTCACTCAATGATGCGGTGGTTCCCACGCCCATGCTGCTCACAAGCTCACAAGACCGTCACGTCACTGGTACCCCATCTCATTGCCGTGTCCTTTTGCTGGCATGTGGGTCAGGCACAGCCCCTATCTGCCAGGCCGCCTTGCCAACCTCGTTGCCTAGCTCAGAGCCTGGCACACTAAATTCCTTGCTGAGCCAAGATGGCGCTGGCAGCCCCAACCATTGGGTGCGGGGAATTGCTCGACCGCTCGGAGCGCCTGTGAATGAGGCAACATGCGGCAGAGCCCAGGCATCTGCCTCTGCCAGTGCAAAGTCTGGGAATGGCTGGTTGTAGGCATCCACAGGGCGGCGGAGGAGTCTGCCACTGAAGCCCCTGAACTCCGCACGTGCTGGCAGCAGCCGACCGCTATGGTTCCGCGTGTCAACACCAGCACTCCTCCACGGGCTGCTGTGCTTTGGCTGCTCACCAGGTCCTGGTCCGCAGGCGTGGATGCCCCAGCCTGAGCTCTGATCCTCATTACAGGCGCAAGACAGGTCCAGGCCAACAAACGACAGGTCCAGGCCGAGGGGTGCAGCCCTTGCCTGTAGCATAGCGTGGCCAGCAGGGTGGTCCTGCAGGCAGCAGGCAGGGTTGAGGGTGAGGCTGCACACCATGCACAGGCGGCTGCAGCAATGGTAGCGTTGACTGCGACACACGGCTGCAAGGCTATCACTTGTGCCACAACACTCCACAGGCTGTGCAAGGATTGAGGGCGGCACTGACAGAGGCGTGCGGCGACTGCTGACCAGCAGCCCAGCTGTTGGCCACAAGTGATCACCTGGCCAAGCTGGTCTGGTCTTGAGTCGTACTGCCTTATTTGGCCAAGGCTGAGATGGCTCATAGCCCAGTGAGCAGGTTGCGTGGCCTGCATAGAGTGAGCCATGCACAGTCGTCATGGATTGTGTGACCTAGGCCTCAGGTCAGCAGCAGTGATGTGTAGGGAGCAGTAGGGGTAGGGCAGTAACCCATAGGGTGGAAGGATGGAGGGCAAGGGCATCTCCCTGCTACGAAGATTGGCTGAAAGGCCATCCCACATGCCACGCTCTCCTGTGCCATCCTGTGCTTTACCTGAGCTTGGTGGCCGTCCTTGTCGTTGGCGAATGAGGGTGAGGCTGAGCCGTGTCGCTGTGTGCCACCGCCTGCTGCCACGGGTCGCCGCTGTGTGCGCCAGTGCGGCAGGGGCGCATCGGGTAGTGCACCGGCAGTGAAGGCTGCTGCAGTGTGGCCTTGGAAGGGCGACAGTAAGGGAGCCGAGGAGCTAAAGCCCGGCCTCAAGCGGAAGAGGTAGTCCATGGGCTGCTGCGCCTGGTGCAGAGTTGGGCTGCTTGACAGCCCCTGCTCATCGGTCATCACACGCATGTGACTTTCTGGGTGGCATTGCGCTGCCGTGTTGCAGTGCTGGCTCAGTGGCTGGTAGTGGTGAGGGGCAGCACCGGGGGAGGGCTGGCTGCTGTTGCACTGTGTGAGGTCCAGGCCAAGGGGGCGGCTGGTCCATGGACACGCTTGGGGCATGGGTGTTGGGGAGTGGCTGAGCTGGGCGGCTATGCGCTGCGACCTGCGCTGCAGCAGATGGCGCCGCAGGTCTTCCAGGTCAGCAGCTAGCTCCCTGGCCGCCTCCCTGTGACAGCGAGGACAGGACAGCAGGGCGGTGGTGGTTGTGGAAGACTGGCTGGTGTGTGGCCAGGGCAGCTGAAGCTGGGTGCAAAGGGCAACTGATGCTGGTAGCCCCAAGCCCATATCGCCATGTGTATGCCATGTGCATGGGAACTCCACACAGACACAAACACGAATATGCAGTGGTCCACGATTAGTGTACCATGGCAATGAAGGCTCTAGGTTGAGGGCCAAGGTGTTGTAAGTGATGGCAAGTGAAGGGTTTGTCATGTGGACTCTTAAGTATGCAAGGGTCAACAGTTGATCCACACCCCTGATGCCCAATGACGCGCACAAAACAGCTGCATGGCTTGGTCAGCAGTGTAGCAGCAGTGCGATCAAGCTGTAAGGCATGGCACCAGACCCACTGGACCCCCGCCCTCAGGCACCCACTACTTTCCCTCATCAGAACTGTCCCGGGCAATGGCCTGCGCCAGCCCTTTATGAGGTTCAAGCATCTAAGTCCAAGGCGACATGCGGCAGAGCCCAGGCATCCACCCCTGCCAGTGCAAAGTCTAGCCATAGCTGGTCGCAATAGTCCATGCCGCAATAGCCAAGCAGCCATACTGCTTTTCCCGCTGTTGTGTGCTTCCAACACAATTCGTGGTTAGCACGTGGTTGGCTCTGTAATGATAAACTATATCAGTGGGGCGGCAGCGCATCGGTGAGAGCATGCCGCGCCCGCTGGAGCTGTGCCAATGGGAGGGCCTGGAGGCTCTGCGAGGAGTACCAGCAGCGCTACAAGCTGGTCAATGACAGGCTGCCCAAGGCCAGGCACAGCTAGCACCGGGCTGCAGAGTACCGGCGGGGTATTGATGGCCGGGCGCACAACAACCCATAGGGTACACAGGCTGTCAGCCTTTCCAGCATCAGCTGTTAGTTTGAATGAGATGCCCAGTGGTCTTGGGGGGAAATGCCACTGGTGTTGGGTTTGCAGTCATCAAGGGTGCGAGTGAGGATGCTTCTACTTGATTGGAGTAGCTTAGTGAGGTTACCCACAGTCAAACAAGTTGTTCCATGTTGAACGAGTTTTGTTTGGCTGCAAGCGAAGCCTGGGTTGCAGGCGGCTTCAAGACGAACACATGATGTAATGCCTGAGCAGGGGTCCATCCAAGCTGTGTCAGCCAGCTGTGCCGGGTCATGCCTGACCCTGTGGGGTCAGGCAATTCTTGAGGGTGTTGATGGCTTCAACTCCCTGGCCACGCCACTCAAAGCTAGACTGGCAGCACACCCACCTGGGGATGGCGGAAGGCCCTGAGTCACGGTTGAACTGCATGTGGCACTCATGGGCTGCCATGCAGCTGGCCTCGGGCGGGTCAGGGGGATGGTCTGGGATGAGGCCCTCATCCAGCAGCTGCGCTGCAGTTGGTGTGAGCAGCTGTGAGGGCTGAGGCTGGAAACTGGCAGGGTCAGCCTCTGGCGCTGCTGCTATGTTCAGCCATGCACGATGACACTGAGTTGAGGCAGGCGGCCTGGGGCTGGGTTGAGCCCAGGCAGCAGGCAGCAGTGTGGGAGTTGGCTGCATGCCCAGGCTGTGGCTCCTGCCACGACCCAGGTGGTCGGTCGAACAGTGGGCTGGTGCAGATTGATGAGCTGGGTGTGGCCAGCAGGGGCCAGGGGCTGCCCAGCTCCTACATGCTCCCATGCTCAGGCTGTTCATGTCCTCACCAGAACAGTGCTGCAAAGTGTGGGACGGTGGCTGCTGTGTATCATCTACTGCGCACTGCTGCTGCTGCTGCTGCTGCCGCTGCTGCTGCGTTGTTGGCGCTGAGGCAATGTAGCCTGCAAGGCTAGGTGGGGACGAAGGGCCCTGACCTGGCAGGCTTGTGAAGCTGGTTGCACCCGCAGTGAACTGCAGAGGAGGGTGCAGGCTGGGAGGTGGTGGTAGAGATTGCTGTTGCATCAGGCACTGCTGTTGGTGGCTGGACTCGGCCAGTGCTGTGGGGTCAGCTGCCATTTCGGATGTTGCAGGCCAGGTACTCTGTAAAGGAGGGGTTGGGGCAACATCATGTGACCATCTTGCCGGGTGCCATGCCGTTGCCCAAGGTATGCCGTTCGCGCAGAGGGGGCTGGTGAGGGTGAGTTGTTCCAGGGCTGTCAGCTGGGTCTGTGCACTGCTTTCAGCATGCTGGCCATGTTGGGCTTGCAGAGCGCAGCTAGCAAGGCACTGCTGCTCCACCTGCAGGCAGCAGGTGTGCAGCTGTGTCATTTGTTGACCTATGTGAGCAGTACCAGGGAGCGGGGACACGGGTCTAGGCATGCTTTGAAAGACCAGTGACACAGGCCACAACCAGGCGCCCGCCCAAAAGATGCAGGCAGGCGGTGTGGCATAGGGCGGCTGAGTCACGCTTTGTGTCTAATCCGTCTCCTTGCCATCCTGACCATTGCCCACCCCATCGGTACCCATCCTATCCCTCACCCTCATATTCTACCTCACCTCAGTGGTGTGGTCACTGCGGTCGACGACTGAACCACCAGTGCTGAATTGTTGAAGGCGGCCATGCTGCTGAGTAGCAGCTGGGAGCATGGAGCTGGTCGCAGGCTCTCCAGCAGTAGCTGGTGGTGAGTGAAGGCTTGAGACGGGATGTGCTCTGTCATGCCACAGGCTGCTGCCAGTCACCCTGAGGTTATGTGGAGGGCTGCCCCTGTCAAGGCACAACCGCCTTGCTGACATAGGTGTGCCGTCCTGCACCGCAGGCCATGGCTGGCTGCACCCTGCCTCACTCCCAGCTCTCTTAACATCATGTGAATGTGAGGTGAATGTTGCCAGAGACAGCCCTTCCTCGTGTGAAGCTGCAGAGGCTGGATCTAGCTGCTGTGGCGCCTGTAGAGGGGTATGGCTGTTGCCTGCCTGGCAGTACTGCTCAAGTGAAGGTACGCCTGGGGAAGATGCTGCTTTGTCTGCTTCACACAATTGACTGAGGTCAAGCGGGAGGTGCTGGCCCTCGTCATCCGGCCATCTCAACAAATCTGGCGGATCCGCAGGTCCGACAAAGCTGTGCAGGTCGTGGCAACCTGGCGAGCGATGGCATTGAAGCCAAGACTGGTTATCAACGTCGGCAAGTTCTTCCAAGACGCTCCCTGCGCGCACAAGACAAACTGGATGACTGGCGTGTACGGCTGGGAAGGCTAGAGCCAAGATGTCGCGGCGCGGTACCATTGGGTGCATCTGGACTGTCCTTTGATAGCCTGCTGCTTGTACTTGAAGACAGTGCTGCAGGAACAAAGGGCGAGGCTTGTCAACCTTGTCCCCATCCGCGGACAAGGTAGGAAAAGTGCAGTTATAACATCTGTCGATTATCGACATACCTTGCGGCCACTCGCTCATATGTGCTTGTCTATAGTAATTGTGTACTTGCTGGACTGCTCGGAACGGCTCAACTCCGCCAATGTCGAACTCCGTAACGCCGCTAGCTCTGATGCCGAGAGGCAGCTCCCACGTTGCGGTAGCTGTGGACTACAATAGATAAATGATTGCAATGGTAACTTTGGATCCCTACAGCCCTCATGCTACTCCGCAATAAAACAAGAGTTGTAATTGAACACAGGCTTCGAGCTCATTATCGTTTACGGCGCTTGCTAGTGTGCCAAAGACCTACTGCAGCTCCGGCCATCTGTGGTGTGTGCCTCTAGCTCAAACGACGCGAAGCGGCAATTGAAGTTAATGGTGATGATCCCTGGGTGATGTTAGTCAGCCCTCCACCTCCTGTAGACCCCTCCAGAGTTCACGAGCTGTTTATGGTATGGCGCATGGGGTCCGACAGTCTCTGTCCTGCCGTGCATGCGGTGAAGTGTTGTTCAAGGGCTAGGAAGCAGGTACTCACGACGTGCGGCCTAAACATTACAGCCCTAAACGTTACAACCATCGCACAACCAACATGGAGTTCGCACACTGTGCATCTCTCAGCGTTGCACTACAGTCGGTCAGCGGCGGGGCATCGGGCGCCGCCATTGAAAATGCGCGCCCCCCCGCGGCTTCCGGGAGGCTGCTGACCACCAAGTCATGTAACGCCTGCACGCCACATCCAAAGTCATGCGATACCTCAATGAACGCTCCTGGGGTAGCCCTCTGCTGACACCCTTGACCATTCTACTGGCTAATAGCACCCACTGCCATCTGAGCATCCACCTTCTGCTCTTGGCCACACACTGGCAAGTAGGTAATGGCTGCCTCCATCACCGAGTAGCACCTCTATGTTTGCACCCCGCCCTGCCTACATAGCCGGCTGTCCCCCACTCTGCTGGCAGCCTCCACCTGACCCTCCCCTCCCCCGCCTCGTCCCTCACCTGCACCGTATGCGAGAGCAGAAAGCGGCGCTGCAGTCGCTCGCCACTGGGGAGGCGCAGGGCCACCCGGCAGCTGTTGGCTGCGCCCTGATCAGGTTCAGGGGGCAGGCGAGCTGCAGCAGCCGCAGACACCTAGTCCAGAGACAACCAGCAGCAGCAGCAGCAGCAGCAAGAAGGGCAGTGCACGTTGCATGTCATGGGTGGGAGGAGTAGACGAGGTGGACTACTTGGTCTGACTGCGCTTGTGCATCACCCTATGACATCCCCCATCATATCTGTAAGTCCTGGCCGAAGTGGAACTGGGCATTGGCATAGGCCGCAGTTGAGCTTCTTGCCAGCAGCATCGCAGCGATTAATCACCAGACCCACCCTGCCCTGCCCCTGCCCAGATCTGGCCCTCACCCTCACCAGCCCTACCCCCCTTGCAACTGAGCTGTAAGCCTGCCCCGCACCTCTTCAGGCTTGGGTCTGGCAGCAGCCTCTGGCTCCAGCGGCTGCGCTTGGCCCAAGCCTGCAGCCTCCTTCATGTCCTCATCATTCCCATTGGCAGCCTCTGCGGCTGCTGGCTGCCCTGCCCCAACACCTGCAGTGGCCAGCATGGCAGGCGCTCAGCCAGCAGCTGCTGCAACTTGTGCACAGTCGCGTGTGCACAGTGATGACGGTTGGGAGTGAGCAGACATGTCTTCAGTCCACCCACACCTCTCCCCGCAGCGTCCCCTCCTGATGTCAGCACACAGAGGGAGCACCTCAGGTGCAGCTAATGAGTGCCCCGCTGCCACCCTGCCCCACACTGCCGAAGCCCCCCGTGTGGGGCAACAATGCAAGTGCAGCTGCCAGTTGCACTGGCCGGGCAGCGAGGGGTGGCTGGTGAGGTGCAGGCGGGGGCCAGGGGGCATACGATCTGAGTGCGACCATGTAATCAAAGTGTGACCATGGGGCTTGCTCACTTGTGGGCCCTGCCTCCTCCATGGACATGGCCAGGGCTAGTGCCAGCTGCTCTTCCTCTGTACCTCCCCCAGTGGAGCTCACCCCTGATACAGACCCAGCCCCTGGCTGCATGCTGCCTGCCCCCTCGCTGCCTGCTGCTGCTCTGGGTAAAGGCTGCTGCTGCATCGAGCCTTTGCTCTTCATGGACATCTGCAGTGCCAGCTTGCCCGCTTCAGGGTCCTGCACTCAGGCAATTGGCAGACAAGCAGCCAAGGACAGCAGCCAGGGACAGCAGCCACTGGTGGCAGGAGCAGGGCCAGGGGTGGCAAGGGGTGACAGCTGTTTGTTTGTTGCTCTTGGCCACAAGCTACAGCGGCTACCAGAGCATGCTGAGGCCTGCCTCAGCACTCCTACCAACTCTGGCCACACTTGCCCCTGCCCCTGCCCCTGCCCCTGCCCCTGCCCCTGCCCCTCATGGCACTTGCCTGAGGCCCATGGTCCATGAATGGCACCAGCTCCTCCATCAGCACCTCAGCGCTCACAAACCCTGCTTTGGCGTACAGCTTGGCCCCTGTGGCACCAGGCGGTGGAAGGCTCAGCACGCCTCAGCGCCTCATAGCTCATAGCACACATAGCTATAGCTCATAGCTCGTGGCTCATAGCTGTCATGAAGTACACTGCCGGCATTATTGCAGCATGGCCTGCAGAGAGGCAGGCTCAGGCCAGCGCACCCTGCATGAATGAGCCAGCCCTGCGGCCCTGCAGGTGCCTGCGGCCCTCCATTGTCTCAGGTCTGAGAGCAGGGCCAGCACGTGCACAAGGTCTCCACAATACACCCTCTCACGGGGAGGTGAGGGTCTGCCGCCCACCTGTCAAGGGGTCGATGACCAGGGTGCAGGGCAGGCGGGTCAGGCGGTGGTTGCTGACCAGCTGTTTGCCCTCACTGGAGCTGGCGTAAGCCTGACAGGGCCAGGCACACAGCAGCCAGGGCTGAGCGGAGGGTTGGAGTAGGTATATGGAGGTTGAGAACTAGACTCTTGCCAGCTGCACTGCCATTCAATGGGAGATGGGTTAGGGGTGAGGGTAGTGGGTGAGAAGGTATGGGGGTGGTGGGTGGAGGGTGGAGGGGTGAGTGGGGTGGTCATAGAAAATGATGACTGGGGAGGAGCTGAGTGCTGCTGGGCCAAGGTCAGGTCACACCTGGTGGCAAGGTCAGGTCACACCTGGTGGCAAGTGCAGGTCACACCTGGTGGAACACAAAGATGCCGTCAGGCCCGAGCATGAGAGGCATGGCTTCATTGCCCCAAGTATCACGATTAAGCTGGTGGGAGGCAAACTCATTGACATCTGCATGCATGCATTCATGCAGCAGCATCAGTAGAAACAGTTGACCCTGGTGGAGGTGGCTGACTGGAGGTACACCATGTGGCGGTTGTCCTCCACTGTGATGTAGCACATAGCCTCTGGGGCAGCCCCATACCTCACCTCACCAAGCTCTGCTGCGCAGACCATGCCCCATGGCCTGGTGCAAGTCCACCGGGGTCCATGATGCACTGGAATGTGAGGCGTGCGTGCCGTGCCTCATAGCTATGGCAGTTGCTCCACCACTGATGCCTGCTGGCACTAATACTTGGGCTACCTGGGTTGAAGGCTGGGCTGGGCTGGGCTGGGCTGGGCTGGGCTGGGCTGGGCTGGGCTGGGCTGGGCTGGGCTGGGCTGGGCTGGGCTGGGCTGGGCTGGGCTGGGCTGGGCTGGGCTGGGCTGGGCTGGGCTGGGCTGGGCTGGGCTGGGCTGGGCTGGGCTGGGCTGCAGTCTGCCAGCCCCCTGCACACCTTACTGTTCCCGCCCTGCTCCACCCCCTTCCTTGCTACCTTACCAACCCCTGCTCCTCAGCCTCATTCACCTAGGATATTTAGCAGTAGCCATTTGCCCCGCTTTGCTGCTTCAGCTCGTGCTGTCCCAAAGTCGCCCGGGTGGGCAAATGAGGGAGCCTTGAACATGGCGGACAGCGTCTGGCTCTCCGGCCTGCCGCTAGACCCTGGCTGAGTACTTCCTGCAAGGGCAAGCACGCTGACCTTGACTTGAGCTTGTGGGGGGTGTCTCAAGGCACATGAAGCAGACTCGGCAGAGTGAGTGCACAGCATTCAGGTGGGCGGCTGGGCTTGCACCTGAGTCCCTGGCCTTGGAACCTGGCTGCCAATCCGCTCGGTTGTCGCTGAATACGTTGATGGGCGGTTGAGGGCGGGAGGGACCTTGAAGGCCATGTGCGGCCAAGGCTGCCATGTTCACTCCAGGGCTGACATGGTCGCCATACAAACGTGCGACGGTGGAGGGTAAGGGTGCGCGGACCTCGTCGCCGTCATGAGCGAGGACGGACTTATCAGCACTCGCGGAACTCGCCGGAGCTGCAGTGTCATGCTGGTTAGGAGCGGTCGCAAAGAACAGTTGTACGGCCTCATCGAGCTGCCAGTTCGTGGCCTCCAGGGTCTGCAATGCTATGCCATCTTCGACACCAGTGATTGCGACAAAATTTGCAAACACTTCGCCATGATCTGCCATCCGCGTTGATGCGTACAATTGCGGATGTCTATCGTGGAGCGAGCAGGAGCTGGTAACTTAAATGTTAGACTGACGAGTAACCACTATTCATATATATTGACACCTTAGAACTGAATTAGGACTAAAAACTCAAAACTAACAGGAAAACCAGGAAATAGCGCTTGGTAGCGGATGTAGGGGGCGTTATCGTAATGCCTCGGACAATGAAGTGGACCGAGAGCTCGAGGCTCAGCCAGAGCCAAGCCAGGCACAGCAGGCGAAGAAGGCCGGCGGCGAAGTGCGCTGGGCCCGCCACCACAACAACACTTGGCACGCCAAGAAGTGCAGGTGCAAGTGCAAGTGCCGACACAGTAACAATACCTGGCATGGGAAGAAATGTAAGCTGTACACCGAGACGACCGGTGTGTCCGCTGCGGGTCTAGAGGCGGGAGCGGTCTTGTCGTCCGAAGTGGTCGAGCGGACGTGTCGAGGGGTCGAGTGGTGGAGCGGACGTGTCAGCCGGGCCGGGCCGCCCACGCGAGCACAGCAGCTTGCTGGGCCGCCCCGCCATGCCATGCCTTCTACCCAGGCAGTGTGGGCCAGGAGTGGGTGCTCGTGCACGACAAAGGCTACTGCGGAAGTGGCAGCGGCGGCACCAGCGGCAGTAGTAGTGTCATCAGGGCTGGGCATACAGCGATACAGAGATACAGAGATACAGATACAGTTTCTGTAGCTTCCGTTTCTGTATGATACAGGCCGGCCGGGCTGTAAGATACAGCCCAACTGACTGTATCGGGGAATCTTTTTTGTTTTCGCCCCTATTTTTTTAAATCTTGCTTGCGCAATTGCCTTTGGCCAATCTATTCAGCGAACGTGCACGGACTCCAACCTCACTAGCTCCCAGCCAACTGCCCCAAGATCACATCATGCCTATGTTACTTCTTCACTTGGAGATGCCGTTAGGCTGGTGCTGCAGCCACTCCTCAAACTCAGCACGCTCCTCCTCACTTGACCTTGTCTGTCCCCTGGTGCCCTTGAGCGCCCTGCGGTTGAAGTAGATGTAGGAGCTCATCCACATCCTGCCCATCAACATTGATTGGTGGTGGTCGCTCCAGATGTGCTTGAAAGTGCTGAACACCCGCTCGGTGGACGCAGAAGTAGCAGGGATGCTCAGCAGCCTCATAGCCACGTCTCGCAGCACACCAAAGCCGTGGCCATAAGTCTGCCACCACAAAAGCCGTGGCCATAAGTCTGCCACCACAAAAGCCGTGGCCATAAGTCTGCCACCACATAAGCGATTATATTACCTTCTCCAGGAACTCTTTGACGTTGTCGTCGGTCTTGGCCATCTCCTTGGCTGCCTCGCTTTCCTTGAAGTTGCACTTGCGCGTGCTAAGGTGTGCCAGCAGATGGTTGATGTTTTTGCCAGCGCGGATGTCCTTTGTCCCGCAAGCATCGCACTCGTACACTCCCTTGTTGCCAGGAGCCTCATGGAAAAGCACCTTGTACCACGGCTCCTTTGGCCCTCGAGAAGCGTGAGAGGGCCCAGCGGCACAAGCGCGAGCTGTTGCACGCGCGATTCCTGGCTGGGGCAAGGATGTTTGCCGCAGAAGTGCACTAATGCGCTGTTGCCGAGTACCAGGCCCTTCCGTAGGTGATACACCCGCCATCGCGGCTAGTATCCAGTAGGCGTGGCCAGTCGGTTAGCCAAAGATGCCGATACAGCCGATACAGTATCACATTACAGAAGAAGCTACAGTCACTCATACAGCGATACAGTCTGTATCTCTGTATCTTACATTGTATCGGGCCAGGCCTGAGTGTCATGTGTATCATCATGATGCCATGAGCCAAATCGAACAAACAATCAGATTGCCCCTACGAAGGAGATGTGTGTGCGTGAGAGTCATGGACCCGGTCGTCTTGCCATTGATGGACTGGTTGGAAGACAAGCCGAAACTTAGGTAAACGTCAGATAGCCGTGAAGCTGCATATAGCCGTGATGGCCGTGAAGCCGTGATAGCCGTGATAGCCGTGAAGCCGTCCTGCGGAAATTTGAATATTTTTCGCA
This sequence comes from Haematococcus lacustris, assembly GCA_030144725.1. Lineage (NCBI taxonomy): Eukaryota > Viridiplantae > Chlorophyta > Chlorophyceae > Chlamydomonadales > Haematococcaceae > Haematococcus > Haematococcus lacustris. Next base: position 16,223,714 of record JASKMD010000029.1, read on the forward strand.
TATCACGCCAATCCCAGGCCATCCCAACATGTAAGACTTGCACCGCTCGGCTCAGCGAGTTGCCGTTATCCCCCTGCCGGATGTCCAACCTCGCAGCCCGCCAAGCATCTGCACCAAGTGAAGCCTTATGAAGTTCCCAGTCGACAGAGTGCGGTATGATAGACCCAGGGCACATCGCAAAGCTTAAAACCGCTCAAGTGCTGACTTGTTTGCCCCTTGCGAGTGGAACGGCCGACGATGCAGGTAAGAACATTGGCGTCTCTTCCATTGCGTAGCTGCAAGATTGAGCGCGTGAGGCTCTCTAAGCGTGGACCCGACTGCATCCATGCAGGGTTGCTGCAAACCCGGCCATCGCTTTGGCCAGGGCGACTCCTTAGCTGAAACTACACCTGCAGGCTTGTTATAGCATAAGGTATGCACGGGAACTGGTTGCAGTGCAGTGCACACAGTGGGTGCTGAATGGCAGGGGATGTCACTCATCACACACTGTGTGGTGTCAAGGAGCACGGACGTGATATTTATAAATGAAACTGGTAGGGGTTGATAATGACGGTCTCAGCAATGCCCTGCTATGGTTTCAGCTAAAGGTAAAAATGCAGGCAATTACGGCATAGTTATAACCAAAGAATGCAATGCTGTGAGTTATGCCATTGCCCTACAACGCAAACGTGCAAAACTTCCTAGGTGCACTGTGCAGGTACATACCAACGCTCGCACATCCCAACAACGGGTAAGATGTGCATCTGGAGGGTGTGCCCTTGCTACAGGTCTGAGCACCGTTCGTCTGTGTTGGTTGTGTCGATTGAGTCAAGTGCATCAAGCAATCCACCAACTGTCCTTGCTGGCGGACCCTTGCCTACCACGCCCCACAAATGCCTCAATTGATGTAGGGTGAGCTTAAGCGTGTTTTGAGGCAATGGCTGTATCGTGGAACTGTACATGGCCATAGCTTGGACTTGTTGTGTTGCCATCCTTGCCCGATTGTTTGCTAGCTCCTTAGCAGCCAATTGTTGCTCGACTGCCGTGGCCTTGCACCGCTGACGTGTCTCAGTTGACGCAAACCTCATGGTTATGGACAGCTCCGCTGCCGCACACTTCTGCCTTCTATGTTGCTCTTGTAGCTTGCGCCTATTGACCGCTTGTGCTCCAGCCGTGATTGCAGAAAAGGTGGGAGTGGAAGTGTGGGCGGGGGCGGGGGTGGGGTGTGGGCTGGGGATGTCAGCACCGTTGGTTGCAGCTGAAAGCGAAGGGCTGGCAGCGGTGTTGATGGGGGTGGCTACAAGCAGGCATGAGGGGGCCTTGGCATCTGCCACGCACCGCCGCTTCGCAGCCCTGTTTGCTGCAAGGCTGTCCTCTGTGATGTATTGGTACCAAGTGTGCAATGGCTCAGTGTGGGCCTTGACAAGGAAGGCTTTGGGGCAGGGGCTGCGGGGGCAAACAAGGATGCCCAACTCTTCCTCCCCCCCGGCCCCATGACACCGCCGCTGTAATTGCCTCCTTGGGAATGCACACCTTGCCCTCCAGCCCCCCCACTGCTGGGACCCATGCTGCTGCTGCTGCCCAACACCGGGGCAGGTGGCGGGGAGCGTGGAGGGGGTGGTGCCCACTGCCCCAGCCCCACACCTTGCCCTCCAGCCCCCCCCCTCCCGGGACCCATGCTGCTGCTGTTGCTGCTGCTGCCCAACACCGGGGCAGGTGGCGGGGAGCGTGGAGAGGGTGGTGCCCACTGCCCCAGCCCCACACCTTGCCCTCCAGCCCCCCCCCTCCCGGGACCCATGCTGCTGCTGTTGCTGCTGCTGCCCAACACCGGGGCAGGTGGCGGGGAGCGTGGAGGGGGTGGTGCCCACTGCCCCAGCCCCACACCTTGCCCTCCAGCCCCCCCCCTCCCGGGACCCATGCTGCTGCTGTTGCTGCTGCTGCCCAACACGGGGGCAGGTGGCGGGGAGCGTGGAGAGGGTGGTGCCCACTGCCCCAGCCCCACACCTTGCCCTCCAGCCCCCCCCCCCCCCAGGACCCATGCTGTTGCTGCTGTAACCAATCACCGGGGCAGGTGGGTGTGAGCGTATGCTAGCCTCCATCTTCACCCGCTGCACACATTTGCAGTGGGCTACAAGGGGAAGGTGCATTGCATCACACCCAGCTTGGAGTGTTTTGTCAACAAGGTGGGCTGGCCCTAGAGCATCACCGCGCTCATAGCCAAGATGGGCCTGGCCGCTGTAGTTTGAAACATCGCGAAGTACTTCCCAGACTGTGTCTCTCCCATCCTCGTTGGGTGCCATGCACAAAGTAGTCCATGCTTTCCATTTGCCTTGCACGCATGGTGCAGTCGACACATTGCAGATCACGCAGCGGTCCAACTTGACCAAAGCACCCTCCACCTGCACATCTTGCCCTTTGTAGGGATGTGGGAACGTTGGCATGTACCTGCAAAGTGTACATAGGAAGTGTTGAGTGTGGGGACTTGTTGGGCTATGACATCCTTCACGGCATTGCGGTCATTGGTTGAAACTATGCCGGAATTGCCTGCATTTTTACCTTTAGCTGAAACCAAGGCACAACACTACTGTGACCATTGTCAACACCCCTAATCAGTCTCATACAGGCTTGTGAATCTTCAGATTTTCAATTTTCAGATTTTCAATGAAATGAAATGCAATGAATTGAAAAACTGAAAGAGTTTCATCGTCAGTGAAACTGAGCGGATGCCGCTATTTCTCAGCCTATCCTTTTAGACGCGGCTTGTTTGTAGGCCTGCACTGGTTGATATGCAGAACTACGTAGTTTGCCAAAGGTCAGACATGCAAGCCATTCTTAAAGATGCAAGCCGTCCATGCTGTCCGTGGATCCGCCATCTGTGGCGTTTTCTGGCTTGCGCTTCTTCCGCTGTGGCTGTAGCGCGCTGGCGCTAGCCAAGCCAATCGCAGCACAGCCAATCACTCTGCAACACCCGATCTGCGATCTGACCGGGGGCAGCACCCGGCACTTTCAGATGTGCAGTGAAAACGTTCAGATTTTCAGATGAAAATTTTCATTGAAAATCTGAATGAAAATCTGAAATTTTCACAAGCCTGGTCTCATAGCTTGCTTTTACGTCCGTGCCCCTTAGCACCACACAGTGTGCGATGTGATGTGATCCCCTGCCATTGTGCACTCGCTGCATGCATGGTGGTCCAGCCAATTCTATTGCGTACCTTATGCCCAAACGAGCTTGAAGGTATAGTTTCAGCCCAGATGTCGCCCTGGCTAGACCGGGGGCGGGGTTTGCAGCACCCCTGCATGGTCGCGGTCGGGTCCACGGTTGGTGAGCCACACGCGCTCATTGTTGCAGCTATTTGCTGCAACGGAGCAAGTGCGAGCTGTCCTTACTCGCAGCTAACCCAGCAGGACGGCCGACGACATGTGTTCGGGGAAAGTTTGCGACTCGAGCAACGAGCGATACGGGGCAACACACAGCAATTTCGGCCTTGCAGCTATGACGAAAACAAGCTTGGCATTAAGGTGTCGACTTTGGCGGGCGCAAGGAATAAGCGGGGGACAGCCCTGACTGGACCTCTACAACAAGCGGGTGCAGAAATCGCGGCTCGAGGTGGCCTGGTTTGTCCATGCTGGCCCATTCGAACATTTTCTCACGGGTGTCACAGCTGGGACGCCAGATAGCCATAAAGCTGCATCATGAGATCACAAACTGACGCCGTTCCAAGCTGCCGGCGGACTTCCTTTTAACTCTACTGGTTTCCTGAATCAGGGGTAACGATTCTGTAGATAACTGAAACCCAAAGCTATAATAATCATTGTGTTGGGCTGATCCTACCCCACTCTCGTACTCGAGCACGCTCTCTCACTCCAGTGATGTGGATCGAGGGACCATAACATACAATATCATAAGCACCTGTCTGCAATGCCCATCTGGCTGCCTGTGAAGTATGAGGGTAGCGCGTGGAACAGTAGGCACAGTCCAATTGCAGGTGGTTAGCTTCGGGGTGGCGCTGCCTCTGCTGCTTCCGCTGCATTGTCCAGGTGTCCAGCCTTCAAAGCAGGCACCACGGGTTCCTGCACGTTTACCTGCAGGTCTGCTTGGCTGCTGTTGGGCTGGCTGGCGCCCAGGGACTGCACAGCACACCACGCAGAGCACAGGGCACAGCCCAAGTCAGGAGGGAGGGTTGGCACAGTCATGGCAGGTGCTGGTGATGTTGATTTCACATCATCACAACTGTCAGCCTTGTGTGGCTCTTGGCACTACCAGAATACGACCCGACCTTGTCAAGTCATGTAAGGTAAGGTCAGATCAGGCCAGGTTAGGACGCCCAGCTGGAAGGCCTCTGCGGCTATTCAACTGCCAGCTTGCTGTTACTTCTGTTACACCTTGCTACCCAGTGGCATGCTGGTCGGTGAGCAGTAGTGCAGCCTGCCTGCCCGCTCACCCCCAATGCTGCCGCAGCAGCAGCCAGCTCGTCCTCCACCTCCTTGTCAAATGCCAGCATGCGTTGCTCATACTCTGCCAGGTCAAAAGCAAGGCCAGGCCGCCTGCATGGGGGGCACGTAGCAGGCTGGGCAGATGCTTGCGAGGAAGCTGCAGTAGGCAAGTACATTGCAGGTGCAGGCATTGGGCCCAGGCCCAGTCGCAGCTAAGCAAGCAAGCAGTCAGGCTGGTAGGTTGACAGGCGGGCTGTTTTCACCCACCGCCCTCCCATGCACTCCTCCATGTGCTCCATGTGAAGGTGGCTGGCCATCAGCTCCTCCCCTGTTGCTCCCTTGTCAACAAACAGAATCTTCTGTTGCGTGACCACGTCAACGAATGGCCGCACGGCCTGTGCAGGGTCACAAGGGCTAAACAGAGCTGCTGCCCCACACATGCTACTGCTCCCCATCCTACTTTTACCCATGCAGACACTGATGCCACTTGCACCAGTTGGATCACTTGGACATTAAGGGGCACCCTCCAAGGGCACTTCCACTTCCATTCGCAAGGCAGGTATACCAATGGCAGGCCAAGCAAACTATGGCTCAGCATCAGCATGCGGTGCCCAAGTGCCCTGGACCCCTGAGCACCTGGAAGGTGGACCTTCACAGGGTCCTTTGAACAAGGTCAGCGACTGCACATGCATCACATGTCTAGTTACCCTTGTGGTGTGCTCATGCACCAAACAGTGACGGCCAGCTAGGCTAGGTCTGGACTGGGCAACCATGGCAACCGTGGGTGTTGAGCGGGTGACACTGGCAACAAGCAGGGTCTGAGCCAAGCAGGTGCAGGGGACACATGCCAAATACAGCAAGGGGCAGGCTGCAGCTGGTGATGCGGGTCATCACATCCCCTCGTTGCCAGTACATGGCAAACTCCAGCCTGAGCCGTCATGATGTAGACAGGGATGCAGAGACATGAAGCAAATCATGGTAGGGCCGTGTGCAGCCATCTGTATGCATGCTGCCATGGAACGGGTGGCCAGGTGCCTTGGTACAGCTTGAGGCATTGGCCCCACCTTCCAGGTCATGCTGAACAGCGTTGGGGCGTGATAGCAGATGGCTTGGCCTAGTCGCTCTGGGTAGTGGTTCTGCAGCAGCGGCAGCAGCACCAGCACCAGCACGTCAGTGGCAAGGACATGAGCTTTCCCTGCCTGCCTGCCTAGAGACAACCTAACACTACAAGTTAGCTATGCTGAGCCTGCACGTAGCGAGCCTCTCATTTTCCACCTTGTGGCATTGCAACACAAAGCAATACTATTAAGGCAAGTCAAGAGATCCCAGAAGTGCATGACTAAGCTTTTCGCTCCTTGACCCGATGTTAAGCAACACCCACACATTGCAAGCTGATGAGCTGCATGGGCTGGACTAGCAATCTGCTGCTGTAGCATGCCAGCTGCACTTCTACACTGATGATGCCGAGCACCCAAGGCCCTGCCCGGCAGCCTGTAGCCTAGTGGTGCAGCTGTTTCTTGAGCTGTTTCTTGAGCTGTTTCTTGAGCTGTTTCTTGAGCTGTTTCTTGAGCTGTTTCTTGAGGGTTCATGCCAACGTATAGTGCCGCACTATCAAAAGGAGTGGGGGGCAGGGATATCAGGGATTGGCCCGGACAACAAATCTGAAGTCCAAACAACACAGCCCCTAATGGTAGGGGAGCTGTGTGCTGTACCATGCCAAGAAGGCCACGCTTCCGCCAAACCTCTGCCATGCTACACAATGGGCGCACTCATTGTAGAGAGGGGTGTTGTTGCGCACCTGCAGGATGCTGTTGCAGGTCAGCGACACACGGATCGGTGGGGCGTTGGCCAGGGTGTAGCCCTGGAAGTCCAGCAGCCAGCACATCTTGCCCACGCCTGTGCAGCCAGCGAGGTGGGTAAGCAGGCCCCTGGCACAGGATGCAGGCGCTGCATGGCTGCATGTGTAGTTGTAGGAGCCTTGTACAAGGGTGCTCTCATGAGTGGGGAGCTGACAGCACTGTTACACTGATGATGAACAGACATGACTGACACTACAGGTAACTGCATGGCCAATGTCTCTGCCGTGCACTGCATAGGCTGTGGCTGTGTGAGCAGCTCTTGCAGCACACCCAGTTTGTCTGCCATGCGGGAGGCGATCTCCAGGTGGTAGATGAGGAACTTGATCTGTCTGTCCGTATCTTTGCTGTTCTCCAGTCTGGGCAAGCACAAGCAGCAGGCACCGAGTGCTGTTCACCATGAGGGCAAGTTCAATGCAGTATTCCATCCCATGGCAGGTAAGGAGATGACAGGAAAGTATGAGTAAGATTTAGGAAGCAGTGAGGAGAGGGGCAGATGCCCTGTTGGTCCGCCTGCCCAAGACAACCCTGCATTATTAACATGACTACACAGCAATCAACAAGTAAAAAAGCTGGACAGGAAGATAATGAAAGTAAGAAAAGGAAAAATGAGAGCGGTACATATAGCTCAGTTTATTGCCCATCCTGAACTATCCAGCGCCTCTATGTTAAGCTCCTGTGGGGGTATGTGAGATAATCTAGACAGCACCTTGGGCGCATGAGGATGAGGGGCCGGCCTGCTGAGTCTGTTACTGGGTAAACCATCTGCTTGCCGGTGACGCTCTGTTGTTGAACATCAGCCCATCGTATCAGGTGAGGCTTGTACTCTAATCGCCTGTATACATGCACACATCATGTAATCCGTAAACTCAGGGAAGTGTTAAGCTTTCAGGTTTGAGGGTTCGAGCCATGGTTACCATTCTAAAGTGGCTTGCAGCATCTTCAACGCGTGGGATAAATTCCATTGCCTCGCTCTCAAGAAGCGCACGTAGCTGCAGAGGTGGGCACACGCGGCATTAGCTCGACTCAGCTCCTCAGCTCACAGGGTGTCATTTGTATCCTGAATTCGCACGTGTGCTCGTTGCAAAACGTCTGCAGGGCTGCGCTCTTGGCAACGGTGGGCGCGACAGCCTCTTTTAGTTTTGTACACAGCTCATCTGCATTGCTAGGATCTGGGCCCACTGTCATTTTAACGTACGCAGACCCGGGAACGCTTGCAACTTTGGATGGAGAAAGTCGAGGGTGGGAGTTCGCGGGTCACCATGCACGTGAGCGCGGATAGACCGGCCCGCCAGCTGGTTGTGCGGAGCAGCTGGACTAGGTAGTGCTGTTGTGTACGGACTATTGATGGTGTGGGATGACAGGCACACGGCAGCAAGATAGGGAGCGGGCTGCATGCCCTAGACCGGTATTTTTCACGGGTATTTTTTACGGGGTTTCTCACGGGAAACCCAAATTGCTAGAAAATGCCACCGACCGTCGCACTGCGCATCGCGTGATGGCTAAGAAGAAGCGGAAGGGTAGGGACAAGAAACATAAAGGTTCGTGTCCCCAGCCGTGACGTGAGCCCTAGACGTGAGTTAAGCGCTGTGAGATAACCCGTCGCTCCTGTTGGTTCCATTGCAGCGTCTCGTTCCGCCCAAGGCAAGCAACGACAGGATCGTCGAGATGGCTGGGCAACGAGCAGGCGTCAGGTCCGTGTGTCCCCGCCTTATGTGTCCCCGCACTGTTTGAGTCGACCCCTCCTTTTGTCTTGGCCTGTCAAAACGGCAACTTTGCTTGGCTGCAGGTCATCAAGGTCCCCGAGGGCGCAGTGCTGCGCGGCTGTAAGAAGACCCGGCGCAAGCTGAGGGAGCACCTCCGGCTGCGGGCTGAGATCCACTCTCAGCTCCGCTTCATCGCCTCTTTGTTCGTCCTGCGCATCTTTCTCACCTGCCTTGTGGGCTACCCTACCCCAGGCTCCCCCAGCGCCCCTCAGCCTCCAGCCGTGCAGCCTCCCCAACCCCCTGATGCTCCCCCCCTACCCCCACTGCCCTCACGGGCTCCTGCCCAGCCAGCACCTGCCCAGCCTGCCAGCATGGAGTGCGACACTGACTCTGACTGTGAGTCAGACTGTGACTCTGATCCAGAGCCACAGTCTGACTCAGAGTCAGAGTCAGAGTCAGAACCTGAGCCAGTCGCGCAACCTCCCCAAAGGCGCTGCAGCGCCCGCCTGGCAGCCATGGCACCCGCAGCACCCACTGGCCCTCCCTTGCCCCTTGACTGTGAGGACCCCCTGATGCTGAGACAGCTGAAATACTTCTGCATGTTCTTCGCCAACCCAAACTTCAAGACTTGCTACAACCAGCTGCAGCGGCGCCTTGTACGCAACCGCCACCCCATGCTCATGCCAGCCTTTGAGGACCCCAGCAACCAGGCGCTGGTGGCCAAGCTGCAGGAGCTAGGCAGCATCAACTTCAAGGGTGACGCCAACACCATCGATGCACACTCCATGCAGCTGGCGGTGGCCATGCAGCAGCACTACTCCAACCCAGGCAAGTGGTGGTGGTGCATAGACTCTGGACCTGGACCTCGACATAGACCTGACCTTATACCTGACTTTATACCTGACCTTATACCTGTCACCTGACCTGGCCTTATACCTGACCTTATACCTGACCTGACCTTATACCTGACCTTATACCTGACCTTATACCTGACTTGACCTGACCTGACCTTATACCTGACCTGACCTTATACCTGACCTTATACCTGACCTGACCTGACCTGCAGGGCGCATTGTCAAGCTGTACGCCAAGGCAGCCAGAGCCAAGCTAGGCTGGAGCGGGGAGGAGGCGCAGCTGTTCATCAGGATGGCGTGTGGGTATGGCATCAACGCCCACAGCTCGGAGCTGAAGGCCGCCACACTGGACAAGGGCCATGTGGCGGACCTGATAGAGGAGGCCAACAAGCACCGCCGCCTACTGGGCATGAAGAAGGAAGGCTCCCTGCAGGACACCCTGCCCCTGCCCTGCCGCATGCGCCATGCAGTGCATGTGTGCCGGTTGCTAGAGCGGTGGCAGCAGCCCCACCCCCCCCCTGTACCTGGACCTCAAGTGGGCACGGCAGCGGCTGAGGCTGTACGGAGCCCAGGACCGGGCGCTGGAGCAGTTCTTCAACAAGGTGAGGGTGGGTGAGTGGGTGGGTAGGCGGGAGGGAGGGAGGGTAAGGGACTGAGAGGTGGTGGTCGGGCACGAAACAAAAGAGTACTTGATTGTGCCATGCCTAACCTGGTGTCACCATGTCAGCCACCATGTGTGTGCCTTGTGTGCATGGCTGCAGTTGGAGAGAGAGATGGCGCAGTTGTCCATGAACCGCCACGGACGTGCCAAGCAGCTGGTGGTCTTCTTTGGAGCAGCTACCATTGGCACAGCGGGAGGGTGGGGTGCTGATGCGGTGTTGCGTGCCTGTCGCAAGGTGGTGTGCAGGCCCAGGGGCACAGACCAGCTGCGGGGCAGGGTGGTGCTTGTGGATGAGCACCGCACCAGCCGGGTCAGCTCAGCAGTGAATGGCCAGCAGCCCTGTGAGGTGGAGCTGGACAAACTCAGTGCCACAAGGCCTGCAGGCTGGAAGCCCCAAGCAGGGCTGGTGGACCCCCGCCTAGTGCGCCCAGCCTGGAGCCAGCAGCGTGACCAGCCAGTGCGGGGCATGATGTGGTGCCCAGTAGTGGCCCCCCGCAAGCCCCCACAGGCCCCGCGCAGCAGCCAGGCAGCCACACAGCCAGCAGCCTCACAGCCAGGGCCCAGCACTCCCCCTCCAGCCAAGCGCAGCAAGCCGGCAGCTGAGCCCACCAAGGGCAAGGGCAAGGGCAAGGCTGCCAAGGCCAAGCCAGCCCCACAGCCAGGCAGGTGGCTGGACAGGGATTGCAATGCAGCGCTGAACATGCAGCGCATTGGGGAGAGCAAGTGGCGCCCACTGGAGCTGTGCTACTGGCCAGACCAGGGAGCTCTGCCAGCCAAGGGCAAGGAGTACCCTGGCCTGGGCTACAAGCGGGTGCGAGACAAGCCACCCAAGGCCCAGGAGCAGCAGCAGCAGCCCGCTATGGTGCAGTAATGTGTCCCCCCTTCTTGAGCTGTCATCAGCTTGCAATTAGTGCATGTCTTGTCATGCCAACTCTACATCATAGCCCTAACGGGTCAGGCAATAGTGTAGGTGGTAGGCTAAACACTCCACACAGCCCCACTGTTTGAGTCGGATCTAGTTAGTGGCTGCTAGTGGCTGATAGTAGGTAGCTAGTAGGTACTTCTGATCCGGCTCAAATGGTGGCCCTAGTGAGGGACAATCAGGCTGCATGCCCTAGAGATAGGAAGCACCCCTGGGGTCTTTCGCAGATAGGAGGACAGGACCTGCAACTCAACCCTCAGCCTCCAGCTGCCAAGGGTTGCCTACTGGCGCCCAGTGTTTCTGTGCTGGTGGCCAGGCCGAGCAAGGAGTACCTTGGCATGAGCTTCAAGAAGCTGTAAGACCCAAAGCCCTGGCCCAGCAGCTTGTAGCCTAGTGTTGTTGTCCAGGCTTTACCTTGAGCATGTGCTTCATGCTCAACCAATCAAAGGAGATGGGGACAGGGAGTTCTTAATATATAACAACCTGAGTGACTGTGGGAAATCTCACTCAGCTACTCCAAGTACTCCACTCAGCTACTCAAGTTGTAGCATCCTCGGTCAGCTGTGACACCCCTGAGAAAATTTCGAATGGGCCAGCATGGGCCAACCAAGCCACCGCGTGAAGCGACTTTTGCACCCGCTTGCTGCATAGGTCTAGTCAGGGCTGTCCCTTGATTATTCCTTGCGCCCGCCAAAGTCGACCCCTCGATGCAAGACTTATTTGGGTCATAGCTGGAAGGCCATAGCTGGAAGGCGCGACCGGCCTTGTTAATAGGGGCCGTCCCGACCCATCTAACGTTAGACTAGATTAGACGGTCTAACGTTAGACCGGCATGTTAGATGTTAGATGCGGTAGATGGCGCTTTTTAGCGCTGTTGCTGCTTGCTAAAGGCCTGGGCATTCTGCCGCACAAGTCGCAATGCCCTCCGCGTGCAAAAAAAAAATTGGGTCGCGGGCAGCGGTTAGTCTCCCGTGTCTGGACTGCTTGGTGCTATCGCTTGTGGTGTGCTATGGATGGTACCATACAGTCTTACAATGGTGTACATATGGCCCCTGCTGACGTGAGGCTGCGGCCTGCGGCCAGCACGTTCTCACGCGACTGGTTCTTCGAGTAGTAGTGTGCGTATGCAAACGATGCTCACCACACAAGCGAACCCAGCTGAGCGTCGCCAACATGAGCCAGCTGCACTCCCGGCACAAATGTCAGGTCGACGGTGAACAACAGCCAGCGAACAAGCGCAGCCATGACACACAGTTTGGGCCATTGCCGCGCGAGGACAAGGGTGCACCAGTGTCTGCGGACATGCAGCGGGCAGTCAGGCGCCGAATAGGACTCTTTCTCGTCACGCAACAAGTTCCCTTCATGACCGTGGACAATATCCATCTCCAGGCTGCCTTTCAGATCGTGGCTGATACACGCACAGACGAGGACGGCAAGACTACCACAGCATGCATCAGTGTGCGTCGCGGCTTATGGACCTTTCAAGGGGCAAGGCATTTCCCTAACTTACGCCAGGCTGCGATACGCTTGTTGTCCATGCATGTTACCACGGCAGCAGCGGAGCGAAACTGGTCATCCTGGGGCAACACCTACAAGTAAGGAGCGTCCGGGGCTGTATCATATTATATGATATATACAATGTATCATGATACTATCATTATATTGCATTATATGCCCTGTTTTTGCAACGCAAGACGTCTGCAAGGACCCTATGTCCCTCGCGCACTGGTCGGAACCGTGCGCGTTGAGGTTCGGGTGGCAGTTATGCGGCAGTTGGCCGGCAGTACTGGGTTGTGGGCAGTGTAGCGTGCACGGGGGTCATGGCTGACGCCGATGAGCCAGAGCAGCTGTTTTCTTGCTGCCATCAAGCGAGCCCCAAATCCTCAGCGTTAGCAACATGAGCCAAACGACGGGCTAACACAAGTGCAAAGGTGGCACCGCTGGCATGTACAAGCGCAATGTATAGCCGGCATATGGTCCCATCCCACCTGAGGAGCGAGGTCCAGCCCAGCCTCGAGAAGTGCAACGCGCCTTACGCCGCTTAGACCTTGTTTTTGGCCAGGTCGTGTTTGCTTTCGTCCACCTGTCCACCTCGAGTCCATCTTTCAACTTTTGGGCTTTAGGAGAGGCACTATCGCATCGAGGTGTTAGTTAGTGTATGCTCCTCCCTTCCCTCCCTACCCACCACACCACCACCTCCCAAGCCATTGACCCATCTTCCTTTCACCTGGAGGCTGCAGCTGCAGGCCAGCAGCACCAACAGGCTGGAGCTGCAGGCCAGCAGCACCTGGAGGCTGCAGCTGCAGCCCAGGGAGCATGCCAGCAACACTTGCAGATTGGTACCCCACTAAACCACCCAGTGTAGGAGGGCTTTTTGATCGTGGTAGAGGAGCTACGCGTCAAGGCCAACATCCCCACATGAGGGTCTCCAGGGCCATCCCTGCTGCTGGCAGAGGGCTTGTAGTAGGGTGTGACAGCAGCAGGATGGCTGTGTGTGTCTTGCTGCCGCTATCGTGTCATGTGTGGGTGTGAGCAGCAGACTGGCCATGTGTGGCACCGGGCCTAGCAGTCGCCCAGGACTCTTAGTGTGCCATGTGTGGGTGTGAGCAGCAGGATGGCCATGTGTGGCACTGAGCCTAGCAGCCGCCCTGGACTCTTAGCATGCCGTGTGTGGGTGTGAGCAGCAGGCTGGCCGTGTACGGCACTGAGCCTAGCACCGCCCAAGACGTGTGTATGTGGATATTGTAATGTCTCGGGCTGCAGCGCCTTGTCACTCCCATTGAGAGCGAATGCAGCCCGTTCATGAGCCCTACTCGTGAGTTGCGACCTGTTGCTACGAGCGAGTTGCAATCAGCGAATACCTAGAGATTACGCGGTTACCAAGAGTCGAACTAGGGTCGCCAAGATGATTTGGGATGTATCATAAGTGTATCATGATAATCATGATATGCCTAATAGTCCATATACGTGTATCATGAGATATCATGATACATGCCGCTCCCTACCTACAACGCTGGAAGGTCCCAGCTCAATGTGGCCACAGCGGAGAAGATGGTGTACATCAAGGCAAACATCCCCTCGTCTGAGCCAAGTGAGCCATCCCAGCTGCTGGCAGAAGGCATCACAACGTGAGGCGTGCCATGTGTGGCACCAGGCCTAGCAGCCACCCTGGACTCTTAGCGTGCCATGTGTGGGTGTGAGCAGCAGGCTGGACGTGTGTGGCACCAGGCCTAGCAGCCGCCCTGGACTCTTAGCGTGCCATGTGTGGGTGTGAGCAGCAGGCTGGCCATGAGTGGCACCAGGCCTAGCAGCCGCCCTGGACTCTTAGCGTGCCATGTGTGGGTGTGAGCAGCAGGCTGGACGTGTGTGGCACCAGGCCTAGCAGCCGCCCTGGACTCTTAGCGTGCCATGTGTGTATTGTAATGTCGCAAATGCAGTGCCTTGTCACTCCCACTGATAGCGTAGGACTGCCAGGTCGGCGTCGGAGTGACGATACTATCCTGTGAATTGTGTGGTTTTCAGAAGTCGAACCTGGGCGGGATAACGTCTATACTCCATCTAGCACTCCTCTTTGCTAGATAACCACTATGCTGCTAGACCATCTAAATCTAGCGTAGGGGCGTTTTCACGCGTTTAGAAACGTTAGCAGCCCCATCCTCAAAACGTTTAGTACGAGGCCCTTGCTGAACTAACAGCCACAAACCTAAAAAGCGCATCTCTGTTTACAGCCTCCTCAACAACTAAAAGCCACAAGACAAAAAGTGCAACGCTACTAGCACACGTGTTTTTTTTTCCAGAAAAGAGCTACCACGATCTTTCCACCCAGGCATTTCTTTCTGTGCGCATGACTTGCATTAGCGGACGCATGCCTCGAGGCTGATCTTGCGCAACCCGAGTCCTGCGGATCTGCAAACTAATTGCACGGAGCAAAGCAGTCATACGCAATGGTGTACACCCCAGGCACATGTAGTGCAGCCAAGCATTGTGAGGGAGCCGCAGGCTGGCAGAGTTGCAAACAGGCTTGCAGAGTTGCCACACCTGCAGTAAATTATGCCATCCACCGTCCTGCCCATCCCACCAGCCACCACAGCCCTCCCATCCCTTCCCAGCCCACCAGTTTTACTACCCAATGCATTATCGCCCTAGCTGCCACTGTGCCTAGCTGCTCTAGCTGCCATTGTGCCTAGCAAGCCATCAGCTCAGTGCCACACAAAGCGTCCCTGGCGCCCAGCTCAAAACGCACGTTGTCTCCCTGCACATGGAAAACACCCAAAGCAACCAAGCACAATGGGGGAGCCGTGCGTCGACAAAGCTTTACCGGGCAAACATCATCGAGCACCAAGGAGGCAAGTGTATGTTGACGCACGCCTACAACAAATTGTGCCATTCACCGTCCCGCCCATCATCAAGCACGCTTTGCAGTACTGTCCATCCCACCTGCTCCGACGCACCGTCACCGTCTGGTCACCCCTCCCATTGGACCACCAACCCCCCTCATGCTAAGGGACAACTGCTTTTCCGGACTCATTTCTGCACGGATAGACACGCGGATTGAAGCGCTGGAAAGCGGCTGCGCTGAGCCACACGCTGAGCTGGTCGGGCATGTTGCCGGGTATCCGACCCTACCGAGCCTGCGGACTTGATGTACGTTGACCCAGTAGCAGTGAGTCCCTTTTTAACGCGATGGATAGTGCGCGATATGTTAGGAGCCCGACCCCATGTCCAACATGACAACCAACATGCGCTGGCTCAGGGGCTCTGAAACTTGGAGGAGACCACAGTAGGAGCACAGCAGTGGCAGCTGCAACAATCCCTTGTGGATTAGGCTCCAAAAGGTGGGGAAACACTCTTCCATGCTGCCCAACCTGCTGATGCCCGTATGACGACCATCGAACTCAATTGGATTCTCCAGCCCTGCGTCACTGGCTAGGGAACTTAGCTGTGGACCCCCTGCCAAGTTCTCAACTATTGCTGAGTATTGCAAATAGTGTTTTTCCTACGTGTGTACGTGCTAGCAGGATGCCTGCATCCAAGTATCACCCCTACAAGGGGAAGGGAGGGCATGCTGCCCGCTGTGCTGTGTGTGTGACGTGTACACCAACTGGCCATGCTGGCTGGGTGGAGATCCATGTGGAGGGGGAGGCAGCTTTCTACAGATCCGGATGCAGTCACACAGCCATCGGCCAGGTCACAGCCCAGATGGTTGATGTCATCACAGCTTGCAAAAACCTGAAGCCGTCACAGGTTCCGTTGGCCCATAGAACTTGCGCTGAGGCTGCTGCAGCTGCGCATGCTGTGTGCCAGCGGCTGCGGGGGCAGGAGCCAGCCAGCCAGCTCCAGCCCATGCCCCGTCTCAGCTCCACACCCACGCAAGCACCTGCACAGCCTGGGCCAGCCCATGCGCCCTGCCCCCACCATCTCCCAGACCAACCACCCTCGCACCCATCACAGCTGCAGGGGTCCAGCCAGCACCACCCGGCCCTGCCGGCACTGATGCACCTACCGGGGCTCTCCATCCTCACTAGGCCTGCCACCAACCCTGTGACCTCACCTGCCGTGGAGCAACAGCCCATCATGTGAGTGCCCCTGCTGGATGATGGGCTGACATGGCAAGCCAGCTGAACAACATCTGTTGCACACTCAGGTTGCAGGCTGTTTCCACCCATTCCACCTAGCACCCTTGTGAAAGCACCACTCGTCACACTCCTGTGTGTGGTGTCATGCAGACACACCACTGAGGAGCAGGACGAGCAGACCATGCCCCCAAGCATGCCCAAGCAGCAGCAGGACTGGGCCACCGCAAGGTGCGCTTTACACTCCTTAGCCCTGACCTGCACAAGCCCTGCCTTGCACCAGCCTTGCCCTGGCTATGGCCATAGCCTGACCTTCGCTGAACTGCCTTGCCCTTCTTTGCTCCTTTGGTCCTTTGGCTGCAGGTCAATTGCTGCTGCAGTTCTCCAGCAGATACAGCAAGTACCCGCACTGTTGCGCCTTCTGCGGTCACAGCCTGATAGCAAGGTGTCAAGATGCTGAGGTACAGCTTGGCCGACTGGAGTTTGCGCTGCAACACATCATGCAACCCAGGTAACAAGGGAGGGAGCAGTGGGGTGGGGCTGGGAGTGGGGACAATGGATGAGGCACTTGTGAAGCTGAAGGTGCAGCTGAAGGTACCGCTACCTGCATGCTACCTGCCCTGCCCTGATGTGTTGCAGGCCCTTCTCGTCATCCCCGTTGGCACCATTACCTGAGGAGCACCCCGCACCCTTGCAGCAGGGGATCAATACGCTGGCTGACAGCATGCCATCAGCCTCCATGCAGCCACTATTCCAGCCCAGCAGCCCCAGCCCCAGCCCCAGCCCCAGCCCACCCGGCCCCCACCTCTCCCCTCATCCCAGCCCTCGCCACCACCTCAGCCCTCATCACAGCCCCCGCACCAGCCCCCACCCCAGCCCCCCCGGCTGCCTCAGCCCCAGACCCAACCCCTGCCCCTGCCCCTTCCCCAGCTGCAGCCCTAGCCCCGACCCCTGCCCTTGGCACGACCAAAACTTGGCCTGTCTGCAGGCCATTAGCCCTGCTGAACGGAGCTTATCACCCAGCACCATACAGTTCCTCAGAGAGAGGGGGGCTGCCAAGCCAGCTGCTGCTGCTGACCCCAGCAAGGCTCACCGTGCACGAGCAAGTGTGGGTCATCGGTGGTGCTTGGAGCTGAGCACACGGGAGGTAGAGCTTTGCAGTGCTCCACAGCGGGATGCACATGCCTTTGCATCATCCATCCCCGGCTCTATGAGCATGCATAGCTGCTTCTTCCCTGCTGCAGGGATCCACGTTGAGTGGTCAGAGACTGCATGTGCATGTGCCCAATGCATGACCCCCGCACCAAGGGGTGTGTGCATGAGGCCCTCCATCACAAAGCCCTTTGTAGCCATGCCCATGTTCGATCAGAAGAGGGATGACAAGCACTGGGACGATGAGTGCCTCACCCTTCTGTGCTCATTTGCACCAGATAGCGTGAAGCAGCTGTGCACCTTGGGCAAGAAGCTGAGCGTGAAAATGTTAAACGAGTATTGCAAGGCAGTGGGGTTGTATGTGCCAGCCAACACCTTGCGTGCTGACCTACGGTATATGGTACTGGAGCATCTCAATGGGCAGGCAGAGAGGGATTGAGCTGGCTGTGTAAGGTGACGTTGAGAAAATTGGGCTCCATGCATAAAGTGTACCGCAGTGTACCGCAGCGGAGAACTCTGCATCCCGCGTTGTGGGTGTTGTTAGGCAGCACTTGAAAGGCCCATCGCGCAGAGCGGAACCGTTCGCGTGCCTGGCAGACTGCCGGTCACCGTGGGTGCCAGCAGCTCGGGCGCGCAGGCGCAAGCGCGGCGCAGAGATAAGGCATTTCGCATAATAATGACAACTCAACTCTCACCAGGCACGCCGCAAAGTCCAATGTCCCTTACGTGGTGGTTCAATGGGAGGGGTGACCGTCTGCTCTAGCTGCCACAGTGCCTTGTGTGCCATCATTTCCGTGCCCTGCAAGGAGTCCCGGCTCAAACCGCACACGCACCATGACGTCTCCCTGCACCGCTTCACACACCACACGGAAACACACGAAGCAACAGCTTAGGTAGACGCCACGTTAGCACGGCTCCCCCATTGTGCTTGGTTGCTACGCTCCGCGGCCGCTGGCTTCGGTCTCGAGCTGTTTAGCGCCGGTGCTCGGCCTCGCGTGTTTAAACCCTTTAGCACTGGCGGTTTTGTCGTTATCTACTACATCTAGATCTACGTAGATCTACGTAGATGGAACGGTCCCTACTTGTTAATATTAACATAACTTTCTTAACAAGAGAGAAACCTTAACAAAAACCTTAACACACGCGGCCCGACCGCGTCCTGCACACGATCTTGCCGTGATGAACGGTGAAGCAGCCCTGGTTGGGATGCTGACCCCGACTGGGCCAATAATGCAGTTCTTCCGCAAAGGAACTTTTGTCCGTGCAGAGCTATCCGCGTTCACGGCGTTTGTTACAGTCCTGCTTTGAACCTAGAATGCATGTGTTTTGAAATGCGCATGCAGATCTTTCCAGCCCTGCATGCGAGATTTGGGTTTGTCATGATTTACTTTGTCATGACGGTTGTTAGTTGTTTTCGGCTTACTTAAACCTGAGCGTTGCTTAGTGTAGGGACTTTTTGAGCACTTCTGGAGACTCTGGATCGGATGACTGGTTCAGTGACGTAGGAATGCGATGAGAACTGAGTTACTGATGCCATCTTCTTGACGATGTAAGTACAAAGCACTGCCACGCTAGTCGGAAGCTGTCGACGAGTACGTAGTCAGCCACAGCGGCAACATGTCTCTGGCGGCTGCAGCCGGAGTTTAGTTCGCAGCCAGCCATGCATCCTGACCGTGCAGCGGCACTGTAACATTTGGTTTCCTCGCATCGATCATCGGCCTGTGATCTTGCCTCACGCAACGCAGTAATCGAGCTTTTGAGGTACTTTTGGGCAGTACCTCTGGTGCAAGAACGCCGAAGGCTCAAGCTACCGCTGACCCATTAGCACCATCGCAACGTTAGCTTGCCCAGCTGCTCTAATCGCTGACCTGCAGTGTTTGTACCTGCAGTGTTTCAAATGCCTACCCGCGAAAGCGGTGCCCACCTGCGCAAGCAGTGACTACCCGCGAGAGCGGTGTTTACCTGCATTAGCGGTGACTACCTGCGCAAGCAGTGCTATACCTGCTGTATGCAGTGCTACCTGCTCTTTGCAGTGAACTCTGGACTTCCGTACCTCGCGGGACCTCAATACCTCGCGGGACCAGCCCGGCAGCTTAGCTTACGCTTGTTGCCGAGTTGACATGCAGCACACCACCGTCAACCCCACCACCACCCTCAACGAGACGTTGACATTGTAAAGCCAGCCATGTTTCATTGGCTGTGTCTCAGCTTCTACCAGTCCAATAAGGCACACATTTGGGCCAAAGCACCAAGCACGGTGCCTCGAGCTACAAAGCCATCAACACAGTTACAAATCATTACCACTGACTCAATCTACCATCATGCCATATCACTGCCATGAGCCTCACCCCCCAACCCACCCTAATAGCACACATCACCACCAGCTGTTGAGCTGTGAGCACATCTGCTTACATAATGCTGACACTAGCTAACCCATTAACCAGCTGACCCACTGACACCAGCCGCTGGGCTGTGCGCATACACAAGACACATACTCCCGCTACCCACAATCCACACCAAGGACAACCTGCAGCAGCAGGTCAGCACATCATTGGCATGACAAGCAGAGCTAGACCAGCTCAGCTGCCAGCCACACCTCTCAAGCCGCTAGCGGCACAGCTAGTGCACACTCTCACAACCCAGGAAACACCTAGGGAAGTACACAATGACACATGAAAGGGCAGACGCACCTGCCTGGACAACCACACACATTGGGTGCACGGGCTTAAGCCTCTGCATAGCAACAACCACAGCACAATCCGCAGTTGCACAACGAGATAACGAGAAGATAAGAAAAGCAATCACACACACAGAGGAGGGCGCGACGACCGCCAACGAAAACACACGCAGAGGGCGCGTCAAACGTCCTGGGCAATGAGATCCCGAACAAATACAACACAGCAAACAACAGCGAATACACAAACACACACAGCAAGGGGCGCGTCAAACGTCCTGGGCAATGAGATCCCGAACAAATACAACACAACGCAGGGGAAAGAAAACCCGAACACACACAAACACGAAGGAGTAACTCTCCACACGCAGATGTACAGTACCAGCGCCACCGAGCGGCTGCACTGGCTGGCAAGAAGGCCAGTTTACGTCGAAAAATACCACATGCGTTGCACAATGCGTTCCACATGCGTTGCACCATGTGCACAACAGTTCGGTTCACCCAACTGTTCACGCTCACCACCACCTCTATCAATCACAACATCTATCAACTCCTCCTACTACCACCTTGCTTTCTTATGCATCACATAATTCGGCTGCTGAATTCACGTCTGGACATGTCACCACCGCCAGCTGACGCCAGCTCTGGAGTGAAGAACAAGACAACATCGAGACCCTTAGCTCGTGCTCTCTTGCACGTGGTGTGCATGTTGCGCGTTGCATGACTGCTTGTTTGCATGTAGCCTGTGCATGTCTGCTTCTAACTGCCTGCCTGCTTTGTGTTCGAATGACTGTCTCACCCAGACGATGCAAGCTCCGGGACGTAGCTTTTTGGAGTGGGGGAGAGTGTTACAGTCCTGCTTTGAACCTAGAATGCATGTGTTTTGAAATGCGCATGCAGATCTTTCCAGCCCTGCATGCGAGATTTGGGTTTGTCATGATTTACTTTGTCATGACGGTTGTTAGTTGTTTTCGGCTTACTTAAACCTGAGCGTTGCTTAGTGTAGGGACTTTTTGAGCACTTCTGGAGACTCTGGATCGGATGACTGGTTCAGTGACGTAGGAATGCGATGAGAACTGAGTTACTGATGCCATCTTCTTGACGATGTAAGTACAAAGCACTGCCACGCTAGTCGGAAGCTGTCGACGAGTACGTAGTCAGCCACAGCGGCAACATGTCTCTGGCGGCTGCAGCCGGAGTTTAGTTCGCAGCCAGCCATGCATCCTGACCGTGCAACGGCACTGTAACAGCGTTCGTCAGATGTATCACTATGATGGGACTTTGCGTGGATCAGGCTATGTAAGAAAGGCTAGTTGTAGTTTTGGGGGCCGGGTTGTAGTTTTGGGGGCCGGTGACAACAAGGACGCAATTGTCCCGTTAGCTGGGGTGGTAGCGGGGATGATGGCATCAGGGATCATGGCGCAAATGCACAAACTGCGTCGTGCAAGTCAGTGCAGTCGTGCAAGTCAGGCTGCAAGTCAGGATTAGCTAGTCAAGCACTCTCCGCACCAGCGTGACTAGCTAAGTACCCTCCGGGGAGCTACGGCGCTCTACGGCGCTTACATAGGCATATTACATTATCAGTATGTGCGGTCAAGGGGTGTGTCAACTAGCCGTGTCGAACATCACGCAGCAACAAAAGGACAATAATGGCTGCACCGCTTGCTCATCGGCTTGCTTACCGGCTCAAGGGCTTGCGTGCCATCCAGCACCTCTCACTGCCACCACCTCTCAGCTCATACCAGCACACGGTGCCCCCAAATATTCTCAAACATGTCATCTGCCTGGCTCTCCAAATGTCGGGAGCGTTATTTGTTGTATAATCGTGCATATCATACATCGCAAGACCTCCACCAAACCCCCGTAGCACTCCGGGTTCCCAGGGTGGAGGCTAAAGTTGTTAAGGATGTGTTAAGGTTGTGTTAAGTGGTGTCCCGGGTCGTTTTAGGCGGTTTTAAAAGGCGAGGTCGAGGCCCTGGCGCGGGGCAGCTCGAGACCGAAGCCAGCGGACACGGAGCGTAGCGACGTGGCCGCTGGCTGAGGTCGATTTGAAAGCGATACTGGTCACCCCCGCCATTGGCTGCACCCCCGTGGCTCAAGAGATAAAAACTTTCTCATTTCTGCACGGATGAGGCCGCCGATTCGTGCGATGAGCCGCTTATGGCCTGACTAGAGTGCGGTCAGCCCCAGCAGTTTGCCGGGTGGCTGGCCCCCAACACGCGACGTGTTCTGGCGCCACGCAGGCACTCTTAGCAGCCACTGTAGTCAGCTTGGACCCAGCGCGGCGTGAACGGCGCATCCAAACTAATTTTTAAACCAGCATGCAACAGCGCTTTAAATCGCATTCTTCAACACGGGTTACCACATCGGTGTTTGTGGTCCTTGTGAAGCCAAACGCAGCTGAAATCAGCCAAAAAGATGCAGCAACTGAGCTGATAACTATGTTACCGATTACGCTTGAAACGGCCCACATATGAAGGCAACGCGTTTCTGTATTGCGGAACGTATAAAACACCACACAAGGAGCCGAACAGAACTTGCAGTCCATCATTCGACGTCCTGGTTGGATAGATAACCGGCCGAAGAAAATGCCCATATCGAGGAAATTTGACATGGGGTGACGTGACACGAGGTGGACGCTGTTTGGGTGCAGGGACTGGCCACAAGCCATACCACCACTCTTAAACATGTCATCAGCACTAGCACTAGCACTAGAACACATGTCAGGGGGGTACTGCGCCCGACAAGAAATTCAAAGTTTTGAAAAGCTGGGCCGCTGAGCGCGATAGCTGTTCGCTGATCACAGCCCCACTAAGTAGGCTATACCCAACACAACGCGACCTAATCTCTCAGCACCTCCGCCCGCCCCGGCAGAGGTGCACATCAGCCCGAGCAGCCCGCTAGCTTCGCTTAACGAGCTGCATTGCCCTGCGCGAGAATCGCTGTAACACTCGTAAAAACTAGAAAGATTTGATCAGGGGTGCAGCCAATGGCGGGGGTGACCTACTGGTTTGGAGGGCGTCAAACCCTCTTTACACTCGGGATTCCTAGGTGGGTTAGTGTGGTGATCTGCCGCATTATCCTTTTGACTACGGACCCGGTCATATGATCGGTCGCGCCCTCATGCCGACGCACGTAATGACGGACTGACCACTCAGCTTGGGACGTTGGAGAAGAAAGCTCGGTATTGCATGCTGATACAACTTCATATGCACTTTAGCCACATAACTCAATTTGCACCACAAGCGTAGTTACCCTCATGCACCACTTGTGCCTCTGAACTCAGGAGGCCCAACAGACCAAGTGCTCTAGCGTCATAGATCCACACTCTTAAGCCAGCACCCAGCAGACATGCATGATGCTTGATGATTTGCAGAAGCTAGCAGAGCAGCCCTCTTGTCCCTCACTAGGGCCACCATTTGAGCCGGATCAGAAGTACCTACTAGCAGCCACTATCAGCCACTAGCAGCCACTAGCAGCCACACCATCAATAATCCGTACACAACAGCACTACGCAGTCCAGCTGCTCCGCACAACCGGCTGGCGGGCCGGTCTATCCGCGAAGCTAGCAGAGCAGTCATCTATCTCAAGGAACACCATTTTCTTTTACCGCACTGGTCGCTGCTCTAGCAAGGGCAAGGGGGCATGGGCTAAGCATAGACTAGGCATCCAAGGGCAAAGTGAGTACACACATGTCTTGTGACCAGTGTTTACTTGGGGCACAATGCTGCATTGAACCGACGCACAGGCTGCTTCATTGGCACAGCATGCGTGGACAGCATCAACATCACCCACATACATCCCCAAGTCAGCTATGACTAGGTGTTTATGTGCCTGGTATGCACTGACAGCATCTAGCAATCACCCCTCACTTTACAACGATTCTGGATGGTGTATGTCAGCTTCTCCCCACAAAAATGAAGTGGCCACAGGTTGGCCAGGCTTGCTGGACCCACAGCTGCGAGCACCATGCAGTCCCACCATCCCTCTCATCTCACGCATTTCATGACAAGCACCCATAATGCAGGCCACACACCACTAAGCAGACAGAAACACCTCTCCAAACCTCTCCAATGCCTCAACTCCACAGCTGAGCAGACATTTGTGGCTGACCACCCAAGTCAGGCCTCAAGAACTAGGAGGCCACACAACGTGCCAGGTGCCTACGATCCACGTTGGCAACAGCAGCAGGTTCAGGAGGTGGCATCAAGAAGGTACAGGGACACCAAGGCGGCATGAGGTGGGCAGTCAGGCAATCATGCTTCTTGAAAAGCAGGTGACAAATCCAGAACACAAGTGCAACCATAACAACCCACGGGTGCATTTAGACCGATGAGGTAACTCCGCACTAGGTAGGTAGGTGGATGGGTAGGTAAGTAAGTAGGGGCACGCATGCACAAGATCGAGCAGGCTTCACAGATGGCTTGGTGGACTGGCGCAGTGTGAGGCAGCCCCTGACGTTTGGGTCATGTGACCTGTGTGCCACGGCACTGGAGGCCGTGGTGATGATGGTGATGATGACGATGATGATGGTGACAATGACGGTGGTGATGATGACGATGATGGCAGTCACCCTTACCTGCAGGGTCATTGTGTCATGCGCCTGCCTCTTGCGTCTGTGCTCACATATCCGACTCGCTGGCAGTGTGGTGCTGGGCGCTGGGGTGCTGCCCCTCCAGGACAGCAGTGCTGCCTCAGCATCTCTAGGCATCATGTGCCCGCCATCATCAGCTGCAGCTGCAGTGTCCAGGCTCAAAGCTCGCTCCTTACGTGGCTGCCCATGGTCAACACGTAGCAGATAAGTGGACATCTTGCCCTTGCCCTGGAAGTCAACAACGAGTTAAGCGATGCATCATATGCTCCAGGCCTGCGAAAAACCGCACCTGACCACCAAACAGCCAAGCTCCAATTGCATGTCACACCACGACATCACACTATAACGTGTGACACCACAACAATGCCCAGCAGACATGACACAACGCAGTCCTGATGACGCCGGTGATGATGCTGCAGCCTGTCCTGTGACTGTGACACTTTGCATTGTCCCAACCACACTGCAAGGCTCACATATGTAACTGGCCATAGTGGCGTGTGGTGCGGTGACACACACAAGCAATGCAGCTGGTACGGCCACTGTGAGGCCAGTCTGCCTGACCCCACCTTGACCTCAATGCTGCCCCGTTGCTCCCACTCCAGGGCTCGGCGCTCTGGTGGCAGCAGGCTGTAGGTGGCCTCACTGACCTGCAGCCTCCCAGGCAGGCCTGTACATTCACACAAACAGTCACACACTTACACATGTGACATTTTGTTGGCAGGTGTGACAATGACATCCACACACTTGATCATGACTTTGATGATGCGCATAGGAGCAGCCTTGGAGTGTGGGAGCCTAACCAACCTCAGTGCTGAGCCACAGACTGCAGCCAGTGCAGCTGCTACCCCTGCCAATGCCAGTGTGAAAGTTACTCATCACACAATGACATTGGGATCAACCAGCACATCAGCTCATGCCCATGCAGTGCCGGGTTCTGATACCGGGTTTGGCATCTAGGGCCGGCCTGCCAGCTGCAATGCATTTGAAAGGCCTCAGGCCTCAAGTGAAAGTGTGGGCAGGGTGGTGTATGTCACAGTGGGGTGTGTTGATGTGTGGGCACCATTGGGAGTTCAAGGTAGCCCACCTGTTGACTCCATGCGTGAAGCGGTGTTCACGGTGTCTGCACAGAGTGAACAAACGATGCACTCTAGAACATCTCCACAAGTCAGGGCTTTGGCG
Organism: Haematococcus lacustris; assembly: GCA_030144725.1. Lineage (NCBI taxonomy): Eukaryota > Viridiplantae > Chlorophyta > Chlorophyceae > Chlamydomonadales > Haematococcaceae > Haematococcus > Haematococcus lacustris. The sequence continues at coordinate 16,249,298 of JASKMD010000029.1, forward strand.
TGCTTTGACAGTGCTTTGCCTGATGTGCTTAAACTGTGCTTTGCTTGGTGTGCTTTGTCAGTGCAATGGGTGTTTGGTGACTTGTTGGGTAGGGTGACTTTGGGAGAGGGAGGCACGGTGTCTGGGCTGAGGGCCTGCACTAGGGCTTGCACAATGACTTGGACATAACCACTGGACTCTACATCTTAGCGTCGACGGAGTGCTGCTGTTGCTGCTGCTGGTCATGGTCGGAACACCTGGTCCTAATGATACCAGTGCACATGAGGAGCATGGTGATCAGCATGGGGCTCACCACCAAACAGTGCATATCTCGCACGGGTGATGCCGACCACCCCTGACATCACACGCCCCGAGTGTATGCCCTGCACCAGCAGGCAGCTAGTCAGGATAACCCTACATACCACCTGGTGTGATCTGGCCAGCGCGTTGCATTGCAATGTGTAAACATTCTCTCTCTGGCCCTGACCCTGACCCTGACTCTGGCCCTGACCCTGGCCAGCGCCTTGCATTGTGATGTAGAAACAGGTTCCTAGCTTCTCCTCCCACAGACACGGCACAGCCAAGCCTCAGGGCGGGTCGTCTACAGATCAAATGGCTTATTTCTGCAATGCGTCATGGTGCTTGCAATGCGTCAAGTGGCTTGGCACTGCATGTGTGCAGGACAGCATGCACTGCCAGGCAGTGCCTGGCCCTGACACCTGGACCTGGACAGGTCTCATTTCCATGTCAGCGGCGGCACCCCTTCCTGTGCATTTAGCCTCCTTTTGGCCTGGTTTGGCTATCTGCTTGTCATGCTGCCTCTTTGTGCTCGCTACCAACAGCTGTGCACCACTGCAGCCATGTCCAGGCACTAAGCTGGCTCTTACGCCGGGCCAGCTTGCCCTTGGAGGGTGCCCCTTGGAGTGTGCCCCTTGGAGTGTGCAGGCTGATGAGGGAGGTGATGCCCATTAGGGCGTGTCCGCTAATATAAGTTCCGAGCAAAACGTGGCATATTAGCTAACATTACACAGTAAAGTGCCTAATTCCGCGCATCGCGTTCTTAGGTGGTTACTAGGGTGGTTGTCGGGCCGCGTCATGTTTGCGCGTTGTGGGAGGAGAGATCTCAACACTGCCGGGACCGCCGGTTTTACCCCATCCGGAGTTAAGGCCAAGCCGCGACTACCAGGAGCGTTTCAGGAAGCTTCCTCAACGCTCCTAGATACCTTGGTAGGTAACAATGATGGTGCAGTCGACGCGCTGTGTCAAATGTGCGGCTGTCCGGCGGTAGCGCTTGCCACGTTAAGCAGATTTTTTCGCATGTAACAAAAAATGACTTTTCTTCTTGCAGAGCTCAGCCCCCGGCCCTTGCTCAGATGACCACCGCTCCTGCCACACGCGCTAAGAGGTATAGCAAAGCTTTTAACGGGGCACGCCACAGGGCTAGCATGCTTGCAGCCGCCGCTCGGGCCCTCTTCAAGTACAAGAGGGGGGCTGAGCGCCCTTCTGTGCGTGCTGTGGCAAAACAGCATGGCGTCCCCCGCTCCACTCTCAGCGACTTTATCAACAATGGGGGTAGGGTAGCTACTTGGGGGAGACCGACAGCTTTGACTGAGGCAGAGGAGATGCAGCTGGTCAGCATTGTCAAGGGCGCCCAAGCGCAGGGTAGGGGGGTGACCAGGTAATGCAAGCCCGAGCACCAAATGAAGCCATTGGACTAAATTGAATCTATGAGTATGAATTAATATTAAATAAAACCATACTAAACGAAGCCATTGAAGCGTGCGTTTGCCAAGACGGGCCTATACCCCCCCAACAAGGAGCAGCTGCTGGCAGCTGCTAAAGCCTCCATCCAAGCTGGCAAAAGCACGGTGACTCTAAATGTGACCAACGATATGATGGATGCAGCTGTTAGTTGCTCAATGCAGGAGCAACCTCCGTTGTATTTCCGGGCAGTGGACCAGTTCTACAACAGGCAGGAGCTGGAAGAGCAGGTTTCCAGGAGGGCAGCTAAGTATGGCGGAGGGGCTCGCGTGTAGGGGGGGGGGGCACATCGTGATGCTTTAACTTTCGACTCAACTTTCATCAACCATTTCTACTGCATTTGGTGATCAATCCCATGGTGAATACATGCTTAAAAATGCAGGGTAGGGTTTAAGTCAAAGTTGGGAGTATTGCAAGTGGCCGGATTTAGGTATATTTTCTAAACACCCTACATTGGGGGTATGTCAGAGTTTTGGCCGTACTGTGACAAGCCTGTGGAGCCCAGGCATGAGTTTGATACTGCCAAGCAGCAGGCTTCAAGCCCTACTCAGTGATATAAAGTTTATTCACATTGGCGCAGTGGTGGAGAAGTTAGGAGGGTTTTGGCAAAGAAATGTCAGGAATTAGGCACTTTACTGTGTAGCGCTGATACTAGCTGAAACGGCCTGAGCCATTACCGGGAGCTGATATGAGCCAAACGGGAGCTGATATGAGCTACTACGAGCTAGTACGAGCTATTTGGGAGCTCATATTAGCTCATAATAGCTCATATTATAACTAATAGTAGATTAGGGGGGGAACCGCCCTACTGCCCATGCCACCCAACACCTAGGCACCCACCACACGGATCTGCACTGAGCCGCCCAGCAGGCTCGGCACAGCCGCTGCCGCGTCTAGCATGGCCTTGCCAAACTCCACCAAGTTGTGTGCGTGCGCCTCAGTCTCGACCAGGAGGCCAGTGCAGGCCATGAACTGCACACCAGGCCAACACGGTTTGCGCCCTAAGTGCCGGCATGATCTAAGCGCCAAGGTGTGATTCATTGTGGTGTGGATGTAATCTGGGCTGCCGAGACGTTCCTGGGCCTGTGGTGTTGTCCTCCTCTACTGTGTTGTTGACAACAGGCCATGATGACACCCGCCCTGACAACGATGGTGACCATGGTGACAATGGTGGCCAGCTGGCAACGATTGTGTGCAAGTTCACATGGAAGGGGGCGGCAGCCAGAGCGAGGCTGCCACGCAGTGCACGAAGGTGAACAGAATGTGGTGAAGCTGCCTGAGCTGTCAGATGGCTGTCAGCTGATGGCTGCTTGTGCAGCTGTATCATGCTGCTGTCGCTGCATGCATGCTCCACTTAGGTGCGCCACCTCCACTCACAGCATCTCCAATTGTCTCCACCTGCACGTGTCACACCCGGCACCTGTCAAGCACCGCCGTGTGCAGCAGTGCATGCTCCTAGCCAGATGCATTGCGTGGGCAAGGCACTGAGTTTGTTTGCACCAACAGAGGATTTAGCCAGCAGGTCCTTGACAAATGTGTTTACTGTGGACTCTGAATTGACAACAGCCAACCAGCGGGACCAGCCAGCGGACCCTGTATCCACTATTGAGAGCCCAGCGTGCACCATAGCATGTGACCAACATGTGCAACAACCAGAGCGTCAAGGCAGATGCTGAGCAGCAGCTGTGGTATGACTGGTTTGATCTGGCATGGCAGGGAAGGCTGGACTCCCTTTTGTACCTTGAAATATCCTAACCCAGGACTTATACCTTGTACACGCCATGCAAGCCACACAGGGCGTCATAGCGGGAGAAGAGGTCGTGCAGCATACGCATGACGTCCTCGGGCTCGCATTGCTGGCTCATGTTGGTGACTGCAGGTGCAGGCAGGGGGAGAGCAAGGTGTGACCTGCCGCCATAGAGTGTGCTGACTTGGTGATGCTCATACAGTGCAGGAGGTGCAGACAGTGGGCAGAAGGGCTGGCAGGCCTGGTTTGCATGAGCTGCTGCACTACATTTTATGTTTCACAGTCATACGGAGGCTTCAGGTGCACAGGCTCCATCCCGGCACTCACATCCAACGATGTCGGCGAACAGTACAGACACTGCAGGATGCCACTGCAGTGGCAAAGGGGATGCAGCAGGGGCAGGGCAGCCTGTCAGCACACTGAAGCACTAGCACACGGCCCCTGAGACCTGCACAATGCCTGAGAAGGCAGGGCAGCTTGTCAATGCGTTCTCAAGTCCCTTGGTGAGATGGTGTGGGAGTGCACTGGGCGGCAGCATATCTGCCCGCTGGGGCCACCCTGCACTGATCAGCTGCGGTCTGCCCTGCCTTCTACTACTGTCAGATCAGGCGACCCACCTGCTTGTAGGGAATGTGGGTCTGCATTGGGCTCAGAGGGCCGGCATCCAGCAAACTGCGTTCAGGTGATGGCTGGGTGTTTGGAGTGTCTTTGTCATTGACCTTGGCTCTTCGGGTCAGACTGTCAGCCACATGCTGGGGCATGATGTCCTGCAGCAGCCAATGTATGCAACAGCAAAGGTATCGGTGGCGCCATGCATCGTCCTTGACCTTCTTCCTCATATTGACACTTGCGGAGCATTACTGGGGATAGAGCAATCGTCGCTGATGCGACGCCAGGCCATGCTAGGCCGCCTGCATGTGGGGGCCAGGTAGTAGGCTGTGCAGCTGCTGGAGAGGCAATGGCAATGGCAGGGGTAGGTACATGTACCCGGGGAGGGTGGGGTGCTGACGCGGTGCTGCGTGCCTGCTGCAAGGTAGTGTGCAGGCCCAGGGGCACAGACCAGCGGCGGGGCAGGGTGGTGCTTGTGGATGAGCACAGCACCAGCCGGGTCAGCTCAGCAGTGAATGGCAAGCAGCCCTGTGAGAGCTGGCTGAGCAAGCGCAGGGCCACCAGGCCTGCAGACTGGAAGCCCCCAGCAGGGCAGGTGGAACCCCGCCTGCTGCGCCCAGCTTGGAGCCAGCAGCGTGACCAGCCAGTCCAAGGCCTGATGTGGAGCCCGGTGTTGGCCCCCCGCAAGGCCCCACAGGCCCCATGCAGCAGCCAGGCAGCCACACAGCCAGCAGCCTCAGAGCCAGGGCCCAGCACTCCCCAGCCAGCCAAGCGCAGCGAGCCGGCAGCTGAGCCCACCAAGGGCAAGGGCAAGGGCAAGGCTGCTAAAGCCAAGCCAGCCCCACAGCCAGGCAGGTGGGTAGACAGGGACTGCAATGCAGCGCTGAACATGCAGCGCATTGGGGAGAGCAAGTGGCGCCACTGGAGCTGTGCTACTGGCCAGACTGGAGGGAGCTCTGCCAGCCACGGGCAAGGAGTACCCTGAGCTGGTTTACAAGCGGGTGCGAGACAAGCCACCCGAGGCCCAGCAGCAGCTGCGGCAGCCCGCTGGGGCACAGTAGTGTGTGCCCCCTTTGAGCAGTTCTCAGTTTACCATTAGTGCATGTTTTGTCATGCCAACTCTATATCATAGCCCTCCGGGGTTAGGCAATATAGTGTAGGTGGCAGGCGACCATGCCCATGTGTATGCCATGTGTATGCCATGTGCATGGGAACTCCACACAGACAAAAACACCGCTTTGTAGTGGTTCACGCTTAGTGTACCATGGCAATGAAGGCTCTAGGTTGAGGGCCAAGGTGCTGAGCTTGCTTGGCACAAAGCTGCCGAGGTCTGCAGGAGTGATGGAGTGAAAGAATTGACACCATTTTTGCATGCAAACCCCAATGCTAGATACATCAATGTCAATCCTGCTGCCAAATGTCACGAGATGAAACAAAAGGAGAGTGCAGCTGAGCCCAAGAAGGGGACATTGATGGCGGCTTGAGGCAGATGACTGTCTATTGCCCCACTCTAAGAAAAAGGTGGAGACAGGGAATCAGAAATTGTCCCAGGCACTGAACACGACTATTAAGACAACACAGACCCTCGTTGTAGGGGGAAAGACGTGCATATGCGGCGCCAGTGAGCTGCCAAAGTTGCATAGCTGGCATGCACCCCTCACCTGCAGCACCCTCTGCCCTGCCTCCAGCTCCGCTTTCAAGGCCTGACTGTGCATCACCTGGCTCACAAGGTTGCCCAGCTGCATGCAAAACAGTCAGACCAGCCAGCTTGGGTGAGTGACTGAGTGTGTGCCTTGCAAGGGCAAAGGGCCCTGCGCCGACTCAGCAGCCAATACTACTAGTAGCTGGTACATTTGGTGAAGCTCTACAACACAGCACAGCTGACACTCTTTCACAAACACCACAAACATGTACAAACACCACAGCAGGGTATGTAATGCCAGGGTATGTAATGGCAGGGTATGTAATGCACTTGTAAGGCACAGCACAGCTGACCACAGTCAAGTAAAGCAAATCCAACTAGACCGTGTCACTTGTTCAGCAGCGCCCTGGTGAGCATGAGAGCAGTGAGGGCAGCTCCTCGCACCTCAACCACCAGCCGCTGCAGACCACTGCCCAAGGAGCCAGAGCTCTTGCCCATCAGGATCAAGGCGCCCAGGTCTTGGCCCATGAATAGCAGGGGAACCACCTGCAGCAGGGGCCCAGGCTGCTTTGCAAACGCACCCAACTCAGTGCTGAACAAGCCATCCAAACAACCCACTCAAGGCCTAGCAGCAGCAGCCTGCTGGGGCACAGTAGTGTGTGCCCCCTATCTTGAGCTGTCATCAGCTCACAATCAGTGCATGCATGTCATGCCAGCTTTAGGCTACAGTATTGTCACAGGGAAACATGGGCTAAAGCTGGCATGCGTGTCATCATGTATAAAGGGTGTATGAATCCAGCAAAGCAAACTGCTGTGTGGCTGCACAACTGTGTCCTTCTACACCACCTGCTTACCATGAAGGAGCGCACGCCATGGGTTTGGTGCTGGGCAGTCCAGTCCTCAAACTTCAGGCCTGACACCTCATAGTCTTGGGAGAAGACCACAACCTGGTTTTCCTTGGCGTATATTACGCTTGGCAGGGTCACCAGGGGCAAAGTGCGCACGTTTAGCGCACAGCGCACCACCTCCGCCTTCCAGCCCCAGTGGATGATGTGCAAGGTAGCCAGCGCCTGCTGCAGGCTGCCCTGCTCCTTCAACACCACCAGCTGAACCTGCAGAATCACACCTCCAGCCTCTAGCGCCAATGCTGGTGCATGCGCCTGGCAAACCTGCTGTAAGTGATGCGCCTAGCTGCCTGCTGGTGCAGGGCATAGGGTGTGAGCAGGTGTGAGTAGCCTAAGAGCCTGAGCAGGGCCTAAAGCTCGGCCTCAAGTACCCAGAGCTTGGGTACCCAGAGCTGGGGTACAATTGGCTGCGAGACAAGCCACCCAAGGCCCAGCAGCAGCAGCAGCCCGCTGAGGCACAGTAGTGTGTGTCCCCCTTCGAGCTGTTGTCAGCTTACCATTAGTGCATGTTTGTCTTGCCAACACTACAGCACAGCCCTCTGGGTCAGGCAATAGTGTAGGTGGTAGGCGACCATGCCCATGTGTATTCCATGTGTATGCAATGTGCATGCCATGTGCATAAGAACTTTACACAGACAAAAACACCATTTTGTAGTGGTCCATGATTAGTGTACCATGGCAATGAAGGCTCTAGGTTAAGGGCCAAGGTGCTGTAAGTGATGGTAAAGGTTTGTCATGTGGAACTCTAAGTATGCAAGGGTCAACAGTTGGTCCACACCCGTGATGCCCAATGACGCGCACAAAACAGCTGCATGGCTTGGTCAGCAGTGTAGCAGCAGTGCGATCAAGCTGCAAGGCATGGCACCAGACCCACTAGACCCCCGCCCTCAGGCACCCACTACACTCCCTCTTCAAAACTGTCCCGGGCAATGACCTGCGCCAGCCCTTTTTGATGTTCAAGCATCTACAGCCAAGGCCCTGGTTGTTTGATCTGCCGTTTGCTTCTTCACTCACCAGGAACTCGTCATTGAAGACTTGCTGCGTGCTCATGGCCAGGGCCCGGCAGATGCCTGGCACTGAGGGCACCTCCTCATGAGCTAGCACCTGACATGCCACAAGGCACACGGAGTGTTCATCAGCATGTGTGCACTCTATGCGAATGTGGCTACTGTTGCTGTTGCCATTGCTGCTGCTACGGAAGGGGGTGGTGATGGTGGTGATGACTGATGCAGCAACATGAACTAAAGCATGCTCATGTGGAATCACGCCTGTGACACTGAGAGACCGGGGGCCACAGGCTGCGACCTCACCTGCTCCAGAAAGGTTGCGCAGACGCCTTGGTGCTGGGCATACCACTGCTGCTGTGGGTCCACCAGCACTGTCACACGGCCCCACACACTCTGGGCTGCACTGACCTGGTGGGGCAAGGCATGGGGGCCGGAAAAAGGCGTGCTGGAGGGGAGAAGGAACAAGGATGCGGAGTGGGGAGGGGCATTGGGGTGCAAGCTGGCAATTGTGTAGGGTGGAAGGCTCCCACGCCTTGTGCATGGAAACATGACCCCACACAGACAAAACACTACTCCTAGTGACGGGAACTTATTCTAGCTTTGCGAGGTGGTGAGGGAGGTGCTGGAGGGGAGAGACAGGAAGCAGGTAGGAATGGAGGTAAACAGGACCCTTCATGGCATGGCTGGACCCTAGTTCCTTCAGGGTTCTCACTTCTTCTTGCTTGCCCTTCCCACACTACCCTGCTATAATGCCCACTGATCACCCCGACCCAAGCCACCCACCCCTCACACCCCTCACACCCCTCACAGCCTCACCACCACGAACACCATGACGGTGAGAAGGATGGTGGCGGCTGTGCTCCCCAGGTTACTGGGTCCCTCTGAGTGGCCCACGGGAATCAGCCCGCCCTGAGTAGCGCCGCCCTCCTGACCAAACAGCAGCAACTCAATGCCCAGCTGGTCCACTCTGGCCACAAATGCCCTCCACAGCGCGTTCGAGGCGTGCGCTGCAGCCTGGGTGTACTGCAGCGCCAGCACCAGGCCCATCAGCACCTGGCCTGCCAGGCTCGCCGCTGCCACCAGGCGGTCAGCTTGCATGCTGGCCACAGCGGAGCGCAGGCGCCAGCGCGTGGTCAGGCTGGCTGCCAGCTGCACCAGCACTCGCATCAGCACGTAGGCGATGGCCGGCCAAGCGGCGAAGAGAAACAGGTCGGTGACAGGCATCGGGGCCTCACCAGCTCGTGCGGCACGCCAGATAGCCAGGAGGTAGAACAGCAGCACCTGGGCAGCGCACAAGACGGTGGGCTGCCTGCATGCTGGCCTGTGGCCCAAGCCCTATGACCAGCGTACAGGTGAGCAGGGCTGCAGCAGTGTCACCGCACCGCCACCATCATACCATCACCCCTGCTGCACCTTCGCCAGCCAAGAGGGCATTGCAATCCTTCATGCCAAGGCAGGGGACAGAGCGACAGGGCGGCAAACACCCTGGATCCCTGGGCGACACACTTGCAGAGAGGGTGCTGAGGAGGGTGCGAGTGGGTGAGCACCGCACTAGCTGAGTCAGCTCAGCAATGCGTGGTCGTTGGCAGCGTGACAAAAGCAACCCCAAGCTGCCAAGCCCCACCCATCACCCTCAATAAGCAGGGGTCTGCACCAGGGCTGCAAGTCAAAACTGGTTCATGCAATAGAGCAGGGGCGACCACACAGTTGAGTTGTGGTCTTGCGCAGCACCCCGAGGCAGTTCCCAAGCCTGACCCCGACCTGGCAAGTTGGCCCCAACCACAACCCCGCCTGAGGTACTAGCGGTTGTGGTAGGCCCCCATGGCCCGGTAGCTGTAGCCTCTGAAAGAGCTTGATAGCCATTTCGCAACCGCACTGTTTGCAAGCCATGATGCCAATCCTGGGCTACATGCCTGCCAGGTCTGGCAACAGCTTAGGAGGAAGGTGGCTTAGGGCAGCTGCGACTCTGGGTCAATAGTGTTGTCTCTCGCGCTGTGGCTGTGATCAGCTGCCTGCCGCGGACATGTTGGGTGTAGGGTGCTGTAAGGCTGATTGCCTCAGGAAGTGCTGTGATCAGTTGTCAGCCTGCGGGCTGATGGCAGGCTGTTTGCCGGCCCTTGAGGGAGGTGCTGGTTGCCTACCTAGCAGTAAAGGCTGCGTCTATCATGGAGACAAAGCTGTGCACTGGGGTGCGTGCATGCATATGTGGTCTGTTGCATTAGCATTGGTCGTGACCAGGCTGAGCGACAAGTGAGCAGGCATGATGAACAGAGAAGACCGCATGCCCCTTTGCATAGTCAGGCTCTTGGTTGGGCTCCTTACTTTGATTGGCAGGGTGGTCACGAACAGCTGGTCTCCAAAGTCCAGCAGTCCCCACTTTGCAGTGATGACCATGAGCCCACGCAGTGGTGACAAGTGCTGAGATGGACTGCGCAGCCAGTAGATTGCACAGGGCTCAGCTCACCACTGGTTTGATAGTAGCCCAGTCCCCACAACCACTGTGCCAGATTCTACTATGGAAGTGCCAACACGCACACATTGCAAGCTGATGAGCTGCATGGACTGTACTAGCACCTTGAGAGCAGCATCAGCACCTTGGCAGCATCAGCATCTGCACCTTGGCACAATGGCCTGACGTGTCCCGTCAATAGTGGGGTTACTCCTAGTGCGCGTCATGCTGTAAAAAGTGCAGTGAGTGGAAGTGGAAGTGCCCTTGGAGGGTGCCCTTTGGAGTTGCCCTTTGGAGGTGCCCTTTGGAAGTGCGAGAGTGAGTGACATCGCCTCTTGGGTATAAGTAGGTTTCAGCAGGTGTTAGTAGATATGAGCCTAGTGGCGCAATGCCTCCGAGGAAGCGGCCCAGTGCCGCGGAGCAAGAGCCGCATCCGATTGAAAGCCCGCGCTGCTCACATCGCTTCTGTTCATGACAGCGCAGGTCCTCGCACCCCTCCAGGTAAACAACGCGAGGAGCGAAGGGCTGAATGGAAAACCCAGCGACGACATGTACGCACGGGGGCGCATACCGCCTTGTATGCCCCCGCACTGTTTGTGTCCCCGCACTATTTGTGTCCCCGCATTGTGTGCCGGCCTGTCAAAATGTTGATTGTAATTGGCTGCAGGTCATCAAAGTCCCGGGTGGCGCCGTGCTGCGCGGGTGCAAGAAGACGAAGCGCAAGCTGATGGCACATTTCCAGCTGAGGGCTGGGGTGCACAGCCAGCTCCGCGTCATCGCGTCTTTGTATGTGCTCAGGATCTTCCTGACATGCCTGGTGGGCTACCCCGCCCCGGGGTTCCGGTAGTGGCCCCCCGCAAGCCCCCACGGGCCCCACGCAGCAGCCAGGAAGCCTCACAGGCAGCAGCCTTAGAGCCTGGGCCCAACACATCCCTGCCAGCCAAGCGCAGCAAGCGCACCATGGCTGAGCCGGCGGCTGAGCCGGCAGCTGAGCCCAACAAGGCCCAGGGCAAGGCTGCCAAAGCCAAGCCAGCCCTACAGCCAGGCAGGTGGGTAGACAGGGACTGCAATGCAGCGTTGAACATGCAGCGCATTGGGGAGAGCAAGTGGCGCCCGCTGGAGCTGTGCTGGTGGCCAGAGCAGGGGAAGCTGCCAGCCAAGGGCAAGGAGTAACCTGGCTTGGGGTACAAGCGGCTGCGAGACAAGCCACCCAAGGCCCAGCAGCAGCAGCCTGCTGTGGCACAGTAGTGTGTGCCCCCCCCCCCCCACTTAAAGCTGTCATCAGCTTACGCTTAGTGCATGTTTTGTCATGCCAACTCTACGGTGTAGCCCTAACGGGTCAGGCAATGCTGTAGGTGGTAGGCGACCGTGACCATGTGTATGCCATGTATAGGCCATGTGCATGCCATGCGATGGGAACTCCACACAGACAAAACCTCTGTTTTGTAGTGGTTCACAATTAGTGTGATCGACTGCAATGAAGGCTCAAGGTTGAGGGCCAAGGTGCTGACTTCAACCACTGCAACCATGTATGTTTCCCCTGCGCCTCTACCGTTGGCTTCGTGCCATGTCCGAGTTACGCGCAAGGCAGGGGCACAGTGATGGTGTTTGTAAAGCCAATAGGCCCGCTGGCACCACGAATGAATTGCAGTCTGAGTAGCTCGAAGGCCGCGAGATGTGGCTTGTAGATTTCGGTTGGTTGGAGTCAGCAGGTGATGGCCGTCGGGTCAGCATGGCACATGATGCTGCACAGCTGCCCAGAAAGCCACCCAAGGCCCACCAAGACCTCTACAGCCACACACCATGCTGCACACAACGCGCATACATGGGAGATGGGGGCTGCAGACCCACCCCACTCGCAGCAGGGCCAGGCTGATGTGCAGCAGTGGCACCGTGAAGTCCAGGCGCAGGCCCCAAGCCCAGGTCCTCAGACGGAAGGCTGTTGCGGGGCGCTTCCAGTAGAGCACAGCGTGCAGCAGGCACCCCACCCAGTACAGGGAGGCGGGTGCTAGGCATGCTGCAATTTGCATGGGCGTCATGGACGAACCCAGCGCATGCAGTAGCGGCCAGCTGACCAGGTGGGAGATCAGGGGCACCTCTATGCCTAGCAGCAGCTGGTCACGCAGGATGAGCTGGGCCTGCTGGGCTGTGAACAAGCTGGGAGGCGGTGGGGCGGCAAGGGGCAGGGGTGGTAGGCATGGGGGTCCTGAGGGGTGATTAAAACCAAGCTGGCCACGCATGAGGAAGTCGTCATCAGATGAGGATGGGGAGTGGGGAGGTGCATTGTGATTTGAGGTGAGCAGGCGCTCTCGGGTGGCTGAGGGGCTTGCGCTGTCAGTGCTGTGATCTGGTGTCAGGAGGAAGGCAGCGCTGGAGGGGAGAGGGGAGGTTGCCTCTAGGCTGCGACAGTCTCCCCACAATACAACGGGCTGTGTGCCAGTAGCTGAGCCAGGGCCGTCCCACCCCCTCCCCCGCTGTGTGTCAGGCTGCCCAGCACTGTGCTTCCCAGCTGCACTGATCATGCAGCGGAGCTCCCAGCTGTGGGTCCGATGCGTGGAGGTGTGAGAGGGGCAGGGCGACCCCTGGCCTGCTGCCCTGCGTGCACAGCTGTGCTCTGCGTCCAGGCTCAAACTGGCCGGCAGCCGGTGGACAGCCTGTGACCCGGGCCGTGGCCTGCCCACAGCCTGCAGCGGCTCTGACACAGCTCCACCTTGGCCCTGCTCTGCTGTGAGGCCCTGCAGCGGGCTCTGTGAGCTTAGCCCCTGGTGGCAAGGCTCTGCAGGCAGCAGATAGCCAGAAGGCGGGTCATGCAGGGACTCAGCCTGGAACTGGCGCGAACGTAGACCCCTGGACGGGCTGGCAGCCAGGCCCTGGGTGCCGACAGCTGGCAGCTGGCTGGTGTCCACTGTCTGCAGGAGCAGGGTGGATGCCCCACCACCCAGGTGGCCAGTGGGTGACCGGTTGTCTGAGCTGGAGGTGCGGAGGCAGCCTGGCGCACTGGGCAGCGGCAGGGGAGGCTGGCATGGCACGCTGGGTGCATATGGTGTTGGGGAGGTGCGGGTGGGACACTGAGGAGCGGAGTGGGTGCTGGGGCGAGGGCTGGGCCTGGCCAGAGGCAGGGGCACATGTCCAGGAGTGCTGGTCAGTAGGTGTGGGGGACAAGGCGGCTCCCAGGCTGCAGCCTCCAGCACTGGTGCTGGCGCTGCCTGCGCAGGTGACAGGTCCAGGCCATGGGCGGGGAGGGGCTGCCCAATTGCTGGCACCACCTGCTGCGGTGATGAACGAGGTATGGAGGGAGGACGTCGGCTGGCCTGAGGTAGGGGAGGGGTGAGGCAGTGAGCCAGGTTGGGATCAGAGGGTGGGGCGGTTGATTTGGTCTGGTGAGGGGGAGCTGAGGGACAGGGGGTGACCTGTTTGGCCAGGCAAGGAGGTGGTCGCTCTCCAGCCGCCTCTGCTGCGCTTGCAACGGGTGGCAAGTGGAAGCTAGCAGCCATACGAGTAATATCGCTGCCCATGCTTCCCCAGCACACAGACCTCCCTGCATCACCACTGGCGCTATGGCTGGCAATGGCCCTGCGACTAGAGTGTGGCTCTGGTAGCGGCTGTGCATCAGAGGTGCCGGCCTTGTGTTGAGCCCTGCCAGCAGGCCTTGCTCCCAACCGCCCCCCCGTGCTTGATGACATTGCTTCCACACCATTGTGGCAGGCAGCCTGATCACTAAAGGCGGGCGCAAGCTGTCTGGCCTGAGGGAGGATGGCCTGGGGGGCGCGGCTGCCCTCAGCCACGGGCCCCACGGACCACATGGGCACCAGCGTGAGGGGGTGCAGCAGGCAGCACGTAGCCACCAGGCCCCAGTGGCCCTCCCCTGCCAGCCACCCGCACTCCCCTGCTGCTGAGGCGGCTGCGCAGCTTGCACTCCCCTGACTACCCACACCAGACAGCAGCTGGGAGACAGCGGCCAAAGCCACGGCTTGCAGGCAGTGAGGAAGCCCTGCAGCCAGGCAGCCAGGCGGACAAGCCAGCATGGCCAGGGACAAATGGCCTTCATTGTCACTGGCAGCTGCTAGCTGCTGGCAGGCAGGCAGGCAGGGACACACGTGCAGCTGGCCGTACACCCCAGGTTTCCACATGATCCAGCCTGACCTATACCCCATGGCCCAGCCCAAGTGCATGTGAGGTGCAGTGCAGACACTCGCTTGAGCCAGACCTCCCACCTGGCTCCCCATGGGCGCTTAAGCTCAGCTGCAGCACCAACAGGCTGTGGAACATCAGGCGCTGCAGCACTGCCACAGCCCCAGCTGCGTCCCCAGGCCCTGCAGCCTGCGCTGCCCACCGGTGATACAGGACCAGCACGGCCTGGCACGCCCCGCACACCACCAGGCTAAATGCGTTGATGGCACGCACGTGGCGCACATAGTACCGGCCTCCCCAGCCAACCAGGGCCATGTGCACCATGAGGACGGCGCAAGCACAGCCCACCATGACTTGAGGCAGGAGCCCGACAGCTGGTATGGCCAAGAAGTACAATGCATGCAGCAGCTTCATGCTGCACAGCCGCCAGCGGTAGGCGATGGATAGCCCAGGTAGGCTAGGCTGCACAGGTGGTGGTGGGGAGGGGCTGGCGCCCTGACGCAGTCCATGGTGCATGGTGGAGCTAGGAGCTGCAGGGGCCGGTGGCTGTGGGGTTGCTTTGCGCAGAGGCAGGGGCTGAGGGACAGGGAGGTGGGCCAGCTCCTGTGGGCCCCCTAGCAACCAGTTGTACAGCCTGCAGATCAGTGGGCCAGTGCAAGCGCTAGCATCCTGTCAGAAAAAGGAAGCACAGTTGGCAGCAGACTTTGCACTGCCCCTGCTGTTGATCATCACCTGTGAGTCGCTAAGCTGTACTGCTGAGCTGTGCTGCTGAGCGAGACCAGCCACCCACGGCCCAGCAGCAGCACCCAGTCTGCTGTGGCACAATAGTGTGTGCCCCCTGTCTTGAGCTGTCATCAGCTCACAGTTTGTGCATGCATGCCATGCCAACTCTATGCTATAGCCTTGTCACAGGGGTCGGGCAATAGTGTAGGTGGTAGGCGCCCATGCCATGTGCACGGACACGTAACTCCACACAGACAAAACACCACCTCTAGTAAGGGGACCTTGAATACCATAAGGCAACCCTGCTGGTCAATATGATCATCTGACTGAACCCACCCTCCCTTACGCTCCAACACTGACAGGGAGTTGAGCAACAACTAACCTCTGTACAGCCAAGGCCGTGAGCAGCACCAGACAATGGAACTCGCCTAACTCCGTGCTGAACAAGCCAAACGCCAAAGGCGCAGGCAGCGATGCAGGCTGCACCCCTGAGGCTGGGAGCCCAGCCGGCTGCGCACGACCAAAAGTTGGCGAGGCTAGGGACACGAGCTGGTAGGCTGTGACAGACATAGCCAGCATGGGGACAAACGCATCCAAGGGTTCCTACATCACACATGTCACACATAGACAGGGTTGAGCAACACTCCATGTCTGGACTTGGGAGGTGTCAGGGAAGGCGTACAGCAACCCGCTGTAATCGTGCTGCTGACCTGGCTGCATGGCTCTGTCTAGGGCAAGAAGTACGAGCGTGGGTTCAGGCATATTGCTCAGACAGAGAAACAATAAGGATGCCGTACATGGAAGGGAACACCCACGGCCTGACAGCATGCCGGACACTTTCCATTGTATCATGGAGGGTCGAGCTAGCATGATGTACAGGTGGCTAGGAACTGCCATCGGCATTGCTCACGACCGCTTATGATGACCCTCACCTGGTAAACCACCAGCATCAGGGCGTGCTTCAGCAAGGAGGCCTTAAGAGAGGGCGACAGCCATCGCACTCCCATTTGTTGGTGCAGCACAGATTCAGAGAGCTTGCAGGCCACATGCAGACCCACAGCACTGCGTTGTATTTTCCTGGCATGCTTTTCATATGGGCCTCTGGCCACTAGGGGCAGAGCGGCAGTCAGCAGATTCCAGAATGCAGGTATCCAGAGGAGAAGGAGTGCTGCTCTGTCCAGGAAGGTCCAATCTTGTTGCGCATGCATAGCTGCACAGGAAAGCCGATGAAACTGTTAGACCTAAGCTGCGGGTGGCGCTGGCGTCTTGACACACCTAGGTTGCAAAGTGCAGCGTCGATGTCCCCGATAGCCAGACATGCAAGCAGGAGGCTGCGGGACACAGGTTAAGGATTAGGAGCCCGCATTTCTCTCAACAAGTTGTAAACATCAACAGCACCTCAGCAGCACCAAGCGGACACGGTACGAAGTAGGTTTAGTCGAGCTGTGTGGCATCTTGCTGTAGCTATCCAGGAAACCCCATACTTCTCCAGGCGCGCAGTTCTAGCAGCTAATCGCAACCCATTGCATTGCACATAGGAAGTCCCTCAAACCTGATAATGTGAAAGCATTAAGTAGTAGTTAGTTCCGTTTTCATGCGTTATAATAGTTAATAGCCTGCTTTTTAAGAGACTTAGTTCCCTATTATGCTCTTAAAAACGCGGGACGCGGACCATTTTTAGAAAAGTGCATAGCTGGTTCAAACTGGCTACCGTTGCAAGTCGCGTATGGTGCTACCACGCCCCGCCCTTCGCTCCCAAACAAAGTGTTGCTCCAGAAGTGCGGCTTCGCCGCACAGAATGTAGCCACAACGCACCAAAAACGGAACTAAATTAGATAGTGGAAGCGCCCGGGGCGTTTTAGGCCCCCAAAAACACTCGGCCTCGGCTCTGGAGCGTAACAGCTCTCGACCTCAGCCAGCAGCCGCGTCGCTACGCTCCGCGGCTGCTGGCTTCGGTCTCGAGCTGTTACGCTCCAGCGCCTCGGCCTCGCGTTTTTAGGGCGCCTAAAACTTCCGGCGCTTCCACTATCTACTACTTAAGCGGAGGAACCGCACCCTACTCCCAACCCCCTTGAAAAGGGGGTGTGTCCGTTTCACGCGGTTTATTTCTCGTACAGTTTGCGGATTGATCAACGAAGCGCATCAGTATGTAGAGGGCTCGCTTGGCTACACGCTACGGCTGTCCTGAGCGTCCATGACTATGTATATGATGCACTGCTTAGGCGTGAACCCGGCCTATGTTTTGTGGGCAGATATCACCATGCACGCCTCCTCCACCCTCGACCTTCTTAATGATGCCGTGATGACCCAAACGCAAGTATGTGTGCAATTGCGCTTTGAGTTGCGATGGCCGGAATCGCGAGTTTGAAACCCAAGAAGCTGAAATGCCTCTTTAACGTACCCACACCACTGCTGATGCTGCGATTAGAACAACTGCATACTTCTTAGCATCGATTAGCTTTAATCCGTCATTTGTGTCGCTCGCGCTGTCAAGCGAGAGACGGGGTAGTTGTATACGCTAGCGGTTGATCAGGGCACTATATGCACCCTTCACCTTATATTACAGTAGACAATGTGGCCTGATAGTCAAACTGACCGCGGGACTCTTCATAGCTTAATTAAATTAAGGCCGGTCGTATTAAGCCCCTTAAGTGTATTAAGTGGCTTCTTTTTGACCCACACTGCTATGAGTGCAGCTGTGCGACCCCAGCGCACGGGTCGCAACTGTAATCGCCTCACTTGGCACTTTCAACCGGCAGGCACGCGGGCAGGCAGCAACATATGCCAACAAGCCGTAGTGGCTCCGGAACAGCTGTATTACAAATCAAAATGGCTATGACTGGGTCGCTGGGGCCCGGCCCCGCACAAAGACGCGCTTTGGTTGGTGTTGCATCTGCGTACCCAGCAAAGGCTAATGGTGTGGTTCTTAAGCACAAACAATGCGAGTTGAGCAAAGTTGCTCTCTAGTAGTGCACAAATGGTCATACCGCGAGCAAACACTAAACGAATGTGTGCTTAAGCGTATAGTGAGGAATAGCTATCGCGTACCCAGTAAAGGGGTCGATGCACTTTTTAGGCAGGACCACGCCGCGGGCCCGCAGTGGGGTTACATCAAGCAAGGGGTAGAGCCACGAAGGGTAGAGCGAGAGGGCTAGAAAAAGAGAGTTACCAGCGCTTAATATTAAGTGGTTAAGTGGTTAAGTAAGCGAACTAAGTAGTAGATAGTGGAAGCGCCGGAAGTTTTAGGCGCCCTAAAAACGCGAGGCCGAGGCGCTGGAGCGTAACAGCTCGAGACCGAAGCCAGCAGCCGCGGAGCGTAGCGACGCGGCTGCTGGCTGAGGTCGAGAGCTGTTACGCTCCAACGCCGAGGCCGAGTGTTTTTGGGGGCCTAAAACGCCCCGGGCGCTTCCACTATCTAATTTAGTTCCGTTTTTGGTGCGTTGTGGCTACATTCTGTGCGGCGAAGCCGCACTTCTGGAGCAACACTTTGTTTGGGAGCGAAGGGCGGGGCGTGGTAGCACCATACGCGACTTGCAACGGTAGCCAGTTTGAACCAGCTATGCACTTTTCTAAAAATGGTCCGCGTCCCGCGTTTTTAAGAGCATAATAGGGAACTAAGTCTCTTAAAAAGCAGGCTATTAACTATTATAACGCATGAAAACGGAACTAAATATAAGTAGATAAGGTTTCTCCGCTGATCAAACTCGTACAGGGTTCCAGGCATCAGCGACAAACTAACCTGAACCCCGCAGCCTTGCACCATCCCCTTCCTACACCTATACCATTCTATATCCTGTCTAAGGCCTAAGGCCTTTCCGGCCTAAGGCAGCCAGTCATGAACTAGCTTCAAGTGTTGCTGTTATCTCTGGCTAGGGGCTCTAGTTCCCAGTAGGTCTTCAGGCCGTCCTGTATCCAGGGCTATCCTCCTGTGGAGCCCCTACACTTCTCCACAGGAGTCAGAGACCGGTGTGTGTCCCTAACCTAGGTCCCTAACCCTAGGGAGTCGATAGAGCCATATCCTACCCTATGCACACTCTATCGCACACAGATAAGGTTTCAACCTCGTACTTGGTGACCAGATAAGGTTCCTCTACAGGGTTCCAATTCCAGTCACTAGCTACAAACTAAGTTGAACCCCGCAGCCTTGCACCACCAATTCCGGCCGCCAGTCATCCTACACCTATACCATTATATATCCTGTCTATGTACCTATACCATTCCGGCCTAAGGCAGCCAGTCATCAACTAACTTCAAGTGTTGCTGTTATCCCTGGCCAGGGGCTGCACACTCTCGCACACGCCCTGCAGGTGAAAGGGGGCTTGCTTTGGGCACGGGTTGTAGGGGTAGGCTAAGAAGAAAAATGTTGAAAGGTTTGGAGGGGGGACCGGGGGATGGGCTGCTGGCTGGCTTGGCTGCACTTGGGTTAGCCTTGCCTCAACCTCGTGTCACCACATCAGGCTCAGCACCATGCCTGAAGCCTCAGGTCGGGTGCACTTCGCCCACTAAATTTAGCTGGCTTCGGTCCCGTAACCAGGCATTGTAGTTAATGAGATACACCCACAGCTTGACTGCTGGGGCTGGGGGAGGGAAAGCAGGTGGATGATGACTGGCTGGAGGAGCCAGTAAACCGGGCCGGTTGTTGCGCCATGCGGTGCACACCACCAGAGAAATGGAGGCAGCCATGGCAGCCTGGCAGCTGGATATGGTGCCATAGCAGCAGGCTGAGCTCACAAACCCCGGGCTGCTGCCTAGGCCCCCCCACCCCCCCACACCCTATGCCCTCACCCCCACCAGCAAGTGCCGGGCTCGCCACGTCTTCATCGACACATGGGGCCTGTATGGCGTGATGCGTGACGCCCGCATGCCGGGGGTGCTGACGGAGGAGGGAGTCACGTCCTTGGACAAGTTCAGGATCAGTGCCCTGCCCGACCCAGTGAAGCCGGGCAAGTACGTTTAAGGGCCCAAAGACAGCCAGGTGAGTGCTCCTTGCAGTCAGGTGCCAACCAGTCCTTGGGTGCTCAGTCAGCTGCCTTTTGTGCTGTCAGTTGCCTTGTGAGCCTACACAAGCAGTTGCCTACACAAGCTGATGAGGTGCCTTGTTTGTGTTTTTGGCCAGCTGCTGCTGCTGCTCCTGCTGCTGAACCTGACCTTACGCATGTGTGCCATCTGTGTTGTCCCATGTGTGACTGCAGTTCATCAAGCAGACCAAGCAGCGGTGGCCGGACCGCATCCTGGCCCTGGCCTACGGGGCAACTTGCTATAATGGCAGCGGCACCATTGGCTGCAGGGGTGTCCCAGTCAGCCAGATGTTGAAGGAGGCGCTAAGGCAGTTCCCAGCAGGGCGAGTGGTGATGGTGGATGAGTTCCGCACAAGCTGAGTCAGCTCAGCCTACAACCTGGTTGAGGACAGGGTCAAGGTGAGGGTTGGTAGTACTGGGAGGTGGTGGAGTCAAGGTGGCTGGGTAGGGTCAAGATAAAAGCTCACGGAAAATCTTACAAATGTGCATCGACCAATGTGTCCATGCAGGTGGCTGCGGCCAGTTTACA
The DNA here is from genome assembly GCA_030144725.1 of Haematococcus lacustris. Taxonomy (NCBI): domain Eukaryota; kingdom Viridiplantae; phylum Chlorophyta; class Chlorophyceae; order Chlamydomonadales; family Haematococcaceae; genus Haematococcus; species Haematococcus lacustris. Next base: position 16,269,798 of record JASKMD010000029.1, read on the forward strand.
ACGAGGCAAAGCGATCCCAAGTCCGGGGCTGGTTGTGCTCATTAAGCAACAACATCAGGTAAGCACTGGCCTGACACTGCACATGTGCATGGCCGCAACATATCCGACATAACATAGCACATGACATGACTCCATGCATCGCCCACACCCATGTGCAGGTTCTATGACGTGTCAGCCGCGCTAAACATCCGCCGCTGTGCAGTCGTGCCAGGGCCACGCCCCACTGAGCTGTGTAGATGGGACGGCCACCCAGCCATGCCGAAGCCAGGCCAGCCAGGCCAGGAATGGGTGTACCTGCCCGACAAGGCCATGTTGCGCAAGTGGCGGCGCAAGTGGCGGAATTAGCCACCTACAGCAGGACCATTCAAGAAACACGATACTAACCCCCTCGTAAAGGGGATGTGTGTGAGTAAGAGCTTCAGGGTTAGTTAGAGCTAGTAGTTGACCTGGAGGCACACACACTAGAATGGCTGAGCTGGAGTGGGCATTAGGCACACTAGTAGTAGCCTTCACAACAGTAAGCTCGCAGCCTGTGTTTGATTACAAGTCGTGCTTTATTCTGGTGTAGCATAAAAAATGCCCTCATCCATCAGCAACAATCTGACACGTTCCGTTGGTAACACCTGATGCCTTGCTGGCTGAGCACATCAGGCCCCTGCTCCGGGACCGCATCGTCATGCTGCGCACCGGGTGCAGCCACCTGGTGCAGGCGACAAAGATTGATGCGCAATCCTTATGTTCGAATTGTGCAGAGGTGCAGGAACAGGTTGCGCTCTGCCAGGTTCGGGATGACGGCGGCCTCAGCAGGGATGTCGCTGAAGGCCTCCTGCCCGTCCGCAAGCCCCGTGCCATGTGACCCAGTAGCAAGCTCCCGAGGAGCGCCCTCATAGTGCAGGCCTTCACTTAAGCCTCAATCTGCTGAACGAGCGGCGCCTCGAACACATTGGGCGCCACAACCGCCTCTACACCCGCCTCCCGCCTCTACACCCGCAGCGACCACGCCCCTCGTCACCGTATGTCAATGTGTGCCAACGTGCCAAGTGTTGCTGTGGTGGCGGGCCCAGCGCACTTCGCCGCTGGCCTTCCTCGCCCGCTGCGCCTGGCTTGGCTCTGGCTGAACGGCGAGCTCGCGGTCCACTTCATTGTCCAAGGCATTACGGTTAGGTTTACGCTGTCTGTTTCGCAGCATGTCTTGCTTCACTTTTGCACATTTGCGCTGTGCATCGCTAATTATATGTTTTCCTGAATTTCCTGTTGTTTCCCATTGTTCACTGCATACTTACTGTATCATCCTGCGCTTCATCGTCACTTGGAGGGCACACAAGACTTATAGGTGGAGATTGGTTTGGCCTCATCCTCTTTGCTGCTCCTTATGCTTGGTCACCTCCTTTTTTGGTACCGGACTAGTCCTCTGATTGCCCTCACAAATTGCTCTCATCCATGTCCATATTGCCACATCATCGTTAACATGCCCGTTTAGCTGCAATCCTGTGTCGATATTCACATCGAGGACTGCACCAGGTTTGGTGGTGTGCCCAATGGAGCTCCTGCGAGGCCACCTGTCTCTGCGACAATGTGGCCGTTCAATTTGGTACCCGCCAGCATACCCGTCAGCTAGCAGGCGCCTTGGGCTTTGCAACACAGGCGGCAGGGTTGCGGGTAAGATTGTCCACTTTAGGAGCCAACCTCGCAAGTCAGGGCCCGCATAGCGGATGAGGCCGATGCTTGACCACAGGGCGAATATCAGCGGAACCCTCCACCTCGTCCGGCGACTTATCGGCATTGCATGCCGAGCTGCTACGCGAGGTCCGTCGTAAACTCATCAGCTTCGCAGGGCACTCTTCAGCTTTATAGGCTTGGCTACTTGCGCGCAGATTGACGAGAGGAAAAGAAGCCAACAGCAGCTTTTGGCTAAGCTCAACAGACTTACGGAGCAAGAGGCCAGGGTAAGATGTGTTAGGCTGTAGGGTGACGAGGGCAGTGCGGTTAAAGAAGCCGGGATTGAGCGGGCACATGTCCCTCCGTCATAACCCCTAATGGTACCTCTGTCATGCAGCTCAAGTCAGTCGGAACCCCGCAGGCAGATCAAGCACCAGCTCCAACACAGCCACGGGAGCCACAGCAGCAGCAACAGCAGCAACAACCGCAACAGCAAAGTGCGCGGTATGTGGCAAACACCTCACATTCAGCCTCTCCCCAGCCCACTGGCTACAGCTCACCTCGTCCCGTCAGCCAGCCAGCCTATGTGCCCCCCACCTACATGCCCCTACCTCGAGTTTCTCCCCCGCCTCCTCCAGCGCCCACGCACAACCCCTCCTCACCCACAAGCCTCAGCTTCCTCCCAGACGTGCAGCCCGAACCTGTCACCCTTGCCCCTGAGACCGTGGCTGCTCCCCCCCCAGAGCCCGCCCTACCCCCTCCCTTGGCGGGCCCCAACGTCATGAATGTAGTCATGGTGGGAGCAGAGTGCGCACCATGGTCTAAGACAGGGGGCCTGGGGGATGTGATGTCCGCGCTGCCCAAAGCCATGCAGCGGCGAGGCCACCGAGTGATGGTGGTCGCCCCTCGCTACGACAACTACTTGGATGCGTGGGAGACCGGGGTCAGGATCAAGTTCAACTGCTTTGGCAACGAGCAGGAGGTGGGCTTCTTCCATGCCTACCGAGATGGGGTGGACTATGTGTTTGTGGACCACGCCTGCTTCAACACACGGGGCAAGGATATCTATGGCGGCAGCCGAGAGGAGCTGCTGTTCAGGTGCTCCATGCTGTCCAAGGCTGCGATTGAGGCGGTGAGTGGCTCGCTATGTGAGGCTTGCTATATGAGGCAGTGAGTGGCTTGCATGGCGGGGCAAGGACAGGGGGGCTTGGTCAACAGGCTACATGGCCATGCTTGCATGGAAAAGGCAGCGCAGCGATTGAGCCAGGGTCGAGGTCTCCAGCTCCACAGAGCGCTGTTCAGCTCAGTGCCAGGGGAGAGGGACCAACGCAGGAGCAGGGCGGGCAGTGTGGCGGCCGGCTGGGTGGGGTGGCAGGTGGCGCTGCAGCTACGCTGGAAGTGCGGGGAAGTCAGTGCCAGCTGTAGGCAACCATGGTGAGCAGATGTAATCAGCGAGTATGATTCAGTCGACAATGCAGAATGACTGGCAGTACACACCCTGACCCTAACCCTGACCCTGACCCTGACCCTGACCCTGACCCTGACCCTGACCCTGACCCTGACCCTGACCCTGACCCTGACCCTGACCCTGACCCTGACCCTGACCCTGACCCTGACCCTGACCCTGACCCTGACCCTGACCCTGACCCTGACCCTGACCCTCACCCTGACCCTGACCCTGACCCTGACCCTGACCCTGACCTGACCCTCAGGTGTGGCATGTGCCCTGCGGTGGGGTCACCTACGGCGACACCAACCTGGCCTTCATTGCCAATGACTGGCACACCGCACTGCTTCCTGTCTACCTGCAGGTGAGCAGCTACAGCCCACCCCCTGAACCCACACTGCATGGCAGGGCACTGCCCAGCACCAGGCCGCTCTGCAAGGCTTGCCGCTGCAGTGCAGCATCACCAGAGTCTCACCATGGTCTGTGGCTGCGCCCTTCCCTTCCCCTACTGCTCTTTTCTTCCCACACACTGCTCAATGCCTGCTCATGCTTCTAGCGTTGTTGACCCTGCCCTCCTGGACCCCTCTCTGCGCCCCTGCTGCTCTAAGCTGCCCCCCGCTGCTGCCTGCCCCTAGGCTCACTACCGAGACTATGGCAAGATGACTTACGCACGCTGCGTGTTTGTTATCCACAACATGGCGCACCAAGGGAGGGGGCCGTTTGCTGAAACCGCATTCTTGGAACTGAATGATACCTACAAGGAGATGTTCAGGTGGGGCTGCAGGCTGCAGGGGGAGGGGGAGGGGGCAGAGGCAAGGGCTAGGGGCAGCAGGTGAGGAAGGAGACCTGAGACTGGGCCAGACAGCTTGGTGGCATTGGCAGTAGCTGAGACACAGTCTTGTAGGCCATGGCCATGCCCACAACAGTGCCTGCACACCCCACACCCGGTTGGATCACACGTAGCTGGGTCATACTTTCAAGCAAGGTAGTAAGTGTGACGACTGAGTGTGAGAGTGAGGAGCTGGCCATGCAGAGTGATGCCTAGTGAGGCAGGTGGCTGGGAGGTGCTGGCAGGCTGGCAGGGGCTATGCACCGCATGCCCTCGCAGGTTGTATGACCCAGTGGGTGGGGAGCACATGAACATCATGAAGGTCGGGCTGCAGACCAGCCACCGCCTGGTGGCCGTGAGCCATGGCTACGCCTGGGAGTGCCTGACTCCAGAGGGTGGCTGGGGCCTGCACACCATACTGGGGGAAGCCAAGTGGAAGCTGCGCGGCATTGTCAACGGCATCGACACCCAGGAGTGGAATCCGGTCAATGACGTGCACCTGCAGGCAAGCAGGCAGCAGGGCTGGGTCGGGTGGGGAAGGGAGGAGATGGGTTTGCAGAAGGAGGACCTGACCTGACCTGACCTGACCTGACCTGACCTGACCTGACCTGACCTGACCTGACCTGACCTGACCTGACCTGACCTGACCTGACCTGACCTGACCTGACCTGACCTGACCTGACCTGACCTGACCTGACCTGACCTGACCTGACCTGACCTGACCTGACCTGACCTGACCTGACCTGACCTGACCTGACCTGACCTGACCTGACCTGACCTGACCTGACCTGACCTGACCTGACCTGACCTGGCCTGACCTGACCTGACCTGACCTGACCCCAGCCAGCCAGCCAGCCAGCCAGCCAGCCAGCCTCCAGCCGCCAGCTGGTAGGCCCACACTGCACCAATGGCCGCCTGGTCCACACTGCCCTTCCCTGTTCATTCGCTGCCATGCTTGTGGCAAACGCTGGCTGTAGGGAGACGGCTACACCAACTACTCCATGGCAGACCTGGTGGAGGGCAAGCGGCGCTGCAAGATGGCGCTGCAGGCTGAGCTGGGCCTACCTGTAAGCCCAGACATACCCATGCTCGGCTTCATTGGCCGCCTGGACTACCAAAAGGTAAGGACAGGGCGATGCAAGTCTCAATTCCAGCAGTGGCTGATGGGCAAGATACTTCTGTCCAGGACGAACAGCTGGACCATCTGCCATGGTGCAAGTAACAGATAGAAAGAGTAAAACACGAGTCAGTGCCAGCGTGACCTCGGCCTGCAGCAACGTGGACCTGGAGAAGTTCTTACATGTCCTATACATGCGCAAGCTAACCCCACTCACTCACCTGGCTATGCTGCTGCTGCCGCCCTGGCTGTTGCATTTGTTCAGGGTGTGGATCTGATCCGTGACAACTACGACTGGCTGATGAGCGAAAAAGTGCAGCTGGTGCTGCTGGGCAGTGGCCGGGACGACTTGGAGGCGGCCTTGAGGGACATGGAGGCCAGGTGGGTCCTCCGCCCTCTCTTCACACCACCCACAAGCTCCAGCTGCACAGCCCCACACACCCCTACAAACTCACAACTCACAGCTTACCACCCACAAACCCCAGCTACACAACTGCTGTGTAGGCCTGTTCAAATCAAATCCCCTCACCCTTGTTGCACCACATCAGCACCACATCAGCCCCAAGGTCTATGGAGTTCCACCCTTCACCCCTGACCTTGACTCACAAGCTGCCACTGCAGGAACGAGCCATAAGGGGCACGACCACCCACCCCTCCTGCCTTCACCCTGCCTTGCTCCTGCTCATGCCATGCTGCCTGGTGCTGCTTTTTGCAGCCCCGCAGGCAGCTGTGTCGGGTCAACTCTCATCACTGCCAACTCACCACCCATATTGTGGATGGTGGTCTGCCATGCTGTGCACGTGTTCCCCGCCCAGCCCCCTTCACCTTGCCCCTCCCACCCTACTACGCCTGCTGCTCACACCTTCCCAGGAACAAGGACCAGTGCAGGGGCTGGGTGGGCTTCAGCGTGAAGATGGCGCATCGCATCACAGCGGGCTGCGACGTGCTGCTCATGCCGTCCCGCTTTGAGCCCTGTGGTGAGCCCTGCAGCCAGAACGCACAGCAAAGGGAACAGGGGACTGGCTAGTCAGCTGGCCCTCACCTGCCACTTAACACAGCGCAGCATGGCTGGCTCTGGCAGGAACCTGTGAGGCAGGAGTCTGTGCCCTAGGGGTGAGGCAGGGGCTGGGCTTCAAATCTAGGCTAGCTGGCAGGCTGGCAGGGCAGATCACAGGAGCGCGCCTGTAGCATGTCAGTGGACACTGATCAAGGTGTAGGAACTTCTCAACAGACCCCATCAGGTTAGTTCGTGTGCCTTGCTGTCCTTTTACTCGGGTGCTCAGTGGGTGCAGGTGGCTGGCTGGCTGGCTGCTGGGAGGCTTGTGTGCTCAAGGCTGTGTTGCTGCTACCTGCCTGGCTCCTGCCTGCGCTGCCACAGGCCTCAACCAGCTGTATGCTATGGCATACGGCACCGTGCCCGTGGTGCATGCGGTGGGCGGCCTCAGGGACACTGTCACTCCCTACCACCCTTTTGACAACACAGGTGAGTGGTTAGGGGCAGTTGGGGTGGGCAGGCCTATGTCTCACGGAAGGGGCTGTGTCTGTGTCATGCAGCCGGCTTTATGTCAGGATTTCAGAAGGGCAGGGGCAGGCCATGCTGATGGCCAGGGCGGTGTCCAAGTCCTCCTGGCAGTTCCAACAGCAGCAGCAGCAGCAGTAGTAGCACCCTTTCTGCTGCTTGCATACCAAATCTCCTCATCCTACCTTGTTCCCAACCCAGGCACCTAGTTCTTTCCTGCCCTCAGCTCCTGCAACTGTGTGCCCTCAGCAGCTCATGCTTTGGCGCTGTGGCTCACCAGCTCCGCCTCCCCTGCCGCCCTATACCATGGCCCTCCTTTGAGCAGGCACTGGCTGGGTGTTTGACTCCGCTGACGCATCCAAGCTACGTGGCAGCATCGGCGACGCGCTGTTCACATACCGCCAGTACCGCCAGTCCTTCAACTCCATTGCGCTGCGGGGCATGGAGCAGGATCTGTCGTGGGACAAGGCTGCAGCGCAGTATGAGGAGGTGCTGGTGGCTGCTAAGTTCCAGTGGTAGAGCTGGGTGGTTTCAGCTGGGTGGCGGCAATGGCCCTGCAGAGCGGGGCTCGCCAGAAAGTTGTTGGTCTCGCAATGCAGTGGGACTTGTGCTGATGCTCACCCATGACTGGGGTCACCAGGTTGGGTGAGGCAGAGGTGCGTAGGTGGGCCAAGTGTGGTCAGGCAGGGGCTCTAAAGGCGAGCTGTGGTCATTTGGAAGTGACAGATGCAGGTGCGTCAAGTCTGGTACTTATTGCAAGCAGCATCCAGCTGGAGTAGGTGGCCAGTCATAGGTGTCGGGACAGGGAAAAGGTGGCAGGTGTATCTGGGTGGGTGGGCGGGCATTGCTGTTGTCGGGGCAGGGGGCGGGTGCAGGCAGGTTCTTGGCAGTTGCCGAGGTGGTTGGTATTGCGCTGGGCAGTTGGGCGATGACTGGCACCGTGATTTGTCCTGAATTTTTTCAAGGTGGAATGCATTGGGGGCTCCGGACGGTGTGAGTTCACGTTGCGCTCGACTAGACTTTTACATGATGTTGGAAGCTGTCGCGGTTCCGACCCTTACGATCTCATTATTTACAACATTCGCCAGCAATATTCGCCAGCAAGTGTGTCCTTCACAGTGTGAAGTGCGTTCCAGCTGTCTGGCCGCCCTCGGGATGCAGCATGAAATGAAGATTGCAAGCACCTTGGAAAGTAAGAGCAGACCTACAAAACATTATACTCCCTTGCAACTAGGCGCTGTGCTACCTGAAGTCTGGACTTGTTGTCCCGGCCAATGCTTGGTTCCCTGTCCCCACCCACAAGAAAAAGAAGAGGCGAACTAAACTGTCAACTGAGCTACTGGCCAGAGTCAGGGCCTCCCAACTAGGGAGCGGTTTCTTAATTAAGTTTAAGTAAGCGTCATATTAAGTATTAGTTCCGTTTTCATGCGTTATAATAGTTAATAGCCTGCTTTTTAAGAGACTTAGTTCCCTATTATGCTCTTAAAAACGCGGGACGCGGACCATTTTTAGAAAAGTGCATAGCTGGTTCAAACTGGCTACCGTTGCAAGTCGCGTATGGTGCTACCACGCCCCGCCCTTCGCTCCAAAACAAAGTGTTGCTCCAGAAGTGCGGCTTCGCCGCACAGAATGTAGCCACAACGCACCAAAAACGGAACTAAATTAGATAGTGGAAGCGCCCGGGGCGTTTTAGGCCCCCAAAAACACTCGGCCTCGGCGCTGGAGCGTAACAGCTCTCGACCTCAGCCAGCAGCCGCGTCGCTACGCTCCGCGGCTGCTGGCTTCGGTCTCGAGCTGTTACGCTCCAGCGCCTCGGCCTCGCGTTTTTAGGGCGCCTAAAACTTCCGGCGCTTCCACTATCTACTACTTAGTTCGCTTACTTAACCACTTAACCACTTAATATTAAGCGCTGGTAACTCTCTTTTTCTAGCCCTCTCGCTCTACCCTTCGTGGCTCTACCCCTTGCTTGATGTAACCCCACTGCGGGCCCGCGGCGTGGTCCTGCCTAAAAAGTGCATCGACCCCTTTACTGGGTACGCGATAGCTATTCCTCACTATACGCTTAAGCACACATTCGTTTAGTGTTTGCTCGCGGTATGACCATTTGTGCACTACTAGAGAGCAACTTTGCTCAACTCGCATTGTTTGTGCTTAAGAACCACACCATTAGCCTTTGCTGGGTACGCAGATGCAACACCAACCAAAGCGCGTCTTTGTGCGGGGCCGGGCCCCAGCGACCCAGTCATAGCCATTTTGATTTGTAATACAGCTGTTCCGGAGCCACTACGGCTTGTTGGCATATGTTGCTGCCTGCCCGCGTGCCTGCCGGTTGAAAGTGCCAAGTGAGGCGATTACAGTTGCGACCCGTGCGCTGGGGTCGCACAGCTGCACTCATAGCAGTGTGGGTCAAAAAGAAGCCACTTAATACACTTAAGGGGCTTAATACGACCGGCCTTAATTTAATTAAGCTATTAAGTTAATATTAGTTCCGTTTTCATGCGTTATAATAGTTAATAGCCTGCTTTTTAAGAGACTTAGTTCCCTATTATGCTCTTAAAAACGCGGGACGCGGACCATTTTAGAAAAGTGCATAGCTGGTTCAAACTGGCTACCGTTGCAAGTCGCGTATGGTGCTACCACGCCCCGCCCTTCGCTCCAAAACAAAGTGTTGCTCCAGAAGTGCGGCTTCGCCGCACAGAATGTAGCCACAACGCACCTAAAACGGAACTAAATTAGATAGTGGAAGCGCCCGGGGCGTTTTAGGCCCCCAAAAACACTCGGCCTCGGCTCTGGAGCGTAACAGCTCTCGACCTCAGCCAGCAGCCGCGTCGCTACGCTCCGCGGCTGCTGGCTTCGGTCTCGAGCTGTTACGCTCCAGCGCCTCGGCCTCGCGTTTTTAGGGCGCCTAAAACTACCGGCGCTTCCACTATCTACTACTTAAGCGGAGGAACCGCACCCTACTCCCAACCCCCTTGAAAAGGGGGTGTGTCCGTTTCACGCGGTTTATTTCTCGTACAGTTTGCGGATTGATCAACGAAGCGCATCAGTATGTAGAGGGCTCGCTTGGCTACACGCTACGGCTGTCCTGAGCGTCCATGACTATGTATATGATGCACTGCTTAGGCGTGAACCCGGCCTATGTTTTGTGGGCAGATATCACCATGCACGCCTCCTCCACCCTCGACCTTCTTAATGATGCCGTGATGACCCAAACGCAAGTATGTGTGCAATTGCGCTTTGAGTTGCGATGGCCGGAATCGCGAGTTTGAAACCCAAGAAGCTGAAATGCCTCTTTAACGTACCCACACCACTGCTGATGCTGCGATTAGAACAACTGCATACTTCTTAGCATCGATTAGCTTTAAATCGTCATTTGTGTCGCTCGCGCTGTCAAGCGAGAGACGGGGTAGTTGTATACGCTAGCGGTTGATCAGGGCACTATATGCACCCTTCACCTTATATTACAGTAGACAATGTGGCCTGATAGTCAAACTGACCGCGGGACTCTTCATACTTGAGCCTTTTCTGCTCGTTCCCCTGGGTATGTGCTTTGATCGTTGTAGCAAGAGCATATGCGTAGGTGCGAAACCTTCGTTGTGTCGCTACCGAGACATGTGCTTCGGTCCATGCCACAACGTGCATACCCCACTGACTGGGTACAATAGATGAGCAACAAGTATCTAAAGGCAAATACCTAGTAAGACTGCAAGCACCCATCGCAGATGTGGTAGCAGAACACCCTTCCCGAGCTTGTGCAACTCTAGCCTTATGGCCACAACAAAGCCCCATACTACCCCATGGCAAGGCAAGATCTGTACACTCCATAGCTAGGCCTGGTCTCTTGTCCACTAGCTACACGCCCATGGCAACAAAGCAGAGCCTTATGGCAACACCCCATGCCCGGTGGGGCTGCCGCGCTCAGCAATGTGCTTCTGCACGGCCTTCTGCCAGCCTGCCACCAGGGTGTTGCCGACTGGCTGATCCCTGGGCGGCACCTTGTGGTAAAGGAGGTAGGCCCTGAGCTGCTCGCGTGTGAACCGGGTTGCCTCCTTGGCGCCCCCCCCCCTGTTGTTGCTGTTGCTTTTGGGGCAGGGCTGGGGGCTGGGGCAAGGCTTGGGGAGCCAGCCGCAGCAGCTGGGCTAGGGCTGAAGCAGCGGACAGCTGCAGTCACACGGTAGAGCACAACCTTGCCGTGTGTAGGGATAGTGCAGCCGTCCAACTGCACGTGAACAGCGAATGATCGCCTCAGCCAGACTGCAATCACATGGGCACACAAGTAGTTTAGAATTTGCACACGTTCCTGCTTGCCTACTGCTTAGCCATGTGACCCATGAAGATGTGAAGATGTGAAGCTAACATCCTTGCAATGCCATGCCATGCCATGCCCCCTACCCCTTACCAACCTGTGTGGGCCTCGTGTATGTAGGTCTGGAGCAAGTCATGGTTGCGCCGGTGGGTGGTGGCGCTGGCCTGCCGGCCTGGATCAGCTCCAGAGAGTTCATCACCCAGGGGGCTGATGCGTCCGCCCCTAGCCTGGCTGATGTGAAGCGGCGCTTGCAGAATGCAGAGGCGCGTGTGCGCAACCAGCAGCCCGCACAGCTGGCAGCCATACACGCTCCCGGCAGGTCTAGTGCCAGTCCAGCCAGCAGCAGCAGGAGGCAGAGCAGGCGGGCAAGGCTGCTGGACTGGGTGGCTGGGTGGCAGCCTGGCTGCGTGGCTGGCTTGGTGCCTTGGCTGGTGAGCATGCCTCGCAAGAAGGGCAGTGACACGCTGGAGCGCATCAGGAGAATCCACTTGTCCTTGTGGTCCTTGCTGAAGCTTTTGTTGGATTCGGCCACCTGTGCCCGCAGCTACTCCAGCTTGATGCTGGTGGTGGTCAGCTGCTGCTTGGTGTGGGCCAGCTCAGTGCGGGCCGCTGCCAGGTCTTTCTGAGCGGCCTCCAGGGCAGCCGCTGTGTCATTGAGTTGGGCTTGTGTGGCCTGCAGCTGCTGCAAGAACGCCTCCTCCAGCTGGTCGACATGCTGCATAAACCCCAGCAGGTCTAACTCCCACTGCTGCTCACGCTGACCAGCAAAGGCCAGCAGGCTGCAGTGCCGCTCCCTCAGCTGACTTTACAACTCGTGTGAGCTGAGAAGCTCAGCAGTGACGGCTGCATGTGCAGCGGTGAGGGCTGCTTGCGCAGCATTGAGCTGCTCCATGCTCTTGGCTGCTTCATGCCTAGCCTGGGTCTTTGCACCATTGGCTCTGTTTGCTCTAGTTTGTTTTGGGACGCGAGGCATGTCAAGCAGAAGGGAGGTGAGGAGGTGTTGGGAGGTGGTGGTAGGCAGCTGGGCCTGCTAGGGTGGGCTGCTGGCAGGTACTGTGGGCAGGAAGGGTATGTGGTGCTTGGGCTCCTGCAATTGACACGCTAAGCCTCACTGAGCTTTGACAGTAATATTGATTCTTCTGTTGCATCTGGGCATATGAGTACAGTAGCCTTTGAATTTGCGATCATCACAAAAATAAGACATCTCTCTGAGTTTTGGCTGGATTTGCTGTTTTGGCTGAAATCCTACCTGCTCAGCGGAGCCGCAGCTGAAGCTTGGAATAGCCATTTAGGTGTGCCATGGTGTACTCGGACACTCCTGCATCATCACATGTTCGTCGGGTAACCTGTGCTGGCGCAGGAATGGTGGCAACTGCTGCGTGCACCTCACCTCGCGGGCTGGCAGCAGCGCCTATGCGTAGAGAACCAAGAGCACGCCTGCACAGCGCGATGTCTTGAGGGTGGCCGGCGGATCCCAACCACCCTGCCCACCACTATCGAAGCAGCTGCTGGTTGCTGCCGCAACTAGAGTCCGCGTTTAAGCCATGCCGCGCGGGGCTAAAGCCATCGGCCTGCTCCCGGAGCAATCGGTCGCATGTGACGGTCTTACATGCCAAAACATCAGAGTTGGGAGGCCCAGACCAGGGAGCTCTGCCAGCCAAGGGCAAGGAGTACCCAGAGCTGGGGTACAAGCGGGTGCGAGACAAGCCACCCAAGGCCCAGCAACAGCCGCAACACCCTGCTGCGGCACAGTAGTGTGTGCCCCCCTATCTTGAGCGGTTATCAGGTTACAATTAGTGCATGTTTTGTCATGCCAATTCTACATCATAGCCCTCTGGGTCAGGCAATAGTGTAGGTGGTAGGCGACCATGCCCATGTGTATGCCATGTGCATGGGAAGTTCACTTACAAAAACACCATTTTATAGTGGTCCACAAATAGTGTACCATGGCAATGAAGGCTCTAGGTTGAGGGCCAAGGTGCTGTGCTTGAGTCTGTATGTTTCAAGCGACTGTGTGAGTGATGAATAAGCAACACCCCCGTCAGGTGGCTACCCAGGCACCTAGGCATCCATCCCCAGTAACTTCACCCGCCTCTCATAAAAACATTGCAGTACTGTTACGTGACCATGCTGAGTAAAGTAGCATGCGGATCTGAGATCTCTACTCCCATGTGAGAAAGTGTTAGTGGTGAGGTGTTCTGAGGCTGGGTCCGATTCCCAGGTAGATGGACTACGCCCTGATCTACGATGGATACCTCAGAACACTATAGCCGCTAACGCAACAGTGGTTCCCGACCGGTGCCTCCGAGCCCGACTGGGTCAGTTTAGCGCGGTTTTGCCCGAGCTTAGCGACAGAGGACGTCCGTGGGTACTGGTTGGCTTGTGGAAGCGCAGTGGAGTTTCCGCACTCGCCTGAGCAACGGTTGGAGCTGGGTGTAGTGCGCCGACTGTGGAAGGAAGCGGAGGAGTTGTGTGCTAAGCTCGCGGGTAAAGCGCTGAGAAGCGTCGGCTGTGTGTGGCTGTGAGCAAGGGCCAGTGAGCCTGGGTACCCGTGTGCGGTACAGAGTTAACGATGAACCCGTCGGCGGAGGTTGATTCTGCGAGAGCGGCAATGGAAGTGGGTAGAAGCCCGGAAGATTTGCAGAGGACTGTGGAGGCCTTGCAAGCGCAGTTGGCCGCAAAGGAGCGGGAGTTGCGAGATTCCCGCGATCGTGAGAAGCGTAGTGGCGGCCCAGGGAGCAATGGGCGCGAGGAGGGTGAGCGCCGAGAGGCACATTCTGGAAGCGCGGCCGGGGGTGGTGCAAGCCAGCATGGAGCGCTTGCAAACCTTGGCGGAGCTGGCCTGGGAGAGGCAAGTGGTCGGTCGCTGCCAGGAGCACCAGCGGCACAGCATGTGGTCAGAACGAACGTGAGCCTGCCTGAGGCTTGGAAGATTGATGATGTGCTGCGGAATAGGGACTTTGAGTCTTATTTCTGGCTTGTGGGTCAATGGTGCCGTGCAACGCAGCAGCCACTGGTGGCGGGAGTGCTGCAGGCGCTGAGCGGAGACCTGAAGGCCGCCGTGGTACAGCTGGTGAGCAGCTACAGGCAGCAAGGCAAAGATCTTACTGATGCGGAGCTAGAAGCGTGGCTTAGGAGGGCCACTGGGTGCACCAATCAGAATAATGAGGCGGATCTGATGCAGAAGCTGGTGGATCGGGAGTATCACCAGAAGGGAGCGGAGTTGATGAGTTACTGTCTGCAGTTTTCGCTGATGTCCATGCGCTTGCATCGTTTGCCCCAGGACCTCCTGTGTATGTACTTCATCGCTGGCCTGAAACCTGAGCTGAAGCGAGAGTGTGCGACTATGCCCGATGGGAAGCGATGGGAGTCGCTGGATGCGCTGCTTGCTTTTGCACGTGGGCGTGATGTTGCTGCGCGAGCTGCCAAAACTTCTGTGCGTGCTGTCACTGCACCATTGGCTTCATCCCTGCCTGACGACGATGGGTTTGATGGAGGGCCCGGAGTGGCCGTGTTTGCGGGGCGAGGGCGCAGCTTCAGTGGAAGGAGCAATGGGCGCTCACGAAGCCGTTCTGCTGATGGTGGGCGTACCTTGCAGGGTCGTTTGAATGAGCGACTGGACCGGTTCCAGCCAGCGGACCTGCGGCGTCGTGATGAGGGTCGCGGGCACAACAGAGGCCGCAGTCCAAGCCGGGACGCACGCCATGTGTCGTTCGCAGACGACCGTGACCGTGACCGTGACCGTAAGAGACACAAGGGGCCCAACCAGCCCAGTGACGTGTGCTACGAGTGTGGAGGGCGAGGACACTACGCCAAAGACTGTGCCAACAAGCAACAGCACCGTGGTAGCCGTGGGGCTCACAATGATGATCAATAGGGCTTTGCCTGGTGGGAACGAGGTGCAGACCTGCCAGGACCGCCTTTGTATGAGCCTATACCTGTGTTTGATGAGAGGTCAACATGTAAGAAGCTCATCTTGGCTACCGCACCGACGGGGACTCTCAGTGACAAGGCTGAAACGCTACAGCTACCCTTCATGTATGTGGGCCGCTTTGGAGGCAGGCCATGCCGGATTATGATGGACACTGGCGCTACCTTCAGCATCATCAGTGACCAGTGGCTGCAAAAGCACAAGATAGACCCATCTGATGCTACGTTGGAAAAGGAAGCCATGAGGCCAACACCAGTATTGACTGCCAACAATGAGCGTGTGGTGCTGAATGAGAAGAGGACAGGCCTGCTGGAGATTCAGAAGAGCAAGACCATCGTAATGGCCAGAGTCATGCCCAGAGTAATTGAGGGTGTCGACTTAATCCTGGGATCGGACTGGCTGTTCGCCAACGACGTGGTGATGAAACCGAAGCACGGGGTGTGCACGTTATTGTCGCCTGAGGGCAAACCGGTGAACCTGCTGGCACTTCGCTCGAAACACCTGCCATCTTTTGAAGCCGTAGCTCAGGCTGCCGTAGCCTCAGGAGGGCTAGTCGAGCCAGCGGAACCGCTCAGCGTGGGACAGACGGCGAGGCTGCTTCGCAAGGGATGCCGCAGCTTGCTGCTATTGGTGCAGCCTGGCAGTGAAAGTGACACAGAGGGCTGGCACAAGGGGAGCCTGGCTGCTGCAGTGGCAGGCTGCAAGGAGAGCAGTGGAAAGGATAGACCTGAGCTGGTCACAGATGCAGAGCTGCAGGCTGTGCTAGATGAGTACTCTGATGTGTTCCAGGACATGCCGCCAGGTCTGCCCCCAGACAGGGGTGTAGGGCACACCATCAGGATGGAGTCTGATGCTCCGCCACCATACAAGCGGCCTTACAAGCTGAGCCCCAGGGAGGAGGCTGAGGTCAAGAGACAGGTGTCAGAGCTGCAAGCCAGGGGGCTGATAGAGCCCAGCGGTAGCCCCTATGGAGCCCCTGTGCTGTTTGTGGAGAAGAAGGACGGGTCGTTGAGGATGTGCATTGACTACAGAGCACTAAACAAACTGACGGTGAAAGACAGATATCCCCTGCCGAGGATTGATGACCTCTTTGACAAGTTGGCTGGCAAGAAAGTGTTTAGCTCCCTTGATCTCCAATCCGGGTACCATCAAATCAGGATCACAGAGGCGGACCGGCCCAAGACAGCATTCCTGACGCCCATGGGGCAGTTCCAGTTTAAAGTGCTGTGCTTCGGGCTTACAAACGCTCCTGCTACCTTCCAACGAGTCATGAACAACGTGTTTCGACCTCTGATCAACAAGTCTGTGCTGGTTTACATTGATGACATCCTGGTCATGAGCAATACTGCTGAGGAGCATGTGCGACATCTGAAAGAGGTGCTGGAGCTCATGAGACAACACAAGCTCTACGCCAAACGCTCCAAATGCGAGTTCAACAAAACAGAGCTGGCGTTCCTCGGCCATATTGTGGGCGAACATGGCATTGCTGTCGACCCAGCAAAAGTGAAAGTGGTCCGGGAGTGGCACGTTCCGCGCAACCTGAAGGATCTGCAGGCCTTTTTGGGGTTGGCGAACTATTTTCGGCGCTTCATTCCCAACTTCAGCGCTATCGCTGCGCCGCTGACCGACCTGACCAGCAAGACGGCTGCGGCACAGTTCGACTGGCAAAAGTTCGGGGGGGCACATTTGAAAGCATTTAATGGCCTGAAAGACGCCCTGTGCTCTGCTCCTGTGTTGGCACTGCCTGACTTCACAAAGCCCTTTGTGGTGTGCACTGACGCGTCGCTGGTGGGCACTGGAGCAGTGCTGCTGCAAGAAGGCAGACCCATAGCTTACACCAGCAAAAAGCTGCTACCACCTGAAACAAGGTACTCTACAGGAGACCAGGAGCTGCTAGCCATCGTCAGGGCTGTGAGGGAATGGAGGTGCTACCTGGATGGAGCTGTGGATGTTACAATACAAACTGATCACAACCCCCTAATCTACCTTCAAACGCAAGCAAACCTGTCAAGGCGGCAGACGCGGTGGATGGAGGAGCTGTCCCGTTACAAGTATGAAATCAGATACCATCCTGGTGCGGACAATGTGGCTGATCCCATCAGCCGCAACCCGGCGCTAAACATGCCTGCCACAGAGAGCTGCCCGGTGCTACTGCTGGTGCCTGGACATGACGGTGCAGTGCTGGCTGCCACCACCCGCCGCACAGCAGCTGAGCTCCGCAAGGTGGCTGAGAGAGAGCAGGCTGTGGCCAGGGAGAGGGCCTATGAGGCTGGCAAGCTGACCCCGCCTGCTGACATGGCTGCCGGCACGCCTAGAGGGCTGCAGCCAGGTGGGGGGGAAACCCTGCGGCAGGACACAGAGCAACAAGAGGCCAGTGACAGGTCAGACCCCACAACGCTGCTGCAAGCAGTCAAGCAGGCCTACGGGGCGGACAAGCGGTTTGACGAGGCTGCCTTTACCTCAAAGCTACACCGGCTGGAGGGGCTGTGGCTAACAGAGCGTGGCCAGGTGGTGGTGCCTAATGATGAGAAGCTGAGGAGGAGAGTGATACATACCATGCACGATGCCAAGTCTGCGGGTCACTTGGGCATGACAAAGACCCTTGAGCAAGTAACACGCTATTTTGACTGGCACGGTGTGTCAGAGGCTGTCAAGCACTACGTGCGCACCTGCCACTCGTGCCAACTAAACAAGGCTAGCGCCCAGAAGCCCGCCGGCAAGCTACAGCCGCTGCCTATCCCCTTGAGGCCTTGGGGCTCCGTGTCGCTTGACCTCATTGTGAAGCTCCCTGCAAGTGGACCAGCCAAGCATGATTCAATCTTGGTGATTGTGGACCGGCTGACCAAGATGGTGCACTTGGCCAGGACCTGGGAGCGCATGACAGCGGTACAATATGCCAAGCTCTTTGTCGACAATGTGTTTCGCCTACATGGCTGGCCAGACAGCATTGTGAGCGACAGGGGACCTAACCTGAACAACAACAGGTTCTTTGTTGAGCTTGCGGCGCTGCTCCATGTGGACCTGGACCTGTCGAGTGCTTACCACCCCCAGACCGATGGTCAAACGGAACGCATGAACCGGGTGATAGAGGAGATGCTAAGGCATTACATCAGGCCCGACCAGAAGGACTGGGCGGAACACTTACCCCTCGTCGAGTTCGCCATCAACAATGCCAAGCAGGAGTCCACCCGTTGCACGCCATTCTACCTAAACTACGGCTACCATCCGCGAGTGGCTGAGCTGCTGGACCTGCCCCAGAGAGTGCCGCAGGCGCACGAGTTCGTGGCCAATGCGAGGCAGGCGGTGGAGCAGGCCAGGCAATGCCTAGCCCGAGCGCAGAAGCGCATGAAGGCCTATCAGGATACTAAGCGGCGTGACGCGGTGTTTGAACCTGGCGACATGGTGTTGTTGAGCACACAAAACATGCGGGGCAGAGTGGGCCAGCCTGGTGCCAGGAAGCTGAAGCCACGCTATGTCGGTCCCTTCCGAGTTGAGTACATGGTTGGCAGAGCAGCAGTGAAGCTGGACCTGCCTGAGGAGTGGTCTCGGATCCATAACGTGTTTCATGTGTCCCTTGTGAAGCCTTACAGGACCTACGATGCCTCTGACCAGGTGCCTGGGCACGCAGGCCCACCCCCACTGCAATGGCTAGATGGAGAGCCAGAGTACAAGGTGGAGAAGGTGGTGGATCACCGGCTGGCCAAGAGCCAAGGCAAGCGGGGTGACAAGCCCAAGAAGAGGCAGTTGGAGTTCCTGGTCAAGTGGCAGGGCCATGGGGACGAGCACAACACGTGGGAGTCCAGGTCACAGCTGGTGGGGTGCCAGGAGATGTTGACTGCCTACCTACAGAAGCTCGGTTTGGAGGCTGGTACGGCTGAGGCTGAGGCGGTGGGCTGATGTGAGGAGGCCATGAAAGGAACTCAGACACCTAGCGCTAGTGTGGGCGCGAGTGACGGCACAATGTGCCTGAGCGGGGCAACACCACGGTGGTCAGCTGAGTGCAGCTGAGCCAGGTGGGGGGGAATGTTACGTGACCATGCTGAGTAAAGTAGCATGCGGATCTGAGATCTCTACTCCCATGTGAGAAAGTGTTAGTGGTGAGGTGTTCTGAGGCTGGGTCCGATTCCCAGGTAGATGGACTACGCCCTGATCTACGATGGATACCTCAGAACACTATAGCCGCTAACGCAACAAGTACATGGTCCGTTGAGCTAGATAAACAATTAGTAATCCAAGAAGGTTGCGGCCACCTCAAACACGACCTCACGCAAGACCTACGTTCAGACTGCAGCCAGCCGCCACTTGACTCCGTACGTGCCAAGGTGTCCACCATAGCTTGGACTGGCTTGCTCGGTCCGCTTGGTGAGCTGCCGCCAGCCCCCCCCTCTGGCACCATATGTTGCCATACTGCCTCTACCGATTGGGCCTCTGAGGGAGGTGCTGTCT
The DNA here is from genome assembly GCA_030144725.1 of Haematococcus lacustris. NCBI lineage: Eukaryota > Viridiplantae > Chlorophyta > Chlorophyceae > Chlamydomonadales > Haematococcaceae > Haematococcus > Haematococcus lacustris. The sequence goes on from JASKMD010000029.1 coordinate 16,289,052, forward strand.
CTTTCTCCCAGCTGCTGCACTACTACGGGTAGCTCCCAGACATGGATTGCATTACCATGGCACCCAGCACCCAGCTCAATCCAACGTCCACCTCGCCCACTGTGTCCCCTAATTGCCCCTCTGGCTCATCCACTGCACTGCCCAGCTGCCTGCTTGCCTGGCCTGACTCCTGCCACAACCCTTCGGGCCTAGTGTGGCTGGACTGGGTGTCATCATGTTGCTGCCCATGCTGCTTGCGGCCATGCCGTCGTTTGACGGTGTTGGTGAATTGCAGCACACCCCGCTCATGCAGGGGTAGGCCTAGACGCTCATGCAGCAGCGCGTAAACGTAGGCAGCACCGAAGCAATAGCGAGTGATGAATTGATCAGGCACCTGCAGGAGGCCCATGGGTAGAGGCAGGCAGTATGCCCATGCCACAAATGCAACAGGGCAGTGGTGGCTTCCTGCATGATGTTGCCGCTGCACTACCTCACCGCCCTCAGCCAACCAAACCAATTGACCCATACCCCGAGCCTCATGCTGCTTCATGCCGAGGGCTGAATGCCTCCGAAATACATGTATACCTCCGATGCCTGCCTGCTGGAGGTGCGGGAGTGATGTGGTGGAGTGACGCACTGGTATGAGCAGGTATGAGCTGCTAGCTGGTATGAGCCTAGTGGCGCAATGCCTCCAAAAAAGCGGAACAGCATTGCAAGCCCCCACAGGCTTCATGCAGCAGCCAGGCAGCCACACAGCCAGCAGCCTCAGAGCTAGGGCCCAGCACTCCCCAGCCAGCCAAGCGCAGCAAGTGCACCAAGCCTGAGCAGGGCAAGGCTGCCAAGGCAAAGCCAGCCCCACAGCCAGGCAGGTGGGCAGACAGGGACTGCAATGCAGCGTTGAACATGCAGCGTATTGGGGAGGCCAAGTGGCGCCCACTGGAGCTGTGCTGGTGGCCAGACCAGGGAGCTCTGCCAGCCAAGGGCAAGGAGTACCCTGAGCTGGTTTACAAGCGGGTGCGAGACAAGCCACCCAAGGCCCAGCAGCAGCAGCAGCCCGCTGAGGCACAGTAGTGTGGGCCCCCCTGTAGTGTGAGCTTACCATTAGTGCATGTTTGTCATGCCAACTCTACATAACAGCCCTGTGGGTCAGGCAATAGTGTAGGTGGTAGGCGACCATGCCCATGTGTATGCCATGTGCATGCCATGTGTATGGCATGTGCATGGGAACTCCACACAGACAAAAACACAAACATGCAGTGGTCCACGCTCAGTGTACCATGGCAATGAAGGCTCTAGGTTGAGGGCCAAGGTGCTGCGTTGATGCTGCTGACACTTACATGGCCGGCAAACGTGGTGTGCAGCTCTTCCCAGGGCTTGGCGCAGTATTGCTGCCCTGCTGCCTGCAACTCGTGCAGGCTGGCATCCGGCCCTAGGCCCAGGGCTCGTGCCGTCCAGTACAGGTTCTGCACCACAGGTGTTGTTCAGTGTCTTCTGCTGAGTCAGATGTTGAAAGATGTTGTAAGATGTCTAGTCAGCAAGTGTCAGTTACTACTATCCAAACCCTATGAGCCCTGTGGACTGCAAAATGTAGGGCGCACCAGGTTGCAACATAGGCAAAGTGAGTAGGTCTCATGAAAGGTGTCTGAAGAAAATCCCAGGTGCAAGGTGCCTGAGGAAAACCTACAGCGTGAATGGTTGCAGCAGCACCCCTGCCACCATGACCACCTCCAGCAAGCATGTCTGGTTGTCAATGCTCCTGATGCTGTGAACGCTGTCAAATGGGGTGCAGGCTTGGCTGCAGGACATCATGCGCACTGTGGGTGCAGAGCAGCATGCAGGGCCAGGCGACACCCCTGTGTAGCCCACCCCTCACAGGCCCAGGCACACACCTCTATAGCCAAGAACTGGGTGCCGGTGACAGGAGGCAGGTGAACCCCCCCAAGGGAGCACTGCAGGTCCTGGCTGGCCCCTGCAGCCAGGCGGTGCAGCGTGTGCTGCAGCAAGCCTGCGGGCGCGTCCCGGTCCTCGTTGCCGTCTGGCTCCTCCCTCCCAGCCTCTTGACCGGGGTAGTGGTGTGGGTGGTGGCCTGGTGCCGCTGTGGCGCAGAGCCTGTGGGGCAGCACCCGCTGCACAATGGCCAGGCAGCTGGCGTAGCTGGCGTTGCCGAGGCGCCCATCTGAAGCCTGGTACCTGCAGATGCATGGGTAACAAAGGCCGACATGGGGTGCATGAAAGTAGCATTGTGGTCGAGCAGTGGCGTTGAAGGACTGCCAATGCATGCAACCCATGCTTGCACTCCAGTGGAGTCTGGTGCAGCCATGTCGCAGGCTTGTGTCAGGCTTGTCCGCACAATGACACCAATCGTTGTGGTGAAGCGTTTGAGTTGGCAGACTGCCCATGCTTGCAAGGTGCCCGTGCTTGCAAGTCCAATGCAGCCAAGGTTTCCGTCAGGCGTGGCGAGGGGTGGCAGGAGAGACAGGGGTTGGCAGGGAGGATAGTAACCCAGCGAAGTCTTGTAGGGTGGCAGGAAGGACATGGGTCGAGGGGGAAAAGCAGGGCCAAGGGTCGCAGGGTTGAGATCAGAGGTTGTCAGAGGTCAGCAGCTTCAGCGCCCAAGCAAGGACATGGCTCACACAAAGGGGGCCAGGGGCAGCACGTGCAGGGCCAGCAGAAGCAGCAGGTGCAGGACCTAGCATGCGTAGTAGCCAGAAGAGCAGTGGAGAGGACAGCGGTGATGCCGTGGGCAGGGGTGAGTGGCAGACTGACCCAGTGGGCAAGCAGGGGTCCAGCACACTCTGCTCGCGCCCTTCCTCCTGGGCAGCGGCGGCTTGGTGCTGGCGGTGCACCTCGGCCACAGCTTGCTGCAGGGCAGAGTCCATGCCCAGGCCCAGGTAGGAGTGCGTGAACAGCCGGGCGTGCACCCCTGCCAACCAGCAGCAGCACAGACCAGCTTCCTGTAGGCCAGGCAGCAGCCGCTAAGCCAGCCACAGCCACAGCCACAGCCACAGCAGCAGCAGTGCCTCATGTTAAGTACCACGGCAAGATTGCAGCGGGCTGGCCGATGTCGCCAATAAACATGCTGGACAACGTGCACTGAGCTGTGAGACATGCAGGTGTGGCATATGTGCTTTGCGCTCACCGCATCCAGAGCCTTGTCACACTGGGTTGGTGTGAAACAAGCAGGTGGTGGTCATGTGTCACGTGGTGCACCGCACTGTATTCGCATGACCACACTGTGCACAGGGTCTGCTGACAGCAGCTCTGGCTCTGCTTAGCTTTGTCACACCTAATTCTAAGCCACCACCAGCCCTCCCAGGCCCCTGGCTGGCCCCCACCTGGCAGGCGCACCAGCAGCCCACTGCGCTGAACGTGCAGGTCACGCTGGTGGGGGACAAACGTGACCTGGAGCAAGCGGTGGAGCAGGCCGCATGAGCCATGACATGACCAGCTGCCATGCAGGTCAAGCAATCACGATCCACTCCACAGGCTAGGCAATCAACCAGCAGCTCAGGGGTGCTCTGAGATAGGTGGGAGTGTGGAGGTTGACGGTAACATACTGGCTGCTGTCAGGTGGCTGTTGTGCATGGACATAGACATGGACATGAACATGGACGCCAGGAAACTCCTGGTACGCTCCACACCTCCATGTACGGCAGGACCACTGGCTCTGGCTGGCCCACTGACCTGGAAGGATGCGCCACCCAGCTCCAGCACGCCATGAAACAGGTTGGGGCTGTGCACCATTTCCTTGCGGCTGTGGTGCTGGTGATAGGCAGCCTCCTGCACGCCCGGCAGAGTCAGCGCACAGGCTGGGCGTAAGCTCCACTGAACCGTGCGCTGCTGTGCTATGAGCGTGCAACTGGGCACCCAGCCTGGCTGCTTCCACGCATCCTTAAACAGCACACCATTCTTGTAACAGCACCTATAACAATTGAGTGGCAACAGCCTGAGCGGGCAACCCTAGTATGGCCGTAGCAGAACTGCCTTTGCTCTACTGCCTGCACCTGTCAATCACATCAGCCGGACAGTGTGTCAGACATTGTGTCTTCTTGCCTTCTGCCCCTGCGCCCCCTTGCCTCCTCCTGCTCCTGCCTGGCCCGACCCTGCTGACCTGGCTAACTCTGCCTGCACCCCCTTGCCTCCAATGCGCCCGACGCATAGTTGGCTGCAGCCCAGGCAAACAGGCCCTCAGTGTCACCGCTCAGCACACGTGCCCAGCCTGCGGGGGCAGGAGCAGTGCCGGAACTCGCAACAGGAACAGTACATGGAGCTCTCGGCCCTGCATGATGTGCATCCTGCCCATAACCCCCTTATATCATGGCCATAACCCCCTTATGCCATAGCCAGCACCAGGAGCTGGCTGGCTGACAGCCTGTTGCAGCATATACATGGTGAAGGCAGGTGCTGAACTGGCTGCCTGACTATGCAGTGCGCCAGCATGGGCAATGATGAGTGCAATGATGTGACTGCCGCATGTCAGCATCACCATGCAGCCCTGCCTACTCACGTGAAGACCTTCACACAGGCAAGGTTACCAAGCTCTCCTGACCGGTCGCTCATTCCTGGCTCCAGATTGCGAGATTCAGTGCATCGGGTGGTCAGTGCGTGAGATGCAGTGGGCACTCTGGGGGCCAGGAGCAGCAAGTCTGCGGCTGCGCGAGAGACAAGTCCAACTCTGCAAGGGAGCCTGGGTGCATTGAGCCTAAGGCCAGGGGTTCTGGAGGGTGGGGCGAGGGACCCCCTAGCATCACCCATGCAGCTATGTTGGAGGCCGGGGCTGTACCTGGCTTGAACAGGAAGGGTGAGGCAGCCAGCACCTGAGAGCAGCTGTCCAAGATATCTTCAGCGTCCTTGCTGCTCAACAGGCGCAGGCCAGCCGTGGCCAGCAGGTGAATGGGGGTGGTGGCCCAGGCTTGGCGTGGCACCTGAGAGAGGGCAGGGCGGCAACAGGCAGCGGCAGGTGGGTGGGGAGAACATGCTGGGCATGCGCTGTGATGAATGACCCCCTGGCCCACCCCAGTGCAGGTGAAGGCACGGTGCTCACACTCACTTATGCCATACATCCCACCTGCCTCCCATGGGCACCCAACCATGGGCACCCTACCAAGGGCACCCAACCAAGGGCAAGCAGTACCCAGACCTGGGCTATAAGTGGCTGCAAGACTGCCCACTCAAAACCCAGCATAAGCAGCCTGCTGAGGCACAAAAGTGTGCCTCTTATTGAGCTGTCATCAGCTAACAGTTAGTGCATGCATGCCATGCCAACTCTGGGCTATAAGCCCTGTCACAGGGCTTAGGCAATCATGTAGGTGGAGGGCGGCCATGCCATGTGCCATGAGGGAGGTCTTGCAATTGCAAGGCGGATGATGAGGGGATTGCTGAACTGATGTTGGCACAGCCAAAGGTGGGAGCACTCACATGCTGATATGCAAACTCCAAGAGGGGCAGGATGGACGTTGCCGCCATAGCTGGTCGTCCAGCGTAAGATGACAAACCCGGCTCCACAGCAAACACCTTTTCTGGCAGGATGAGTTGGGCGTATGTGGGTCTGTCACCCTGCCTGTTGTTGTATTGAAAGATGTGGACGCGGGAGCCACTGCTGCCACCATCCAAGTAGACAGAGTAGTGGGCCTTAAGAAACTGAAGCACAACAGGCAAGAAACAGCGTGCATGGGTATGGCTCAGTCTGCGTGTGTGCTTGCCTGCCTCTGCAAGCTGTTATGCGGTGTGCCACTGTGTCTGGGCTATGCTATCATTGGCGCTGGGCCTCATATTCCTTACCTGCTGATGCCTGAGGCTCAAGTACCAAAAAAGGAGGTGACCAAGCATAAGGAGCAGCAAAGAGGACGAGGCCAAAGCCCATCTCCACTTATGAGCCTTGTGTGCCATCCAAATGATAATGAAGCGCAAGATGCGCCCAGCACGCTTCCACCGCCTATGAAATGCTCCGAGGGTGATGCAATGTTCATCGCTTGCCAAGACTTGTGGGGTTGGGGCTTGTTCAAGGCGACTTAATAGCTCCATACGCATCTGGCTCTTCGTCGGACGCATTTTAAGTCACAAGCGGCCATTTCAGTCGGGTACAGCAGCAGATGCGGCACTGCGCGGCACAGCCGGATTCTGCATAAAAGTCAATGCAAGCCGAATCATGCGTTTAGTTCTTTCTGTCTCATTTTGCTTGTCTGGGATTATGGTTAGAGACACAGTAGGCAGCCACACAGATAACTACTGTTTGCAGGCTACGATTAGCCCAACATGTGGGTTCATCTACGGCACTTTATCTACAGTCTTACACTGGATGACTGTGGAGACGCGGGTGACTGCCAGGTGTGCCTCAACATGTGGTTCATCACAGCATGTAGTACAATCGTGTGTAGCCTGCTGTTTGCATACCTTTTATCTACAGTCTAAACATGGTTGATTGCGGAGACGCGGGTTACTGCTTAATGTGCTTAAAGCAATCTGCATGGCGGTGCATGGCGCCAGACGCTATTGTGCGCAGCGATACTGTGTCGTGCTGCCTCGCTGCACGTTACAGCATGTAGAGTTCCCGTTTGCCCTGCATGGGCTGATCCTGGTGTTGCCGCATTGGAGCACTCGCAGCAGCCATGGCGCAGTATGATGATGATGACGACGATGGCAACGATGTCATGGGCAACATACTCTTTGGAAACCTGGGCAAGGACGGGAAAGCCGAGATTGATTACCTTGACGAGGTGAGGGTAACAGCAGCCGCAGGGCATGCTGCTAGAACTCCTGACTTGGCTGACAAGCCTACTGCAGGGCGCAATGCAAAGGCCTCTGGCACTGCCTCTGCCTATGCCCTTGATCTCAGCTGGTAGCGGTGCCTCAGCTTCCCCACAGTGTGCTAGCAGTGCCTGTGGCCTCCTCAGCTGCCCTATGTGTGCCTGGTGACAGAGGGCAAAGGAGGACCTGAAGAACATCAGCAGCAAAGTGGGCGGGGAAATGCTGCAGGTCAGTGAGCCAGGCAGGTGTCACGACTGCAGCTTTCACAGGAGTGGTGGCGGCTGCTTCCAGCTGTCAGCACAGAATAGGTCCAACCACCAATGGTCAGGGCAACAGGAGCAGCAAAGGCACACGATGGCGTGTGAGTGAGCATCAGCCTCTAGAAAGGGACCAGGTGCTGGTCCAGCGGTTTGGAATGAAGTCAGCAACAGTAGCAGCAGCAGCTGCAGTGATAACAGCAGAGCCTCTACCCAATGCAGAGCAACCTCCTACAGAACCCCAGCCTCACTCCCCCTGCTGTCCCCTCCCCTCCCCCTCCTTCCTTTCCCCTCCCCCTTCCCCCTTCCCCCTTCCCCCTTCCCCCTCACCCCCTTCCCTCCCTCCCCCTCCCTTCCCCTCCTTCCCCCTCCCTCCCTCCCCCTCCCTCCCCCTCCTGGTCATGCATTGGACTCTGCCTGGGCACCCTCACCACCATGTCAGGCTGCCGTCACCCCTCGTGGGGGCTGCTGTTGACACAGGACCTGGCCGACCCCAATGCCGGCCAGGGCGGCCAGCCAGGGGGCGGCAGCTCCACGGCAATCCAGCCTGACAGCTCGGCGCGGGACTACGCAGACGAGCGGGAGCTGGCTGAGGACCTGGAGCGCCCCGTCACCTACTACCGACCAGGGCCTGTGCTGTGGGTGCATGCAGGGCAGGGCGGGGTCCGGGAGCAGCTGGCTGGTCTCAGGTCCAGCTCCATGGACTCATAGTTGAATCTCAAGTTCAGCATGGGGGATTGGCATGTTCAGGCGGCGACAGTTGTGGGCAGTGCCTGCGCTTGTGTCAGCAGCTGGTGGATGGTGAGAGCAGGCCGCGCCTCAGGTGGTAGCTCCTTCCTTGATGCGCGCCGTAGTCGTCTTCGCCAGCAGTTGCCAGTAGTCCCAGCAGATGCCTGGGAGCAGGCAATGGGGTGCAGGCTGCCACTGTGCTTGGTGCAGCACCCCACAGCTTCTGCCAAGGGTTTGCCGCCTCCTCCTCGGGCCTGGCATACAGTCAGGCTGCTGCTGCTGCTGTGCGCTGCTGTCTGTTGCAGCCCTTCATTGCCACCAGCCTTGCCCTCCACCGCCCCCGGCGGCTATTTGCAAGATGAGGACGACTACGACATGGATGATGTTGTGACGGCCCCCTTGACCGCCCCCTCCCCTGCCCTAGCCCCCCCCTCTACCCATCAACACCTAGCCCCCTCGCCTGCCCTGCTGCCCCAACCTGCCTATGCCTCCCAACTCCACATGAAGCCTGCCACCCATGTGGGGACAGCAGTGGGCAGCCTCCTGAGTCAGCAAGCACAGCGGCTGGGCGGCACAGCGGGTGTCGCTGTCGTGGTCTCGCGCGATGCTGCGGCAGGCGTCCCCATGAGCCGCGAGGCCAAGATGCGCGCGCTCGCGGAACTCAGCCCGCCCACCATCGCGCACACCCCCCGCGAGGAAATTTTACAGTTTTCGGACCTGTTCGGAATGCGCGAAGATGAAGTCGCCAAGTGGGTGGCCTGTTCCCTGGTTGGCAGGGCACGTGGATTGGTGTATGTAAGGTTTGGTAAGGGGTATGTGGTACATTGTAGCCCTTTTGTATACATTGTTTTCTAGCGTCGGTGGTGTGATTTGGGGTGATGAAGGCCATGCATGTCACATGTGCCTACCTCCCTGCTGCTGCTGCCTACACCACTCGCTCCTCATGCTCCAGCTTACCTCCTCCTCAGTTTCCTACTGCCACCCTGATCTTCAACCTTGGACCCTCCCTCCTGTGCTTACCCTCCCCTCCCACTCTCCTCCCCTCCCTCACATTCGTGTGGCGTGCCAACCCAGGCCCCAAACCTCCCACAGCCTCACTGGCATTAGAGTGAGCTGCAAGCCCCAACACGACCCTCATGGCCTGACCCCTTGGCTGGCACAGGTACATGTCACAGCCCATTGTGGCAGACGAGTCAGCGAAGGATGCGGAGATGCTGAGCTCACTGCGCGCCCGACAAGAGCAGCGCAGGGCGCGCCTGGGCCTGGAGCAGGGCAGCAGGAGGGCTGCTGGCGCCTCCGGGGTGACCAGAGGCAGGGCTGGCGCAACAGCCCGGCACAGCAGCGGTGAGCAGGCTGGGGCTGTAGGTTGAGGCCAGGCAGGGATACAAGGCCAGGGGCAGGGTAGCGAGCGGGGGCAGGAGCAAGGCAAGGCCAGGGGCAGGGTAGCGAGCGGGGGCAGGAGCAAGGCAAGGCCAGGGGCAGGTTAGCGAGCGGGGGCAGGAGCAAGGCAAGGCCAGGGGCAGGGTAGAGAGCGGGGGCAGGAGCAAAGGCAGGGCCAGGGGCAGGACAGTCTCAGGAGCAGCTCAGTAGTTGGCGCGTGGCAGTGCGGTGCTGGATGCTCTCCCCTCTCACCTCTCCCGCCACGCTCCTGCTCCCCTTGTGCTCCCCCCTCGGCCGTTGTGCAGAGGAGGACTCTGAGGATGAGACCACCCTCCTGCAGCGCCTGCCTTCAGACCCCCAGCTGCTGGCCGCGTGGTCCGCCCCACCTCCCTCTACAGCTGCCAGGCAGCAGCAGCAGCAGCAGCAGCAGCAGCAGCAACAGCAGCAGCAGCAGGCTGTGGCACTGGGTGGGGGTGGCAGGCAAGGGAAGCAGACAGGGCCAGGGCGCCCCCTTCCTTCCCTCCTCCCGCCAGCTCATGCGCCAAGTCCTGACGCTGCTGCCCCCACCCTCACACTGACAAGGACAAGCAGCCAGGAGGCTGGCACAGGGCTTGAGGTCGGCCTGCAGCCGCCACAACAGCAGCAGCAGCAGCAGCAGCAGCAGCAGCCCTCTCAGGCTCCTGGTGACCGCTTACAGGAGCAACAAGGGCAAGAGTGGGCACGGGACATGGAGTTTGGTAGCCCCCCTCCCACTGACCAGCCACTGCTCCTTCCACGCCGGCAGCAGCAGGAGGACACCGCCAGAGTGCAAAGGTGGTAGGGGAGGAGAGTGTGTGTTCAAATGCAACCAGCTGCACCTGCTCCACACCACCCTGCCCTGCCCCTCCCTGTCGTGTCGTGTCGTGTCGTGTCGTGTCGTGTCGTGTCGTGTCGTGTCGTGTCGTGTCGTGTCGTGTCGTGTCGTGTCGTGTCGTGTCGTGTCGTGTCGTGCCGTGCCGTGCCGTGCCGTGCCGTGCCGTGCCGTGCCGTGCCGTGCCGTGCCGTGCCGTGCCGTGTCGTGTCTAGTCGTGTCCTTGGCTGCTCCTCCAGCTCCCTACTTGCCTACGAGGCCTTCTCTACCTCCCTACCTGCTTGGCCTCCTGGCTGACCCCCCGCACAGGCCGTCACCCTCGGCTGGGCCGCAGCCTGACAGTGTCCTGGACAGCAGCGGCCGCCCCCTGGTGCCCCCCACAGCCCTGGCCCGCCTGGCCGCCCGCCTGCACTCACAGCTGCTGCTGCCCCAGGACCCCCCCTGGGCCGCCACCTCTGCCCATGCCCCTGAGGATGACCTGCTTGACGTGGACCCAGATCAGAGCCCAGATCGCAACCCAGATCTGATCTCAGATCGCATCAGTCTAGGGCTTGCCGGAGGGGCTGGGGGGGAGGGCAGCGGCTGGGCGAGCGAGAACGAGGTGGAGGGGTGGGAGGAGGGTGGAGGGCGCCCCTGGTCTGCCTCTGTCGACAGGGGGCAGAGTGCACCGCCAGCTGTTCAACCTGGATCATGGATAGGCCCAGGCAGGCTGTTGGCGGCAGGCAGTGGGGAAGAGGGGGAGGAGGGGAGGGGGAGGGGGCTGGGGGAGGGTCTGGGGTTGCTGGGCCTGGTGCCGCTGTCCAACACCCACCCCTTGTCTGTGGTGGAGTGGGAGCGGGACATCGTGTGGACTGCAGCAGCACAGGAGGAGGAGGACAGGCCTGGGCTTGGAGCAGGGGCTGGGGCTGGAGGCGGGGTCGGGGCCAAGGCCAAGGCCGACACCGGGGTTGCCGCCACAGCTGTTGAGCAGACAGCTATGCTGCTTGACAACGGTCACAGGCACGCCAGCAGTGATGGCCGTGTGGTGGGGGCCTCAGTGGCACTGGCTACCAGCATCACGCAGGCCATAGAGCAGTCTGTGGCGGGCGCCCTGAGGGAGCATGCGGAGTGTGAGCAGGCGGCTGGACAAGCCCATGGGGGCAGGGGGGTGGGGCGGAGGCCTGGGGTAGGGCCTGGGGCAGGGCTTCAGAGGCCCTCCCCGCTCTTTGTTGGTGGCCTGCACCCTCAGATGCTGCGGCTGCAGCCTGGGAACCAGCTGGGGGCTGGGGAGGAGGGGGTGGGGGAGGCTGGGGCAGGTGCCGCCAGGGCAGCTGGTCAGGCGGACGCACTGCCCACCTCCCCCATGCAGAGTCAGGCTAAGGTGGAGGGGGGCCTGTCACAGCCCCAGGCACGGCTGCCTGGAGGGCAGCAGCAGCAGCAGCAGCAGCAGCAGCAGGGGGAGAGGGGGAGGGAGGGGGAGCAGGTGCCGCGCCCACGTGCGTTGTTGGAGCAGCCTTGGCTGCAAAGGGTGCTGTGGCGGGCTCCTGGCGCACTGCAAGGCGGG
>JASKMD010000029.1:16301036-16474151 GCA_030144725.1 Haematococcus lacustris
GGGTATGTAGCAGGTGGCTACCAGGTTTGCAACATTAGCGCATCACCGCGTGGTGGTGGTGTCCATACAAAGGGCATGTGGCGCACCACACCCTAGCATTAGGCTGGATCTGGTGAGCCTCCACTATAGGTACCATCCGTGGTCCACTTAGCTGTGACACATTGGGGTGTGGATCACTGCCAGGCCTGCACTAGCTAAGCATGACCGTGATGCATACACGTGAGAACTTGCATGACTTCATGTTGAGCCCATGTGCACCTGTGTTTGTGCACCTTGCTTTGAAGAGCGTTACAGAAAGTCCCGAACCCCTAGAGGGGGAGGGCGGCCAAGCAGCCTAACGGCTGACGGCTTAAGCGGTGTAAGCCACCTATCATACATGCAAAGGGTGTGTGTAGGAGGTGGCTACCACGTTTGCGGCCTTATCGCATCACCGCGTGGTGGTGTTGTCCAAACAAGGGGCGTAGGTATCATTTGAGAAGAGGACCTGACCACCACCGTTTTCTTCATTACATTTTGACCATTCGCAGCTTACAAATCACGTTGTGTGGCATGGAACTGAACAGAAGCTCATGACAGCCTTTTGAAAGCTTTTGTACCATACAACATTCTTCTTAGATGGGCTCAAAGTTGCTGCTGATTGCTAAAACAAGACTGCACTGCCACACACCTACAGCCTGGTGCTACTGTCCATAACCAGCTCATGCACTACAGCCTGCTGCTGCTGCTCATGCACTGCAGCCTGCTGCTGCTCATCCACTGCAGCACACCTACAGGCAGGGCAGGGCTGGGCAGGGCAGGGAGGGGCAACGCAAGGCTGGGGTGGGGTGGGGCAGGGCTGGGATGGGGTGGGGCAGGGCTAGGCAGGGAGGGGAGGGGCAACGCAAGGTTGGGATGGGGTGGGGCAGGGCTGGGATGGGGTGGGGCAGGGCTGGGATGGGGTGGGGCAGGGCTGGGATGGGGTGGGGCAGGGCTGGGATGGGGTGGGGCAGGGCTGGGAGGGGGTAGGGCAGGGCTGGGAGGGGGTGGGGCAGGGCTGGGCAGGGAGGGGAGGGGCAACGCAAGGCTGGGAGGGGGTGGGGCAGGGCTGGGAGGGGGTGGGGCAGGGCTGGGCAGGGAGGGGAGGGGCAACGCAAGGCTGGGAGGGGGTGGGGCAGGGCTGGGATGGGGTGGGGTAGGGCTGGGATGGGGTGGGGCAGGGCTGGGATGGGGTGGGGCAGGGCTGGGATGGGGTGGGGCAGGGCTGGGAGGGGGTAGGGCAGGGCTGGGAGGGGGTGGGGCAGGGCTAGGCAGGGAGGGGAGGGGCAACGCAAGGCTGGGAGGGGGTGGGGCAGGGCTGGGAGGGGGTGGGGCAGGGCTGGGATGGGGTGGGGCATGGCTGGGAGGGGGTGGGGCAGGGCTGGGATGGGGTGGGGTAGGGCTGGGAGGGGGTGGGGCAGGGCTGGGAGGGGGTGGGGCAGGGCTGGGATGGGGTGGGGCATGGCTGGGAGGGGGTGGGGCAGGGCTGGGAGGGGGTGGGGCAGGGCTGGGAGGGGGTGGGGCAGGGCTGGGCAGGGAGGGGAGGGGCAATGCAAGGCTGGGAGGGGGTGGGGCAAGGCTAGGAGGGGGTGGGGCAGGGCAAGGCAGGGAGGGGCAACGCAACTGATGCCACTGTTGCCGCCACTGCCGCTGTCGATGAGGTGAGGGCAGCAAAGGGGGGGGCTGCACCTGCTGCTGCTGCTGTCCTTGCCCAGGTGACAGCAGCAGGAGGGGGGGGTGCACCTGTTGCTGCTGCTGTCCCTGCCCAGGTGAGGGCAGCAAAGGGGGGGGCTGTACCTGCTGCTGCTGCTGTCCCTGCCCAGGTGACAGCAGCAGGAGGGGGGGGTGCACCTGTTGCTGCTGCTGTCCCTGCTCAAGTGAGGGCAGCAGAGGTGGGGGGTGCACCTGTTGCTGTGCATGCTGTTCTGCCTCCACATCATTGCCAAGACTGTTTACATCATCACAATCTTCGTCACCACCTGTGTGCGTAGAAGCATGAGATCATGAGAATCAGCATGAGAATCATGAGAATCAGCAGTATGTAGCAGTAGCATGTGCAGCTGGCATGCTTTTGATTGTTATTACCAGGGAGGCACTTCCTCTTTAGCCTTGGTGGTGCTCGTTTGACCGTGCCAGAGCTGAGATCTATCTCCTGCTTTTGATCAGGTATCAACATGTGAATGGCAAACTCTATCACGACCTCTAATAAGTTCCACATGCCAAGAAGCTGTATGACTGTATGCTGTATGCTGTATGAGCAATCTGACACTCCTACCTTGGGCTGGAGATTAGCCAACTTCAGCTTGTCAAGGACTTGCCGAAGGCCTTGTAGTGCGTTGGTGACAGCTTTCCAGCCTTCAGGAGACTCGCTGGTGATGGTGGTGAAAAGCAGACCCAGGTCGTTCACAAAAGTAGGATGCATGGCTGCTCCTTTGTCAATGTCCGGACCAACAAGCTATAGTGGTCACAGCTGCGGTACCCTGGGGAGGCGCTATACCACACGCAATTCAATCGGCGAAACTTCTGAGAAAACTCCTTAATCGTGTTGCGTATCGACGATCTAGCCTTGCTTATATACTTGTTGTTCTGCAGTGTCAACGCGGTAACCATTTGGGTCTCAACAGCGAGCACAGCGTTATCAATGATGGTCATGTGTCATCCAGATGGCGATGTCCAACGCGGTCACACGTTCGCCATCTGCTCTATTGAGGCGCATTGGTGCGGATGCCGCACATCCCACACTAAGCCGACGAAGTGGGTGCGGCAGAACGCCTGAGGAAGGGGTCGGGGCAATTTCTCCCTCCCACACGGTAGCAATTTCTCAACCCCGCGGAGAAATTCAACGGTGTGATCTATCTGGGGGTGACCTGCAATAGTTGCGTATGCGAGCTTTTTCGGGTAACTCGCGACTTGCAGGTTTCGACGTGCAAGCCTTACATGCAAGTAGCACACTCGCGACTTGCGGTACACTTGTGGAACACGCGGAGTAAGCTGCTCGCACTTGATGTACTCATCCGAGTTATGAAGAATTATTTTATCCTGTATTTTGCATACACCTCAGATATCGGTGATATCTCAGAACAATACAAGCCACGCCCACTCCACCATGAGTCGCCGCTCGACTAATGAGATACCTAACCTCTTTTTTGTGATTAGTCCCGCCCGGCTTACTACGACCTAATGAGACGACTAATGGTCACCCCGGCCATTGGCCATGCCAATCCGTGACAGGCCTGCGCATCGCACCACGCGCTAATGAAGGGTAGCTGAAACTATCGCGGTAAGTCACGCGCGCTAAAACTCGCGTTTTAGACTGAAGCCTTGTACTTGATCACCGCCCGCCATTCCCGCGGACTGTGAACATGGTCGCTCGCTGCAGCCTGGGGCTCAAGGGGGTGCCACCGTACGTGGGTCGCAGGTCGAAGCGCAAGATTCCCTGGGTTGGGTCGGGACCCCTCATGGCCCGGGCCCTTCCTGACACCTGGCGCGAGACCTGCCTAACCCTCCCTCCAAGCAAGCAGAGCATCTCACTAAGGTGTCAGCAGCACCGTACGTGGACTTTGTTTCGCTACCGTGCACTCTGCTGAAGCCTAGACCCCATCTTTCCGGGGTATTTGTCAAGCCCTTGAATCTTTCGGCCAATGGTCCTTTCCGCGTGCTTCCACCTTTGTCGGATAGCTGGGCGGGTCTATATTCCGGGTTGTGCTCCAGGCATACTCCATCACCTTGTGTGGTACACACAATGACAAAATGTGGCAGCGGGTGAATGTGGCATGGGCCGATCTCATCACAGGGGCGATTGGCGGCGTCCTTGAGCACAACCCGGATGGGTTAGACCCTGTGCCGCCGCTAGGCGCCGTCATCGCTGCATTTCTCGCACTGTACGCGAAACTCAAGCTGAAATTGCGATGGGCCATCATGGACCCCGACGCCGAACTGCCCTGGCACGCGAACATGCGATACGTGCCAAGCTGCACAAACTGAGCCAGAATAGCACGAACTGAGCCGATAAAGCCGATTAAGCCAATGGCAAAAAAATTGACAGCGCCATGCGCCCAACTTGCACAGTTTCAGCTAAGCGTGGCGTGACTCAGTCTCGTGGTGGAATGACATGGCTCGGTAGCATGGCGCACTGCGATGGCCTACTCCGCAGTACTGCGAGGCTGCCTCCATGGTGCGAACTTTGCTACGGACGCCACGGAGCGCCTCGCCACCCTGCTCTTGTAGGTGGGTCGCTGCTTGTTTGCGCTATCTCAAGTTTCGACCTGGTGGCGGGCAGTGTACTGGGACAAGGCTTCAGTCCAAAACGCGAGTTTCAGCGCGCGTGACTTACCGCGATAGTTTCAGCTACCCTTCATTAGCGCGTGGTGCGATGCGCAGGCCTGTCACGGATTGGCATGGCCAATGGCCGGGGTGACCTAATGAGACGCGGAAACTAACGAGATCTCATGAGAAACTATTGAGATCTCATGAGAAAAACCGCTCCCTAAAACATATGGAACACACCGCGATGAGGGGTGTGTCCGCTGCGGGTTTAGAGGAGGGCGCGGTCGTGCCGTGCGAAGTGGTGGAGGCGCGGCTCTACGACCAACTTGTGCTTTGGGTGGAGGCCTGCAGCAAGAGGGCGCTGCTCGCCAGCTTGCTGTTGGGCCTCATGGTGCGCGACTGCTTCACACGCGTCACTGTACTTGCGGATGGCCAGGAGCTCTTGGATGAAATCCCTCCTGAGGACGCGGTCATCCCGAACTTGGCGGAGCGCAACCTGTACCTGCAGCTCGGCCGCGGTACGCCCCCTCCCGGAATGCACAGCAACGTTGCACGTTGCAGCTGTGTGGTGTCGTGGGTATGGCGTGGGGTCGAGCAGCAATGCGACACCCGACAAATGCGCAGGCTCAAGTGTCTAACGCGCATCTCTGCCTTGCATCGTATCAACCGGGTTAGGACCCGAAGCCAGTAGCACCCCATGCAGCAGTCCTTGGCTCAAACTCAAACTATAGGCCAAGGGAGCCCGCAAAAAGCTCAGCAGTCTAGTGGCAGCCGTGCGCCGTGATAGCAGCCGTGCGCTGAGGTGAACCCCGCGGGAGGCAAGTCGGAAACTTTATTTCCCGCACCTTCGCCAAGCTTAGTGGCATGTAACCGCGTCGTCTTATCCGTACTAACGCGTGGGAGATTGCGTGTGGAGCCCTTTTTCCCGGAGGCGAGGACCTCCTCCCTTGCAGTCAGCGATAGGGAGCAAGGACACGCTCCCTAGGCGCTTGACGTCGCTTTGGTGACCGCACCAAGACCACACCGGGGTGGTCGAAGTGCGGTCGCCAGTTGGCTGCGGTGAGCTCCCCACAAGCTCACAGCCGCTTTAGCAAGCCTTTAGCGCAGCAGCAGCAGCTGTAGTACATTCTACAGCAGCAGCAGCAGCCCCTAGCAGCCCCCTACCAGCCCTCACCCCCTTTGCGTGCCCCTCCTTGTGCCCTCTTATTGAGGTACATGGCTACCATGGACGCTGAGGGATTCACGACAGTGCCAGCCCGCAAGGCCAAGGCAGCTGTCAGCTACAGCACGGCAGCCCGTGCAGGTGCTGGAACCTCGGGCGGGCAGGGCGCTGCCCCTCGCCCGGTGCCCGGTACAGCCCAGCGCGGCGCCCGCCGCCCCCTGGAGGTGGCCCAGCCAATTGTGCTGGCAGCACCCAGCGCGGCAATCAAGGAGCTGGCAGCCCTGGTGGTGACCCCCAAGGACAGCCTGGTCCTCCGAGCCCACCACAGCCCATCCGACATGGCAGTGCTGCGGCGTTACGGCTTCACAGCCGACGCATGCGCAGTCAGCGCAGTCAGTGCAGCAAACCAGCTGCTGCCAGCAGGTGCCCGCCTGCTAGAACGGGGCCACGCGCCCTCACCCTTCGTGGTGCGGGCTGCAGATGGTACGCCAGTGCGGGGCTCGGTGCAGGTAACTCTGGAAGGCCCAGCGGCCAGCATTGCCGCCATCAAGAGCGCCATGCTCCTAGACACAGGCAGCCTGCAGTGCCTGACAGGTTCTGTCCCTGCCTGGCACCGCTTGCAGCTGTGTCAAGGGGTGGGCCGACAAGCTGTTGAGTTCCACCTGACCAGCATCAGGTCCAGCAGCAGCCTGGCAGCCACAGAGCAGGCCACATCTATGGCTATGGAGCTGATGAAGCAGTTTGGGCAGGAGTCTCTGCACGGCCTGCAGGTAGTGTGGGTTGGTTGGTATGACGCAGCCACCTGCACCATCCAACACCGCGTAGCCTCAGCAGGCAACCCCCTTCCACCCCTCGTCCAGCTCTCCCTCCCCACTCGGGCCACGGGCCTAGTGGCCTTGACCTGTGGGGGCCGTGAGGCCTTCAGCCTCCCAGGGCGCCGCACGGTGCCTATCTCTGTGCCTGAACTGCAGCTGCAACTGCAGTTGGAGCGGGTGACAGACCGCCTTACGCTTGAGCAGAGGGTTGGGATGGTGGAACAGTGGAACATGCAGCACCTGGCTGAGGAGGGGGGGCCTGCCCCCGAGCAGGACCTACAGCCCCCTGCCCCTGCCCCAGCCACTACCACTGCCCCAGCCCCAGACCCTGCCCCTGCCCTTGCCCCTGCCCTTGCCCCAGACCCAGCCCCAGCCCTAGCCCCTGCCCTGGCCACCCCGATGACCCACCCCCTGGTCCCACCCCCAGCACCCAGCCCCAGCGCCCACCACCAGGACCCCACCCCTGCGGCAGCCCACCCACCCCCTGATCCCCCCTTGGTCGCCGTGGTGGGGGCAACCTCCTGCGGTGTAGCTGCAGCAGACGCAGCGACCCACCCCACCGACAACCCACTGAGCGGTGCGGCCAATGGAGGGGCACCGTTTGTAGCCGACACCACTGCCTCGGCCGTCGCCAGCCCCACCCTAACCCCTACGGCCTTTGGCAGCCCAGTCTCCCAGGAGCCTCACCGCGGCGCCGATGCTACACTGCCCTTGAGGAGAAGGGAGGGGCTGGCAGCTGGGGAGGCACACGCCGCAGCCTACAAGCCCTCCAACTCCTACGCCTTTGTGGGGCAGGACTGTGACCGCTGTGGCCAGCCGGAAAGCGAGCACTCGCCTCCCCTTGGCCTGTGCCCTGTGCCAGCCCGCACCTCCGGGAGCAGCTCCTATGGGGGCAGCTGTGAGGGTAGCGACAGCGATGAGGGCATGGGAGTGGGAGAGCGCACCAAGCGAGAGCGTGAGGTTGCGGGATCCCCCCTCAGCAGCGATGCAGAAGGGGCCACCACCGCAGCGACCACAACTGCAGCAAGGCAGGGGATCAAGCAAGGGAACAAGGGGGGCAAGGGCAAGGGCAAGCGCCGCACTCCCGCCGGGGCGAAGATACCCCTTGCTGCGCGGGCCGCGCATAAGCTAGACCCCAACCAGGTGCTGAAAGCTGATCGGGACCCCAACTGCCACATGTTCTATGTGCCAGACAGCCAAGTGCGTGAGCCCCGCCACGTGGCCTTGGATGGGGTCCATGGCCCTCGCCGGGGCGAGCAGCCCCACCCCCCAACCACACCAGCAGCAGCAGCCACAGCACACCAGCAGCAGCACCAGCCAGCCGCCCAGCCGCCCCTCCCCCCCTCTTTTGCTCCCTCTGCCCCCCCCACTGAAACCGGCCTCACGGCTACTGTCAGTGAGGAGATAGAGGGAGCGCCCCGCCTCAGCCACCCGTTGGAAGGGGTGGGCACGGTGGCGGAGGTCATGGTGGTGTGTGATTCAGCAGGTGGGCATGAGCAGTTAGACCCCCCCCCATCTACCCTATGTCACAACCTCGAGTAGCCAGCTTTGCCCCTGGTAGCCACACCCCCGGCCTGCGCCTGGCCACCCATAACATTCAGGGCTTTGCCAACCGAGCCTCCACTGCCCAGGGTGTGTGGTCTCAGGGGTGCACCATCACCCACCGTACCAAAGTGCATGACCTAGTGTACCTGTGGGGCAAGGTCTTGAGGCTGCATGTAGTGTGCGTGCAAGAGACTAAGCTTAGCGGGGCTAGCAGGGCAGACAACCACACAGGCTCAGCGGGAGTGGAAGCTAGGATCCAGGCGGCAGCGCACGACCTAGGCATTCCAGGGTACACGTGCTTCTGGGCCAGCTACCCTTCTGGGGCCAGCAAGGGTGTGGGAGTGCTAGTGCGCTCAGACCTCCTTCGTGCCGGCCACATCACCATTCGCCCTGACAATGTCCACCCCGAGTGTGATGGTCGCAGGCTGGCTGTGCGCTTGAACTGCTTTGGGCATGATCTCACTCTGCTTTGCCTGTACATGCCGTGTGAGGGCACGGGTCAGACTAGGTACCTTAAAGAGGAGGTTTGCCCTTGGATTCAGCGCCACACCCGGCCCGGTAGCCACCTAGTGTTGTTGGGGGACATGAACATGGTCTTTCAAGGTGCTAGAGACTGCCTTCCGGGCTGGAATAGGGACTCCCGCGAGCATCACATCCTAGATCCAGCCCAAGGCACTCATACTCACCGTCAGTCCACCATCGCCGACTACACCACCTCAGCGCCACACGCCATGAACACCATCCTCAACACCCATGGCCTGATAGACTGCTACCGTCACAAGCACCCCACCTCCCACACCTTCTCTTGCTTCCACCACGCCCGCTGTCGGTTGCTTGACAGGATCTTTGCCCCCGATGCTCTGTTACAGTATGTAGAGCAATGCCATGTGGACTGTCGCGCAGTGTCAGATCACAGACCTGTAGTCATGCACATCAGGCCGGGAGTAGCCCAGACACACAAGGGCCACCCTTTCCCTCGCCACCGCATCCACTTTGACAAGCATGACGTTCTGCTGCAAGAGTTTCAAGGGTGGGCAACCTCTCAGCTTGTTGCTGCCCCTATGGGTGATGACATCATTGAGTGGTGGCCTAGCTTCAAGGTTGCCCTTGCCGGTATGATCAGGGTGTTGAACACCAAGGCTAGGACTCTGCAGGAGGTTCCAGGGGCTGAGGAGGTTCACGTAGCTGACAGAGAGTTGGTTGCTGCTATCCAGGCCTTAGAGCTCACAGCAGGCAGCACCGCTCACAGCCTGCAGCGAGTAGTGGAGGCCAAAGCCCGGTATGTCAAGGCCTTAGCAGCCCATTCCTCTCCTGCCGACTTGAGAGCTAGGTGGCAGTGGCTGCATGAGGGGGAACGGGCGGCTGCCCACTTTAAGGGTGTGCTTGCTCATGCTAACACTGCAGTGGTTGCTGTGCGCACACCAGGGGGAGGATTAGCCAGCACCCCAACCTCCATCACTTCAGTCCTAGTAGCCCACTATGCCCGCATCTCCGCTGACCCTGTGTGTGAGGATGAGGCAGTGCAGCACGTGCTTGCCGCTGTCAGGGCCCACGCCACCCCAGTAGACCAGGGAGTAGCTAGTAGGGCGGGTGCTCCACAAGTGTCCTGTGAGGAGGTCAGGGCGGCTTGCAAGCACATGGCCCCAGGCACTGCCCCCGGTCCTGATGGTATGCCAGTTAATGTGTGGCGGGTAGGGAGGGGTTGCTTGCAGCCTCTGCTTGCTCGCTTGTTCACAGCCATAGGCAACACGCACTCCATGCCGCACATGTTCACGTGGGGGGCGGTGTGCCCCATCAGCAAATCAGGCAATGCCACCTCCCCAGCCAACTACCGCCCCATCACTCTGTTAAACACTGACTACCGTGTCCTTGCCCGTGTGTTGAATGCTCGCTTAGTAGGTGTGCTTGCTGATAGTATAGGCCCAGAGCAGTCGGCCTTCCTTCCCAAGAGGCTCATAGGGGACAACATCAATTTCCTCCAATTGCTCCCAGCGGCTTTGCGTGCGCAACAGGGCATGCCAGGGTTGCCTTCTTCTGCAGCAGTGGCCTTCATTGACTTTGCCAAAGCGTATGACACCATCAGTCGCCCCTTCTTGTATGCTGTGATTGAGGCTGTAGGAGCAGGTGCCTTTCTGCCATGGGTGAAGGCGTTGCTGTCAGACTGCCGTGCCTGCGTGGTAGTCAATGGGTGCAAGTCCCCGTGGGCCCAATGGGAGGCTGGAGTGCGTCAGGGCTGCCCTCTGTCACCTTCCCTCTACCTCTTTGTGGCTTGGGCCCTGTCGTGTTGGCTGCAAGCGCAACCTAGACTGGGTGTTGTAGTGGCAGGCCAGCGCCGCGTGTGCATGCAGTTTGCTGATGACACAGAAGTTTTCATTCGCTCCTTGGCTGAGGCTGATGTGCAACCCTTGTGCTTGTGCATGGCGGTTTTCAAGCAGGCCTCAGGTCAAGACATGAACACAGACAAGAGCACCCTCTTACACATAGGCACCCCCACCACGCCTCCCTCACCTAGTGTTGTATGCGGTATGCCTGTGGTCACCATGCACAAGGCCCTAGGGGTTCACATCCACAATGACACTGATGATGTTCCGCACACCACATCCATTTGGACAAGACTGATTGAGGGGGTAGAGCACTCCTTCACTAAGCTGGCCCGCCTGCACATGTCAGCCATGGGAAGGGGTCTAGCGGCCTCCACGTTTGCCGTCAGTCGTTTCCTGTTTCATGGGGAGTTCATGGGCCTCCCCCCCCCTCCCCTGCTGCAACGCATCACCTCAGCCTCCCAGAAGCTGGTAGATAGGGGGGTCCCACCTGATAGCAGCACCCGCAGCCCCATGCCCGGGGTCCCCGGCCTGCTCCTGTCCGGGGCGCCCAGCCAAGGGGGTTTTGGCCTCCTGCCATGGAAGCAACACATGCTGGCCCGCCATGCGGTGTGGGCGTGCAAGCTGCTGGGGTTCCTGGCCTGTGATGGCCTCCCCCTGCAGCCCATGCAGGTCCGCCGGCGCCGGGAGTTGCAAGCAGCCATGCAAGCAGCCACTCCCAGCAGGCAACGCCACCTACGCAGCCAGCTGGAACGCTTGCAGCACCCGCCTCATCGGGCGGCGTGGATGTCCCTCACTCCCCTCATCCTCCTCACCGCCAGCCCCCACCTCCACCCTGCCTTCCACCTCCTGGCCCTAGCCCGGGCCAAGCCAGGCGTGAGCGGCAACCTCCCAGAGGCTGGCCTGCCTGGCCTCCTACGGCGCATTGTGGCAGCCCTCCGCGGGTTGGGCTGCCCAACAGACCTCACACCGGAGCTGCCGCTACCAGTTGGGCCAGCATGCAGCCATATCCCAGTGTGGGGCAACCCGTTGCTGGCCATGGAGGACGCTCAGCAGCCCCCTGCCCCCTTCCCACAGCAGGCGGGGGCTCAAGCTCTGCAGTGGGTGGCAGAGTGGGCTACCACAGGCTTTCAAGAGCTGGCAGCCATCCCCTCCCTCACCAACCTTAGCAGTCTCCTCCACCTCTGCCGGGTCACTCAGCCAGCGGGCCGGGGGGGCAGGGTGGGGTCCAGGGAGTGGCAGCGGGCGGTGTGGGGGGAGGAACAGGTTGCCAGGAGCATAGCAGTGGCCGTTAGAGCCAATCCAGCCCGCTGCGCTACAGGCCTCTTCGCCATGTGGGCCCGCTTGCCCACCGGTTGGCAGCAAGAGGTGGCACGGCAAGCTCCCTTGCCAGCCCCGGCGGACCCCCAAGCTCTGCAAAGGGTGGCAGTAGCCATGGTGATGGACCGGCTAGGTTGGCTGCCTAAGGGCCCCCCCACGGGCAGGGCGCCAGCCCCCTCCCCCATCCCCATCCTTGAGGGTGCCACGGTCAAGTGCCTCACCCGGGTCCTTATGGAGCCGGTCACCATGCTGCGGGCGGAAGCCAACGCTCGTTTTGTCAAGGACGCCCTGGCTGGGATGTGGTCCCCTCCCCCTCCACTTACCTCCGCCCCCCATCTACCCCTCCCCTCCTCACCCCCCGCCACCCAAGCTCATGGGGAAGCTTGGCTTGCCTCACGGCTCCCCTCCCTGTGGAAGCTACCCTGGCTCAACTCTTCAAAGGAGGTCATGTGGCGCCTAGTAGTCAACGGGGTCCCTTGTGCAGGGGGTCTCAACATCGGCATGGCCTGCCCGTGCGGCTGGGTTCCTGTGCGGGATCCTTCACTCCAAGGGCAGGCCAGGGCTGATGCTCAAGGCAGTGCCATGAGGCGCCACACTTTCTGGGACTGCCCCCTAGCTTGTGCCGTTGTGCGCGAACTGCGCCGGGCCCTGCCCCCTGCTGTTCACCTCCACACCGCGCATGTCTGGCTGGCCATGTCACCTTGCACCACCCTTGTCCACCAGGGTGTGTGGGATGTGGTCTGCTTGGCTGCCTTGGGAGCCATGTGGCGTGGTCGGCGGGTCTGGTGGGCCCGGCAGCTAGCTGCTAGGGATCATGATGAAGCCCATGCCCTACGTCAAACCTCCTTGGATGAGCTTTGGCACTTGGCTGACGCCCTACCTGATACCACCCCTGCCTTGTCCCTATGTGATAGAGTGTGCCGCTATGTTGTAGGCGACTTCTGGTCTCAAGTGCAGGACTTTGTTGCTTTGCACACCATCCCCCACAACTGGCCTGCTGGGAACTCCATTCCTCACAATCACCCTTTCATTTGCACCCATGGTGACGGCCAAGCCAGGCAGCTACGCACCCACCTGCCTGACATTGGAGCCATAGAGGACATGCTACCTGTTGATTTGGACTGATTTGGACTGACCTTCCCCTAGCCTAACTTAGCCTTGGGGGTAGTCTTCTTGTCTTGCTTCCCTTGTCTAGCTGGGCCTCCTAGTAGGCAGTGGTGGGGACGCTAAGGACGCCATTTAGAGCTTTGTGCCTTGTCCTTGCTGTTTGTCACCTAGTGTAGTCTGGGTAGCGTGTGGCAGCTTGACAATCGCTAGGCCTCCCCCTGTTCTCCCTTTGTGCCCATGAGGGCTGCTTGCTCGGTGTGAGCGTTTTTGCCCCAAACAGTGTGACGGTGGCCCTGCCACTGGTGCTGTAAGGCCTCTCTCTCTCTCTCCATGCAGCAGGTGTGGTTCAGAAGCTACAAACCTCCCTCTTCTTGCGAGAGGCCGGGGGATCGACACCCGCAAGGGGCCAGAAATATTTGGCGTAATCGATCTCTCTTGAGGGCAGTGCCCGCCATCGTGCGGGGCGGGAGCTGGAGTGGAGTAGGCTAAATTCCTATGAAGCTCAGGAGGGTAGACACGTTTCCGAGCCGGGGCGTGTCGTGCTGTGAGAGCGCCCTTTAGGCATACGTCAGCCCGCGGGGGCCCCTCCCATGGTGTGAAAGACCAGAAGCGGCGCGCGGTTCCTTAGTGCACGCCCCCTGAAGCTTCGGGGGGAGTAGTCTTTCTTTCTTTTTTTCTTTTTTTTGCCTTGCATCGTTGTTTTGACAACAAGAGCATCGCGCCTGGCCAAGCCACCAAATGGGATGCAGCACAAGGGCGTACATTACGTCTGCCATCATTGCTGGATCTCAAACACTCAAAACAACCAGTAGGGCACGACTGTTAACGTTAACATCCTGATGTTTGGGCCTGTTAACGTGGTTTAAGTAGTAGATAATGGTGTCGCGGGTCGTTTTAGGCGGTTTAAACTGCGAGGCCGAGGCACTGGAGCGTAACAGCTCGAGACCGAAGCCAGCGGCCGCGGAGCGTAGCGACGCGGCCGCTGGCTGAGGTCGAGAGCTGTTACGCGACAGGGCCGAGGCCGAGCAGTTTTAACCGCCTAAAACGACCCAAGCGACGCCATTATCTAGTGTAATTGAGTTTTACGTAGCAGAAGCTTTGCAGCGCGGCGGAGCCGCGACATCTGTGTGTCACACATTTCATGTAACTTGTGACTTTGAGTTTGCCGTTTGCTGCCTGGCTCATTCTGGAGCTCATCCAGTTGACATTCTAGCTTCTAACCGACTACCCTTACCTGGACCTCAGCGATGCCTCAGCGGCTCAGGTAAGCGAATGGTGTATTGCTGCGTTTTGGCTCTCCCAATACATCCGAATACATTCCTTGGAGCTCATCACCAACGCTGGTGTGCGCTTTAAAGGATCTAAAGTTGCTCGTCCATCAACTGCGTGGTCTCTTCGATTTCCACTGTCCCTGCGTGGTAAGGCGCTATATACCCTTGTTTGCGTCATGCACCCTTGTCGCCATCGACAGTCCGTAGATCCTCCGAACCGTGTTGTGCCCTCTGTTGTTCGCCCTCTTCTACAACCGGTGTATACTGCAGCCCCTCTTCTACAACCGGTGTATACTTTCAGTGTCCGTCAGTGTGTAGGCAGTGCACCTCATCGCCAACGCACCTCATCACCAAATGTCGCAATGCTTTGCAGGTGTTCAACCCTTTGAGGTGTTGTTGGAGGACCCTTCCATTACCCAAGCTACCATTGCGTTCTTCACAGCTGCAGCAGCTTCTTGTAAGTATGCTAGTTGAAGTGCCTGCATTCTATAGGCCTGTCATCTATGAGTTTGTTGTTGCTGTTGTTTGGTCAGCCGCGCCTGATGCAACAGCACCGACGGTGGCTCCTGCATCACCAGCCGTGCCAGCTGCTGCAGCACCGGCAGTGGCTTCATCACAGTTAGCTGTTGGTGTTGTGGCCTGTCCCCCCTTGTCTCATCAAGTGTCAGCTGTGCCAGCTGTCAGTATGATTGTGTCAGTATGGTTGTGGCTGGCAGCCCTAGCATGGGCTCTTCATCTTGCCCACCACCTTCCAGTCATGTGGTCCCGTCTTTTGCAGCCATGTGGCTGGGTAATTGTGGCGAGTTTGCTGGGGAGCTAAGCATGATGTCTGAGCAAATGTCAGCCTTCCAGCTGCAAATGCAGATGTCGAGAAACCAGATGCAAATGCAGTCCATGCAGAAGCTGATGGAGAGCAGCAAGGAGCCCAGTTAGGAATAAGCGGCTCCAATTGAGCTGCAATTGGCTTATGCATCTATGAAATGCATTTATGATGTTAGGTCCAGTGGAGGTCATGTTAAGAGTGAGGGGTTTTTAGATATACGAGTTGCGTTGTTGCCATGGTTTGCTACTTAGTTGAGGTTTGGGCAGGAAGTTGAGTTTTGGGCTGAAACATGCATGCGACTCTTTCATTAATAGACGTGCACTTTTTGATAACTGCAGCGCCTGCTCCAATTAACAGCGTAATAACGATTTGTAAAACGAGGTCTATTAACGATTACAATTGAGTAAAACTCAATTACCAAATGTTTAACGTAACGTTAACGCCTTGAGCCTAACACCCTGACGACCCGGAGTGCGATGGGGGTTTGATTGAGGTCTTCTGGCACATAGTATGCACGAATATGCAACACAGTACGCTCCCGACATCTAAAGAGCCAGGCAATAGGTTTCATTGAGTGGCTGTGCCTCCGATCGGCTAAGCAAGCCGCTGAGTAAGCCGTGCAGTCATTGTGGTCCTTTTGTTGCAACGATTTTCGACACGGCTGGTTGCGCCTAGCATAACAAGCACACAAGCTTGACTAGCTTGTTGACCTTGTTTAATGCTGAAGTTGTAATGTGCCTCCCGTGGCGCCATAGAGAGATGTAGCCCCCCGGAGTATACTTAGCTAGTCCCGCTAGTGCGGAGAGTGCTTGGCTAGTTAGCCTGATAAGCCCCGCAGCCTGACTTGCACGACTGCACTGACTTGCACGACTGACTTGCACGGCGCACTTTGTGCATTTGCGCTTGCGATGCTTGACGCCATCATGCCTGCCACCACCCCAGCTAACGGGACAATAGCCTCCTTGTTCGTCACCATTTAAAAAGATCTCCCCCAGAGCTACAGCCAACCCCAAAAGCTACAGCCGACCAGCCATGGCCTGCTACAAGCACAGTTATATCATAGTGAAACATCATCCGAGCACTGTAGCTGTGCGTGTAGCTTTGGTTCGCGGGAAGGCTGCGTGTGTGCATTGGTTCGAACATTGGGGTCGCGGTTGCTTCGCCTTCCATCGCGACTGCGGAGCGCCACCTGGCGGTCGTGTTAAACATTTGTTAAACATTCTCCCTTTGTTAAACTTTGTTAAACATTGTTTAACAAACCGGGTCATGCTCTAACAACCAGCTCAGGATGGGGAGGGGAGCCTAAGCCACAGATCTCAGAACAGATCCCAGTTGCATTCCATCACAGCCAGGCTTGTGAAAATTGCAGATGGTCACCCCCGCAATTGGCTGCACCCCCATGGCTCATGAGATAAAAACTTGCTCATCTTTGCACGGATGAGGCCGCCGACTTGTGCGATGAGCTGCTGATGGCCCGAATAGAGTGCAGACAGCTCCAGCGGTTTGCCGGGTGGCTGGCCCCCAACCAGCGCCGTGTTCTGGAGCTTCGCAGACACATTTAGCAACATCTATATGCAGCCTGGACACATTGCGGCGTGAATGGCGCATCCCGAGTGGACATGTCAACTTTTCAGGTTAGCTTGCATTAGTGTTGCAACGTCTCAGCACGCATCGAAACCCTCTCCCAAGCTCACCTACTGCATTGAAACCCTCTCCCGGCCTGCTCCCTTGCCCCCCGCTCCAAAGTGCCACCTTTCGTCATCAACGGCGCCCAATCTGCAGGTCAATGGCATTGCGGATTGGGAGCGTGACCGCGACGGCGCATTACTGCTGAACACAGGTTCGGTCCACATGTGGCAGCGATTCTAGGTTGCACACGATTTTCTGATTATTGGAGCTTGTGGCTCCTGAGCAACCACGAACGGCAAGAATTAGTAATAAATATGCAGAATCTGAGCTTTAATCTGTTTTTGTTATGGTGCAGGCTAGTGAAGGCCATGGGTGACAAGAAAAGCGGATTGAAGGCTAGATGTGCCGGTGCGCAAAAAGCGAGGGAGGTTATGGCACGGCGTAGGGCTGCTGAGGCTGAGGCCAAGGCCCAGGCTGGTGCTGCTGAGGCTGAGGCCCAGGCACAGGCTGATGCTGGTGCTTATGAGGCACGGTTGCACCAGCTGCAGCCTGAACTGCAAAAGAGGGAGCAACAAGTTGTTGACACCCAACGCTTGCAACATCTACAGCAACAGTTGCAGGACCTCCAGAAGGATGAACTTCAACGTAAGGAGCAGCAGGTGGCTGAGCAGCAACAGCAGCTGCAGCAGCAGCAGGCAGACATGCACTTGAGGGAGCAGCAGTTGGCTCAGCAGCAACACCAGGTGCAGCAGAGGGAGCAGCAGTTGGCTCAGCAGCAACACCAGGTGCAGCAGCAACAGGCAGACATGCAGCAGAGGGAGCAGCAGGTGGCTCAGCAGCAACACCAGGTGCAGCAGCAACAGGCAGACATGCAGCAGAGGGAGCAGCAGGTGGCTCAGCAGCAACACCAGGTGCAGCAGCAACAGGCAGACATGCAACAGAGGGAGCAGCAGGTGGCTCGGCAGCAACACCAGGTGCAGCAGCAACAGGCAGACATGCAGCAGAGGGAGCAGCAGGTGGCTCAGCAGCAACACCAGGTGCAGCAGCAACAGGCAGACATGCAGCAGAGGGAGCAGCAGGTGGCTCAGCAGCAACACCAGGTGCAGCAGCAACAGGCAGACATGCAGCAGAGGGACCAGCAGCAACACGTGGTGCAGTTGCAGCAGCAGCTTTACAGGCTGCAGCAACAGCTCGAGGCACACAGTGGGGCTGAATTGCAACGCCAGGTGCAGCAACAGCTGGCAGCACAGCAACACCTGTTGCAGCAGCAGCAGGCTGACCTGCTACTGAAGCAGCAGCAGGTGGGGAAGCAGATGCAAGAGGCGGCATACCAGCAGGCTGTCAGCACCAACCACCCCCTCCCAGACCATCCTCCATGCTCTCCCCACGTCCCTGAGTCCCTCAGGTCACCCCTCTTCAAGCGCCCACGCCAGGACACAACTCAAGCTTCTTCGAGGACCACAGCAGTCCATCACCCATGTACAAGGACGTGCGGCGCTACTACGTGCGCATGACCGCTGGGTAGGCTGGCTGCATAGGCTGGTAGGGCTGCATGGGTTGACTGGCCTCCTGCAGGTTAGTTGGCTGGGTGGCTGCATGGGTAGGGCTGCATGGGTATGGTAGGCTGGCTGCATAACCGCTGGCTGGCTGGCACACCCCACATGCCCACAGCCCCCCCCACAGCTGCCCACCATTGTTGATGTCGTGGCAGGAGCAGTAAGAAGAGCGAGGTGCGCATGTCACGACGCTACGTGGACCGCTCCCTCAAGAAGCTGTACCTGGAGTACGAGCGGGAGTGCCCAGTAAATCTCAAAGTGGGTAGCACCACCTTTGAGTTGTTGCGCCCGCCGTGGGTCAAGCGCATCACCGCTGCTCACAAGCAAGTGTGTGTGTGCATTCCCTGTGAGACCTGCGAGCTCTTGCTAGACCAGCTCGGTAAGCACATGGATAGCCTTGTGGTGCCTGAGGACCCACAGCCACCAGATGATAGCGACAGTGACAGCGAGAGTGACAGTGACACCAACAGCGATGGGGGGGATGCTGAGGTGCATGTGGTGTTGGCTGAGCACATTGCCAACGCTGACGCTCAAGACCTGGCTGGTGTGCTAGATGCAGGAGCGCTAGGTGAGGGTGGGCTGGAGAAGTTGCTGAGTGATGCTCAGAATGCAAGGGCTGTTGCTGGCGTTGCAGGAGGGGGGTTTGCTACAGCAGGGGGTACAGCTGGGGGTGCAGGCGTGATGGTTGACCTGGACTATGCCACAGTGCAGAGCTGGTTTGTGTGCCCATGCAAGGTTGGCGCCAAGCCCAGCCTGGCCTGCTTGCAGCGTAAGTGTGCCGCCTGCAAAGATAGGAAGGTGGGCGTGAAGGCGGAGCGTGACGGTGTGCAGCTGCAGTATCGTCAGTTCAAGAAGCTAGACAATGGGCAAGGCGTAGAGTTGGCCACAGTCCAAACCACGTTGGGTGAGTGGGTGGTTGGCCTGAATGACCTCATGCAGAAGCAGTTGTGGCATCAATACCTTGCCAAGCATCAGCGTGCCACCTTTAGGGCGCACTGTGCCGCTGTGCGCAACACACCGGGATTGGTTGTCGTGTCGTGTGACTGGTCAGAGAAGCTCACCATCCACCAAGACATAGCATGTCAGGGAGCATATTGGAAGCAGCGGACCATGTCAGTGTTCGTGGCATGTGCACACTACCAGGACATGGCTGGCAACTATAGGGAGGAGTCAGTGTTTGTGAGTGCTGACAAGTGTGACCAGTCAGCTGAGGCTTCCACCACAGCCCTCGTGCAAGTGATTGAGTGTTTGCTGCAAGGCAGGCGGCACCCGGATGGCATCTTGGGTGTGGCCAGCAACCCCGATGGGGTGGGTGATGGGAGGGATGATGGAGAGGGGTGGGTGGGCAAGATGGACATGAGGCAACTGTGTTTGTGGTCAGATGGTTGTGCATCGCAGTTCAAGGGGGCCAAGGCCATTAGGTTGCATTGGCACCTAGCTAATAGGTTTGGGGTGCCTGTGCAATGGTCATATGGTGCCACATCGCACTTCAAGAGCACGCATGACTCCGAGGGTGGGGTGTCCAAGAGGGAGTGGAGGGAGCAGATGCTAGTGCATCCTGAACTCGTGGGAAAAGTGTGTGGGGCTGCTGTGCTGACTGATTGGGCTAACAAGCATTTTGCTGTGCCATGCCATGCACAAGACACCAGTGCCAGCCACCGGCAACGTGGACACATCATGCGTCGGCGCTACCTGGTGCTGGACAACGCTAGGCAAGCAGCTGTATGCAGTATGCCCGAGGCTGATGTGGAGCGCATGCATGATGATGTAAAGGGGTGTAGGGCGATGCACGGCATGGTGTTCACACCTGACAGGGAGCAGCCTCAATGGGCCATGGCTGCTTGTGCATGCAGCACGTGCATGAGTGTGCCATGCCTGCCGTGCATGAAGCCTGACACCACCACCCCACTTGAGCCCATGCCCATGTTTCAAGACACTGTGAAGGAGGTGAGGGAAGACGAAGAGTGTTATGCATTGTTGATGTTGTTCCATTCCGATTTGCTGCATGATGAGGTGTGCTTTGGCAAACTGACCAACAAACACTGTGAACGATATCGCATGCACATGGGGTGGAAGAGGCAAGAAGGACGGCGGGAATTGCGTCGTTTAGTGCGCAGAGAGCTGCAAAGTGAGGAGCTGGAGGCTGAATATGAGGCGGACAATTGATGTGTAAGGTGCATGGGGGTCTACTTTGGAGCATCACAAACGGCCCACACATGAACACAACGCGCTTGTTTCCTGATTACACGATAGAAGCCCACGCAAGGAGCCGCACTGAACTGGCAGTCCATCTCATGCCGTCCTGGTTGGACAGAAATCCGCCCGGAAAAATTGCCCATTTCATGGGAACTTGACATGGTCTTACGTGACACGCGTCGCACGCTTGTTGTCGCACGTTGTGTTGCAGGGACAGCCCACAAGCCACACCAGCACTCTCAAGCACATTATCAGCACTAGCACTAGCACTTTTACACATGTCGGGGGGGTCCTGCGCCCGACAAGAAATTCAAATTTTTGAAAAGCTGGGCCGCTGAGCGCGATAGCTATTCGCTGATCACAGCCCCACTAAGCAGGCCAATCCCGGCACAACGCGACCAGAATTCCCAACACCCCCGCCCGCCCCGGCACAGGTGCACATCAGCCCGAGCAGCCCGCTAGCTTCGCTTTAATGAGCTGCATTGCCCTGCGCAAGAATCGCTGAAAAACTCTTAAAGACTAGTAAGATTTTATCAGGGGTGCAGCCAATTGCGGGGGTGACCAGATGTTCATTCAGATTTTCAGTAAAAATTTTCATCTGAAAATCTGAACGTATTCACTGCACATCTGAAAGTGCCGGGTGCTGCCCCCGGTCAGATCACTACAGCCACAGCGGACCCCCCCGCAGCAGCCATGCCCCCCACAGCAGTCAGACGACAGGGTGAGGGAGTGAGGGCCAGCTGTGGGGCAGGTCGACCCAGGAAGCAAGCAGCGCCAGCGCACTACAGCCACAGCGCACTACAGCCACAGCGGAAGAAGCGTAAGCCAGAAAACGCCACAGATGGCGGATCCACGGACAACATGGACGGCTTGCATCTTTTAAATTGGCTTGCATGTCTGACCTTTGGCAAACTAAGGATTTCTGCATTTCAACCAGTGCAGGCCTACAAACAAGTAGCGTTTCAAAGGATAGGCCGAGAACCAGCGGCATCCGCTCAGTTTCACTGACGATGAAACTCTTTCACATTTTCACATGAAACACTTTCATGTTCATTGAAAATTGAAAATCTGAAAAACTGAAAATCTGAAGATTCAAAAGCCTGATCACAGCCATAGAACGGTGAAGACCGCTAAAGTGTCCACGTTCGCTCAAGTCCGCATCCCCGCAGATCCAGATTACAGACTTGACGCCGCCATGTACTCCACCTTGCAAGTTCCATTGATTACCACCAAGGTCTGCCGCCTAGCTCTTGTGCCTCGCCGCCTAGCTGTTGCGTTGTGCACTAGGCCTAGCTTCTCAAACATGTTTTGCCCGTGAGCTTGCACAGAGCGCCAGGTACGTCTCGCACAACTCGCCCTCGTCTCTCACGTCAATGTCGTACCCTGTTGAATGCCGGTAGCAGGTCACACACATGCAGCAACACAACCCCCTTGCCGCACTGCGCAGAGTATTGACGGACGACCCAAAAGTATGTGCAGGCCATTCTGGTCAGCAATCGCGAGTCCTGTCTTGCCCACCTCACGTGCACGAACTCACCAGACATTGGGTCGCGACGCAGGCTGCCCACTGCCTCCGCCTCCACCTCCTCGTCACTCTTCCTGTGACCTGCCCCGCCTCTGTCCGACGCCTCGGACTCGCTGCTGCCGCCGCCCTCGCCCGCATCGTTCGGCATAGCAGCTTGCTCGACACTTAGGGAGCCGGGGCCCGCAGTTGATGCGGCTTCGTTGGTGTGACCGTCATTGCTACCGTTTTCGGCGCCCGCATTGACTTGGCCGACCGTAACCCCGCTTGACGTTTCGTCTTGACGGCGCTGACGTCTTCGTCGTGTCCGTTTTGGCGCGGCTGGCACCTGTAGCACACCAGTGAAGAAAGGGTTGGGCGCAGATGGTCTGTGGCCTGTCGCGCACCAGTGTGACGAGGGCTCCAGCACAAGAGCAGGAGTAGAAATGCCAACTGTTAGGGGTCCTATGCGTCTATTACTCAAGTGTGCCAGGCACCAAGCATCACCTGCCTGGGCTAGGGCCTGCTGAAGACTGGCGGCGAGTGCCAGGGCGGCATGGCTAGCTGGCTGCAGCAGTGCTTCCAGGGCAGCGGACCAGTTGTTGTCTAAGCTGCGCAGAGCCTCAGCTGCCACGCGCCTGTCAGCACCACAAAGCAGGAGCAGCAGACAACACCGCTGCTAGCACCAGCACTAAGACTGGTGTGACCAATGTGGCCATAAGATAAGTGTGACCAGCAGGAACAGGGATTGTGAATGCACAGGCCAAGACACCAATCTAAAATAGGACACAAGCAAAATGGATGGCCAAGGACCAGCAGCAGCAGCAGCAGCAGCAGCAGCGGCAGCAGCAGGGATGGCCAAGGCACGGGGCAGGACACTGATGTAGGTTGGGGCAGCAGCAGAACCCCACGGCGTCACACCTGTCATAGCCCAGGTCACACATGCGGCTGAGCAGCTCCAGCTGGACGTAGTCACCTGCAGGGCAGCGCCCGTACTGCTGCCGCTCCTTGCGCCAGGCCTGGTCACGCTGCTGCCGCTCCTCACGCTCCTGGCAGCAGGGCAGCAAGGGCAGCAGGGGCAGCAGGGGCAGCAGGGGCAGCTTGGGCAGTAAGGGCAGCAAGGGCAGCAGGGGCAGCAGGGGCAGCTTGGGCAGTAAGGCCAATAGGGGCAGCAAGGGCAGCTGGGGCAGGGGCAGCAGGGGCAATAGGGGCAGCAAGGGCAGCAGGGGCAGCAAGGGCAGCAGGGGCAGCAAGGGCAGCAGGGGCAGCAAGGGCAGCAGGGGCAGCAAGGGCAGTAAGGCCAATAGGGGCAGCAAGGGCAGTAAGGGCAGCTGGGGCAGGGGCAGCAGGGGCAATAGGGGCAGCAAGGGAAGCAGGGGCAGCAAGGGCAGCAGGGGCAGCAAGGGCAGCAGGGGCAGCAAGGGCAGCAGGGGCAGCAAGGGCAGTAAGGCCAATAGGGGCAGCAAGGGCAGTAAGGGCAGCTGGGGCAGGGGCAGCAGGGGCAATAGGGGCAGCAAGGGAAGCAGGGGCATTCAACCCAGTTCACCCCGCAGCTGTGTGGCACAGGGTACAGGTGGGTGGCCAAACGAGTGACGAGTGACGAGAAGGCTGGGTTCACAGAGCGCTCACACCCACCCCTCTTCCCCTCCTCTTCCTCACCCGCATTCCACCCCCCTTCCCCCTCCCTTCCTGCTCCTGCTCCCCTCCCCCCTCACCCTTCCCCTCTCCTGCTGCCCCTGCCGCCCCACCTGTCGTGCGGCCCGCTGTTGTGTGATGAAGGCGAGTGCGGGCTCCACCTCGCCCCCGCTGAACCTTAGCGCCCTCACCGCCTCCTGCGCCCCGAACCCCATGTCCTGCAGCTGCGCCAGCTGGTGGTCAGCCACCTGCACCACAGCGGCAGCAGCAGCAGGATCAGCACCAGGGGTGTGGGGGGGATGCAGTGGCCCTGCCCTGCTGCAGTGTCTCACTGAATGGCACACCCACCCACCCACCCTGCCTTGCCACGTCAGGCCTGGCAGAGCCCCTGGCGAGGTCTTGCCAGACCTTGGCAACCTTGGCGGAGGGGCAGCCTGGCGCCTGCAAGGCCCTATCTTGTGCTGCTATTGCACACAGGGCACTGGCAGACTGGGCAAGGATGGCAAGACCAGGCCCGGTAGAGCCACGCCCCTGACCCCCTGGCTCCGCCCCTGGCCCCACCCAAGCTTCTATCAGCCCATGCACCTGCAGTGCCAGCCACTTGCGGTGTGCCGCCCCCAGTGCCCGCTCAGCAGCGTCAAGGTCGCCCACCATGAAGGCCACCACTCCCTCCAGGGCCTCCAGCCGCACATACCTGCAGCACCCACCACTGCTAGCGTCAGCCCCACTTTCTCACCCACCCCCTCTAGAGCCACTCCATCTCACCCCTTTGACCCCATTCCTTCTCCTTTCTTCCTCTTGCCACGTCGCAGCTTGCATCACCACAGTAGCCACCCGCACTGAAACAACCCTTCACTGCCATGAAGGCTATCCTGCCACCCCTCTCATGTTGTACCCCCCTCAGAACCCCGCCCCGCCCCGCCCCGCCCCGCCCCGCCCCGCCCCGCCCCGCCCCGCCCCGCCCCGCCCCGCCCCGCCCCGCCCCGCCCCGCCCCGCCCCGCCCCGCCCCGCCCAAGGACCCTAGGCCTCCATTCCTCAGGGCCCCCCTGTTCCTCCGCCCTCGCCTCACACTGCAAGCTCAGGGCAAAAACGCGAGCCATGCAGCCTGCGCACGCGTTCCAGCCCTGCCCCATGAGCCTGCGTGAGGGCGGCCCTGGCAGCCACCAGCTTGTCCCGGGCCACGGCCAGGCGGCGCACGTCCCCCAGCTTGTAGCAGCACCTGCGGCCAGAGCCTCCCCTTCATCTTCCTTGCCTTAATGCTTGTTTGTTTCTGTCTTGTTTATCTTTCTTGATCAGTGTTATTAATTGCTACTGTGTTTATTTCGACTGTTCAGGGTCAGGGTCAGGGTCAGGGTCAGGGTCAGGGTCAGGGTCAGGGTCAGGGTCAGGGTGGCCTGTCCAGCAGCTCCCACCACACAGTGTCCAGCAGCAGCAGGCCGCGGTTGTCTGTTCCCTGCAGCAGCCCAGGGGGGGCCTGATCCAGCGCCTCCTCAGCCAGACGCAGACGGTCAAGAGCCCCGGCCCAGTCCCCCTGCAGCCTCAGCCCGCAGCCACCCACTGGCCTGACGCCATGCAGGACCAGCAGCCACAACACTGACCATCAGTGGCTGCACCAGTAGCGGCAGAGGCAGAGTTATATACCAAAGTCTAGTCTTGCATTCTGGAATTTATTGTTGTAAGACGTGAATAAAAGACTGCGGCCTGTGAGCATCTGAGTCTGGTCCACGGCTACTCTGCTGTGATGTACTCCCTTGCCACTGTGCAGGCATGAGTCTCAGTGGGCTGGAGTGCAGATTGTCAGCTGTGAGGGGGATGAGGGAGCGGGCTTCAGGGTGGGCAGGGGGGCGAGGAAGGAGGAGGGGGGCCCCTGCAGCAGATGGCTGATGCTACCGGGTCACTGGGCAGCGGTGGAGCAAGTGAAGGGCTGGCTTACAGCCTGCTGCAGGCCTAGGGCAGCCTGGCGCTCACCTTGTCCATGGCTGCCTTGCCCATGTCATGCAGGGCCAGGCCCATGACTAATGCGCGCCGCTCCCCCTCACTCAGCACCAGCCGCTCCCCCGCCTACAGGACACAGCACCAGCCCCAGCCCTGAGGGCCACACCTCCAGTGCCCCTGGCTCATGCTGGCTCATGCTGGCTCATGCTGGCTCATGCTCAAGTGAGGAATAAAGGGGACAGAACTTGCCCCTTCCTCTTGCGTCACCCTCTCCCTCACCCTGCCCTCCCCCTCCCCCTCCCCCTCTCCTTCACCCCGCCATTTTACCTCTCCTTCACCCTGCCCTCCCCATCCCCCTCTCCTTCACCCCGTTGTTCTCCCTCTCCCTCACCGCCTCCGCCTCCCCCCTGCCCCCTCACCCCACCCCCTCACCTGGTTCTCCAGGTCAAAGGCGTAGCCAGTGTCCACCACCCCTGCATTGCGGGCTGCCATGCTGTCCATGGCCCGCCTGATGCGCTCCAGCTGGGACACCCGGGCTGCCTCGTCTACACCCTGACCCAGGCCCCCGCCCGCCCCCTGTCCTCCCCCCCCAGCAGCCCCCGGGTTGGCTGAGGCAGAGGGTGGGGGGCCGGAGGCGGCTGCACCACGGCCCACCACTAGGACCCGGGAGCGGGGGCCTATGCCGCACTGCGCCAGGCTGAGGCTGTCGTCCTGTGGTCAGGAAACATGGCCACCACGCCTTGAAGTCTGCTTGGGACCCAATCTTGGCAAGAGGTGCAAGAAGCATGTCACCCAGTCGTGCAGTGGTGAGGGGAGGGGAGGCAGGAGGGAGGCAAGAGGGAGGCAGGAGGGGCAGGGTAAGCAGGGGCAGCTGGGCAGGGCTGCAGTGCCACCTTGCCCCAGTCCCCAGGCATAGGAAGGGGTCTGTTGGATAGGGTAGCTAGCCAGAAGCTGTAGCCTAGCTACAAGCTGGTACCCACCAGCAAGCTACGGCCATTCACGATGAGCTTGATGCTTGCAGGGTTGACATCGCCTTCGCATGGCAGATATTGGCACGGTAACGTCCACCAGCATTATTGCTTAAATCGCAAGAGCTAGCTACCTGTCATCAAGCGCGCCACCTCCTGCCGCAG
This sequence comes from Haematococcus lacustris, assembly GCA_030144725.1. Classification (NCBI taxonomy): domain Eukaryota; kingdom Viridiplantae; phylum Chlorophyta; class Chlorophyceae; order Chlamydomonadales; family Haematococcaceae; genus Haematococcus; species Haematococcus lacustris. Next base: position 16,327,268 of record JASKMD010000029.1, read on the forward strand.
GTGAGCCACTGTGGCATCGCCAGAAACGAACACGGTTCCGCTCAGCGCGCCTGCCACTCTGATGTGCAGGCTATCCGAGAGGAGCTCCATTGTTTCGGCAAGCTCACAACCCTGCCTGCCAAAATCAGTTTTCTGTCTCTCTATTGTGGGGATCCCTACACTCCTCCTCAACAGGGAGATCCTGGTGTTATGCCCCCAGCTCAGGTTTGAGCCCATAATGTTCAAGCGATACCATCCAGGGAACCACGAGTTCAAAGTTTGTTATGGCTGAGGTTTGGGCTGGAAATTTCCGGCCCATGCGCTGGGCGTCGGCGCGTATCGGAGCCTGCGGCAAGGCTGGGCAAGGTACTGGGTGGACCGTGGTGAGGTCTGGAGGGCGCTTCGAGCTGGTCGGGAGGTTTGGGCTGGGTCGGTTGGGAGGTGGTTGGGGAACAGGCAAAGATGCGATGGTCCTTTTCAGTGCAGGTCCAACAACCCTATTATGTTTGTAGCCAGAAGTGCGAAGTAATTGAAGCCAGAAGTGCGTGAAGCCCGAAGTGCGTGAAAACTCAACAACGTCGGATCTACGTCTTGCCGCTGACACAGGTCGGCGAAGACACCGTCAGCGTTAGTGCATGAGCACAAGCACCAGCGTCAGTGCATGAGCATGTGCTGGGTCAGTGCACCAGCAACAGGTTGCAGCAGGCTGAGTGTGCAGGAGATGAGCAGCAGCAGCAGCAGCAGCAGCAGCAGCAGCAGCAGGCTGCAGGTGTGCTCCAGTGGATGAGCAGAAGCAGCAGCAGCAGCAGGCTACAGGTGTGCTGCTGTGGATGAGCAGCAGCAGCAGGAGCAGGCTGCAGGTGTGCTGCAGTGGATGAGCAGCAGCAGCAGCAGGCTGCAGGTGTGGTGCAGTGGATGAGCAGGAGCAGCAGCAGCAGCAGCAGCAGCAGCAGCAGCAGCAGGCTGCTGGTGTGGTCAAGTGGATGAGCAGCAGCAGCAGCAGTAGGCTGCAGGTGTGCTCCAGTGGATGAGCAGCAGCAGCAGCAGCAGCAGCAGGCTGCAAGAGTGCTCCAGTGGATGAGCAGCAGCAGCAGCAGCAGCAGGCTGCAGGTGTGGTGCTGTGGATGAGCAGCAGCAGCAGCAGCAGCAGCAGGCTGCAAGAGTGCTCCAGTGGATGAGCAGCAGCAGCAGCAGCAGCAGCAGCAGCAGCAGCAGGCTGCATGTGTGGCCAAGTGGATGAGCAGCAGCAGCAGCAGCAGCAGCAGCAGGCTGCTGGTGTGGTCAAGTGGATGAGCAGTAGCAGCAGCAGCAGGCTGCAGGTGTGCTCCAGTGGATGAGCAGCAGCAGCAGCAGCAGCAGCAGGCTGCAAGAGTGCTCCAGTGGATGAGCAGCAGCAGCAGCAGCAGCAGGCTGCAGGTGTGGTGCTGTGGATGAGCAGCAGCAGCAGCAGCAGCAGCAGGCTGCAAGAGTGCTCCAGTGGATGAGCAGCAGCAGCAGCAGCAGCAGCAGCAGCAGCAGGCTGCATGTGTGGTCAAGTGGATGAGCAGCAGCAGCAGCAGCAGCAGCAGCAGCAGCAGCAGCAGCAGCAGCAGGCTGCTGGTGTGGTCAAGTGGATGAGCAGTAGCAGCAGCAGCAGGCTGCAGGTGTGCTCCAGTGGATGAGCAGCAGCAGCAGCAGCAGCAGCAGGCTGCAAGAGTGCTCCAGTGGATGAGCAGCAGCAGCAGCAGGCTGCAAGAGTGCTCCAGTGGATGAGCAGCAGCAGCAGCAGCAGCAGCAGCACCAGCAGCAGCAGCAGGCTGCATGTGTGGTCAAGTGGATGAGCAGCAGCAGCAGCAGCAGCAGGCTGCAAGAGTGCTCCAGTGGATGAGCAGCAGCAGCAGCAGCAGCAGTAGGCTGCAGGTGTGGTCACGTGGATGAGCAGCAGCAGCAGCAGCAGGCTGCAGGTGTGCTCCAATGGATGAGCAGCAGCAGCAGCAGCAGCAGCAGGCTGCAGGTGTGCTCCAGTGGATGAGCAGCAGCAGCAGCAGCAGGTTGCAGGTGTGATGCATTGCAGGCTGTAGCAGGTGTGATGCTGTGAGGCTGTGTGTTGCAATTTTTGAGCCATGATTTCAACGCCCCAGTAACAGCCCCGCTCGTCTCGTTATGCTTTGGTTGCTGTAAAAGATGTAAGAACGACGTCATGCACGTCAACATGCTGCAACATAGCCTGTCTCAACACCGACTCAACGAATGTCAACACAACGCCAAGCACAATAGCCAAGTACCAATGTTGTGCCATGCTAGCAGGCCTGTGCCATGCCAGCAGGCCTGTGTCATGCCTTGCTATGAAGTGCGTTACAGAAGTCCCGAACCCCTAGAGGGCGAGGGCGGCCTAGCAGCCTAACGGCTGACGGCTTAAGCGGTGTAAGCCACATCATACAATCATGCCAACATGCCTCGCCACTCTCATAGAATGGTCTGTGGGTGGGTCATGCACATCCAATGCAACACCCATCAGCCTTGTTACCGTCACTTCCTGCCCTCCAACTTGTTTGTGATGGCAGCATACATATTGTAACCAGCTTGGACAGATGGCCCCACCCCATTCCAAGCAGCTGCGATCAGCTGGGTGATCTGGGAAGGCTGCACCCCTGGATGCTGAGCCTCCACTCCACCCCGTTTCATGGCAAGGTACAAGGAATAGCCACACAGGCCCTGATGGCCTTTCTTGGCTGGGTCAGGGGCAGGGAGGGACAGGGCCGTAGCCAGCTGGGACAGCGTGCTCAGCTCCACCCCCCCAACCACTTCCTTGTAGGCCATACCCTCACTCATGCCTGGCAGAGCACGGGCCATCTCTTGCAGGTGCTTGATGACGCTGTCCGCACATGCTGCCACATCACACCCTGCACCCGGTGACTCCCCAAACTGAAGTGCCCTTCTGACAGAAGCCGCATTAGGGCTTTGCAGACCTGCTTCTACCCTTGCCTTCTTCAATGCCCGAGAGGGTGTGGGCAGGACCTCGGTAGGCTGCTTGACCTTTGCATAGGCCATGGCAGCTGATAGGGTGGGGTCCTTCTTCATCAACCTCCCAGCAAGGAAGCAGTTTGGGAAGGTGGCCTCCAGCCACTTCACGTGCCCTGACCATTGCCGGCCAACCCTGTGCCTGTTGGGCCCCTTAGCAGCCCTAGCAGCGTCCTCCTCCCACTGCTTATTTGCTTGCTGCTGAACCTGCTCCACAGTCAAGCCCTCGACCTCCAGCACGACCTCTAGACCGAAGACGCCGTCCTTAAAGGACTCTATCTGGCCGGTGAAGGTCTTTCCCATGCCTACCCTGTATGGCCTCCCTGGCTGAGTTCAATAGCAGCAGTGCATGATCACTAGCAGCAGCAGCTGAGTGCACATGAGTAGCAGCAGCAGGCTGCGGGTGTGTTGCAGTGCATGATCAGTAGCAGCAGCAGGTTGCAGGTGTGCTGCAGTGCATGGGCAGTAGCAGCAGCAGGCTGCAGATGTGCTGCGATGCATGAGGAGTAGCTGGAGCAGCCTGCAGGTGTGCTGCAGTGCATAGCATACCAAGGGTCTCTCTCTCCCTTTGTCTTGTCAGGGTGTGGCATGTCCCAGTTAGCAAAGACGTACTTGTACCAAAGGAAATGGCCAATGGCATTCACAGGGCACACCACCCAGTTCATAGCTCTGGTAAAGGACTGATAGCGCTTTACGTTCTGCATTCATGCATGTAGGCAGGCAGGCAAGCAGGTATGGAGGCAGGCAGGCAGGTAGGCAGGCAGGCAGGCAGGCAGGCAGGCAGGCAGGCAGGCAGGCAGGCAGGCAGGCAGGCAGGCAGGCAGGCAGGCAGGCAGGCAGGCAGGCAGGCAGGCAGGCAGGCAGGCAGGCAGGCAGGCAGGCAGGCAGGCAGGCAGGCAAGGGCTTACCGGGGTGTTAGTCTTGCCACCAATGAAGAGGAACCCATACTGATAGCAAGGCAGAGGGCCCACAGTAGGCAGCAGAGTAGGAGGTCTCAGGTCTTGGAGTAAGAGCTGGCAGATGTCATCAAAGCGGGATATCCCTGCCCACATACATGTGAAGGCTGACCTGCAGATGCCAACAGGAATGCATTGCTTTAGTCCCTTGTTTCTTGTCTGAGCCTAAGGATGATATTATCTGACCTTAAAAACGCTGGGCTGAGGCCAGCCACCTTCACAAGATGCAGTGACACTTCAGCTAGCTGTATCCTGGTGATGCCACCTGCTGGGCACTGATCTTGTGACTCCACACCTTCCTTCCTGCAAGGTTTTCATGCACCACACTAGGCAGTTAGCTGGTGTCATGTTGTCCATGTGTCATGGTGTCAGTTGCAATCTCAGTGTGTCATCTCACCTCTTTCCACAACCATTGACAACGTACAGCAGGTTCTTGTAGGCCTGCTTGTAGAGGGCGTCGTCGATCAGGTTTGATGGGTGGCCAACGTGGGGGCGACGCAATATGCGCTTCTTGTAGTTGATTGCCAGCACGGCGTGCACCTGCCTCAATGTTGAGTAGGACTGCAGATTGCATGAGCAACAACAGCAGGCTGTAGGTGTGGTACAGTGCATGAGCAGCAGCAGGCTGCAGGTGTAGTGCAGTGCATGAGCAGCAGCAGGCTGTAGGTGTGGTACAGTGCATGAGGAGCGGCAGGCTGCAGGTGTGCTGCAGTGCATGAGCAGCTGCAGAATGGGTTGGGAGCTTACCATTCCGTCAGCGGGCGATGATTCGTAGTCCTTCCGCATTTGATTTAGAATGCCTGTAGCAGCAAGTGCGTCGAGGTTCTCCAGGTCCCACATACCCTCCGGGTACTTGGCGCACAGGGCCCTAATCTTCTTGTATTGGGTGGCGTAGCACGCCAGTGTGGACGCTGAGAGTTGACCGCCGGATGCGGCGATGACATCGCGGCGCACGCCATCAGCCAGGCTGTCATCTCCAGCCTCGGCAGGCCTCGTTGGCATTCAACTGTGCGGCAGTCAACTGTACATCTACAGTACAGCCCAAGCAACAACAAGCGCGCGAGAACTGAGGCTTTGCCGTCGCTTTAACGTTCGCGAAAATAGGTTTGGCTGCCCTGCACCCAAACCTATGTACTCATGTGCGCCCAACCGTCCGCCCAAACCACCTGAATAATTCTCTGTTATTCCTGGATTTGTTGAATGTCACAGGACAGGAAGTCCATTGCTCCTTCTCCTCCCTGGTGTGTTGAGTTCAGTTTGCAGGCTGTGGTAGAAATGCATGCCAACATGGTCAAGGTGTGTTTACCCAGGCCATCGTTTAGGATGCTGGCGGGTTGTATCTTACCTGAGGGCTTCTAATCAGGTCCCACAAGGTCTGAGAAAATGGCTTGAAAAAATGTACCGTCACTTTTGGTTTGCGTTTTTGGTGCTCCGCAGCTTGGCCTGCGAGGGACGGGCTAAAGTCAACATTGCCCCCCTCCGCGGTATCCTTGCGCCAGTATCCTTGCGCCAGTGAAGCAACAACGCCGCATTGACGAGCGTGGTAGAGTCGGCCGGTCGGTCGGTCGGCGTGCCGTGATGGGGTGCCGGCATGCAAATCTGCAGTGCTGGTTTTGAGCTCGATTTGCTGCTTGTTGCTGCTACGCATCCATCTGGTTTCTGCGCCCTAGATTTGATGCAAGCTATTGTAGTGTATTACATCAGCCCTGCGCAGGTTGGGAAGCTCTTGAAATTACAGTGCGCTGAAACCTTATAGAAGTTCTAGAGACCAGGCAAAAGTAGGTTGGTGGCGTGTTAAGACGGACAGGTACAGATACAGGCAGAAAGGATGGCACGCTGGAAGTTGGCGAACCATTCCCACCCACCCATCCAGCCGGCCCGTTTCATAACCCAGCTATAGCCTGTAGTATAGGTGACAATCACAGATCAACCCCCGGAGGTAGGACGTGTGAGGGTGAGCTAGGAAGTTACCATGGGTGTTCCACAGTCTGGACGAACACCAGATTCGAGCCTGACCAGGTTCAGGCCTGGTAGCACTTGTCTGGGGCTCGCATCTTGCAAGCAAAGGAGGGGATCGTCAATGATGCAAGGCGAATGATCGTCGAGTGCACTGCCACGAGTTCTTCATGAGGCCCGTCCCAGTTTGTAGGATGGTACAGAGACTGGACCAGCACCAGCAACAACTAGAGCTTGCATGTCATTGTCTTGAGCAATTGGTCCTGAACCCCTGCTTGGGGAGGGCATAGAGGCAGCCTGACAGCAGTGTACTCTTGCACAAACAGGCATGACTGACCATCAGCCACACTTCCACGGTCTGTCATCAATGAGGCTGCAAACTGGACATAGCCTATTAATTCAGAAGCTGTGGCTGTGCATACCAATCTGCTACAAGTCCAGGCTGTCTCTAGCTCGACTCAGCCTGCTTGCGCTTCCACAAGAGGTCCAGGGCAGCATCTGCCTCACCCTGTGCGCAAAGACGTCGCCAGCAGTTTCGTAGGCTGCATCATTAGTTATCGCGGCGCGGAGCAGTCCTCGCTCACCATTGAGCGAACCTTGCCGGTCAGAGCAAAGGTTGTGAATTGGCCGTTGTAGGTGCCATCGGCGTTCAAGTGGCCAATATTGATCTGGATGGACGCGTGGTCCTTCGCTGTGATAAGCTTATGGGTCCAGGCACTGCGCCGCAAAAACAATGAGCTGCCAGCTCCCTTGGCTTATGTCTGGGCTGCACGCCTCCATTCTGTCAGCAGCTGGCAGGGTGGACTGACCACTTGCGAGGCAGGTACAAGTCGACGGTCTGGCCCTCGTCGTTCTGCATGGCGCCTTTCTGCAGAGGTTGTCAGGGCTGCTGCGAAAGAAGGAAGGGCGGCGTGTCGCAAAGTTGCATTGCATGAGCATGCACATGCTTTCTGGCTGAGTGATGAGGGGGCCCTCACGCACCAGCGTTTCCAAGCGCCTTGCTGAGCAGTAGAATTGACTTACCTTCGTTATACTGTCAGGTGCATGATGACACACTCTAGGAGTCAGTACCACCCAATGATGCCATAATTTCGTGAGGAAATCTATGTGCGAAGACTAACTGTCATTCGCACGGCTCATGCGTGAGCTGCTTAGCATCCTTGCTCACCACGAACGCCTGTGCTCGAGTTCCACTAGTGTGTGCAGTTGCTTGTTACCGTGATCCTCCAGGGCATTCATCAGCCTCTGGCCCTGCCCCTTTCCCCCTGCCATCGGCAAACCGGCCTTCTTGAAGAAGCGTTCCAGGGCCGACTGCTCACCCTACAGCCTGAGCTTCTGCTCTGTCCACTTGGGGTGCAGGTACGCCACCCACACGGCATCCTAGGTGGCCTAAGTGACGGCCACATGCCGCTGTACGGCCATCAGGGAGGTGCCTGCTGGGGTGACTGCTGCCAAGGGCTTCAGCTGGAGCTAGATGTTGTCACTCCAATGATTCCACCCTTGGGTACTGCGGCGGGCCATAGGTCAACCCACTGTCATGCCGCACCCGGGCTCCTGGTTAGCTGGCACTTATTGAAGCTGTCCAATACAACATTCTTATCCCACCCCAGAGGCTGCGCTGACTGCGGTGCGAGTGTGGTGCGGTACCTGCCAGAGTCCTCTAGGTAAGAGAATAGCCCCTATCCGCCCACCCACCCATTACCCATCACTACTAGTGATTCACTACCCATCAGCCTAGACTCGGCATGTGCATGTACAAATGCAGGTGGCTGCACCCGGTGCGCAGCATGGCGACGCGGTCCCGGATCAGGGGCCTGATGTGCTCAACAAGCATCAACAACGTTAGGTTGTACTATTGAGACTTGCCGGCCGCACTCAACGTCCGCCGCTGTGCAGCCGGGCCGGAGCCGCGCCGAAGGAGCTGTGCAGCTGGCCGAGCCGCCCCGCCATGCCAAACCCAGGCAATGAAGGCCAGGAGTTGATGCGCGTGCCTCCGTCCCCGGCCAGGTCCACGGAAGGCCAGGTCCGCGAGGGGGTAGCAACGGCAGCAACAGTATGTATCCAAAGCCATAAATCAACTGTTTTCTGCATAGGGGGATGTGTGTAAGCGAAAGCATGCATAGGGTAGGGCTTGAGGACTCGTGAGATCAAACCACCAGTGGTTACCTACTGCGGAGGCTAGCTATACAGGAAGCTGCCCCGGCTTGAAAATGACTATCATCTCAAGCGCGCTGTGCGCCAAGCTCGTCAGCTTGCGGCGAGATGATGTAGATGCCTGCGGGCTTCTTGTCGCAGTTGCTCCACCTGCAGCTGCCCTCCTCGTCGACGTGATCGTCTTACCAGGAGGCTCCGAGTTAGCGGCGTGCCTCGCCAGTGCGTACCTGCCCCATCGCTGACCCTACCTGACACCCCATGCCCTGTCTCTGCTTATTACCATGCAGCCCAGCTAGAATGCCGTGCTGCGGTGTTGCACCGAGCCGTGGGCCTGTCGGGCACCCTTGGCTAAGACAGTGGCTGGTGCCGCAGGCCTGCCCACCTTGCTGCCCCATGGCCTGCACTATGCGGGCGCGTTTGGCCCCAGCCTTGATGCCATCGCCACATTGCTGGAGCAGCCAATCACCCACAGCCTGCTCCAGCCCTCCCAGCACGTCATGTGCCTGGTGGTGCCGGCTGTGTGCAGCGACACCCCCACAGCTGCACTGTACTCCAGCCCCCTGCCCCTGACCCCCAGCCTGCAGCCGCAGCTGCAGCTAGACCTGCTGCCCAGTGCTCCAGGGGAGTCAGCCACGGCTTGGGCTCAGGAGGCACACATGCACGTCATCAGGTGGGCACCAGCCCCGCATGCAGCCCCCGCATGCAGCCCCTGCAAACAGCTGCCCATGCAACCTCCTCATGCAGCTGCCCATGCAATCTCGTCATATAGCTGCCCATGCAAAGTCCTCATGCAGCTGCCCTTGCAGTTGCCCTGCCCTGCTTCCCCTGTGCTGGGCGTGATCAAGGGTGCAGCGTAGAGGTGTATGATGCTCTGTAGTGCTCCCGCTCCCGGCCGGTTCCCAAGCTAGAGTTTCATTCTTTCTTTATCACTCTTCGCCCTTTGCCATCATTATCAGCTGTCCATGCAATGCCTTCTCCGCCACCATGCTGTCAGGCCGCCATGCACCTCCCTGCCCATGCAGGTGCTGCATGAGGCTGCAGCTGCATGTGTACCTGCCAGAGGGCTGGGCACCCAACCAGAGCAGGCAGGGGCAGGGGCAGGGGGCGCAGCTGGACATGGTGTGGCAGGGTGCGGTGGACCGCGCAGTGGAGGTGGCCGCGCTGCAGCTAAGGTGCCAGGCACAGGCTGGGGGCTGCCTGGCAGTGTCCAGGTGAGCCATGCAGGGAAGGAGCTAAGGAGGAAGAGGGTGTCCACACCTACATGTAGGCCACACCCCCCTACATGTAGGTCACCCCCCCCTACATGTAGGCCACCCCCCCCTACATGTAGGTCACACCCCCCTACATGTAGGCCACCCCCCCCTGCATGTAGGTCACACCCCCCTACATGTAGGTCACACCCCCCTACATGTAGGTCACACCCCCCTACATGTAGGTCACACCCCCCTACATGTAGGTCACACCCCCCTACATGTAGGTCACACCCCCCTACATGTAAGTCACACCGCCCTACATGTAGTGGTGCCACACCCCTACATATAGTGGGGGCCACATGCTACTGCTGTGCCCAGGGGGTGTGGATGGCAGGAGGGTGTGTGTGAGGAGGACCTTGATGGCAGGAGGGGGGGTCCGAGGGAACCCTTGAGAGTAGAAGGGGGAGGGGAGGGGAGGGCTGGGGCGCTGCTGTTGCATGCAGCTGACCATGCACCATGCAGGCTCCATGCCGGCACCATGCTCACAGGTCTGGCCGGGGGCACCTGATGTCTGAGATCCAGCCAACAGCGCTGCTGGCAGACACCCTCCCCACCCCCTCCACATCACCCTCGCCCCCTCTCCCAGCTCCAGCCCGCCAGGCCCAACCCACCGCCCAACCCCCTACCTTGATCTGGGCGCCTGCCCCCGACCTGACCCTGTACCCAGCCCACTGCCCCTCCCTGGCCCCCCCTGCTGCTGCTGACACGACCCAGGGGCAGTCCGGTCCCCTCACATCAGCCTCCCCCCCTCCCCCCCTCCCTGCCCCCGCACTCCACTATCAGCCAGCAGCCCCCCTGCCCCCCTCCCATGCACCCACCCCCCACCCTGACAGCCACACTGCAGGCGGTGAGGGCCCGGCTGGCTGGGTGCTACACAGCGCGCCCCTGGCCCTGGATGTGCTAGGCTATGCCCCTCCCTCTGCGCCCTTAATCCCTCTGTCTCAGCAGCTGCTGGGCAGCTGCCTGGAGGTGCAGCTGAGGGCGGCAGGGCGGGAGGTGGGGCGGCGGGGCAGGGCAGTGGCAGTGGCGGCCAGGCACTGGCTGGCCCCTGGCAGGGCACACCACCTGACCTTGCTGCTGCCACAGCTGGTGGAGGGGGTGGAGGAGAACGAGGGGCTGCTGGCAGAGTGGAGGTGGGTGATGGTGCTGGTGATGATGGCATGGTATGACTGGATACAGGTAATACAGTTGATACAGTTGTAACTGTCAGCCTGGCATAGATGCTTGGCTTTGCCCATCAGAACCCTGGGTGTGAAGACTGTCGACCTGGCGGCTTGCACAGGGTCAAGGGGCTGGACAGGGCTAGGGCAGGCAAGGCCGGGTCAGGCAGGGCAGTTTGTGCATGGCAACCAAGGTCAGTGAGGGGCAGGGGGCAGGGTCTAGGCAGGGGCTCAGCCCTAGCGGCACTTGTCGTGCCAGGTCCTGTAGGTGGGGTCCTCCTCTTGTAGGTGTCTAGTTGGGGTGCTAGGCTTTGCAGTAGGATGCCCCTGCCCTACCCTTGCCCCTACCCCTACCCGTACCCCTACCCTTACCCCTGCCCCTTCCCTTGCCCCTTCCCTTGCCCCTGCCTGACCCAATCATACTGTTGCTGCCATGCCTACCCCTCTTGCCCAGGCATGGGCTTCACCGGCTGCTCGCACTGCCACTGACCCGGCCCGCCCTGCGTGTTGCCAGCGCCCTGCCCGCCCCCCTCAGCCCCCTGCAGGCTGCAGCACAGGGGCCGGGCGGGTCCGCAGGGGCAGGCGGGGCCACAGGGGCGGCAGGGTCAGGGGGAGGGCGGCTGAGGGACGTGCACTTGGGGCTGCAGGCACCGGGTAAGGCGGGGGCAGGCAGGGCGGGAAGGAGGGGCAGCTAGCAGCCAGGCAGGTGGGTAGGCGCGCAGGCAGTCGGGCAGGTAGTCGGGCAGGCAGGGATGCAGGCGGGCAGGCGGGAGCGTGGGAGGGTGGGAGGGTGGGAGGGAGGACTGGTGAGGCCAAGATGCAAAGCTCATGGGGCTAGTGGTTATGGCTGCAGTCTAGCTGGGGCAAGCCAGAAGTGTCTGCCTAGACTCCACATCCTCCTCCTGCTTGCAGCCCACCCTGTTCGCCAGCATTGCCAGCATGCTTGGCTGTGCACCCACCTGCTTTGCTCCTGTAGTGCCTCAATGATTTCCTGACTGCCTGACTGGCTTCTCAAGTGCAGAAAATTCTAGACAAGCCACCTGCCGGTCACACCACCTGCCTGACCAAGCACTTGCTTGACTGCCCTGACCACCCGACCCCTGTTGGCAGCCACGGGATGCACGGAGCACCCAAGGTGCGGCCTAAGAGCACCCTGGCTGGCCTGCTGGCTTGCCTGGTGATGTGTTGTGTGTGCAGTGGCAGGCGCCGGGGTGCACCTGGTGCAGGGCAGCTACGAGTACTGGCACTACTGCCAGGACCGCGTGGCTGATGCGGGCTGGGGCTGCGCCTACCGCTCCTTGCAGACGCTGGTGTCGTGGTTCAGGACCAACCACTTCACCAGCAAGCCTGTGCCAAGCCATAGGTCAGTGGGGGGGCAGGGGCAGGGACAGGGACAGGGACAGGGGCAGGGGCAGGGGCAGGGGCAGGGGCAGGGGCAGGGGCAGGGGCAGGGGCAGGGGCAGGGGCAGGGGCAGGGGCAGGGGCAGGGGCAGGGGCAGGGGCAGGGGCAGGGGCAGGGGCAGGGGCAGGGGCAGGGGCAGGGGCAGGGGCAGGGGCAGGGGCAGGGGCAGGGGCAGGGGCAGGGGCAGGGGCAGGGGCAGGGGCAGGGGCAGGGGCAGGGGCAGGGGGCAGCAAGTGGGACAGTGTGTCTATGCATCCAATGAGCCCCACATCAGCCTCTGTTCCACCGCCTGTCATTGACCTCGGCAGGGTGGGTGGCCCCCTGCCTCCTGCCCCCTCCCAGGGCCCTGTCCTGCCCTGCACTGGGACTGAGATCTGACATCTTGCCATCTTGCTCAGGGAGATCCAGCAGCTGCTGGTAAAGGTGGGGGACAAGCCAGCTGGCTTCGTGGGGTCCAGCCACTGGGTGGGGGCGGTGGAGCTGGCCTACGTGCTGGATGAGTACCTGGGCGTGAGCTGCAAGATCATCACTGTCAACAAGTGAGGGGGCGGGGCGGGGCGGGGCGGGGCGGGGCGGGGCGGGGCGGGGCGGGGCGGGGCGGGGCGGGGCGGGGCGGGGCGGGGCGGGGCGGGGCGGGGCGGGGCGGGGCGGGGCGGGGCGGGGCGGGGCGGGGCGGGGCGGGGCGGGGCGGGGCGGGGCGGGGCGGGGCGGGGCGGGGCGGGGCGGGGCGGGGCGGGGCGGGGCGGGGCGGGGCGGGGCGGGGCGGGGCGGGGCGGGGCGGGGCGGGGCGGGGCGGGGCGGGGCGGGGCGGGGCGGGGCGGGGCGGGGCGGGGCGGGGCGGGGCGGGGCGGGGCGGGGCGGGGCGGGGCGGGGCGGGGCGGGGCGGGGCGGGGCGGGGCGGGGCGGGGCGGGGCGGGGCGGGGCGGGGCGGGGCGGGGCGGGGCGGGGCGGGGCGGGGCGGGGCGGGGCGGGGCGGGGCGGGGCGGGGCGGGGCGGGGCGGGGCGGGGCGGGGCGGGGCGGGGCGGGGCGGGGCGGGGCGGGGCGGGGCGGGGCGGGGCGGGGCGGGGCGGGGCGGGGCGGGGCGGGGCGGGGCGGGGCGGGGCGGGGCGGGGCGGGGCGGGGCGGGGCGGGGCGGGGCGGGGTGGGGTGGGGTGGGGTGGGGTGGGGTGGGGTGGGGCGGCTGCAGGAAGTGCAGGGCCAGGTCGGGAGAGGACAGGGCAGTATGAGGGGGTGGGCAGTGCATGTAAGGATTTGGGTAGTGGAGGTTGGGCTGGATCAGAGCTGGTGACAAGAGGAGAGGGGAGGAGGGGTGGGGGCGTGGGGTTTAGGGTCCTAGGGGAGAGCAGGCTGCCTGCAGGCATGAGTGGGCAGAGTGTGGTGTGCAGTGTTTGAGGCGATGTGTGAGGTGGTGTGTGAGGTGGTGTGTGGGGCAATGTGTTTGCCAATGTGTGCAGCCCTAGCCCTGCTGCCCCTACTAATGCCCATGCCCATGCTGGTGTAGCCTACATGGCCAAGCAGCTGGGTGGCAGCTGGGCAGCATGCCATGACTCAGCACCTGGGGACCAGTTGTAGGGGGCTCCTGGTGCTGCAGGGGGGCGGACATCCCGTCTCACGCCCGCCAGCTGGCAGCCCACTTTGACCGGCAGGGCACACCCGTCATGGTGGGTGGGGGCGTGCTGGCGTACACGCTGCTGGGCGTGGCGTGGCATGAGGCCACTGGGGAGGCGGCCTTCCTCATCCTGGACCCACACTACACTGGAGGTGCGCCAAGAGGGGCTAAGGGGGGGGCGGGGGCTAGGGCAAGGCCAGGGCAGTAGGTCTGGCTGGGCAGGAAGTTTAGACAGGCTGTCTTTGCACGCACATGGCTACAGGATGTGGCGCAAGGCTATAGCATGGGGTACCGGGCTACATCATGTGGTGCGGTGGGATATTGTATGTCACCCCTTTGTGTGTGACAGATTTGATATCCTGACCTGTATGAGTGTGCAAGCACGCGGCGGGGCCTGGCACAGGCGAGGACCTTCGCAAAATTCAAGCCGGCTCGTGGGTCGCGTGGAAGCGCCCAGGGGACAGCGCGGCAGCCGGTGGCCCGCTCTTCGTGGCTGACGCCTTTTACAACTTCCTATGCCCGCAGCGGCCGACAGCGGTATGATCGAATCAGACGCCAGTCTCTGGGCCAAACGCAGTGTAGGTCGAACACCGGTTGTGATCGTCGGTCCGCCAACATGGCGCCAACAATCTGCTCTGCTCTGTTTTGATGGTTTTGTAGCTGCGCAAGATTACGCAAGATGCGTACAAGCACTGGGCGCGTGCACAAGCTTCCGTAGTGGTTACCGCATGGGCATGTGGTGAGTATACTGCACCGAGCATCGACTTCAATGACACCAAACCGGCAAGCGGCGCTTGCATGTCAACCCCCACCCCTCTGTATGCCACTCAGGAAAACATGTTCCTCGCGCAACCGCAAGTATTGCATTCTATAGCTTCGCATGACAGACATGTAAGCCCACCTCACATCCCCACGCTGCCCTGCTCTAACCCCGCCATCCACACCCTCTCAAACTCAAAGCTTGCCAAGGCCAATAGCTCTCACATCTTAGGTACATCCATCTTATGTGCATCACAGGGGTGCTTCACCCTCCTGCCATTCCCTTGGCAGCATCTGGCGGCAGAAGTTGGTACAAGTACCGAACCGTGGACAAATGCCAGCCGACTTCAAGGAAATCCATGCATGGGGGATTCGTAAACTGCAAATCATGGCTTCATTGCGTAGACGTAGGAAACGTAGACGTTCTGACTTTCGCAGAAACAGCAGAGGCCTGACTTAAGGCGGCATGGCCATTAATCAATCGTCAGACGAGGGCCCACCCCGCATTGGTCCAGATGGTAGCGGCTTAAAACACTATTACTTTGTAAAAGTAAGTGCACGCGAAGATGTTGCCCACCATCTTCCGGCGGGCGTCTCTTCGGCCAATTGCCAACTGTTCTCTTGCCATCGCCAGTCCCTAGGAGCTGGGAATTTCGGCGTGGCAAAGCTTTTCAGGGCTGAAAATGGAGGCAGCTGCGCCGTTAAGTTTCTGCCCCGTGGCGACAAGGTGCTGTCGTGGTTCAGATGGACTTTGTCAAAATTGTGTCGCTTGTTTTGCCAACGCGGCGCCATTGCATGATAATGTCCCCTAGGCGGCTGAATGCTTCTTGAGGATGGGATAGCTATTCAGTTGCACTTGCATTTCATTGACAGCTGGCAAACCACATGCTGCAGATCAACAAAAATGTGGAGCGCGAGGTTCTCAACCATCGACTGCTGGTGCACCCGAACATAGTTGCATTCCGTGAGGTGAGCTTCAGATGCAGAAGCTTTGTCCCTTTTGACCCCTTGCAGCACTATGCTTGATTGAATGGCTCAGGTTTTCCTCACAAGCTCTCATCTGGGCATCGTCATGGAGTACGCATCTGGCGGGGTGAGCAGGTTGAATGAGTGCCGGTGTGCCCAGGTGTCCGTGCCTACATCCTGCCTGCTCATGCCTGCATGCTTGGCAGGAGCTATTTGACCGAATTACACGAGCCAAACGTTTCAATGAGAATGAGGCCCGCTACTTCTTCCAGGTGGCTGGTGCCAATCTCACATGCTGCTGCGCTGCTGGATGTACTAGCCAGTTCCCGTCAGCCAAACCACATGCGGCTGGTCTGTGCTTCATGGTCTCACGAAATCCATCCTCTGCCAACCCCCCACTGTGCCCTGCCTGTTGGTGCTGCGCAGCAACTCGTGTCCGGCATTGCCTACTGCCATAGCATGGTGAGCTGGCGTGGGACACCCCAGCACCATCACCTCAGCTGCAGCCCCAGCACTGGTGTTCAGGCTACTCCTCAACAGCCAGGCCACTTGGCGAAGCCCAACCCCAGCCAGGACCCCATGGTACCGCCCAAGGCATAGAAGGCGGTCACCATGGTACATCCATGTTTCAGCCAGAGCCATTTTCACATGATGCTCCGCCAGCCTACTTCTGCCAACCCAGCTGCCGCGTCACAATGCAACAGAGTGTGCGTCAGCCGGTTAACGGCAGGGTACCTCTCGCTTGCGCAGTGCGGGCTAAACACGCAGTGCACTGCTGAACCCGCCTCTTTGTCCTGCTGCCTACCCCATAGTGGGCGCAGCACCCTCCAGCCAGTCTGCTAGTGCAGCCCCAGGCTGTTATTCAAGGTGCCGCAGGGTCTTCCAGCCAGGCTGCTAGTGCAGCCTCTTGTCCCACTGACCCACTGCAGGCATTGCCTGACACCCCCTTGGCAGTCGGATATACTCTCACACCCAGCCAGCCATCCAGCCAGCCAGCTGCATGCGGGCACAAGCACCCAAGTGTGCAGCCAGGAGGTGTGCCGGACTGTACCCTGAGGAACGTGTCAGCTCGTGACTGGTCAACATGACTGGGCAGGGAACCTGACTCACCTTGTCATCACCACACCCACTGCCTACAACCTTGCTGCACCTCATGCTGCGGCCCTCTTGCCTGGCTACTCGGGCAGGGAGTTTGCCATCGCGACCTAAAGCTGGAGAATATACTTTTGGACGGGCGCCATGCGCCCCAGGTCAAGATCTGTGACTTTGGTTACTCCAAGGTAAGAGTGACCTGGGAACTGCAGAAGAATGGCTTGCACCGTGTGTAGCAAGGCTTCAACTCCTGCTCACTTTGCCTCAGCAGCAGCTGGGCTGCTTATAGCCCAGTTGGCCCACTCATGCTGAGAGGGCACTTAGGAGGCTCAGTAACTTCCCCTTTCACCTGTCTGCCTCTGAGCTCTGAGCTTACTCAACTTTACTCCTGGCTGTGCCTGCTCTTGGGGGCGGCCAAGCCCGTCTGCTGCTGCTGCCGCCTGCAGTCTGATCAAGACTCCAACCCCAAGTCAACTGTGGGCACCCCAGCGGTGAGAAGCTGCCAGGCAGCTGCTGCGAGGTGGGGTGGCTTGGGGAGCAGGGCAGTGCAGGGCGTGCAGTGCAGCCGCCATCCCGCCTAGCAAAATGCTGAAGGCTGGGCAGTATTCTGCCCATGTGCCCATGTGCATGTCCTAGTCTGTTAGCCTGGCCCTGCACCCAGCAGCACTGCTAGGTAGTTTATCACCCCTGACCTGTCCATTGTGGGTGCAGGCGAGCATAGAGCCAGTTAAGGCAAGGTTTAGGTGAGGTGATAGTGAGGATAAGGGTGAGGGTGAGGATGTCTTATCAAGATGAGATGGGACCCTAGCACCTAGCTTAGGCCAGGCCCCAGCCCTCCCTGATGCTTGGCTGTGCAGTACATTGCCCCTGAGGTGCTGCGGCATGTGGAGTATGACGGCCAGGCAGCGGATGTGTGGTCCTGTGGGGTCACACTGTACGTGATGCTGGTGGGCGCCTACCCCTTTGAGGACCCTGCGGAGCCCAACAACTTCAGGAGCATCATGCAGGTGGGCGGCAGCCACCCCCACAGGGTCAGCAGGCAAGCAGGCAGACAGGCCCACCAGCAGGCTTGCCTGCCTGCCTGCCAGTCTGCCCAGGTGTCAGGGACCCAAACGCCAGACTTCATGCAGGGCGCCGGCAGGTCAACAGCAGCACTTGTTTAGTACCCTCCTGTTGCTGCAGCTGCAACTCCTGCAGCTGAGGCTTCCTAGTGCCACGTCAGCAGCCTGACGGACAGGCAGGAGGGCGAGCCGGCGGGGCACTAAGTCAGGGGTTCTGGCGCCAGCGTCAAAACTCTCACAGCTGGCTAGGGCCAGCCAGTCCTTCAATCGGCATGTAGGTAGAGGTGGCGCCGTACACACCATCATTACTGGAGCCTAGCACGCAGCGTGCCAAGGACCAGCAAGTGACTCAGTGTTAACCAGGCGACAAGCTGCTATGCCCTGCCAGCTGCTGATTTGCTCCCACGGCATGTCCTCCCCTGCAGCTCACGTACCTGCTGCGATGGCCCCTGTTGCCTTCTGGCCTGTGCCTGTGCCTTACCCACAGCGCATCACCGCTGCTCAGTACGTGTTCCCGCCTGGACTGCGGCTCTCCGTGGAGTGCCTGGACCTGGTGGCTCGCATGCTGCGCCCGGACCCCAGCCACCGCATCACAGTGGAGGGCATACGAGCCCACCCCTGGTTCAGAATGAACCTCCCCTCAGAGGTGGCGGTGGGTCCAATCAGGAGCCATAGCCAGGGGCTGCGTGGGGGCAGGCCAGCAAACACGCTGGCGGTCGGTTGGTTGTATGGTTGATTAGTTGGTTGGTTGGTTGGTTGGCCCTGTTCTGCTTTATCATCCAGGGCCCCACCCCACCCTACCCAGCTTTGTCTAATAGTCATAGGGGTCCTTCACTACCCTGTGCCATAAAAGCCCTAGTGACCCCCCCTCCCTCACTCCCTCACTACCTCACTACCTGTGAGCTCCACGCTGGCCTGCATGTCTTTGCACCCTTGGCCTCAGGACCCAGTAGTACAGCCTGCCCGCCACCTGCAAAGTGAGGAGGAGATCCAGCACATTGTCAACCTTGCCCGCACCCCAGCAATGGCCACACCACGCCGCATGGACCTCTCCCGCGACACGCTGGACTCCATGCATGGTCACATATCTACCCAAACCCCTTCACCGCAGCAAGGGGCTTGGCCCACTGACAAGTGGCATGGGCCTCCCACCCCTCAGCAGCAGCACACTGGGGTGGCAGGAAGGCAGCACACTGTAACAAAGTACGCGGCAGCCATGGCAGCCCACCAAGCAGCCAACCTGGCAGCCAACCAGGAGGCAGCCCTGCAGCAAGAGGCACAGCGGGCAGCGCATCAGGCAGCAGCAGCTGTGGCAGCACAGCAGCAGCAGGGTTTAAAGCAAGGGGCAGTGGCTCAAGCGCTGAAGCAGCAAGCAGTCACGCAAGCAGGGGTACTGCAGGCACACCACCAGGTTGACTCGCCCAAGGCCACGCCACCACCTAGGGGTGGGCTGTCCTTCAACATGCGCAGCCCCATGCCACTTGAGGAGCCTCCTCCTCGCAGGTCACAGGTCAGTTTGGCCATGGACAGGGAACTCGCCTCCCTGCTGCTGCTACCGCCGCCGCCGCTGCTCCCAATGCCGCTGCTGTTCCCAATGTCGCTGTCGACTCCGCCCCCGCTGCTGCTCCCAGTGCCATCCTTGGCCTGCTGCCACCACTGATGCTGATGCTGGATGTCCATGTCATGGCTGCAGGGTGGGAACGTCACATTGGGGGGTATGATGAGCTTTTCCAAGCGCCACCTGACATGAGCCGCGTCACTGGGTGCGGTGCAGCCAGCAGCCAGGCTCAACAGCTGGCGCCCACAGGCTGCGCTGCCAGACCTCACGTAGGCTACACGCTGACAGCTAGCAGCTAAGTAACATGACGTCACAGGGGTGTATGTGAGGAGCAGTGTCAGGTGTGGAGGTATTTATCACTCCTGGATCTGCCTAGCAGCTGCATCATGGGCAGTGGCAGTGGCAGCAGCGGGTCATGAGGGTCAACAGCGTAGGCAGCACTGTGTAGCCAGTAGCCAGGCTGCATGCTGGCTGAGGGGGAGAAGGGGACGTGGAGGGGAAAGGGAGGAGGAGGGAAGGGGCGGATGAAGGGGAGGAGGAGGGAAGGGGCTGGGGGAGGGGGGGACTAAGCTGTTTGCAACAGCCACAGCATCGCAGTATCAAGCCTTGAGCTCCATGCCTGGCAGCAGTAGACAGCAGCCTTGGTGCAGCTCGGTACTCTAATCCGCACCATTGTGTCGTGACCAGCTGAAGACACTCTGCAGATCCCTTTGAATTGTCGGTTGGCAAACGCCATAGCAACACTCATTGCAAGCGCTAGCCAAAATGTGGCACACTCCATGCCATCGCTGCGTGCTTAGATTGCTGAAACTCCATATTGGGATTCAAAGTTCTGCGATCCATACTGTGGTGGGTAGTGATGTGGGTGGGTGGGGACCTGTGTGGTACTCTGCCACACTTGCATTCTATTGGCAGCTGGCAGGCAGTCCTCCTGCACACTGTGTCCATTACGACATCATTAGCAGGCCGGCGCACATAGGCAGGACACTGTCAACCTGAGGTCCCGTTTGAACCTTTTTCATCAAAAGTTTTGGTGTGACACTTGAGGGAGGTTGCGGATGCTTTCTTATGTATGGAGTAGTTCTCATGTTATGCTGGCCACGGCATGATCAGAAACATGTCAGCCATGGTAACCATGCCCAGTCCTATGCTGGGGAAGCAATCCCTGTCTTAGGTGCACTAATGCCCAGGATGGCGAAGCTGATGATGCTGCATCAGCAGTGTCACTCCTTTTGCCCTTCCTGCTAGATAGTGTATGATGATATTGCTACCACCGCTTAAGCCATCAGTAGTTAGACTCCGGTTCTCCCGGGATGGGGCTCCACTAGGTTGGTACTGCAAGGCTGCCACAAAGGCATGGCTGGTAGGGATGCTTGGCAGCGTCTGAGCCATCAGCCATTACACAAACGCGCATGACGAATGTTATCGCGTGCTGTCCCCGTATGGTTGGGCCCCTTTGAAACAGCTGCGGCACAGAAGCTGCAGACTAAGCGGCCATCGCATGCCGCGCTGTGCTACGTCAATTGCACACGTCCCGGCGCTAGGACATCCATGACAAGGTTGTGTAAGCCGGGAGCTGTGCTACTGGCCAGACCAGGGAGCTCTGCCCGCCAAGGGCAAGGAGTACCCTGGCCTGGGCTACAAGCGGGTGCGAGACAAGCCCCCCAAGGCCCAGGAGCAGCAGCAGCAGCCTGCTGAGGCACAGTAATGTGTCCCCCTTTCTTGAGCTGTCATCAGCTTACAATTAGTGCATGTTTTGTCATGCCAACTCTACATCATAGCCCTAACGGGTCAGGCAATAGTATAGGTGGTAGGCTAAACACTCCACACAGCCACACTGTTTGAGTCGGATCTAGTTAGTGGCTGCTAGTGGCTGATAGTGGCTGCTAGTAGGTACTTCTGATCCGGCTCAAATGGTGGCCCTAGTGAGGGACAAGAGGGCTGTTTACTAGTTCACTGTGCGGTTGAGAAACATATAATAACATACAATGTGCGGTTGAGAAACAGGGCCCAACCGCAAGAGCCTACAACACAGAAGTTGGGCCACTCCAAGATGTGTTACCTTACAGCTATGCATGTATGATGCAACAGTACAAGGGGGTCACACTCGCAGTCACAGAGACACTAGGGTGGATCTTAGAAGTGGCCCTACACACATCAAGCGTAGCGCACTCAACTGATACAAGCTCAAAATCAGACCTTGACATTGTGAGCAACACCACTGAATGACAATGTCCTCCCATCGCAGTATGCACCTGTGCAAGCCTGACAATATGCTTCTCACCATTCGTGGCTTTGCCACCGGTGCATGCTACTCAGCGTGGTTACTTCATGGATGCGTAACTCATTGAAGCCAGCAATCCCTCCATCATGCTTGGCATTGTGATCTTGATCCATGCTTGTCCCTGGTGCCCATGTGGGGCAGAGGCAGGTGCCATCTGCCGCATTGGGCCAGCTAGGCAAGTTGTGAAGCCATACGCGCGCTGTCATGGCGCTGACTTTGTGCCAGCCAGTGCAGACAATGCTTACGTGTCCCTTGACTTGACTTAGGAGGATGGCATCATGATGTCATGAGGACGAAAGACAGTGTCCGATCTCAAGCATGTTGTGCAAGATGCAGGTGGCTGATGTAAGCGCTGTAGCAGCTGCAGGCATTGGGCCATGCCTATGGGATCACAGTGGACCAAGTCATGCCGGCCCGGTTCACCAAGCGCTGCAGCAGCCCCGGTACCTTCGCCTGGTACCCTTCCAGCATTCAGGGGCGTGTGTTCTTCAGGGGTCATCACGCCAGTAGGCGCCTGAACTCCTTGTAGTCAAGGTAGCCGGAGGCATCCACATCCTCCTCCTTGATCATGCCATCCACATCCAGAGTGAGCTCAAACTCCTGAGGGCCAGCGGGCAACATGCAGCTGGTCATCAACACTATGTGGGCATCAGGCAGTTGGTCATCATCACTATGCAGGCAACAGGCAGTTGGTCATCATCACTATGCAGGCAACAGGTCATCATAATCAATACTACCAGACCATGAATCATCATCAAGGTCACTATTGGTATTGCTGCACAAAGTGAGTTCCATCAACCAGGCAAACGGCCCCCTTGCACCAGCACGGCGTGTGTGCCGACAACTGCATGGTGGCACCCATGTGCTACGCGGCCCACACCTTGATAATGTTCTTCAACCGTTCAGCCTGAACGCTGCCGGTCTTGTCAGCCTGAGGGTGGCAGGCAGGGGCAGGGGGGTCAGGCACAGCTGGTGCACGAAGCAGACACCTCCAGCAGCCAACAAAGCATCAGGGGGCAGTGAAGACCCAAGCACGCTCTGCATGGGCTTCAGGCTGCCTCTGGCACAGCGGCGGTAACAAGGCAACGAGCACATGACACAACTCTACACTACAAGCGGGTGCGAGACAAGCCACCCAAGGCCCAGCAGCAGCTGCAGCAGCCCGCTGTGGCACAGTAGTATGTGCCCCCCTCTGTTGTTATCAGCTTACAATCTGTGCATGTTTTTCATGCCAACTCTACACAATAGCCCTCAGGGGTCAGGCAATGATGTAGGTGGTAGGCACTCATGCACCATGTCCAGGTGCATTGGGTATACTCCACACAGACCATTAACAGCATTTGAGTCTGGCCACTATTGCCCATTAGTATCCCCGATAGTGGCTGCTAGTGGCCACTACTGGTCCGGCTCAAGTGGAGGCCCTAGTGAGGGACAAGGGGGCTGTAACAAGGTAACGCTGTAACATGCATATGGCCTGCCTGCCTGCACCCCTGGCAGCGGTAGCTGCAGCTGCAAAGAGGGGCACTCACATTGCCGCCAAGCGCCACAAATGCATCCACTGCACGCACAACAGGCAGCATAGCCAGGGTCACCAAGGGAGTGCATGGGTGATGCAGCAGCCGGGTCCAGCCAGTCGCTGTGTGTCTGCCCAACAAAGACTCCCCACAGCAGGCGGGGGACATGCAGGTGTGCAGCTGGTGAGAGTTGTTGATGCAGTGATTGTCATACTTGCCTGGTTAGGTGCATGCCCAGGAAACCCAGTGGTTAGGAAACCCAGTGGCTGATGGGAGTGTGGTGTAAAGAATCACCATTATCCAATAGTTCCACCACCTTCCTTGGTCTGAGCAATGAAGCATCCCAATGACTGACAGGTTGTGAGCCATCTGACCCTGACCTGAGGACCTGTCGCCTAAAGGCAGGGTACGTCCGCATGCCTGAGCTAATGCCCAGACTCTGGTGGCACAACAGCATGTGCTGATGGCAGTGGCCTGGTGATGGCCTGGTTGCGGCCTGGTGGTGCAAATGTTAAAGAAAGGGGGGGTGAGTCTTGATGTGCGCCCTCACCCGTCTCATGTTCGCTGTCTGCCTGCTTTGACAGCATCTTGTTGATTTGTATGGAGCGCATGAACTCCGGCAGGTCAATCTGCTGACTGCCGTCCTCATCAACCTGCAGCCACAAGGCCAGTGCTGCACTGAGTTGCAGGCGAAGCAGCGTGCAGCAGGGGCTGTGACACAGCCTGTAGGAGGCCTGCGAGTCAGGGACCCCGCCTCCCCTACTTGCTGCCTTGCAGTCTTCACACATTTGCAGGTCTATGCAGACTGCAGGTCTGTGCCGCCATGCCAGGACCATTGACTACACATCCATAGTTGAGAATGCGTCCGTTTGGTCCTTTATGTTGCTCGGAGGATGACGGCTTAAACACTGGATGAAGGTGAAGAGACACCATCAGCGACCACTTGCTAGCTCTGAACTCAACCACCTGCTCTGTCACAGGTGGTTCTGGCTGGCTGACAGCAGTTAAGGATGTGAACGAACCAGCTGGTGGCCTTCAGCTAGCCTACTGGGCATGAGGACTGGGTCCCATCGGCCTCCTTTCTCATTGCGTCGCCACATGCAGAGCCAAGATTGACTCTGAATCTGTGCAGTGACTCTGACCCTGACCCCTAGGGTGAGCTGTAACAGCATGCTGACAGCTGGATGGAGATCGCCGCCCCTGCACTTCTCCGATCAGCTGCCTTGCTGGGCTGCTGGTATCCCGGCTTACCAAGCTGATCATGAGGAATAACTCCTCTTGAGTGGGCTTCTGCCCCAGGGCTGTGAGAGCATCCCGCAGCTCCCCGATGTCGATGCATCCAGATCCTGCATCACAGCCTCACACTTACATGTTGTCTGCAGGGGGCTGGACTGGGTGCGATTGCACGGATTGTACAGAACCCTGAATGCTCTAGATGAACCTTTGTACCCGCATGCCCGACTGCCTGGCATTATGGAGCAACTGGTGTTTGCTACAACACCCATGGGTGCAGAACTGCAGGAGTACTATACAGGATGCCAAGTATGGGCAGGATGGCATTCGTTGACCATGTGGTGGCTATTCGTGAGGAGCTTCCTATGTGAGTCGTGGTTTAGGGTCGCGAACGGGTATGACAAGGGGTGATATGTCTATCTGGCTTGGTCAAACTCACCGTCCTTATCGAACAGGGTAAATGCTTTACGACACAGCTCCTGCTCCGTCTCGGTGAGCGGCTCCAGGTCATCTTGCAACTGTGAATAATGGTATGTCGTAAACATGTCAGTTCAAGATAAGGGGTTCAGCAACATGCAGACGCACCATTCGCAGAGCTGATATAAGTTTGCGTCGAGAGCCGAACAGTAAGACGAGGTTTCCAGAGTTTGTTGCAGGTCACACCTCTAAGTGAACCGGCGGCAGAGTTAGTCCGTGCGCGCGAGCTACTGCCTGGCCCAACAGGACACAACTCTACCACTTGTGGAAACGTTTAAAGCGGGCCCTATGCCTAGGTGTTACAAATGCTCAAGGATCCATGGACAGCTTGCCCGGGCAACGCAACAACCATGATGAGGCACAACAATCTTCATGGGGAATTGCACCCTCAGCACACATGAGGGGGAGGACGGCCAAGCAGCTAAATGGCTGATGGCTGAAGCGCTGTCGACCAATCATCGCATACATATACCAAACGACCTTGCCAGGCAGACACGTTTAAATACCTTTGCAGCAACCCTACAATCTGCACGGCACATGCTGCTATGCGAAGCTACAACAGAGCTGCGTCCTTGACCTGCTCCGTCAGCGCATTCATATCTTTCTTGCCGCCAGCCTGCTCCTCGGGCTTCATGGCAGGGAACAGCAGCACTTCCTTGATGTTGATGGTGTCTGCAATGATGCGCACCGACCACACAATTTCGTTAGCTACGGTACTGTTGGTTTGCTTTCCCAAACCCCTAGCTTTCAATGCTGCAGGTTCATCACTACTGCTGACGCAGTGGAGACCCCTCACCCCCTCCACACAAATGAAGGTCAAGGGCATTGGGAGACTCCCCCTGGTACACGGTGGCGGACCCCCATCAGCACCCTCTAGCCCACACCCACACCCTCCCCATCACCCTCCCCGTCACCTTCCCCGTCACCCTAACCTGTCACCCTCGCCCCTCACCTGTCAGCAGCATGGTCAGCCTGTCAATGCCCATCCCCCAGCCCCCTGTGGGTGGCAGCCCATACTCCAAGGCGGTGCAGAATGTCTCGTCCACAAACATGGCCTCGTCATCGCCTGCTCCCAGGCAGCACTCAGCCAGCTCAGGGGCTGTCATAGGTGGTCAGCCAGGCCCACTCGGCATGCCACCAGTCCCTCTGCCACAGGCGAGCCAGGGCCTGCTCTGCCTGTGCCGAGCCTGATCCGCCACATCAGCGGTGCTGCTGCCTAGGCGCAGTACTCGAAGGACTGACGTGCTTAGCATGGTTTTCAATACAATCACACCATTTCTCACCAGCAACTCTGTATAACACACCAAGGGCACTGCCTGCACTGCCTGCACTGCCTGCACTGCCTGCACTGCCTTGCACATTCATGCCCTGAACTGCTTGTGCCAGTGCCTGGTGTGATGTACTGCCCATAAGGCCCTGCCCTGGCTCAGGTCTCCACTGCCTTCACTGCTCCCACTGGCAGCTGAGGTGCTCTCCCCTCCCTTCCGCCCGCCTCAACCTCCTTTCCACGCCACACCCACCTTGGTCGTCTCAACCCATCCACCCCACCTCGCCCACTAAGCCTACGCACTGAGTTGGGCAGATTTGGTCGGCCATCTCAATACAGTCCTTACATGCCTAGACTCCCACAGCCATACGCCCACAGCCCTGAGCAGGGGCTGCTGAACTTTCTACGCCACACCACCCGCCCTGCCCCGCCCCGCCCCGCCTCGCCCCACCCCTCCATGCTCCTGTTTCAGGCAGGCTTGCCCCCACTCACCCTCTGCCTTAGCCCCCGCTTGGTCTTGGAACAGCTCCCGCTGCCTGACAGGATCGTTCAGCTCGGTGTAGGCATTGCACAGCTCCTTCTTGTTCACAAACAGCTCGAGCCGCTCCGTCATGCCCGGCAGGTTGCGGTGCCTGACAGCCACAGCCCACCCAGGCTAAGGTCAATACCTATCATTAGCACCATCACCCGGCAGCTGCCCAGGTTATCATCAACATGCTGTCATTAGCACCACTATACGGCAGTTACCCAGGCTATCATTTAAAAGTCATCATTAGCACCACTACACAGCTGTTGATGTGCTGACCAAACGTACTGCTGTGCTCAGGGTCTGTGAAGCTCTAGACATGCAGTGCTGGACAAGACAGGACCACCCAGCCTGATAGTGCAGCAGAGCAAGCTGAAGCCAGCTCCTGCCAGTCTGGCCTGGAGCAAACAACACCCTGAACAACTGTTCCCTTGGCGAGCCACAGACTACTGCACCTGTGGTGGCTGCTGTAGCCCCTATTGCACGCTGTCCTGCATGGCCTGGATGACTGCTTAGGCTCTGGTCCTGACAGGCGCTGTGCCATCTGGTGCTGCCCCTGCCCCTGCCCGCTGGACCCTCATGGCCTGTAGCCCGCAGCACAAACCCCCCTTTACCCCTGCTGCTGCCCCACCACATGCCCGCTGGCCCCTGACCCCCTCTGCTGCCCACGGGACCCTGCTGCCCTTCCCCAACGCCCGCTGGCCCCTGCCCCGCTTTGCTGTCCGCACCATTTGGCCAGCGGGCTCATCAGCTGCGGGTGGTCGCAGATGAAGGTGGGGTTCACGCACTGCTCTTCCAGGAACTCCCCCACCAGCTTGTCCAGCAGCCGGGCCGGCGTGTGGGGGGCGGGGCAGTTCACATTGTGCTTAGTGCACAGGTCCAACTGCAGCAAGCAGCAGGCAGACAGAGGCCAGCCTATGGGCCTGGCAATCATTCAGTGGCAGAGCCGGTGGGATCAGTGGGCACTGCATGAAGGAGGTGCAGTTAATGAATGGGAGAAGCATGGCCCGCTCACCCCTACTCCTGCCCCTAACGCTCAGTTGCAAACCCTAGGCTGCCTCTGGCTGGTACTCAGCTGCATCAGCAGTCCAGCAGCCCAGCTGCCCCTGGCCCTGCACCCGCGCCCTGCCCCTACCTTTGTTGCCCCTGCCCCTAGTGACCCTGGGCCCCCTGCCGCCCCTGCACCCCCCCTGTTGCCCAGTCAGAACTCACCAGGACCTGCCGAGTCTCAGGTGCCTCCAGGTCAGTGGGCAGTGTGACCCCCAGCGCCTCCTGCAGCCCACTGACCATGCTGATGCGGCGCCAGGGGCGGGAGAAGTCAATCTCGATGGGCGGCTGGTCCAAGCCATTGGCGTGGTACTGCACCTTCAAGGTTCCCTGCAGAAGCGGCCCACTCCAGCCCAGGTCAGCAAGTTGCCAAACCCAACTCAGCAGGCCATTTCAGGCCAGCAGCAGCAGCTGCGGAAGTGGTGGCGGCATATGCCTGCCATGGCCCATCCACCCCTGCCCCTGCCCCTACCCCTGCCCTTCCCTGCTGCTGCCTGCCTCGCTGTCTGCCCGTCCCGGCTGCCGCTCCCCCTTGCTGGCCCGCACCTTGACTGCCATCACAATTTCACAAACCATCTCCTCCGTCATTTCCATAAGGTCATGGTAGTCAGCATATGCCATGTAGAACTCACAGGTTGTAAATTCTGGGTTGTGGGTCAGGTCGATGCCCTCATTCCTAGTGCAAAGGCAGCAACAGCAACAATGGCAACAATGGCAGCAATGGCAACGATGGCAGAGATGGCAGGGATGGCAACAATGGCAGAGAGGGCAGCAATGGCAGAAGCACAACATCAGTGAAGAGCACCCTGGGGGCTGCTGTGTGGTACACACAGTGGCAGGGGCCACAATAGAGATGGTGAGGATGACATGGCTGACATGGGCTAAAGAATACCTAGTACACTTTCCCTGGTGTTAGTGGGCCCGCCCTCTGGGGAGCTGCGCCTGGACCGGGTCCGGACTGTGTTGTGACCCACGCATTGTGTGGGCTGACTGACCTGAACTGCCGCCCCATCTCGTACACTCGCTCAATGCCGCCCACCACCAGCTGCTTCAGGAATAGCTCTGGCGCCACTCTCATGTACAGCTGCATGCTGAGGTCGTTGTGGTAGGTGATGAAGGGGCGCGCAGCAGCCCCACCAGGGATCATGTTCATCATGGGCGTCTCCACCTGCACGCACCCAGGTGTGGCAGGTGAGCGGGCAAACCCTCTCACAGCGGGGACGGCATAGCACTGCCTACTTGTCCTGCCTCCCCTTCCTACTGCCATCAAGATAGCATGTCAAGTGCAAGCTGAAGTCTTGGGAAGGTGGTAAGTTCACTGTTGCTGCGGGGAGATCACAAAAAAAGGGTGAAGTAGCTGGGGCATACCCTGTAGACAAGGGTTCAAACCTCAGCGGGGGCAGGACTTGATGTGTCGACCTGCTTTGGAGTCAGTGGCCAGCAACCTACCTCCAGGAAGCCACGGGTGTCAAGGTAGCGGCGCACGGAGCGAATGACCTCGGCGCGCGCGAAGAAAATGTTGCGCACGTCGTGGTTGCAGATAAGGTCCAGGTAGCGCTGGCGATAGCGAGTCTCCTGCGGTGGGGGCAGGAGTAACGAGGCGAGGCAGGTGCAGGGTTCAGGGAAGCAGACTACGGCTGGGCATGAGACACTGTGGGATGAGCTAAGGAGCTAAGGCAGCCCCAGGGCAAGATGCCCTGCCCCGCACGCTGGCTCCTGCTGCTGAGCAGGAGGTGGCAGAGCTGGGCCTCACCTGGTCCCTGAGGCCGAAGTGAGCCTTAGGAGGCATGTGCAGGCAGGGCGACAGCACCTGGAATGACCTGCAGGGCAGCCACACACACCCCACATGGCTCCCTGTGACCACTGCGTTTCACCCAACCCACCTAACCATATCGTGCGGGCTCACGTTTTCAACCCGCCACCTCTTACACCCTAGGCAAGCATACAATGGAAACCAAACTAAGCCGCTGTACCTGACAAGCCAGCTAGCCAGAGAAGCTGTGGCTGAGCAAGTTGGTTGACCGGTCCTGGTTGCCAACCCAGCCACAAACCCTCTTCCTCTCTTTCCCCTTCAGCCTTGCCACACCAGCCCTCGCCCTCTTCTGTGCCCCTGTGACGCACTTTGGGAAGATGGACAGCTCGCCCTTCTTGCTCTTGCCCGGGCAGCCCACCACCCCCACTATGTCCCCGCGCTTGGTCTCATTGTGGGTGGCCTGGAAGCCCGGCAGGTCCAGCTCGCTGCTGCGCGCGTCCGCCATGACCTGCACCTTGCGCCCCTCGCCATGCAGGTCATAGAACAGCAGCTTGGGGCCTGAGGCGCGCTTGTTGCTGATGCGGCCTGCGCACAGACCCCAGTGAGGGGAGGCTGCTCACTCGGCCTGGGCTGGTGGCTCAGCTGGCACAGCTGCACACAAGCGCTCGTGTTGAGGGTAAGCTGACAGGGCCAGGAGTAGCGAGAGACCCAGGCAACTCAGATGGGGAGGCCATGTTGTGGCAGGAGGCTGAGCTGCTCAGGTCAAATCAAAATGTCAGCACTGAACAAACCACGTCGGGTTGTGCAGCAAGAGCAGGCTTTTTGGAGCACTCAGGGTGCCAGGGAAGACATGCATGCATGCATGCAGGGCCAGGCCAGGCCAGGCCAGGTCAGGCCAGGCCAGGCCAGGCCAGGCCAGGCCAGGTCAGGTCAGGTCAGGGCAGGGCAAACCAGAGCGGCTAAGCAGGCCCAGGTAATCACCTGCCAGGGACACCTCCACATCTGTCAGGTGAGCGCCTGGCTCCAGGCTGTCGTACTTGGCAATGTAGTCAGGCACAGACATGGTGACCTGCACAACCACGCCCACCCTCACTCCTGGCCTCAGTGAGTTGACATCCCTTTCATCAGATGCAGTGGCCGCCGGCTGCTCTGGTAGCTCCTGCTCCTGCTGCTGATGTTGCTGCTCCTCCTGCTGCTACCGCTACCGCTGCTCTTCCTGCTGCTCCTGCTGCTGCTCCCGCTGCTGCTCCTGCTCCTGCTGCTGCTCCTGTAGGCCTTGCCTTGAACTTGTGAGGATAAGGGTTGATGCCCGCCGCCTTCTTGGCCGCCATTGCCTTGATCCGGTTCTCACGATATTGTGCTGGATCCAGCTGAAAGCATGTGTCAGGTAGGGTCATGAGCGCATAGAATGCAGCAAGCTAGGGGCACTGCCCCGGGCCAGACTTCCTATGTCATCATAGCATGCACAAAGTCCCAATGCTGAGTGCAGTAGGGCACCTCTTCATGGCTGTCATCCTCTAGCTTTCCGGCTCCGTCTTCACCCTCAGCTTTCGCAGGTTTAGCTGCAGCCTGGGCTGCCTTGGCTGCCTGCAACCAGCCGGCAGTAGCACTACAGGTCTATGTCGCATCAGATAGTGGCAAGACGTTCGCAGCAGCATGCACCGTCTTCTCAGCCTTCTCCGCCGCGACGCGGTTAGCTTTCTGCCGCCGCTTGAACTCGCTGCGAACGGATGACGGCGGATCAACGCTCCATGGCTGCGCGGGTCGAATGCCATCAGACCGCCGGCATACTGCTCACCTTTTGCTGAGGGCCGCCCCGTTCTCGTCCTTCAGCTCCTCAGACCATTGTTCAGGCAGGCCAGGAAAAGCCTCTGTCGCCATTGCGGCTCTACAAGCAAACAACAGATGCGTTCGGTGCCCGACTGCCCACCCGGTTCCCAGCGATGCACTGGATCCCCAGGAGGCAGAGCTAGCAAAGGTTGCTGATAGCTCGGCAACTCTAATTGCGAGCACCCGCAACATGTGCGCCAGCTTGCATGGATGAAGCGGCTTGTACAGAAATGAACCAAGTCTTGAAACCAGCAAAGCTGATAGCAAGTGTCCAAGAGCTGAAAGCGTAGCACACACATCGCTTCTTAACACTCACCAACAAGCCATAGTGACCATCTAAAGTCCGTCAGCCATCACCAGCACAGGGCGCAACAATTCGTACGGCCGATGCACAGAGCCCCAAAGGTGAAGAAGCTTCGGGCAAGGGCGGCGAGCGCTTGCGAAAAAACCGCCCAGGACCCGAAGGCAGCCGATCAAGGGGATGACAATCAAGGGCCACCAGCTGCTGGCGTGAAGAGGCTTGGTGGTTCAATCAAAGCTCCCGCTCTTGCCCCAAGCAAAGCCATCGCACCCAAGGCAGTGGGCACCAAGCTGAAGTGCAAACGCAGCAGGGTATCACCCACGGGCCACGCAGCGTGGCTGAACAGCTATCCCAAGGTCAGCCGCTGGGCTGCCCAGTACAACCTGCAGCAACTCCTGAACCAGGTGGGTTTCTTGAAGCCCACACGACCATGGCATCGGCTATCCCCATCGCCACCACAGCCACACACCACAGCCTTGCACCACATCATGGCGTGACTCAACCCACATGACTATGCTATCATCTTCTGTTGATGGGTTTGCGCCATGGCTTAGCTGCCCAGTTGCTGACTTCTTGCTAGCAGAGGGCACTTCTTGCCAACACAGCTGGCGTCTTGTCAACACGGCTCAAATGCTCCGCTGAGCTGGGCCCCAACCACCAGTGTGGGCATGGTGTTGTGAGGTTTTGAGCCACGTCTCGATCTGGGCTGCATGCGCCCAGTGTGTGTTTAAAACCCGGTGTCCACTGTGTGTCCACTGTGTCCTGATGATGATGGCAGCCTGCTTGTCCCTCACTAGGGCCACCATTTGAGCCGGATCAGAAGTACCTACTAGCATACACTATCAGCCACTAGCAGCCACTAACTAGATCCGGCTCAAACAGTGTTATTGGGCTGTGTGGAGTAAACCCAGTGCACATGGCACATGAGCCTGCCTACCACCTACACTATTGCCTGACCCGAGGGCTATAGTCCAGAGTTGGCATGACAAAACATGCACTAATTGAAAGCTGATGACAGCTCAAAGGGGGGCACACATTACTGTGCCACAGCAGGCTGCTGCTGCTGGGCCTTGGGTGGCTTGTCTCGCACCCGCTTGTAGCCCAGGCCTGGGTACTCCTTGCCCTTGGCTGGCAGCTTCCCCTGCTCTGGCCAGTAGCACAGCTCCAGTGGGCGCCACCTGCTTTCCCCAATGCGCTGCATGTACAGCGCTGCATTGCAGTCCCTGTCCAGCCACCTGCCTGGCTGCGGTGCTGGCTTGGCCTTGGCAGCCTTGCCTTTGCCCTTGCCCTTGGTGGGCTCAGCTGCCTCTGGCTCAGCCTTGGTGCGCTTGCTGCGCTTGACTGGCTGGGGAGTGCTGGGCCCTGGCTCTGAGGCTGCTGGCTGTGTGGCTGCCTGGCTGCTGCGTGGGGCCTGTGGGGCCCTGCGGGGGGCCACTACCGGGCACCACATCAGGCCCCTCACTGGCTGGTCACGCTGCTGGCTCCAGGCTGGGCGCACCAGGCGCTGTTCCACCTGCCCTGCTGGTGGCTTCCAGTTTGCAGGCCTGGTGGCACTGAGTGTGTTCAGCTTCACCTCACAGGGCTGCTTGCCATTCACTGCTGAGCTGACCCGGCTGGTGCGGTGCTCATCCACAAGCACCACCCTGCCCCCATCCTGGTCTTTGCCTTTTTTGGGTTTTCCGTGAAAAATACAGCCCGTGCATTTCCCGTGAAAAATTACTTCAACACCACTGGCCACCACACCTACAGCTGCGCGCGTAGGGTGATGATGATGGCAGCCTCCTGCCCTAAGCATGGCCACCACTCCCGCTGCCATTGGCCATCACCCCAGCACCCCGGCAGCACCAGCAGCATCTGCATCACGTGCCATTGCTTTGTTACCCTTTGCTGAACAGCAGAATGGCAACCTCGAAATGGCAAATCAATAGTGATCATCACAGCCCAGGGCCCTGCTCTGCGGCTTTGTGGTGCCACTGGCTTGCAGGGGCTGACATGAGCGGGTCAGCACACTGCTAAGTGCCCACGCGCCTTTGCCCTGGCTGCTGGTGCAGGGGGGTGGCATCACCAAGATCTCCAACTTCTTGCCAGCTGCCGTGGCAGACGGTGTCCTGGCAGGTGGGGTTCAGGGGCGGGAGGGCACCAGGAGCCACCCAGGCCACCCAGGACGCGCTCCACTGAACCACACAAAGAGGGTGCCCGCATCTAGGGAGCCGGAATGGGTCGCAATCCCCAGACTTACGTGATGCAGCCACACTGGCGGTGTCCAGTTGAGTTACATGTTGGCAAATGTCATGTAATGACGGTGACGATGATGGTGGTAGTTGCGGTAGAGGTAGTGGTTCAGTGTGTTGGTGGAGAACTTGCCTTTCTCGCTATAGATGCGGTTGGTTGTGAGGGTTCGGATAGCATATCCTTCGTCTCGTGCTCCTTGTGCAAGGTGTTGCAGGTGTTCTTCTAGCTGCTTGCAGTGGTCAATGACTGCGTGGTAGTCTATGTATTTCTTTCCCATGGCCATGTTCAATGCATGTACTAGGCAGCACTCTTCGTATTGCCCTTCCATGTACATATGTGTGGGGTGGTGGGTCAGGGGGTACGCGGGTACCGGGTTCTGAAGCGCAAACCGGGTTCTGAGCCCACTGTTCCCATTACAGGGTTCAGGTATCTCTGGCCCCAGTAGCTCTGGCCCCAGTCTCTGGGTAGTGGTAGTGATAGTGATGGTGGCGGTGATGATGATGCTGACGGTGGCCTATGCCTGCAAGTGGTGTTGCTCCTGATGACGCTGCAGTGGTCTGTCTCTGCAAGTGGTGTTGCTCCTGTCATCCCTGCCGCTGAGTCAAGTCACTGAGCTGTGCTGCCGGGCTGCTGCTTGCCTCTGCCGTCATCCCCTTGCAGACCTGGAGCGCCTCCCTGAGAAGCAATGGCTGGCCACAGCCGCTAGCCGCGACCTGGCCCACAACAACATCAGGCAAGGTCCAGCTGGCCACTTATGGGTGCACAAGGAGTCAAGGGAGCACACCCAATGCATTTCTGAAATATGCTGGAACTCCCACACAGCCCACACAACAGGCAGTGGGAGTTCCAGCACCTTGGCCCTCAACCTTGAGCCTTCATTGCAGTCAAACACACTTATTGTGAACCACTACAAAACGGTGTTTTTGTCTGTGTGGAGTTCCCATCGCATGGCATGCACATGGCCTATACATGGCATACACATGGTCACGGTCGCCTACCACCTACAGCATTGCCTGACCCGTTAGGGCTACACCGTAGAGTTGGCATGACAAAACATGCACTAAGCGTAAGCTGATGACAGCTTCAAGGGGGGGGGGGGGGGGCACACACTACTGTGCCACAGCAGGCTGCTGCTGCTGGGCCTTGGGTGGCTTGTCTCGCAGCCGCTTGTACCCCAGCTCTGGGTACTCCTTGCCCTTGGCTGGCAGTTTCCCCTGCTCTGGCCACCAGCACAGCTCCAGTGGGCGCCACTTGCTCTCCCCAATGCGCTGCATGTTCAGCGCTGCATTGAAGTCCCGGTCTACCCACCTGCCTGGCTGTGGGGCTGGCTTGGCCTTGGCAGCCTTGCCCTGCTCAGCCTTGGTGCGCTTGCTGCGCTTGCTGCGCTTGGCTGGCTGGGGAGTGCTGGGCCCTGGCTCTGAGGCTGCTGGCTGTGTGGCTGCCTGGCTGCTGCGTGGGGCCTGTGGGGGCTTGCGGGGGGCCACTATCGGGCACCACATCATGCCCCGCACTGGCTGGTCACGCTGCTGGCTCCAGGCTGGGCGCAGCAGGCGCTGTTGCACCTGCCCTACTGGTGGCTTCCAGTCTGCAGGCCTGGTGGCCTTGCGCTTGTTCAGCTGCCTCTCACATGGCTGCTGGTCATTCACCGCTAAGCTGACACGGCTGGTGCGGTGCTCATCCACAAGCACCACCATGCCCCACCGCTGGTCTATGCCCCTGGGCCTGCACACCCCCTTGCAGCAGGCCCGCAGCACCGCATCAGCACTCCAGCCCCCCCTTGTGCCAATGCCAGCTGCTCCAAAGAACACCACCAGCTGCTTGGTACGCCCATGGCGCTTCGCTGTCAAGGGGCAGAGGTGGCCCAGTGGGTGCTGCCGGTGGAGGGTGGCGGGCAGCAAGGCGGGCACTGGGTGGCCACAGCGTGGGTGGTGCTGGGGCAGGCTCAGGCTCTGGCTCAGGCTCAGGCTAAGCCTCCGGCTCAGCCTCAGGATCCCAGTCCATGTCCATTGCTGCTGGCTGAGCAGGGACACGCAGGGGGAGTTTGGGTAAGGGGGCAGCATCCAGTGCACGAGGAGGCTGCACGGCTGGAGGTGTGGGGGCGCTGGGGTACCCCGGGGTGGGGTAGCCCACCAGGCATGTCAGCAATATGCACAACACATACAAAAACGCGATGACGCGGAGCTGGCTGTGCACCCGAGCCCTCAGCTGGAAATGTGCCATCAGCTTCCGCTTCGTCTTCTTGCACCCGCGCAGCACGGCGCCACCCGGGACTTTGATGACCTGCAGCCAATTACAATCAACATTTTGACAGGCCGGCACACAATGCAGGGACACAAATAGTGCGGGGACACAAACAGTGCGGGTGCATACAAGGCGGTATGCGCCCCCGTGCGTACCTGTCGTCGCTGGGTTTTCCATTCAGCCCTTCGCTCCTCGTGTTGTTTGCTTGGAGGAGTGCTAGGACCTGCGCTGTCATGAACAGAAGCGATGTGAGCAGCGCGGAGCTCACTGGACTGCACAGTTGCAGCGGACCACACTGTGACTACAACGAACCTTGTTTTCGCGGGCTTTCAATCGGATGCGGCTCTTGCTCCGCGGTACTGGGCCGCTTCCTTGGAGGCATTGCGCCACTAGGCTCATATCTACTAACACCTGCTGAAACCTACTTATACCCAGGAGGCGATGTCACTTACTCTCTCACTTCCAAAGGGCACTTCCAAAGGGCACCTCCAAAGGGCACCTCCAAGGGGGTTCTCGACTGTGGTCAGCTGTGCTGTGCCTTAGAAGTGCACTGCGGTCATGTTGACACTGCCCAAATGCTGCTGCTGCGGCGGCGGCAGCGGCGGCGGCGGCGGCGCTGCCACCCCTCCGCTGTAACATCCAGCACGCCCTGTGTGCTCCTTGCGTGCTCCTGCAGCCATGAGTTCTGGTCAGTGCGATCCGCCAAGGGGCTGGACGCCGTATTCCGTGCACTGTCGCTGCTGCTCCCGGGCGAGCTGCACAGCTTCAGCGCAGCAAAGTACTGCCGCAAGTGCGTGAGGACCCAGTGGGGCCAGCGGGGCGCCCTGACTGCCAGGCAGAGATGAGCACATGGCAGCTTCATGACAGACAGCCAGGCGTTGAAGGCAGTGCAGCATGGCAGCCATGGAGGCCCTATTTTGCCTGGCTTGCATCTGACCCTGGATTGGTGCCTTGGGTGTTGCCTGAGCAGGCACCACATTGAGGCCCATGATGACCGCGCCTACACCCAGGCAAGCCTCTAGCCCCGCTGCATCAGCCCACCTCCACTCATCATCAGCCCTCAGCCCACACTCCCACAGCCCACAATGGCCCACAGCCCACAATCAGCCTCAGCCCACAGCCAACTGCCACATCTACTGACAGCTTGGAGTGGTGCCCCTTACACACAATAACTATTCACTCTGCCATGGCTGCTGCTGCTTCAAGGTGGTGATGACCGTACTCTGCCCACCCCAGCTCAGCACACGGCCTGCTCACCGCTGTATCCTGGCAGCCGTCCCAGCTTGCAGTGTCAAGTTACGTCCGCTTGCACCGGCACGGCATGGCAGTGGTTGAGGTGGCGTGCTACCGCTGTTGACCCTTCAGGTGTTGATGGACGACGGCGCTGTCGTCAGCTGCTCCCGCAACATTGCGCTGATCGTGTACCTGACCCGGGATTGGCAGCCAGAGGTGGGTCACGTAGCTGTTCTTGTCGCTCCAGCCTCACCCGCCTTAAAAAGCTCTTGGGGAACTCAGCACGGCAGCTTGGCACCCCACTAGCTTGTCTTCTGGAGCCCCCATCTGGCCAGTGCCTCGTCACAAACAAGGAACTTCTCTCTTTCGTTTTCCCTTCAGCCCCTCCCCTTGCGCCTCCCCCTTGTTACGCTGCTGGTCCCTGCTTTCAGTATGGTGGCCTGCTGTTGGACCTTGAAGCACCAGGCGGGACCCGGACATATGTACCAGAGGTGAGTACCGCCAAGCTCTTGGCCTCAACAGCCAGCCAGCCAGCCAGTGCCAGCCTTGCAGCATGCCTAGCACTCTACAAGCAGGGGCTCAACAGACTAGGAGAAGCACACAACTGACAGCTACAACACACGCACCAGGGGCTCAGCACATGGCCTGCACTTAGTGTATGCATTGACCGAGCTGGACACATTAAGCCTAGGAGTATGCGTGAGGGGCAGCAATGCCGACAGACGGATGCCATGTCATGATCATGATGGTGGTGGTCAAGGTCTTGGCCTCAACAGCCAGCCAGGAGCATGCCAAGGCCTGGGCACTCAGCGTGGTGCAGTGATGTATGCGGTAACGTCAGTGCGGAAGGGGTTCAAGCTTCAAGCTGCAAACAACAATGCTGCTGTGCTGCTGCGGTATTACCCCTATGCCCTATGTGCCCTTAGGACAGCAGCAGCTAGTGCAGCGATGCTGTGCTCCGTGCTCCATATGCAGTGCAATGCAAGTGTGCTACCGCTCCTAACCTGTACAGCCTGCTTGCTGCACAGTTTAACTCGGCCATTGCGTTCCGTATCCCCAGATGGCATGCGGTGACACCCATGACCACTGACAGGCCGGTGAGTCAGATGACTGGTGCCAGGCAGTCAGGCAGTCTCCCCTAGGCCAGCTAGCGGCACCATGCCTGTGCTCCTGCATGCTCCCCACCACACCGCCCCATCTCAGCCGCCCCTGCCGGCTGCCTGCCGCCATCAGCACTGCAGCACCACCGGCCCTGCCCAGCATTGCATCAGAGCGGGCTAGGCGCTGCTGCATCACACACCGGTTGCGGCTGGACGGCTGTGTCACATGCCGCGACCACGAGCTGCTGTGGGTGGGGCTGGCGAGGCTGCCCTTGCGGTGCATGAAGCTGCTCTGTGTGTTGTGTTGTGGTGCCCCTGGCAGCGCTACTCACTCTTTGGCTGGTGGCTTGAGCCTGGACACAAGTACGACCTGCAACTGAGACCGGCGCCAAGCCATGCGCCCGCCGCTGCCGCCACCAGTCCGGGGCAGGCTGTGACACAGGAAGGGAAGCATACCTAGCTGACGCCTGCTAGCTAGCTTGCCTATTGCTTGGTGGAGTCCTGAGGGCTACCCTCGCCCAGTTGGCCTGAGCAATGCGGACCTTGTTGCATAGTGTGACCGCCTAGATTGCCAGAATGGCTTGGAAGCTTTTCGGCTTATCTATCCTTTTCAAGATAGAATAGCCTGTGGGTAGTCTCACTCAGCTGCAGCCTCCACGACTCCAGCATCATCGGTCCTAGGTCAGACCCTCCCAACTCTGATAAAACCTTTTACACAACCATGTCATGGACCTTCCGGCGCCGGGAAGTGTGCGGTTGGCGTAACACCGTGCGGCATGCGATGAACGCTTAGTCTGCTATACGCCCGTAGTGCCAGGAACCCCGTAAACGAAAAAGTGCGCCCACCAATCAGCCGGTCGCTCTCTCGACATCGCGCAGCGCAAGTGCATTGTGGAGGTGCTTCGCAATGGCGTGGTGGACTCCTGAGGCTCTAAGGGCAAGTACAGCCGGCGGTACTAATTCCTCCCGGCTCAATAAACCCGACATTGTTTCCTTTGCGTAGGCGCGCAACTAGTCCTATTTCTTTAGGATTGTTTGGCCGAAATGGTCCTACAGCCTAGAAGTGCCTCTGAACTGGAGGTGAGGACTGACATGTCAAGCTGTCAAGGCTACACGAAGCTTGCTTTTGTGCTTGTGCTCCCAACGTTAAATGAAGTAGGATGTCCCGTTCTTGGTGCATCTCTCAGTTTAGCAATAGCATAAGTTGCCATGAAGTTGTTCACCTTGTGCATAGCTACTCTCACCACCTTGTGAATGGCTGGCGGTGGTTGCAGGAGCTCCCAATCTCAACCGCCACCGCCAACACCAACCCCACCACCACAGTCACCACCACCTCCTAGCCTACCACCACCTCCTCACCCCACCCCACCCTACTACCCACCTACTCCTCTCCTCCCCTTCACCTCCCCCCTGATATCGCAGCCCTCTCTACCCTACCCAGCAGCCAAGAGCAAGCCCCCTCACCCTTCACCAACCTGCCTTTTACCACCCCCTCCTAGTCTCTATACCCCTCCCTTGTTGGCATCCTCAGCCTTAGCCATTGCATCCGCCCACATGCCACTAGATGCCAGCCCAGCCCAGCCCAGCCCAGCCCAGCCCAGCCCAGCCCAGCCCAGCCCAGCCCAGCCCAGCCCAGCCCAGCCCAGCCCAGCCCAGCCCAGCCCAGCCCAGCCCAGCCCAGCCCAGCCCAGCCCAGCCCAGCCCAGCCCAGCCCAGCCCAGCCCAGCCCAGCCCAGCCCAGCCCAGCCCAGCCCAGCCCAGCCCAGCCCAGCCCAGCCCAGCCCAGCCCAGCCCAGCCCAGCCCAGCCCATGTATGTGTGTATGTGTGTATGTTTGAGGTGTAGTTGAGCTGAATTGTGTGTGTGTGTGTATGTGTGTGCGCATGCGCAGGTGTACGGGGAGGGAGTGCAGTTGGACGTTGCAGTTGCCTGGGAAGGGTGCTTGCAGTCTTGCTACCTGTTTGCCATCAAGTATATGTTGCTCATCTATTGTACCCAACCAATGTGGTATGCACGTCGCGGCCCAGCCCAGCCCAGCCCAGCCCAGCCCAGCCCAGCCCAGCCCAGCCCAGCCCAGCCCAGCGCAGCATTAGTAGTGGTGTGGGTGCGTTAAAGAGGCATTTCAGCTTCTTAGGTTTCAAACTCGCTGTTCCGGCCATCGCAACACAAAGCGCGATTGCACACATACTTGAGTTTGCGTCATCACGGCATCATTATGAAGGTCGAGGGTGGAGGAGGCGTGCATGGTGATATCTGCCCACAAAATATATGCCAGGTTCACGCCCAGGTAGTGCATCATGTACACATTCAATAGAGCTGAGGACAGGCATTACGTGTAGCCAAGCGAGTCCTCTACACACTGGTGTGCTTCGATGCTCAATCGGCATCCTGAGCGAGAAATCAACCTCGTGTAAAGGACACACCCTCTTTTCAAGAGAGTTGGGAGGCTCTGATCCTAGGCATGTCTGCAGTCCATGGGATGTTTAAGGTGAGCCAGCGTATGAGCCAGTGTGTTTAAGTCCCTTGAAAGCCCCATGAAGCACGCCGCAGTGTGCTTGGACACCCGTTTTGTTTCAATATTGCACAGGAACAGGGCCATTTTCTAACCTAGCCACCATGCATCGACCCATATTGCCCATATTGCCCGTTTTGCCCATATTGCGATTCGCTTCTTTGACCTAGTCGCTTCTCCGACCCAGCGTGATCAATATGGGCGACTCGTACTATCAAAGCTTCGGAAACGGTTCGCTAGGCTCCCAAGAGGGCGCAAGGAATACGCAAGCTACCGGAGGTCCAAGACCAGGTGAGGATTGAGCTGCTGATCTTGAGACCGCCGTCGTCGCAGCCCCATAACCTGCAGCACATCACGCACTGAGCTGTCATGTTACCGTGTAGGCCAGCCTGGAGGTCCTCGGCACGACGCAGCATATGTGGAGGGCAAACTGTTTTTGGGCGGGCTTGATTTGCAGTCGACGAGGGAGACTGTGCAGGCATACTGCGCGCAGTGGTGTGTTTGGACACGTACACCCATATGTTTGTGTTCCCCCTCTCATGTCCTCTCCTGGTGTTTGGCAGGGGTGACATTTCTGATATCGTGGTCATGGAAGGTCGGGGTTTTGGCTTCGTCACATTTGCAGACCCGGCAGCTGCTACGTCCTTCTTGCAACAAAAGGAGCACTCCATTGGCAAGTGTCCCAAACTGTGCATCATGGAACAGGAGCAGGAAGCAGGACTCATGTTAGTTCTTGTTCTTTGCCGCAGACAACCGGAGAGTGGAGGCAAAGGCTGCAGTCCCACGTCAGCAATCTGAACCATCGCATGGGCCAGGGCGAGGCTACAGCACCCCAGTGGTGTCAAACAAAGTGTTTGTGGGGGGAACGGTGAGCATTAAAGGAGGTTACTAGCATGGCCACCCCTGAGTCATGTGATGTACCTTGCTAGTACTCGCAGTGGGCACAACCCGCAGCACTACCCTCAATGTGCAGCCAGTACTTCAAGTATCAGAGCTTCTTGCTTCGTGATCTTGTGCAGGGAGATCTTGAAGACGAGCAGCTACGCAACTACTTTTTGCAATATGGGGAAATTACTGATGCAGCGGTGGGTGGGTATACGGTAGTCTATGCTTTGCTTGTAGCCACCGTTGATTTGGGCCTGTGCAGCACCCTCCTAATGAGCTGGCAACGGTGTGCATGTAGATTGTACGGCACCCAGATGGTGGCACGCGAGGCTTCGGGTAAGCTGGTGGCTTCAGCGCCTGTACAGCTGGACCACTAGCCTCCAGCTTGCGCAATTTGCTGCAGTCGCCATGCAACATTGGGTGACATGTGGCGGTGCATGGCAACTGTGTGTGGCACTGCGCTTTGTACCCTCAAGTGACCTGGGCATGGTGTGTGCACCCGCTGCGCAGGTTTGTTACATTCGCCCAGTCGCAGTCAGCCGAGGCATGTGCTGGCAGGACACACGACATTGAGGGGCGGGTTGTGGAGGTGAAGCAGGCGGTGCCACGTGATGCCATGGCGGAGAGAGGGGGTGACATGCGGGGCAGGGGTGGGCCAGAGCGGGGCAGAGGGGGGTATGGCGGCGGCTACGGAGGGGGAGGCGGCTATGGGGACCGGGGAGGTGGCTACGGTGGTGGGTATGGCGGGGGCCCCTACGGCACTCGAGGAGGGGAGCACACCCTGCTGAGGGGCTCGGGACCTTATGGGAACCTCCCAGTGAGCGAATGGTTTGGCGGCAGGGGTGGTTACGGGCCAGGCGGGTTTGGTGGCATGGGTGGAGGAGGGTATGGCATGGGTGGGAATGGTATGGGGGGCATGGGCATGGGCAACATGGGGCCAATGGCAGCAAATGGCATGTACCCCATGGGCATGGGCATGATGGGAGCCATGGGCGGCTATGGCATGGGTGGTGGCACAGGCCCCAGCAGGGGACTGGCAGCAGGAGCAGGACCAGCTGCCGGCTCCTTTGACAGCTTTCCGGCAGTGGCCAGCCCAGCTGCAGGCTATGGCATGGGAGGGGGGCTGCCAGGCCCTGGTGGCGGGTATGGGCCAGCAGGGGGTATGGGAGGTGGAGGGGGCATGGGGGCCCGAGGGGGGTTTGGTGGAGGACCTGGCTTGGGCGCAGGAGCAGCGGCTGCCCGCTTCCGCCCCTACTGATGCACCCGTGGACCTGCGCAATGAGAAGCTGGAGAGAAGGTGAGTTGCAGCAGGCTAGCTGGTAGAATGGTGTGCTTAGAAGCTGTGCATTTCTACTCCTGTGTGTCCCTCTTGTGCTGCACCTAGCTGAAAGGCCTGCCAGTCCCTGCCGTAACTGCCCTGCCTGCCTGTGTGGGTATGCGCAGCCAGGAGGTGCTGTGGGCATGTGATGCTGTGGGCTGCAGGCTGAGAGGCAGTGCAGCCTTTAGAGGAGGCCAGGCAGTGCAGGCTGTAGCCCAGGCCAGGCTGGTGCTAGAGGCTAGCAGGAGGCGCGGCAGCAGGACCAGGAGCAGGAGTAGGCGCATCAGCAGGGCCCAGGCAAGCCCACCCAGGAGCTGCAGGACTGCTGGCATCCAGGCATGCCATCGAAGCATGGAGAGCAGGTACAACCCAGGCACTGTCCAAGCTTGCTGCTGCTGTAGCCTGGCCCGCTGGCAAGGGAGTTTCTACCCTCCTTCCTCGCACACTCCCTTCTTCCTGCACCTCACCCATGCCTCCCTGCCGTCCAGCCCCACACCCTTCACCCTTGTGGCCTTCCTGATGTTGCGCGCTGGTGCTTCATTGCAAGCACATGGCTGCAGCTGCAAGCATAGTGCAACCATAAGCATCGTATCCCCCTGCTCTTTCTGCTTTTGATGCTTGAGGCGCAAGGTCCAAGGTGTCCCTTGAATGGCTGTGGTGGGATGTTTAGCTTGCC
The DNA here is from genome assembly GCA_030144725.1 of Haematococcus lacustris. Classification (NCBI taxonomy): domain Eukaryota; kingdom Viridiplantae; phylum Chlorophyta; class Chlorophyceae; order Chlamydomonadales; family Haematococcaceae; genus Haematococcus; species Haematococcus lacustris. The sequence goes on from JASKMD010000029.1 coordinate 16,370,602, forward strand.
CAGAAAGTTGGAACAGTTTTTTGCAACTGGTGCATTCAGCCCGTTGGGTATTGTTGCACGCTCAGTTGAGGAGGTACACCACACACTATGAGTTGGCCAGGTTGCAGGGCTGGTGAAAACTTTCGACTGGAATTGCCGAGATGTATTGCAGTAATTGAGCCATGTTTTCAGCATGTAAGATTGGTAAACCTCAACACAGCCCAGCAGTTATGCTTTGGTTGCTGTACAAGATGTAAGAACGACGTCATGCCTCAACATAACCTGTCTCAACACCGACTCAACGAATGTCAACACAACACCATGCACAAGTACCAATGTTGTGCCATGCTAGCAGGCCTGTGCCATGCCAGCAGGCCTGTGTCATGCCTTGCTATGAAGTGCGTTACAGACATGCACAGACGTGCAGCCTGCTTGTCCCTCACTAGGGCCACCATTTGAGCCGGATCAGAAGTACCTACTAGCAGCCACTATCAGCCACTAGCAGCCACTAACTAGATCCGACTCAAACAGTGTGGCTGTGTGGAGTGTTTAGCCTACCACCTACACTATTGCCTGACCCGTTAGGGCTTGTCTCGCACCCGCTTGTAGCCCAGGCCAGGGTACTCCTTGCCCTTGGCTGGCAGCTTCCCTTGCTCTGCCCACCAGCACAGCTCCAGTGGACGCCACCTGCTCTCCCCAATGCGCTGCATGTTCAATGCTGCGTTGCAGTCCCTGTCCAGCCACCTGCCAGGCTGTGGTGCTGGCTTGGCCTTGGCAGCCTTGCCCTTGCCCTTGCCCTTGGTGGGCTCAGCTGCCGGCTTGCTGCGCTTGGCTGGAGGGGGAGTGCTGGGCCCTGGCTCTGAGGCTGCTGGCTGTGTGGCTGCCTGGCTGCTGCGCGGGGCCTGTGGGGGCTTGCGGGGGGCCACTACTGGGCACCACATCATGCCCCGCACTGGCTGGCCACGCTCCTGGCTCCAGGCTGGGCGCACCAGGCGGGGGTCCACCTGCCCTGCTGGGGGCTTCCAGCCTGCAGGCCTTGTGGCACTGAGTTTGTCCAGGTCCACCTCACAGGGCTGCTGGCCATTCACTGCTGAGCTGACCCGGCTGGTGCGGTGCTCATCGACAAGCACCACCCTGCCCCGCAGCTGGTCTGTGCCCCTGGGCCTGCACACCACCTTGCGGCAGGCTCGCAGCACCGCATCAGCACCCCACCCTCCCGCTGTGCCAATGGTAGCAGCGCCAAAGAAGACCACCAGCTGCTTGGCACGTCCATGGCGCTTCATGGACAACTGCGCCATCTCTCTCTCCAACTGCAGTCATGCACACAAGGCACACACATGGTGGCTGACATGGTGACACCAGGTTAGGCATGGCACAATCAAGTACTCTTTTGTTTCGTGCCCGACCACCACCTCTCAGTCCCTTACCCTCCCTCCCTCCCGCCTACCCACCCACCCACCCACCCTCACCTTGTTGAAGAACTGCTCCAGCGCCCGGTCCTGGGCTCCGTACAGCCTCAGCCGCTGCCGTGCCCACTTGAGGTCCAGGTACACCTCCCACACCGCATCCCAGGTGGCCAGGGTGACGGTGATGTGCTTCAGGTTGGCCTCCAGGGAGGTGCCGGCTGAGCTGGCTGCTGCCAGGTGCTGGAGGTGGGGCTTGATCGGTGCTAGCCACCGCTCAGTGTCACGGCGGGCATTGTTCAGGCCGCTGGCATGCTTCACCTCGCCCTTGGTCAGCTTCCACCGGCGCAGCTGGTCTGCCATGAGCTGGCCTGTTGCTGGATCCCACACCCCAGAGGCTGCGCTGACTGCCTGGGTGACGCCGGGGTCGATGCCCACCCCAATCTGTGTGTCTGGGTCAAACACAAACTCACGCACCTCAGCCATGCCCCTGCCTATGTGGGGGAGCCCCACTGCATGAGCCGCTGCTGCCGCTGCACTTGGGCGGCTGCTGGTGCTGCTGCTGGTGGCATCTGGAGGTGGGGCTGGAGGAGGGGGAAGGGGGCGCGTGTAGTGCACGCACACGCTGACACCGTCAGTGTCCACCAACCTCTCAAAAGCAAACCCCTGGTTGCCAAGCTTGTTGGTGTCGAACCACCTGGCCCAGTGATGGCTCAGTGCTGGCTGTGAGGTGAATGCTGCCCGGGTTTCCTTGGTCAGGCCCAGCTGCTTGCACACCCCATGCAGCACCCTGCTGTCCACCTTGATGAAATGCACCCCATGCCTGCGCATGCGGCAGGGCAGGGGCAGGGTGTCCTGCAGGGAGCCTTCCTTCTTCATGCCCAGTAGGCGGCGGTGCTTGTTGGCCTCCTCTATCAGGTCCGCCACATGGCCCTTGTCCAGTGTGGCGGCCTTCAGCTCCGAGCTCTGGGCGTTGATGCCATACCCACACGCCATCCTGATGAACAGCTGCGCCTCCTCCCCGCTCCAGCCTAGCTTGGCTCTGGCTGCCTTGGCGTACAGCTTGACAATGCGCTCTGCAGGTCAGGTCAGGTCAGGTATAAGGTCAGGTATAAGGTCAGGTCAGGTATAAGGTAAGGTCAGGTCAGGTCAGGTATAAGGTCAGGTCAGGTCGGGTATAAGGTCAGGTATAAAGTCAGGTATAAGGTCAGGTCTATGTCCAGGTCCAAGTCCAGAGTCTATGCACCACCACCACTTGCCTGGGTTGGAGTAGTGCTGCTGCATGGCCACCGCCAGCTGCATGGAGTGTGCATCGATGGTGTTGGCGTCACCCTTGAAGTTGATGCTGCCTAGCTCCTGCAGCTTGGCCACCAGCGCCTGGTTGCTGGGGTCCTCAAAGGCTGGCATGAGCATGGGGTGGCGGTTGCGTACAAGGCGCCGCTGCAGCTGGTTGTAGCAAGTCTTGAAGTTTGGGTTGGCGAAGAACATGCAGAAGTATTTCAGCTGTCTCAGCATCAGGGGGTCCTCACAGTCAAGGGGCAAGGGAGGGCCAGTGGGTGCTGCGGGTGCCATGGCTGCCAGGCGGGCGCTGCAGCGCCTTTGGGGGGGTTGCGCGACTGGCTCAGGTTCTGACTCTGACTCTGACTCTGAGTCAGACTGTGGCTCTGGATCAGAGTCACAGTCTGACTCACAGTCAGAGTCAGTGTCGCACTCCATGCTGGCAGGCTGGGCAGGTGCTGGCTGGGCAGGAGCCCGTGAGGGCAGTGGGGGTAGGGGGGGAGCATCAGGGGGTTGGGGAGGCTGCACGGCTGGAGGCTGAGGGGCGCTGGGGGAGCCTGGGGTAGGGTAGCCCACAAGGCAGGTGAGAAAGATGCGCAGGACGAACAAAGAGGCGATGAAGCGGAGCTGAGAGTGGATCTCAGCCCGCAGCCGGAGGTGCTCCCTCAGCTTGCGCCGGGTCTTCTTACAGCCGCGCAGCACTGCGCCCTCGGGGACCTTGATGACCTGCAGCCAAGCGAGGTTGCCATTTTGACAGGCCAAGACAAAAGGAGGGGTCGACACAAACAGTGCGGGGACACATAAGGCGGGGACACACGGACCTGACGCCTGCTCGTTGCCCAGCCATCTCGACGATCCTGTCGTTGCTTGCCTTGGGCGGAACGAGACGCTGCAATGGAACCAACAGGAGCGACGGGTTATCTCACAGCGCTTAACTCATGTCTAGGGCTCACGTCACGGCTGGGGACACGAACCTTTATGTTTCTTGTCGCTACCCTTCCGTTTCTTCTTAGCCATCACGCGATGCGCAGTGCGACGGGCGGGGGCATTTTCTAGCAATTTGGGTTTTCCGTGAAAAATACAGCCCGTGAATTTCCCGTGAAAAAATACTTCAACACCACTGGCCACCACACCTACAGCTGCGCGCTGGTGAATACTTGAACACCACTGATGATGATGGCAGCCTCCTGCCCTAAGCATGGCCACCACTCCCGCAGCATAGCAGCCCTGCTAGTTGGAGTAGTGTTATAGCACAGTCAAGTGTGTGTCATGTAGCAGGTGGACTATCCTCATTGTAAGCATGTCATGCAAGCTGCGTGAGGGAGTCTGGGGTTGTTCATAACATTCAGTGATGCGGCATTACAAAGTTACAAAGTTACTTACTTACTTACGCCGTGTAATTACATGTATTTACGTGTAATTTACATGTATTTACGTGTATTTACGTGTAATTACATGTATGTGTGATAACATTAGCTGGCTTGTGAACTTCCTTTCTTTCCCTATTAGGGATACTTGCATAAAAGCAAGCACGTCCTTCGTTTCCTCACTCCCACTCTGCGCTTGGGTAACGAGCTAGTATCTTCCCCTAGTACATCCAGTCAGGCGCCCCCAACATGGGGTTGGTAATATGCATGCGGTTACTCCCTCAATACTGCACCGTTTTCGATAGCGTTTATCACATTGGCATTGGCGGTTTAGCCCGCGTTATATGACCATTAGCGCTAGCCATTGGAGTCTTTGCCCGCGTACTGCCACATGTGCCCGCGAACAAATCACATCGGCGAGACGGGTCTCCTTGGCACGGTGAGCCACATCGCTGTGGACCCATCTACCTAGCGTAGTGAGCTGGTTGTGCACAAATTCAATGTCCGGCAAACACCCATCGCGATGCCTGCCGGGCGTGCAGGGCCCCTAGACGGGGTGATTGGAACATATAATCGTACTCGCTTCCGCCGAATACACCATATGGATCAGCGCACACTAAGGTATCACCGGCTTACACCCCCCCCCTCCTCCACTGTGTCCTCCACTGTGTTGCACCCGCTGCACCTATAGGGAAATCGATACAAAGACCTTGTTCTTGACCCATTGGCCCATCTATTGAAACAAATTGCACATTTAACAGCCCAGGCCTCAATCAGTTTAACACTTTCAAAGTTACATCATGTTCACTAGGCAGGTTCAAGGCCACGGCATGCAACGACTCACCATGCCCGCCCCCCCTTTACCCATCATTGCAGGAGCCCACCTCATTGAGCCTGCCCACCCCCTCCCAGCCCTTCCCCTCGCCCCCTCCCCAAGCACACCCCCTCCTAACCCACCCCTCCCAGCCCACCCCTCCCAGAACACCACTGTGGGGTGGCTGTTGAGCAATGAAACTTTGTGCGCAGGTGGATGGCATGTAGGGGAGTATAACTCTCAGAGGAGACGAGTCCAGATTCGGTCATGGTGTGGTGTTGTGTGACTGACTGCATGGCCCTGCCCCTGAAATCGGCTAAGGGAGTTGGGGGTCACCGACCAAAGTGAGCTTTTGGCTTAGCTGAGTATGAGCGTTTGTAACACTGTCTTAGAGGAGCTTAACCTAGTAAGTAGCATGTTGTAAGTCCGAATTGTCGAGCTGTGGCATTGCCCTCTAGGTATGGGGGGGAGGTGGACTCATTGCCAAGTTGCCGCAACCGCTTTCCGATCCGACTGCTGCTGGTGATGCGCGTGCTCGTGTAGAGCAGCCTCAGCGACGCGGGCGGACGCAGCGATGACTGCATGCTCCGCAACGGCTCAATTTTGATACACTGACTTTGACGCTTTGCTGTGCACGGCCTACACAGTGTATAATTATATGAAGTTGGTGAAAGGTAGCTGGCTGGGTTAGCTACATTGTGATTATCTAGCATAATATTTAGCATATTATCTAGCATAATATTTAGCGCAGTGAGTGCAAAGTTACAGCCGTCCTACTACCAGGGGTAGGTTTTCTGTTAGTTGGGGGCGCCCAACATCCAGGCTTGTGAAAATTGCATTTCATGAAATTTTTGCACTTCAATGTTTTCAAAACGCAACGTTTCACTGCAACAAGTGAAATCCCGGTAGCACCCAGCAGCACGAGTAGAGCCCGATGGCTGAGGCTGTCGCGACTAGTACATCAGCTGCAGCCCTCTGCTGCTCCTCAGCTGTGGCCACACAAGTTGCTAGCTGTCACCAGGGAGGGCAGCAGGAGGGACTCATACGCATGCACGGTCGCTGATGCTTGAGGAGCTGTGAAAGGGCTCTAGTGCGAACACGCTGCTCTCAACTACGACCCATGGGGCGGGGCAGGGATGGAGCGAGAGAGAGTGGCGGGGATGCGAGGCCTATGTGCTGGGGGAGGTCAGGGCTTGAAGTGGGGCAGCATGCTAGTGCACAGTCGTGTGTGCCCCCTATCTTGAGCTGTCACCAGCTCACACTTAGTGCATGCATGTCATGCCAACTCTAGGCCACAGCCCCGTCACAGGATCAGGCAATGGTGTAGGTGGTAGGCGCCCATTCCATGTGCACGAAATTGTAACTCCACACGGCGAAACACCGACCTGAGTGGTCCCTAGTCGAATCCAATGTAGGCCAATGCAGCCATGCGGACCATGGGCAGGCTAATTCAGGCAGGCAGACTAAGACATCCTTGATTACTACTACACCCACGTTAAACACCACTGGCCGCTGTACTCTCACGCCGCACAAACCATTCGGGCAACCGGCAATGTGCAGCTGAGCGTTGCTTGAGCTGGCATGGCCCCAGACAACGAACTGAACGCGCCGCTTGCCAGTAGAGAAGCGTAGTCACGCATATGCAGTTGCACCAAACGCTAAAACGCTGGTCAGTCCGGGACTGGGGGGGCTGGGGGCAGGGCTGCGCCCCTCCGGGCTGCTGCCAGGGCTGGGCAGGCGGCAGGGGCAGGGCGGGCGGCAGGTGGTGGATGAGGGCGTCAGGGGAGGCGGCCAGGAACGCTGTAAACCCCTGCCGGAATGCCTTTGACACATTTGTTCACAGTCGCCTCATATCTTGTCAGCGTCCTGCACGACACTACTGCAAATTGAATGTACATTGCTGCACAGACAACTGACACAACCCATAAAAACCAGGGTTGTCAACATTACAGACTTTCATTCAGGTTTTCACTGAGAATTTTCGTCGCAAAAATCTGGACGTTCTCATTGCTCAAGTCCGGTTGGTCCGATGGCAGCAGCAGGCGAGCAGCAGTCAGCAGGCAACCAGCGACTTGCCCCAATGCAGACTGCCCGGGCTCTAGTCGCTGCCATCGAAAGTCAACAGTCAGGGACAGTCGCCGCAGTAAAAACGGTTCACGAAGCGATGTAACAGCGCCCCTCCACACACGCACGATAACACACGAAGCTGGCGCGATTTTTGACACCTGCTGCCTCTAAAGCTGATTACTGGTCATGTTACAGAATTTGCTACTGGCCCTTCAGCTGCATCATCGGGCATACCAGCTATCTCTCTGATGATGAGCAGCATGACATGCTTCTAGCATGTGCAACCATCAAAGCCAGGATCAGCATCGCTTGGCCTTGCCCGGGCCTTGCTAACCATGTGCCTACCACCACCACCTCCCGATCTCGACACCCTATCCCAGCCCCATCAATACCCAGCCCAGCCCAGCCCAGCCCAGCCCAGCCCAGCCCAGCCCAGCCCAGCCCAGCCCAGCCCAGCCCAGCCCAGCCCAGCCCAGCCCAGCCCAGCCCAGCCCAGCCCAGCCCAGCCCAGCCCAGCCCAGCCCAGCCCAGCCCAGCCCAGCCCAGCCCAGCCCAGCCCAGCCCAGCCCAGCCCAGCCCAGCCCAGCCCAGCCCAGCCCAGCCCAGCCCAGCCCAGCCCAGCCCAGCCCAGCCCAGCCCAGCCCAGCCCAGCCCAGCCCAGCCCAGCCCAGCCCAGCCCAGCCCAGCCCAGCCCAGCCCAGCCCAGCCCAGCCCAGCCCAGCCCAGCCCAGCCCAGCCCAGCCCAGCCCAGCCCAGCCCAGCCCAGCCCAGCCCAGGTTCTTTGCCGCTAGTGTCGGCGGTGGACGTTGTATGACATTACAGACACAGGGTGCTACGATAATCGCACCTGACAGGGTGGTAGTGGGGGTGGGAGTGGCAGTGGGTGGAGGATGGGAGTGGTGATATAGTAGTGGAGGATGAGGCTTGACATGGCATGGCAGACACTTGCATGGGTGTTGGAATGATTGCACTCGACAGTGGAGGTGTGCGGGGGGTTAAGTTGGGGGGGTAGTGCAGGGTCAAGGCGCCGATCTGAGCCTCCATATCATGTCTGCTTGTTGAAGGGGGTGTGCAGGCCTACAAACAGGCCACGTGCAAAAGGGGAGGCTGAGAAACTAGCGGCAACCGCTCAGTTTCACAGGCGTGAAAGTCTTTCAAATTCACAAACAACTGTCACTTTCCATCACAATTATGAATGTGAAAATCTGAAGAAACGCAAGCCTGGTAACCCCCCCCCTTGACTGCATGCAAGTGGAGCGAGTGGAACAACTAGTCACTGCAGTTGTTAAGTACTTTGCAACATTGCAATGCTCATAACTCTGGCTGAAGGAACCCACCATGGGTGAAGCCTTATGCACGCAGGTTGCAATGCATCACAACATGCAGCTCTGAAGGTAGGCCAACCAGCTAACCCACGCCCTCTTCAGTACTCCGCCAGGAAACCCAGTGGCTGATAGTAGTGCGGTGTCCACCACCTTCCTTGGTCTGAGCAATGAAGCATCTCAATGACTGACAGGTTGTGGGCCATCTGACCTTCACCTGAGGACCTGTCGCTTGAAGGCAGGGTACGTCCGCATGCCAGCTATTGCCCCGACCATGGTAGCACAACAGCATGTGCTGATGGCAGCTGACCCTGCCGCCCTGCCAGTCCTGCAGAATAACCATTTCTTCTGCCCCTTGTGGCAGGAAATGAGGAGCAGCTGGATGCAGCTTGTGCCGTGCAATACACAGAATGACAGGTCCCCAGTGCGACTGGCATTCGTATCCATCTTGTCCCTCATGTGGGATTCACCAGCTCCAGCTCCTCTCAGAACCCCCCATGACATGGCAATGGCATGCAACCCCCATGTCCTCCATGATCCATTAACCAAGTCTTGCCAACGCCGGCCCTCGCTATCCTGACACACATGAGCCAGGAGCCCGTTGACTGGCAAGTGCGGCGTAGAATGGGTGGCTGGCACACTGTGCTGCCACTGTGTTCAAGCACAATCCCCTACAGGCAGGCAGGCGCTTGTGTCAGCCCAACCCTGCCACCCCACATACCCCTCCATGCTTTTCCCCCTCACCACCGCACAGGGTCACACCCCATCACACCACTCCCAGCCGCACTGCTGCAGACGCTTCCCCCCTCCCCTGCTGCGATCACCACCTCGGCCGCCACACACAGCAGCCCCCTGCCCCCTGTACCCTGCTCCCTTTCATGACCAGCGCCATGTCATGAGGACCTCCCTGCCCCCTGTTCCCTGCACAACCACCACCCCCTGAGGGCGCACTGAGCCCTGGGCACTGAGCACCTTGCAGCCTTGAAGCTGTGTGTACTCATTCAGTGGGTCCTGGGAGGGGGTGCGGGGTGGGGCCAGGACCCGCTGCCTGAGCTGCCGCCCCCAACTGCCGCATTTCGTGTTGGGCCTCTGCTCGAGCTGCCCGCTCCAGCTGAGTGAGTGCAGCCACCAAGTCGCTGGCAGAGGGCCGGTCTCCAGGGGGCTCGGCAATGCACCTGCAGCACACAAGAGCCAGCGGCGCCATGGCTGCAGGCGCATCACACCGCCGTACACTTGTATACTAGTGTTGCCATGCCATGCCATGCCATGCCATGCCATGCCATGCCATGCCATGCCATGCATGTACCACATGAGTTTGATGAGTAGCCTAGTAGTTTAATAGGTAACGTGCCACCGGTATGGAGTTTGTAGTTATCAAGGGTGCAATCGATGAAGCTTTAGTTAAATCGTAGTTGAGTGAGTTTTCTTACAGGCAACACCCTGTTCAATAGTTGTCTGACTGCATGTTGGCGCTATGGTGGATGGTCTGTGACAGAGCAAGCTCCATCTCCCCTCCCGCTCCCAATTCCTCAACATGGTATGACCATCACTAAATGCTGCCAGAAGCCATACTGCAGAGCACAATGTTGAGGCCGAAGCAGCCAACCCTGACCTGAAGTAGATGGACTTGAGGCCCGGCAGCTGCGCTTCGTCAGGTGCCTGCCATTCAGGTAGGTCGCTGTGGAGGGCGGACAGCAGAACCTGACCTGCACAGCAAGCATGGGTCGCACACCTTGGTCGTCACATGGGACATGGTCATGATGGTTAATGGTGGTGGATCGCACTGACACCCTGAAACTGGGGCATAAGGGGGTAGTGCTTCAAGATGACCAGTGGAAGAGTAGCAACAGGTGATGGCAAGGGAGGTGAGGGGTGAGGGGTGAGGGGTGAGGGGTGAGGGGTGAGGGGTGAGGGGTGAGGGGTGAGGGGTGAGGGGTGAGGGGTGAGGGGTGAGGGGTGAGGGGTGAGGGGTGAGGGGTGAGGGGTGAGGGGTGAGGGGTGGTGATGTATGGAGGTGTCAGGGGTAGCAGCACTGGCTATGGCAATGGCCCATTGAATGGGTAATGTGGTCAAAAAGCTAGTCCATTGAGGTGCCTGGTCAGTGGGGATGGAGGCATGGGCCAAATGCGCTGCCAGGACAACCTCGCTACATGCCACAGGCGGTTGGCATAGGGCATGCATGCTGGGCATGCGCTGTCAGTGCTGTGAGTGGAAGTGGAAGTGCCCTTGGAGGGTGCCCCTTGGAGGTGCCCTTTGGAAGTGCGAGAGCGACGTCGCCTCGTGGGTGGAAGTAGGTTTCAGCAGGTGTTCGTAGATATGAGCCTAGTGGCGCAATGCCTCCGAGGAAGCGGCCCAGTGCCGCGGAGCAAGAGCCGCATCCGATTGAAAGCCCGCGAAAACAAGGTTCGTCGTAGTCGCAGTGTGGTCCGCTGCAACTGTGCAGTCCAGTGAGCTCCGCGCTGCTCACATCGCTGCTGTTCATGCCAGCACAGGTCCAAGCACCCCTCCAGGCAAACAACGCGAGGAGCGAAGGGCTGAATGGAAAACCCAGCGCCGACAGGTGCGCACGGGGGCGCATACCGCCTTGTATGCCCCCGCACTGTTTGTGTCCCCGCACTATTTGTGTCCCCGCATTGTGTGCCGGCCTGTCAAAATGTTGATGGTAATTGGCAGCACTCCCCTGCCAGCCAAGCGCAGCAAGCGCACCAAGGCTGAGCCAGAGGCAGCTGAGCCAAGCCAGCCCACCAAGGGCAAGGGCAAGGGCCACGGCAAGGCTGCCAAAGCCAAGCCAGCACCGCAGCCTGGCAGGTGGGTAGACCGGGACTGAACATGCAGCGCATTGGGGAGAGCAAGTGGCGCCCACTGGAGCTGTGCTACTGGCCAGAGCAGGGGAAGCTGCCAGCCAAGGGCAAGTAGTACCCTGAGCTGGGGTACAAGCGGCTGCAGGACAAGCCACCCAAGGCCCAGCAGCAGCAGCCTGTTGTGGCACAGTAGTGTGTGCCCCCCCCCCCACTTGAAGCTGTCATCAGCTTACGCTTAGTGCATGTTTTGGCATGCCAACTCTACAGTGTAGCCCTAACGGGTCAGGCAATGCTGTAGGTGGTAGGCGACCGTGACCATGTGTATGCCATGTATAGGCCGTGTGCATGCCATGCGATGGGAACACCACACAGACAAAACACTGTTTTGTAGTGGTTCACAATTAGTGTGTTCGACTGCAATGAAGGCTCAAGGTTGAGGGCCTAGGTGCTGGGCATGCATGTCATCCTCGACACATGGTACATGTGCAGATCACTATGCTTGACTTACGCATGCTGTGACCATCGTGTGCGCCAAAGCCATGGACCATCTCAAACAGGCACATGCCCAATGAGAAGATGTCGCTTTGGTAGGACAACTTCCCTTCTAGCAGCGCCTCTGGAGACATCTGAACAGGCACAAGTGGGTGAGGTAGGTAAGGGGGTCAGCTCGAGCAGGGCTGTGAGTTGAGTTTGCAACAATATGGGACAGACAGCCTCAGCAGCAGCACTGCCACCCCTGCACCACGCTCACAAAGGTAGAACTAGCGCTGGTGCAGTAGTCACTCTTGGATTGCCAACTGGGCTAATGTGTCACGTGATAAGATGTTCCTAAACATGATAGTGCGCTGCAGAGGATAAGGAATCGCTCATGGTTGTGACAAATGCTATGGGATAGTGCGGTACACATGACACATTTCGCAAGTATTGACACACGTGAAATGGTCACCAGCGCTGGTCACACCGTGGTCACACCGTGGTTATACACCACTGCCTACGCTGGTACCGTGAGTGGCTGTTTGCCGCCTGACGTACACTCACATAAGAAGCGGTGCCGACGGTGCTCTTGCCTTGGAACGTGATGCCCTGGCCAGGCTGCAGGGCGCGAGCCAGGCCGAAGTCCGCCAATTGAGCGGTGTACCCGCGTGCGTCGGAGGGTGAGGCACTGAGCAGTACATTCGCCTGCGACTCGCGCAAAAGAACGAGGGGTGAAGCGAGCCCTGTCACCAGACGGGGTCAGCTGGTGCCGACGTGGCTGTGCAAGTCCTGCAGACTGGCAGCATGGTGGTTGGCAGGATATGTTGACCACCTGTTATGAAGCACCCACCGGCTTGATGTCACCGTGTACGACATTGCACGAATGCAGGTGCCCCAATCCCTGCAGGGGCAACCACGCAGAAGGCATGCCACACTTCAGAACGTGTGATGGTTGAAGCATGTGACCCGCACAGGCCTGCAGCATAATCACGATGGGTAGTTTAACCATGATGAGATAGCCTACAGTACACGGTGCAGCTGGTACTCAGCAGCTGGGGTGTCAGACGACGGCGTCAGCGTCTGCATGGCCTATCACCTCAGCACAGCAAAGGTGCTCTGGGTGCAAGGAGCTGGCTTGCTAATCATCGGGCGTGGGCTGACAGCCGCATCAGACGTTGACCACAGTACACGGAAATGGGGTTGGGCTGGACCCATGCAGCAGGCAGTCAAGCTAGCCCATGCAGAGCGTGACACTGACACGGGGCGGAGTGGGAGTGGGAGTGGGAGCGCTGCCCAAACAGCAGCTAAAGCATGACAGCCGGCCGAACAGGGTGCCCAGGAGCGCATACTGGACCGCTTCTTTAAGAAGGTACTGGCAGGGAAGAGGGTAAGCTGGGTGAGGTAGTTTGGGTTGGGGTTGTTGGCTTGTTAGAGTTTGGGTTGGGGTTGTTGGCTTGTTCGAGTTCGGGATGGGGTTGGAGAGGGTCTTGAAGGTGGTGGATCGCTGGAGCCTGGAGGTCGCCTACACAGTGTGACCAGGTGTGACCACCCTACCCTGTGTGCCTCGTGTGTGCCATACAGGTTCTGCAGGAGGCTGAGGCGCTGTCCATGGAGCGTTACAACTGTGCCAAGCAGCTGGTGATCTTCTTCGGCAACGCTAGCGTTGGCACGCGGGGTGGGTGTGGGGCCAAGGCTGTGCCTCAAGGTGATGAAGAGGCCCAGGGGTCAGGGCCAGCTGAGGGACAAGGTGGTGCTGGTGGATGAGTTGCAGGCCAGCTCAGCTGTGGATGGCTATCTTGAGCTTGGAGCCTGGCCAGTTGATGCTGTGCTGGAGCTGGAGCTGTGCTGGTGGCCTGGCCTTGTGGCCCTGTGCTGCCCAGGCACCCAGGCATACAAACAGGTGAGCAAGCGGCTGTGTGACAGGTTCCCCAAGATCAAGCCTGGTGTCTTCACAGACATGGTGGCTGCTATTGCACACATTGTCCCACGAGAAGTAATATATAGACCCATGGCACAAGTGCAATGCTGCGGCACAGTAGTGTGTGCCCTGTATCTTGAGCTGCTCTCAGCTTACAATTAGTGCATGTTTGTCATGCCAACTCTACATCAGAGCCCTCTGGGTCAGGCAATACTGTAGGTGGTAGGCGACCATGCCCATGTGTATGCCATGTGTATGCCATATGTATGCCATGTGCATGGGAACTCCACACACACAAAACACCGTTTTGTAGTGGTCCACGATTAGTGTTGGACTGCAAAGAAGGCTCTAGGTTGAGGGCCAAGGTGCTATTGCACACATCGTGAAGTTCGCGAACATGTTGTACAGTGTCAATGCACCCATACAACTTGGCGGGCAGCCCCAGTGGACTCGGTCAGTCTGGTGCATCCAGCAGATCTGTTAGGCCTCGCAGCCTAGGGTCAGGCACCTGTAGTGAACCCACATCCTTGTATGTGATGTACAAGAGAGAGAGATAAATGGTGAGGTAACTGAAGCAGAAGACAAGACAAGACAAGACATGACATGGCTATACACCCATGGCACTCACCCACGGCAGACATGCATCATGGGTGCACAGTGGTGCAAGACAACATGGCCATGCTATGCTGTGGGGCGTGGGGTGTGTCAGATGTCTTTCATCTCCTCCCCACTTTGCGAGGCACTGCATGGCAGGTACTGCATGGCAGGTACAGCCAGGGCACTGTGCGACTCACCATGGCCATCTCCTTGGCGGTGCGCAGCAGGGCCCTCAGCCGCCTCCGCTTGACTGCCCGGCACAGGTGTGGATCACGCATGAAGGCGCCATCCTGCATGCATCGGCTGCCAGGCTGAGCAGGGTAACCACCCTCCTCTCTTCTCACCTTGTGCTGACTGCAGGCAGGACCATGCCTGTGGAGTTGTCTGGGCAGCTGCTGATCTAGCAAGCATGATGAAGCACAAGCCCTGGCAACTGACACCCGAGAAGAACTCTGACATGCAGGGACTTTGATGGCACAGATCAAGGACCCTTCTCACATATGGTTGAATGTGCCGGGCGCTGAGCAAACCCTAACAGTAGCCTGCAGCCTGTGAAGGCCCAACGGGTCACACAGGTCACACGGGTCACATGGATGGATGTCGGGCAAGAAGCGTGAGAAGAGTGGCTCACGTGCGTCACAGTGTGGCCAGCAGCCAGTAGTGCTGCCAGCCTGGACTAACCTGACGGACCTTGCAGCAAACACAGCGGTCCACAAGTGCCATTGCCTATGTGACTGGACGGCCCAGCTCGCGCTGCCCTGCCTTGATGATGTCCTGTCAAGAAACCCGCCTGCTGCTCAGCTTGCTGTCTTGGGCGGCCCCGCCTGCTCACCTTGATGGCCTGGGCCAGCGTGCCCTTGGTGGCGTATTGCTGCACCAGCACCGTCACGCAGTCACCCTGCTCAGCACAAATGCACTTCACCAGCTGCTTCCAGCTCAGCCCCAGCCGCAGCTGAGCCTGCGCCGGCCCAAAGCCGTCGAGGGACACCTCACCCTCGCTGCCCAGATTCAGGCAATGGGGCGCAGAGTTCAACAACGGGGTGAGGCCGTGGTAGGAAGAGAAGGTGCTGAACATGCTGCACACCTGCAGCGGGGGTGGAAGGGGAGAGAGGGGGTGAGCTGGGGAGGGGGAGAGGGAGGAGGAGCAGGAGGAAGAGAAGGAGGAGGAGGAGGAGGAGGAGGAGGGACCCCATTATGCACAGGGCATCTCACCGCGGTGGCATCAGGTGGCTGCGACAAGACCGTGTTCAGCATGTGATGGCCACCCTGCGGCTGCAGCATGAACTGCTCCGGCAGCTGTGTGCTGCCCCAGGACTGCAGCCCTGCCACGAAGGCGGGGGTGATCCAGCAACACCTGACGTCATACCTGCACAAACAAGCGGCGGGGCAACACAGCGTCACGTGTTCTGACCTGGCCCGTAGACTATCAGCGTTCCAGGCGTCAGGCGCTTGTACCAAGGGCCAGGGGGATGAAGTGACATGCAGGGCATTGGACACTGCAGAGCGCACATCAAGGTCAGCCAATGGGTGGGCGGGCGGCAAGCTGGCAGGCAGGCAGAGCAGGAGTCGGGCTGATGGCCTGGCTCGAGGTCCGCGCCTGGAGATGAACACAGACGCGAGGGAGTGCAGAGCGGAGAGGGGCAGGTCTGGCAGCCTTACGTGGTGACGATGTTCGGGTGCGACAGGTCCCGCGACAGAAGAGCCTCGCTCAACGCGCGCAGCGGCATCTGGCTTAGGTCGCCCGGCGCACAGGGCCCTGGGGCAGTGCTGGGCGGGCGGGTGGCGAACAGCTTGACGGCCACCGGGGTGGAGCCGCGCCAGTGGCCTGCGCGGGCCGCCAGCAGGGGCAGAGCTGGGGGCAGCACCAGGAGGGAGGCTGGTGAAGTGGAGGCGCAGAGGAAAGGGGGAGGGGCTGGGTGCGGGCTTTGTGGGTAGGAATGGTACGCGGTGATGCCTAGGTTTGGGAGGTGGTGCTGGGCTGGGGGCCGATGTGCGTAGCTGGGGCAGGGCAGGTCTGAGAGGTAGGGTTTTGTTAGGGTTGGAGGCAGGGGTTGGAGGCTGGGCTGGGCTAGGGGTTTGTACCGCAGTGGAGTTGTGCTGTGCTGTTCACACGCCACCAGCCTGATGGCATAGAGGAAACAGCATGTTGAGTGATACAAAGCCATGCTGCAGCTCGCTGGCTGGCTGACTGGCTCGGGTCTGTCCTGCACAGCTGCGGCCCGGTGGCCGCCTGTGGTGGGTGGCTGGCAGCTGAAGGTGGCAGCTCACTCTCGCACCTCCAAGGCCAAGCCAGCCCCACAGCCAGGCAGGTGGCTGGACAGGGACTGCAATGCAGCGCTGAACATGCAGCGCATTGGGGAGAGCAAGTGGCGCCCACTGGAGCTGTGCTACTGGCCAGAGCAGGGGAAACTGACAGCCAAGGGCAAGGAGTACCCTGGCCTGGGGTACAAGCGGCTGCGAGACAAGCCACCCAAGGCCCAGCAGCAGCAGCCTGCTGTGGCACAGTAGTGTGTGCCCCCCCCCCCCACTTGAAGCTGTCATCAGCTTACGCTTTGTGCATGTTTTGTCATGCCAACTCTACGGTGTAGCCCTAACGGGTCAGGCAATGCTGTAGGTGGTAGGCGACCGTGACCATGTGTATGCCATGTATAGGCCATGTGCATGCCATGCGATGGGAACACCACACAGACAAAACACTGTTTTGTAGTGGTTCACAATTAGTGTGTTCGACTGCAATGAAGGCTCTAGGTTGAGGGCCAAGGTGCTAAAGGGTGCGTGCCCAATACAACATGGAGCATAGTGTTGTTTGTTGTAGCAGGGTGCATTTTCTTGTTGATCCAACATGGAGCATAGTGTTGTTTTGTACGCACCCTTCAGCACCAGGCCATAGGCCCCTGAGCCCAGCACACTGCTAAGGTTCAGGTCAGCCAGCAGCTCCAACTCACTGCACAGCTTGGGCTTTTGGACAACGTTGCGCTGTGGGAGCAAAGGAGCATCACAGAGGCGGGTCAGGCTCAAACAAGCATTGGTGGCTGCGGCCTTGGGGTGTAATGCACTGGTGATGATGCGGGTGTACATGCCGTTGACATGTATGCAAATACTGGTTGCAGGAAGAAAAGCCAGCACACCACATCAGCAGGTTACACAACATAACGCGTCAGCCGAAATAGGTTGGGAGCAGCCTGGAGGCAGGGGTGTGTTCAGGGTGGAGTTGTGGTCGGGTAGTGACTAAGAAGGTTCAGCAGGGCAGGGCAGGCCAGGGCTAGGCAGGGTCAGGGGTCTAGGCTCGAGGAATGTATGTGCGTGTCAGGAACCTGCAAAAAACAAGTACTCACAAGGCAACGTGGTGACGGAAAACCCTTGTTGGGCGATCCGGCGGCAAGTCCGGGTTCGATGGGCGGGGAGTTCACGATGCCGTCTAGAGAGTGCGATGTTCCCAGCAGGGAGTTCTGGGATGACTTGGAGGGGCTGGGGGGTCCAGTTTCGGTGGACGGAGACGGCAGACAAGTGCCCCCTGCGGTCAGCGGGTCTTGAGGCGCGGCCAGGCAGTTGCCCATCGCTCCAGAAATGGGTAGGCTGGCTTTTGATTTGTAGGGGTAGAAGCGGCGCTGCAGTCTCGCTTGTCGGGCCGGGTCCGCCTAGAGGGGAAGTCTCATTTGCAGGAACTTGGCCGCCACGCCTATGATTCTCCATATCACCCATCCCATTCGGTGGACGCCATCCGGAAGGAGACTGGACGGCCTGAGTTGAAAAAATTCGGCAAGAGGCCACGCAAGGAGAAGGGCGAGACATCATACCAGAGCGCTGCGGCTTGCTATGTCATTACTTCTTTGAGTCCAAACACTTCAGCACACTGCTGTACTGCGATGGCACTGGCACTACGCCGACATGGCAACCTACTGCGGCATCTGTGGAGTGCAGCGATGTCCTTTGTCAGGGGTGATGGCCGCTTCCCTTTCATATGAACGAAGTTGGTGCGGGCAATTTCCATGTTACAGTGCGTGAATAGGTACATGATGCGACAGCACAAACAATGAAGAAGAACAGGCACCCCCTCGTAGCCCAAATTAGCTGTAACCCCCAACACACCCTCCTTCCCTCAACTCAACTCAACACACCCCACCCCTTACGTCATGTAGCCCTCACACACGCTCACCCACAAAACTCTTCCTCATGCTTGGGATGCGCAGAGCCTGTCACCCCGAACTGAGATGCAATAGACCATTCAAAACCCTCAGGCCATCAAAACCAACCGCTGTATGCTGGCAGGTTGAAGTAATATATAGACCCATGGCACATGTGCAATGATGGTCATGGTGACAATACACCCCCATGCTGTTACACTCCACGAGGTACTTACTCAACGCCACCCCCTGCTCCCATTGTAACCCACACCCCCTGGCCCTGGATCCCTGGCCCAGTCAATTGTCCTGACTCACATCACCCCCACATTGTGACGCTCCCTCACCCCACCTCCTCACATACCACCACCTTCTCCCTCTGACTGCAATCCTCGCAAAGTATGACGTGTGACCTGAGCTGCTGTGCCCTTAGCCTGGTGCACTTGTGGCAGCTGGTCGGATGTCAGGCTTTATGACTGCAGCACTGGCAGCAGGATGACACCGGCCATCACGGCCCAGGGGCTGTGGCGCAATGACTGCAGCCACCGCTGCACTCTAGCCCCCCTGCCTTGGCCTGCTCTGCCTGGCCCCTCAGCTGCCCCGAACCCCTGGCCTTTGACAGCCCCAGCCGCCACCCCCCCTGCGCCCTCCTCCTCCACACTCACCAGCTGACCCACAGCCACCGCAGCACATGCTGGATCGCTGGCAAAGGCAGATGCTTTGGACAGCTCCAGGGTCAAGCTGTTGTTGCTGCTGCCACGACCACCGCCAACAGGGTCGCAGCCACTATTGCTGCCAACCACCACCCCGGCATCAGACAAGCAGGTGGCAGCCGGGGCATGGACCCACTGGCTCCTACTGGCTCCACTGGCTCCACTGATGAACTCCGCTGGCTCCACTAATGGACCCACTGGCTCACAGGCATCCTCCCCCTCACAAGAGGCAGCTGGCTCGCCCTGCACCCTGGCCTCCCCTCCCTTGCAGCCCTGGGCTCCGCTGCTCTTCACCTCCTGGGACACCGCCAGGCCTGCCTGCTGCCCTGGCTGCGTGAGGCTGAGGCTGGCTAGGCCCCCCTCACTGCCGCCCTCACTGCCACTTGGTTCAAACACCCTCCGCACCGCCTCCACCTGCCCCTGCCTGTTCACGCACCCCAGCCCACTGCACCCACTGGGGTCCAGCCAGCGGGGGGTGCGGCAGGACGTGGGAGGGCTGGCGGACGACAGGGCCAGGGAGCGGCGGATGGAAGGAGTGGGTGGGTGGGGCAGGTGGCACATGGAGCAGTTGGTGGATGCCCGTAGGGAGTGGTTGCTGAGCTGCTCCCACAGCGCCACCAGGCTGGACACTGGCGGCAGGGGGCTGACCTCAGCACCATCGCCCCGTGGCCCCTTGACCGTGCTGTCGGGGCATGTGCCTGGGCAGGTATGGGTGGTTGTCCTGCCCGGGGAGGGGAGGGTGGAGGAGGTGGGGGAGGGGCAGGCGCTAGGCAGCTCAGGCGCCTGGCCCATCAGCATGTCCAAGCAAGCGTCACTGTAGCTGCGGCGGTGGCGCAGGAGGGAGGGGCAGCAGCGGCTGGCAGGCTGGCTGCATGGTGGCTGCATGGAGGGGGTGGGGAGGCTGGGGTGGTCAGGCACAGCCAGTCTGCCTGGCCCTTGTGTTTGCGGTGAAGCCAGACAACCCTCAGGCTCGGGGCAGGCTTCAGAGGGGGCGCCTGCTGCTGCTGGCCATGGCTGAGGCGGAGACGGGGACAGGGGGTGGGCACTTGGCTGGGCGGGGAGAGGCTGGTCAGTGTCAGGGCCCCAGCCGCTGTCACACCTGCCCACATCGCAGTCGCTGCGGCTGCGGCGGTGCCCCGAGGGCGGAGCCTGCTGCAGCAGCAGCTGCAGTATCTGCTCTGGCAACCTCAGCTCAATAGCGTCCCTGACACTCACCTTGGCAGCAGGCGCTGGGAGCACCGCTTGCCTGCCCACACCCTGCTGCTCTGCTGCCAGGGCAGGGACTACACCAGGCTCCACCTCCGCCTGCCCCACCACCTCCTGGTCTCCCCCCTCAGCCTCTCCCTGGCCCTGCAGCAGGCTGCTGCCATGAGACTGGGCCGGACCCACACCCCCTGCAGCAGCCTGCGTGTGCTCCCTATCCCCAGCTGGATGGCTGCAGCCCTGCACAGCCTGGTCAGCTGGCTTGCTGGCGGGCAGCAGCGTGGTCAAGGCAGCCGGGGCCCAGGACAGACTCATCCCAGGCAGACCACTGTCCATCAGGCTGCTGCCACTACTGCTGCCTGCTGCAGTGGGGCAGGCGGACGTGGAGGCAGCAGGGGCGAGGTGGAGGGGGTGGCGGCCTGCAGGCCTGCTGCAGCTGCCTTTCCTGGCCTGACTGCTGTTGGGGTGGGTGCTGCATGGGGGGGTAGTGATGGGGGAGGGGGTGGAGGGGGTGGCAGGGCGGCTGCTCTCTGAACGGCTTGCCAGCCCCGCTGCATGCAAGCAGGGGCTGTGATAGCGCTTGCCGCTACCCGCATAGCTACTCACGCTCTGGCAGCGGACTTGTCCCTTCTCCTCTTCCTGCCAGTAGGGCAGTCAGGGCAGCAGCATGAGTGCCCTAGGGGCAGGTGAAACAAAAGGTTTGACACTGTCTATCTTGCTTGCAGGCCGCATGCCTTTTGTGACCACACATGCAAAAGCTGCCAGCAGCCATGGGAGGTCGCTAGGGTTTGGTGACGACGCAACAAGTCATGTGATGCTGGTATTGGAGTGTAGGTGGGCTGGCATAGGCACTCTAGCGGTTGCATTGCCATGTGCTGTACCTTGGCTAGCATGCACAGGTCGCCACTGGTTTTCACATGCCACAGCCTGGATGCTGTCAAAGGGCTTGACGAGCGAGGCATGTCCATTCCAATGGAGGTGAGGGACATGGTACTCCTGTGCGCGCTGCGCTTGCCATGAGGGAGGGGCAGGGGCAGCTGCTTGCTGAGGGGGCTACAGGGGCCAGCCCTCCGGGTAGGGGAGCCGGGCGACATAGGATGCGGCGACATGCGTCCTGGGACTGGCGAGGAAGTTCCGCGACTCGAGGTATTAGTGTCACTTGGTTCCATCGTTAGATACTAGGTGAGCACCGCGGGCTCGGCTTCGGTAGGGTTGTCACCCTACTCAATACAAAGCCGAGGTCAAGCAGAGTTAAATACGAAGAAGACGCACAGCTTAGAAAGGTGTGTATTTGCGACCAACAAAACCCAGTGACCTCACCTGGTCTACGGCCCGAAGAGCGAAATGGGTGTAGCTATTATAGAGATACAGCACGCACCCATTCTACGAGGCATTCGAAGGGTGCGCGGGCTAGATTGCCACGTCACCGCCAAGGGCTTTGAGAAGAGGCCGTGAGGAGTGCGACAAAAACCGCTGTGCAAGTTTGGGAAAGCCAGAAACAACGGCCATAGCCTTTTCAAATAAACTTCCGCGGGCATTTTCAGCCGTGCCTTTTACACCGGGAAATGAATGCAGGCCATCCTGTATCCCTATCCTCCTGTGGAGACCCTGCACTTCTCCACAGGAGTCAGAGACCGGTGTGTGTCCCTAACCTAGGTCCCTAACCCTAGGAGTCGATAGAGCCCTATCCTACCCTATGCACACTCTATCGCACACACATCCTCTTTGTAAGGGGCAATCGGATTGTTTGGTTTAGTTGGCTTATGGCATGATGCACATGTCACTATCGCTGCCTCAGGCGTTCCCAACATGGGGTTGGTAATCATCATGCAACTGCGGCCCATCTACTCCATCATTTGAAGTAACGTTTGCTGCGTCTGCTGCAATGCGATATTGCGCATTTAATGTCCGACTGGAATTGCCATCGGAGTCTTTCGATGCGGGCAGCCACATGTGACCCCGGATGTGTCCCAATCGCAGACCGTGGTTAGCTACACTGGTGAGCTACGTCCTTGGCTATCCGTTAGCGATGCACGACATGTCGGTGGCGCACACCACCGAAGTCAGGCAAACATGGCTGCGCGAGCTTCCTGATGGTGCAGGCCGCTTGGCGAGGATGTGAAGAAACCCGAATCCGAGTGTGGCAGCGCTGTATCGCTATATTGGTGGGCGGCACAGTAGGGACTAGTCACCCCCTACAGCTAATATCAGCTTTATGTTTTGCACCATTGAAGAAACAGCCTGACCTCACTCGGATTATTTGTAGCATACTCAGTAACGCGTCCGTGGCACTTTGCAACTCACTCATTGGGTTTGTATGTGATGAGATCGACCCCTTACAAGGTACACATGCTGATGGCTACAGGTGCACGAGGAGCCAACTGAGCTTGGCTTACCACTCGGCCATGTGGCCACCAACACAACCAACTGCTGACTGGGCTAGCTGCATTGGGTGGTGACATCCGCCCAGCCATTGAATCCATTGCCAGCTTGCTGGCCCAGTATTGGGTGCCGCTCGGCATGGGAGCATGGGGCGCCAAGCCCCAAGTGCCGTGTGACACTTGCTGGGCCAGCTACATCAGCTCAACGGTGTCCATGCTGCACGTCTGGGCGCATGCGAGGGATGCAGTGTCACAGCTGCTTGAGCGGCAGAAGGGTCAGTCTCCACCATGGGCTGTCACCCTTAGCCAGCTGCTCCAGGACAACAGCCTGCTGCTCAGGATCTGGATAGGCTGAAGGCTGGATAGGCTGAATAGGCTGAATAGGCTGGGAATGCACCAGCGCCAGCAGCAGCTCCAAATGCTAATAGTGGTATCCAGTCGTCACGACTGCCGTCGTCGCGTCCACATGCCAAAGTCAAATCATGTTCCGACTGCTGCTGCGCGTTGCAGGTGCCAGCAACAACGGTGTGGCGAAGCGTGCTAGTGTGGCGCGCCTCGCATGAGGCAAAATCGCATGAATTCAAATGTCGATCTTTGGGCAGGCACTGAGCACCGCTGAGAGCGAGATAGTTTTTGCTGCGTCGGCCATCTCGTAGCTTTAAGTCTCCTCTGTTTAAACCACTGTTTACATATAGTCTTAACTGCGTGGCTGCGGAGATACGGGCTTCCTATCACAGGGGGGTGGTTTTCAGGTAGTTGGGAACGCCTGACGCTGCCGCTGGTGCCGCCGCTGCCACTTCCGCAACCGGCCTCTGTCGCGCACTTGCACCCACTCCTGGCCTGGTCTGCCTGGGTTAGGTATGGCGGGGCGGCCCAGCCAGCTGCTGAGCTCGCGTGGGCGGCTCGGCCCGGCTGCAATGCGGCGGATGTTCAGCGCGGCTGACACGTCCCGGTCGTAGAACCTGATGCTGTTGATGCTTGTTGAGCACATCAGGCCCCGGATCCGGGACCGCGTCGCCATGCTGCGCACCGGGCGCAGCCACCTGCAAGGCGACATATATGTCAATGCACATGAGTCACACTGTGAGGTGCCATTCTACAGCTATGTGATGACTCCACCCCTACAATGCAAATGCACTGAAAAGACTCCGCCTGGCCTGCCACCACGTTGGTGCGGGCAGAGCTGACCCAGCTGGTGCGAAACTCATGCCCAGCACCACACGCCCGGGGAACTGCTTGCATGCCTCCCTGAGCATCTGCTTGACGGGCCCGCCCCTGCTGCCAATGCTGCCGCTGCCGCTGAAGCCTGCTGCCCCATAGGCCAGGGCCAGGGGGCGACCTGTGTCAGCCGAGTTGCAGCGTACCCTGGCACCCCTTATAGTCTACAGCCAAGGCACACAAGGAGAGACACATTGTGAACCCAAGTCAAGGCATTGCACATGACAAGCATTGTGGCACACATACAAGCACACACACTGGCTGGGTACGGCCTACTCGCCTCAGCACAGAACTCATACTGGCAGCAGATCGCGTTTGTGTCGAGATGCGCACATGCAAGTGAGATATCATTTGGGTGGCTTGCGACCTACGCAGAAGTAGCTGTTAGACTCGTAACAATGCTCACGGCCTCGACGAACCTACTTCTTGCACGACCTGTCCCAGCAACTCTGCACACAGCAAACCTGCTAGCGCCGCCCTGCAGCAAGGGGCAGCTGAGACAGCCTGCATTGCAAGAGCGGCGCAGCTGCTCACGATGCACGCGGTGCAAAGCGTCCGGCCCAGTCCCCAGTTTTATGTCCCTCGTCAGCACGGAAGGCTTCATCGAGGTTGAGGCTGTGGAGGGGATACGTCTGGTTCCAGAGGGGCAGCAGGCTGTGGCTGAGTACCTCATCAAATGGAAGGTATGCCCCACCTCAACCCCTCCCCTTCCCCCTCCCCCCTGCCCCATCACCGTGCATTTGACTGCATGCAAGCAGAGCGGCTACATGCATTGCTGCATGGTTGCAGGATGGTTCGCCACACACCTGGTGAGCTGGCCACCCCAGTGCCAAGGCAGCTGTTTTCCTGGACCCCGGCCATGCTCACAGCTCACTGTGCCGCCCTCCCACTGCCTTTTGCTTAGGGAGCGCGCAGGGAACCTGTCAGAGGACCTCGTCCGTGACTACGAGGACAGGTGGTGGGGAGCTGCTAGGAAGGTGGGCTGGCGTCACACTAAGAGCTCCCTGCCCTCACTGTGTGATGACCAGTACTCACTGCATCGGTTCACCACCTTGTGCACTTGTCCTTGTTGACCATGCACCTTCAATAACTCATGCAGGGGTGGCATGGCAGGTCAGACACATGCCACCTCATGCCAGCTCATGCAAGCATTTGGGCCACTGTAGGGCGACTTCCAAGCGCTATGCGCCATGCTGGAGGGAGGGCGGGACGTGCTGGCCCAGGCACTGGATGAAAACAGGCGAAGGTGTGAAAGGAAGGTTGTAGCTGATAGTAGCACGGCCCTGGCTGGGCGGTGCTGGTGGTGCTGGTGATGTGGTCGGTGCAGGTTGGTGTGCGGTGGGTGGGTGGGTTGGGGTTGGTGAGAGTGGGCACATGGTAGCAGCTGGGGACATGGTAGCACAAGGTGTAGGAGTGGCAGATGGATGAGTGGGGCAGGCAGGTTGCTGGGCCATACGCAAGCCCTTCCTGTACATCGCCCTCTCCCCACCATTAGCACCAGCAATGCTTGATCCGTCTGCCTGCCTGCCTGCCTGCCTGCCTGCCTGCCTGCCTGCCTGCCTGCCTGCCTGCCTGCCTGCCTGCCTGCCTGCCTGCCTGCCTGCCTGCCTGCCTGCCTGCCTGCCTGCCTGCCTGCCTGCCTGCCTGCCTGCCTGCCTGCCTGCCTGCCTGCCTGCCTGCCTGCCTGCCTGCCTGCCTGCCTGCCTGCCTGCCTGCCTGCCTGCCTGCCTGCCTGCCTGCCTGCCTGCCTGCCTGCCTGCCTGCCTGCCTGCCTGCCTGCCTGGCCTGCAGTGCTCTGCACTTTGCTGCAGCGCTGGGCAAGCAGGATTGTGTGCGATTGCTGCTGGAGGCCGGCGCCAACCCCAACCTGCAAGACAAGGATGGTGAGCATCAAGTGAGGGGGGGCGCAGTGGGACCTGGGCAGCAGTGGAGGGTGGGGCAGCGGGGCAACAAGGATGCTAAGCTTACTGCAGGAGGGTGGACAGGGTTAAGGGACCAGGGCCCCATCAGGGCGGCTGTGGGGGTGGGGCAGTGGGGCCTGGGCAGCAGTGGGAGCAAGGCAGTGGGACCTGGGCAGCAGTGAGTGGCAGGGTCCAGGCAGCTGTAGGTCCAAGAGGTGGGAAGGGAGGTTGGCAGCGCAGCGGGTCATAGCGCAGCGGCAGCGGCATGTTCAGAATACACAATCTTGGATGAGCCCAGGCATCCTCAGCGTCATAATCTCCATCATCAGCACATGGCATTTGACCCTTGGTGTTGCTGCAATTTGACTCTTGGTGTTGCTACATGCTGGTGGACTCGGAAGAATGCATTGTGTGCGGAGTTCTGCTTTGCACAGACTCAGCATGAACAGCCTGGAACCATACAGGCAGCGTTGTCAGCCGTGTGACTATGATCAAGGGGCGGTGTCCCTGGTGGCTGGACCGCCATGTTGCGTTCATGCAGGGTACACGCCCTTGCACATGGCGGCTGGCTACATGCACACGCAAGCCATGGCCGTGCTGCTGGAGGGCGGGTCTGATCCCCAGCTACGTGACAACACCGGCAAGGACGTGGTGAAGCTGATTGACAACATTCGGGGCAACATGCCGCTGAATGTGGCGACCATCATGCAGCGACTGAGGCTGGAGGAGGTCTGCAACGCCCTGACTGGTGAGGCAGGATCCATGTGGTGGGCAGGTGAGGGCCGGGAGGGTCGGGGTGGCAGTAAACGGTAGCGCAGCCTGGTAAGTGCATGCGGCCAGGAAAGGACGGCCTGGAGTCACCAATTAGGTGAAACAAGTCAGGACGCCTGGAGTAGGCAGCAGGCAGCAGCAGCAGCAGCAGGGGGAGAGGTGGACGATGGCGTCAGGGAGGGCATGGGGTCCGCAGGCCTAGTCTGCATAGCCAGTGCCTGTGGCCCTGTCAGCCAGGCCCTCACCCGCCCCTGCTGGCCTCAATGTGACGTCAGTGCCAGGTCTGGGTAGACCTCATCTTTCAACAGATCAGATGGTGTGACAGAGTGTGATCTCCCACACAATGCGGGTACTGTATGTGTAGCCTGCAAACCCCTGTTGCTCCGCAGACATGGTGTATGAGGAGGTGGGCATCACCGCCATCCTAGACGAGCGCAAGGCTGACGATGGCAGCCGTGAGTTCCTGGTCAGCTTCAGTGACGGGCGGGAGGATGGCTGGGTGGCTCAACGCAACGTGGCTGCAGGTGAGGGCCTGGATCACAGGCCTTGCAAAGCTGGGTGAGCTGTGCGTGAGATGCGAGAGAGCTGAGAGACGACTCACAGCTGACAGCGGATGTGGTGTCAACAAACCCCGCATACACCGAGTCTGGGCAGGGGTGTAGGTGCTTGTAAAGCACTAGACCTTGTGACGCAGAAGGGTGCCAATGCCTGTGCTTGTGTCAGTGGCAGTGGCAGCGGCGGTGGGTGGGTGGCACTAGACCTGGTACTGGAGGCATTGCAGTGCATTGTAGTCAATTTATGTGATGTCACACATGGTGTACAGGTCCATGCATGTGGGTGCATGGTGGATGGCATGTGAAGGAGTGGCCGTTGCAGGGTGTAGCTGCCCGCCTGTCTGCTGCACTGCAGACATCCTAGCAGACTATGAAGCTGGCCTGGAGTACCGCCGAGCCCGTGCCATTGTTGACATGGTGCAGGTGAGGGAGCAAGCAGTCAAGGGCAAACTGGGGGAAGGGGGGAGGAGGGGAGAGGCACAGGGCAGCAGGTGACGGGCAGGTTAGGCTGCGGAGGGCAGGCAGGCCAGCAGAGCCCGGCCACTGGGGGCAGGGCCACTGCGGGTAGGGCTACTGGCGGGTCATGAAGGCAGAGCCATGCGGCGCCTTGCGGCTGGCTGTGCAGGTTGGCACAGAGAGGCGCTTCAAGATTCAGTGGGAGGATGATTACCCGGTGAGCCGCACCCCTCGCCCCTTACCCCTCACCGTTGCTGCCTTGCCCCGCTGGTCACCGCTGAGGAGACAATCCTTCAATGTTGCAATTGTGCCAAGGTCCTACTTCTTACCGCTAGTCTTGTTCCATGCAAGTTGCCGTCCCCCTCTCTGCCACTCATCCTGCCACTGTTTCTGCGAATGGCGTAAATGTGGCGTGCAGACTTCCTGGGAGCCTGAGGAGCACGTGCCGCCCAACTTGATCGCACTGTTCCAACGGCAAAACCCGGCGCTCTTTGAGGAGCGCGTGAATGCCGCAAATGATGCTGATGCCTCTAGCGGGGTCAAGCGTGAAGCGTATGCGACGCAAACTGATGACGTGCATATTGCATTGCGCGGTGTGCATGCCATGCACTCTAGCGAGCATGCTTTTGAAGGGGATGTCGAGGTCCTGGCAGTGAAAGCACAGGTGGGTAATAACGGCGAGCTGCTACAGCAGCGGCACGAAGGGTCAGGGAACACGGCAGTGGCATTGAGATGATGCCTGGAGGGGTTTTGCTAATCATGACTGAGCTGTTGTTTGCTGTATGCGCATGTTTGACATAACGTTGTTTGCTGTTCTGAATCTGACCATGGTGTAAAGCTTTGTAACATGGCACGCCCCAATGGTGGTGTTGGACATAAACGTGGGAGAAGGCTATCTTGCTTTGATGCACAGCGAGGCCTCCCAGAAGTGCCATCAGGAGGTTAACAAGATATGCACACCGTTGCCGCACATACATCGCACACCTCGGCACCTACATACAAGCGCACGGCCACTCTCCGCTGCCGAAACAGACTCCGAACGCGCGCATGTGCGATCCATGGGACCATCTTGCCTCCTCTGGGCTTCCCGCACTCCAACGAGCACAGCTTTGACGGGAAGCGGCTAAGCAGTGAGGATGTTATCGAAGCACTGGTGAGCTGCCACCTGGCAACATTGAGGGAAGGAACGGCAGCCATGGAAGAGGACTCTCTGCTGCAGGCTCCTTACATGACAGAGGAGCGGCTTGTGAAAATCCAGGCAATAGCCAAGAAGCGCACCTACTCAGTTCTACCTGTGGTTGAGGGGCTGTATGACATGGGCAACCTGTCTGCTGTGTGCCGTTCCGCTGATGCCTTCGGAATGGGCGCAGTGCACTGCATTAAGCACAAGTAAGGCAAGAGGCAGTGCTCAATGCAACGACATGCTTGTGAGGGACAAAGAGACAGAGTATAACTTGAAGGGATCATGCACTTGCGCTTGCAGCACCTTGGCTCTCATTGCAGCCTTCAGCACCAGGCCATTTTTCCTCCTGGGTGTTGGACAACTCATGTCATGGTGCACTGCATTATTCATACTTGCAAAGAACCAGTGCCATTGAAATGAGAAGAAACAGGGGTACAATGGTGTAGAAGGGCATCATTACTGCCACTTTCGCATGAACCACACATGTGTTGCTGTAGGTTGCGCCAACCCCTCGTCCCTCACTAGGGCCTATAGTGGAGTTGGACCACTAGGGACCGCTAGGGACCACTCATGTTGTTATTTGGCTGTGTAGAGCTATGTTCCCATGCACATGGCATGGGCGCTTTTCAACTACACTAATGCCTGACCCCTGCGACAGGGCTATAGCCTGAAGATGGCATGACATGCATGCACTAATTGTGAGCTGATGACAGCTCAAGATAGGGGGCACACAACTATTGTGCCCCAGCAGGCTGTTGCTGCTGCTGGGCCTTGGGTGGCTTGTCTCACACCCGCTTGTACCCCAGGCCAGGGTACTCCTTGCCCTTGGCTGGCAGCTTCCCCTGCTCTGGCCAGTAGCACAGCTCCAGTGGGCGCCACTTGCTCTCCCCAATGCGCTGCATGTTCAGCGCTGCATTGCAGTCCCTGTCCAGCCACCTGCCTGGCTGTGGGGCTGGCTTGGCCTTGGCAGCCTTGCCCTGCTCAGCCTTAGTGCGCTTGCTGCGCTTGGCTGGCTGGGGAGTGCTGGGCCCTGGCTCTGAGGCTGCTGGCTGTGAGGCTTCCTGGCTGCTGCATGTTGCCTGTGGGGGCTTGCGGGGGGCCACTACCGGGCACCACATCATGCCCCTCACTGGCTGGTCACGCCGCTGGCTCCAGGCTGGGCGCAGCAAGCGCTGTTCCACCTGCCCTGCTGGTGGCTTCCAGTCTGCAGGCCTGGTGGCCCTGCGCTTGTTCAGCTGCCGCTCACATGGCTGCTGGCCATTCACCGCTGAGCTGACCCGGGTGGTGCGGTGCTCATCCACAAGCACCACCCTGCCCCGCAGCTGGTCTGTGCCCCTGGGCCTGCACACCACCTTGCAGCAGGCCCGCAACACCGCATCAGCACCCCCACCCTCCCCGCGTGCCAATGCTTGCTGCACCAAAGAAGACCACCAGCTGCCTGGGACGTCCATGGCGCTTCATGGACACCTCAACCATGTCCTCCTCCAACTGCAACCATGCACACAAGGCACACACATGGTGGCTAACATGGTGGCACAAGGCTAGGCATGGCACAGTCAACTATTCTTCATGCTCACCTCCCTGTCCCTTAACCTTCCTCTCTCCTACCCACCCTCACCTTCTTCAAGAACTGCTCCAGTGTCCGGTCCTGAGCTCCGTACAGCCTCAGCCGCTGCTCTGCCCTCTTGGGGTCCAGGTACACCTCCCACACTGCGTCCCAGGTGGCTAGGGTGACAGTGATGTGCTTGAGATTGGCCTCCAGGGAGGTGCCGGCTGAGCTGGCTGCTGCCAGGTGCTGGAGGTGGGGCTTGATCGGTGCGAGCCACCGCTCAGTGTCACGGCGGGCATTGTTCAGGCCGCTGCCATGCTTGAACTGGCCCTTGGTCAGCTTCCACCGGCGCAGCTGGTCTGCCAGCAGCTGGCCTGTCGTCGGATCCCACACCCCTGAGGCTGCACTGACTGCCTGGGTGACGCCGGGGTCAATGCCTACCCCAATCTGAGTGGCTGGGTTGAACACCAACTGCCGTGTTTCAGCTAAGCCCTTGCCAATGCGGGGCAGTCCCAACTCATGGGCCGCTACAGCTGCTGCACCTGGGGCTGCTGCTGGGCTGCTGTTGCTGCTGGAGGGGCCTGCTGCTGAGGGTGGAGCAGGAGGGGTTGGGAGGGGGCAGGTGTAGTGCACACATACACTGACACCATCAGTCTCCACCGTCCTCTCGAACTCAAAGCCTTGGTTGGCCAGCTTGCCTGTGCTGAACTACCTGTGCCAATGGTTGCTACGGGCTGGCTCTGCGGTGAACACCTTTTCTGTCTCCCCTGTGAGCCCCAGCTGCTTGCACGCCCCATGCAGCACCCTGCTGTCCACCTTGACGAAGTGCACCCCTACCCTGGCCAAGGGGGTGAGGGTGAAGGGGGGTGGGCAGGTCAGGACCCTAGGACCTACCCTACGCCCGCCACGCTTTGGCTGCCCTGGCACGGGTGGGGTGGGGGGCTGTTGCCACTGCTCCAGGCACCTGCACACATGCACCGCATGGCGCATGCGGCAGGGGAGGGGCATGGTGTCCTTACGCGGAGCTGAGAATTGATCTCGGCCCGCAGTTGGAAATGTGCCTTCAGCTTGCGTCGGGTTTTCTAGCACCCGCGCAGCACGGCGCCACCTGGGACTTTGATGACCTGCAGCCAATTACAATCAACATTTTGACAGGCCCGCACACAATGCGGGGACACAAATAGTGCGGGGACACAAACAGTGCGGGGGCATACAAGGCGGTATGCGCCCCCGTGCGTACCTGTCGTCGCTGGGTTTTCCATTCAGCCCTTCGCTCCTCGTGTTGTTTGCTTGGAGGGGTGCTAGGACCTGCGCTGTCATGAACAGAAGCGATGTGAGCAGC
The DNA here is from genome assembly GCA_030144725.1 of Haematococcus lacustris. NCBI lineage: Eukaryota > Viridiplantae > Chlorophyta > Chlorophyceae > Chlamydomonadales > Haematococcaceae > Haematococcus > Haematococcus lacustris. The sequence goes on from JASKMD010000029.1 coordinate 16,402,014, forward strand.
GCGGAGCTCACTGGACTGCGCAGTTGCAGCGGACCACACTGCGACTACGACGAACCTTGTTTTCGCGGGCTTTCAATCGGATGCAGCTCTTGCTCCGCGGTACTGGGCCGCTTCCTCGGAGGCATTGCGCCACTAGGCTCATATCTGCTCACACCTGTTGGTACCTACTTGTACCCAGGAGGCGATGTCACTCACTCTCGCACTTCCAAAGGGCACCTCCAAAGGGCACCTCCAAAGGGCACCTCCAAAGGGCACCTTCAAGGGGCACCCTCCAAGGGGCACCTCCACTGGGAGGCTGAGCACTGGGATGGCTCGTTTAGCACTGAGTTGGGTGCGCTTGCAAGGCACACACAGCCTGGGCCAATTCCTGCTTCCCTGTCTCCACCTTCTTCTTAGAGTGGGGCAATAGACAGTCATCTGCCTCAAGTTGCCCTCAAGCTTCCCTTCTTGGACTGCAGGGTATGTTACAGCATTCCATGCTGACTCCATGCAGGCTGGACAAGTACAAGCAGTCCGCAAGGCAGTCGGTGGGTGTGGCCCTGCAACCAAACAGTCGATAGCACCTGGGGCCCGCCTGCTGACAGCTGGGGCACCTTCATGGGAGTACTGTGGAGACATGTATGTATTCAATGCGGTGCCACCCACCTCCTCTCAGCCACCTCCCTCTAGCCACCTTACCTCAGCCACCTCACCTTATCCACCTTGCCTCAGCTACCTCACCTCATCCACCTTACCTCAGCCACCTCACCTCATCCACCTTACCTCAGCCACCTCACCTCATCCCCTACCTCAGCCACCTTACCTCAGCCACCTCATCCCAGCCACCTCACCCCATCCACCTCCTCTCAGCCACCTCACCTCATCCACCTAACCTCAGCCACCTCACCTCACCCACCTTGCCTCACCTCATCCACCTTACCTCAGCCACCTCACCTCATCCACCTTACCTCAGCCACCTCACCTCATCCACCTTACCTCAGCCAACTCACCTCATCCACCTTACCTCACCCACCCTGGCCGCCTCCTCTCAGCCACGAGGACTTCATCATTCCCCAGCTCAGCTCAGCTCAGCTTCCCTGCACTTGCCAGGCCTGCTGCAGTGTGCATGCGTGTGGAGGTGGAGGTGGGTGGGATGTCAAATCTCAGATACCAACTGCGGCTGCCCACCCTCCTTACAACTTGGCTATTCAGGTTCAGACCGACCTAGTCATGCAGTCTAGGTCAGCCCTGGGTCACACCCCACACCGCCCTTGCACTTCTTATTGCTCACACACCAGACTTTAGATCATGGCGTTGACTTGTGTGCAGCACCTTGGCCCTCAACCTTGAGCCTTCATTGCAGTCGAACACTAATGTGGACCACTACAAAACGGTGTTGTTGTCTATGTGGAGTTCCCATGCACATGGCATACACATGTGGGGACTTAGGTGCAGCTCGATGATGCAGTGCTGATGTTGTACAATGCATCTGTAGCGTCAGTCCCATTCAGCCAGCCCCACTCAGCCAAACAAACTCATTCAACATGGAACAACATGTCTGACTGTCGGTAATCTCACGCAGCTACTCCAATCAAGTTGAAGCATCCTCGGTCGCACCCTTGATGACTACAAAGCCCACTCCGGTGGCAATGCTCCCCCAAACCACTGGGCACCTTATCATAACCAACAGCTTAATGCTTGAAAGGCTAACAGCCTGTCCAAAAACTACTAGGGCCTATGGGTCGTTGCGGGCCTGGTCATCAATACCTTGCCGGTACTCTGCTGCCCGGTGCAGTCGCTGCCTGCCCTTGGGCAGCCGGTCATTGACCCGCTTGTAGCTCTGCTGGTACTCCTTGCCAACAGGGGGCAGAGCCCAACGATCCTTCCAGCTGCACAGCTCCATGGGGCGTTGCAAGCTCTCCCCAATGCGCTGAAAGTTGATGCATCCGTTGGTGTCCCGGTCCAGCCACCCAGTCCCACGGGCATGCCATGCCTCACGGTTCTGGCACCTGCCTTTCGCCTTGGCACATGTGGGCGAGCCACTGCTGCGCCCTGTGATGCAGGCAGGTGCTGACAAGTGGCTGGATGTCCAAGTGTGGCCGGACACTCCGTCATGTGTGACCGCCATCAAGGTGTGACCACCAGCCCCCTGCCGCTAGCCTGGGGTAGCTGGGGCGAGCAGGCTGCCAGCCGCCAGCCTCCCTTCCGTCATCACACAGTGGCATGGGATGGTGTTTTGTCTGTGTAGGATCCTCCACACACATGGCATGGGCCCCTATGGTCACCTACACCATTGCCTGACCCCTGTGACAGGGCTGCAGCCTTGAGTTGGCATGACATGCATGCAGTGATTGTGAGCTGATGACACCTCAAGATAGGGGGCACACACTACTGTGCCCTGGCAGGCTGCTCCACCTTGAGCCCTGACCTCCCCAGTACATAGGCCTCGCATCCGGGCCAAGTCCTCTCCCTGCATCGGTCTTGCAGCCGCACATTTCTGGAGCACGGTTTGTAGGGTTCGACACAATTCAGATGTGGAATGCGGAAAGCTAGGCTGGGTAGCTAGATGAACTTCTGGCGCAGCCCCACCCTAGCTACTCCTCCTGCTCCCCTGCTGCTGCCTTGCTTCTCCTGGCTGGCTTGGCTCAGGGCCAGTGTTAGCCTTTGGGCTGCGCATGTGGGCTTATTCATACCATTCATGCAGGTGTTGCAGTGTAGGGCCCCTGTCGAGCCCTGCTGCTGTGGCTGGCTGGCCGCAGGCTGCCGGGTACCAGCTGGTAGTCACCCACCTCGATGCTGCTTCCATCCCCATCCAGGTCAGCCCAGCAGTGGCTGCAGCAGCAGTGACAGCAGCAACAGCAGCAGCAGTGGCAGCAGCAGTAGCAGCAGTGGCGGCAGCAGCGGCAGTGGAAGCAGCAGCAGCAGGAAGGTGAGGACATGGGAGCGCAGCAGTGGAGACAGGTGTTGAACAGCTTGCACCAAGAGGAGTGGAGGCACCCGCAGGCAGCATGACCACTGAACTGTGATGGGCCAGCTTGGTGGGTCAAGGCGACCTCTGTGCTCACCCCTTGCACCTGAGCTGCCACCTGCTGCAGGTGCTGTGCTGCTGTGCTGCTGCCTGCTGGGCTGCAGGAGGTGGACTGGAGCCGGCCCACAGCCTTTGTGCTGGGCAACGAGAAGTCAGGAGTGTCAGAGGAGATGGTGGCGGCGGCAGACCATCTGGCCGTCATTCCCATGGTGAGCCAGACGTGGGGTCAGACTGGAAGCATGGGAGGGAACAGTGTTTGTGCAGCCACAACGCATTGCAAGTCGTCCTGACGCGCATAGTTAGCTGCCCAGCCCGTCACAACCTGACACGGTGCATCCCTAACGTTCCTTGAGAAACACTAGGTAGCTACCCAAACCAAACACGCCATGCTACTGCAGCTGCAGAACATGGCAAGCTCGAGGCTCATCACACACATGGCGGTATATCTTCAAGCTGCACACTGGCCAATGCCATGTTGGTATACCAAGGATCATATAATGACCATACAAATTGATACGTTATGTGATCCCAAGCGTTCAGGGATGCAGCAAAGAGCTGTTGGAGTGCCTGCCGCCACCTCCTGCTGCCACCTCCTGCATGCCAGGGGTTAGCTGTTCCATTGCCTAGATGTACCAGCTGCCTTCTGGCTTCTCGCAGCTCCCTCACTCTCTCACTCCCTCACTCTTGCTGCAGGCAGGGTTTGTGGAGTCGTTCAACATCTCTGTGGCTGCAGCCCTGGTGATGTATGAGGCGCAGCAGCAGCGCCTGCGTCGCACCGGGCGCCATGCGGACCTCACGCAGCAACAGGCCAGGGACCTGACCGCCGCCCTCATGCTGCGCAGTGTGGTGAGACCAGGACTCTGCACACTGAGGGCTGGGCTGGGCTGCCAACTCACAACCTAGCCCACTTGCACACTTTGGGAGGGTGGGCTAAGCCTTCCTGCTTGCCGTCCCACTAAGATGCCCTGGCTGCCTGCCTGCCTGCCTGCCTGCCTGCCTGCCTGCCTGCCTGCCTGCCTGCCTGCCTGCCTGCCTGCCTGCCTGCCTGCCTGCCTGCCTGCCTGCCTGCCTGCCTGCCTGCCACCTGCTGCCACCCTGCTGGTCACATTTTTTCCTCATGGGTGTTGGACAACTCATTTCGTGTGGTGCATTGCATTATTCATACTTGCCAAGAACCAGTGCCGTTGAAACCAGTGCTGGTGTGCTGTGCAGCGTGAGGGTCCCACTGTGGTTCGGGAGCTGCTGACACGGCCCCCTCCACGCTGGCAAGCGCCGCGCATCAAGAACTACTTGGCAAAGCAGGAGCGGCTGATGCGTGCGGAAGAGGCGGCCCTGGGGCCTTCACCCCACAGCAGTGCCAGCTCCACTCAGGACCCAAGCTTGGCATCCAGCTCAGCAGCAGGACAGCTGGAGCAGCAGCAGGTGCTGGGTCCTGAGCAGCAGCAGGCAAGCACAGCACCAGGCTTTCTGCTGCCTGACCTGGCAGGTCAGGGAGGGCAGCTGGCGGGAAGCTGCAGGTAGCTGCCGAGGCAGCTGAGGCAGCTGAGTGCCTGGGCTGTGCAGCAGCAAGCGAGGCTGAGGCCATCAGGTGGCACTGGGCCTATCAGGACCATCAGATTGTTCAGATTGTAGCAGGGTCTCATGCTGACCTAGCCAGTTCTTCAGCTGCGAGCAAGGTGCAGCTGCGTCCTTGGCTACTGTCCCTGGGTTCCCATGCTGACCTGGGTTCTTTCACAAGGCATGCAGCCTTATGGAGATTGGGTGTAGCCTGGCACCAGGCGGGTGCTAACGGACTGCATGAGCAGCACTGCGGCTGTAGAAACGATGCGGCGAAGCTGTTTCTGTCCTGCTGCAGTGTGGTGCAAATGGCAAAGTGCCCGCCAGCATTCGTGTTCCTGCTGCTGAAGTGGGAAGGGGCTGGGAGTACTGGGTCATGCAGAAGCAGCTGGTAGGGTATGGCGCTACCTTGGTCGCCAAGCATTACGTGGACAGAGATGCTTGGTGTTGGGGCGGCTGCCATAGCCAGCCTGCTAGAGCCACTCTCGTTCTCACTCGTTTCCTGTCATGTCGCGAACACTCAAGCGAGACAGAGCAGCAAAGGGTGAACGGAAGCTGGACAACCCTCGTCACTTGCCGCACATGCATGACATTGTGCAGCATGTAGTCATTTTTTTCTAACCGAACTGCTTTGCTTTGAATGCCAATCATGCATACTTTAAACCCGTACTGATTGGTTTCAGTACAGGCAACTCAAGGTCGGGGTGCCTGGCTTACAGCCTTACCAGCTGTGTGTGGCACGTAAACATGAAAGGGGCATGCAACCTAGCCATCCTAGCAAACATGCAGGCATGCACTCGGCAGCCAGCCTCCCTTCCGCCACCACAGTGGCACTTCCAATCCTCATCAGTCCAGCGGCACCCAGCTAGCACCCACGCACAGCACCTTGGCCCTCAACCTTGAGCCTTCATTGCAGTCGAACACTCAGTGTGGACCCCTACAAAACGGTGTTTTGTCTGTGTGGAGTTCCCATGCACATGGCATACACATGGGAATGGTCGCCTACCACCTACACTACTGCCTGACCCGTTAGGGCTACACCGAAGAGTTGGCATGACAAAACATGCACGAAGCGTAAGCTGATGACAGCTTCAAGTGGGGGGGGGGGCACACACTACTGTGCCACAGCGGGCTGCTGCTGCTGCTGGGCCTTGGGTGGCTTGTCTCGCAGCCGCTAGTACCCCAGGCCTGGGTACTCCTTGCCCTTGGCTGGCAGCTTCCCCTGCTCTGGCCAGTAGCACAGCTGCGGTGGGCGCCACCTGCTCTCCCCAATGCGCTGCATGTTCAGCGCTGCATTGCAGTCCCGATCTACCCACCTGCCTGGCTGTGGTGGTGGCTTGGCCTTGGTGGGCTGGGAGGGCTCAGCTGCCTGCTCGGCCTTGATGCCCCTGCTGCGCTTGGCTGGCTGGGGAGTGTGACCTGCCCTGCCCTGCTGCTGCTGCAGCTCGTCTCTACATTTGGTTGTGTTGCCAAGGCTGCTGCCACTGCTGCTGCTGCTGCTGCTGCATGCTTTACAAGGCAGCGCTCAGCGGCGCCACCTCCCAAACAGCCATGGGTTAGGACCCCAACCACAAGCTTAACCCTCCCTGGCAGCCACCCACTCCTTTGCCTTGATCAGGTTGTACAGCACCACCATTGCTGGCACCGCCACCTGAGGTCACCACCAGGAGGTGGGCATGGGAATGGAGGATAGAGCAGTAGAGGGGAGCAGGGAGCGCTGCCATAGACAGTCAACAGATGTGACAACACGCACAACGCAAGACATCACCCAGGGTGAGGTGATGGGTCAGGTCAGGGTGAGGTGATGGGTCAGGTCAGGGTGAGGTGATGGGTCTGAATGTGAGCTGGCAGCCCTGGAGCTACACATATGACCCACCACATCGACCCAAACCCTGTGGGACCCAAACCATGTAACCATGTAACCCATGTGAGCTAGCCGCCAGGTTGGGTAGCGCACCTGCTGGCTGCGTGCTTGGGCCAGGGAGTATCCCAGCAGGTATTCCACCTCTGCATGTTGCACCACCCATGCACCAGGTCATGCCTGATATTCAATCACTAATTGTAGATCTGATATTGACTCAGTGTAGAGTCAGACCTGGTGTAAGGGCACAGGCACACTGCGGAGTCACAGTGGGCACCAGGGAAGCTACGGTTGAATTGTACTGTTCCATGTTGATGCAGAGTTACTTGTGCACTCCCACTCCCACTCCCTAGCCATGCTGTTGCATGGTGACCCTGCATGCCAGTATTTCCAATTCTGCCCACCCGCCTACCCTGCCCCACCTGCAGCTGCCCCTGCCACCAACAACTGGTTCAGGTGGCATTGCCTGAGGCTCACCGGTGGTGTGGCCTTGGCTCAGGTCTTGCAACATGCTTGAGCGATTGCCAGCCGTGCTTTCACACACCTGCAGACACAAAGTCAGCGTGTAAACATGCTCCTGCCAACCAGGGCAAGGCAGCACGGCTGGCTGCTGCTCCTCCTGCTGCCGCTGCTGCTGCCACATATACAACTGTACACGTGCAGCGTGCCAATTGCACACATACAGCATGGCATTGCATACAGTACTGCATGTAGCATAGTGAGCCACATCAATCTGACAGCAGTCTGACAGCACCTGGCATACTACTCGGTGCAGCTCCTCAACTGATTGCCCCAGGTGCTGGCTGTACAGCTGGTGGGCTTCGCCACACACCGCCTGCATCAACACTCTGCACACCAGGTGCTTGAGGGCAGGGGCAGGGGCGGGGGCAGGGGCAGGGGCAAAGGGAGGGACACTGCACAAGTCAGCTATGGTGAGCGGCTGTGGTATGTCAGGCAGAGCCCCTTCCTTGCCAGGGGTTCGAAGCCATACCAAAACAGCTGCAAACCGACAGTATCACAATCCCACACCAGGCCCCTTTTGTTGCATGGCATTGCCCTGCATGTCCGCGCAGTGCTATGCATGCGAATGCGGAGCCGGCAGTGACAGCTGAGATCATGTGTTCAAACCATGTACGCCTCACCTGGAATGCTCCTGGTCTAGCAGCTGCCCGTTCCTACAACCCAGCATTGCGGTCAGCGTGTTGATGCAGCAGTTCACCGCCAGCTTCTGGTGCAGCTGACGCATGAGGTCCCGGTGTGAGGGGCACAGCTGGGCCTGCAGCCCCGGCGCAGCCAGCAGCTGCTGAATGCTTTGGTTCTCGCCCTGGGCGTCCCTGTGGTGTGGCACCAGCAGGAGTAGCAGCAGCCACGGCTGGGGCAGGGGCAGCTGGAACGCTGGAACGCTGGAACGCAGCAGCTGGAAGTAGCCAGTGGACATTATCACACCCTCCTGAATGGACTGGTGATGAGCTGCAACATCACTAGCCACTCCAAGGAGCAGCTGGACAATACCGCACAGTCCTTGGAGGACAGCAACACACATCCTGGTGGTGACCGATTAGGCGATAGGCAGCGGCAGGCGGCGGGCAGGCGGTGGGCAGGCGGCGGGCAGGCGGCGGGCGGGCGGTGGGCGGGCGGTGGGCGGGCAGTGGGAGGTGGCAGGCATCGTCAGGCGGCGGGCGACACACCCACCCTCCCGGTGCCATGCGGCTGTGAAGGACACCCTGGCTGTCACGAACCACCAGGAAGGGTTGGAGAGCAGTGCACAGCTGTGGTGCTGGACTAGAGGTGCACCGATGCACTAACCCTGCCACCTGCCCACCTTTCCGGCCACCCTCCTGCCCCTTGCCCTGGTCCAGCACCCACATGGCCGCTGCATGGCCCGTGTGGGTCAGGCATGGCAGCCGCGCGTCCAGCTCTGCCAGGGTGCAGCTGCCCAGCCCCGCATGCACCACATGGCCAGGTGCTGCCAGGAAGCAGCCATGCGTGACGCTGGCCACCACGACACGAGGGAGGGGCCAGGGGCTGCGCCTCAGCTGCTGCTGCCACAGCTCCTGCAGTGCATGACCGCTACAGGGCTGAGGGTGTGGCAAGGCAGCAGCAGAGGGGGATTGAAGGGGAGGGAGGCCAGAGCTTAGCCAGAGGCACCAGGGTGATGAAGGCATGCAGCAGCAAGGGGCTGTACAGGGTGACTACTGCTGCTGCTGCGGCTGCTGCTGCTGCTGCTGCAGCTGCGGCTACTGCTGCTGCTGCTGCTGTGGCTGCTGCAGCTGCCATGCCACACCTGGCAACGCATGGATGTGTTCCCCTCACACCATGTGGGTGAGGGTGAGGCGGCGCCTAGCCCCTGGGCCGACGCACCTGGTAGGCGGCCAGGATCCCATTCTGCAGCAGCACCAGGGTGGAGGTGTGGGACAGCCTGGGCCTGAGGGCCCGCACTGCAGCCTGCAGCCAGATCCCAGTGCAGGTCCCTGACGGCCTGCGGGACCCACCCTCAGCTGCTTCACGGTGGCAGTGGGGGTGCAGTGAAGGGGTGGGGTGGCAGAGGAGTGGCTGAGCTGGGCTACATGCTGCACAGCTCTGCAGCTCCAGCCCGATGCCCTACGCGGGAGCATCACCCAGCTGATGCACAGCTGGGTCAGGCCAAGTCGGGTCGCCCCATGCCCTGCCCTGCTGTGTTCTAGTCAGGGGAGGCACCAGTGGGGAGGGGCAGTGGCCTAAGGTGGTGAAGGCAGACATTGTCATGAGGCTGCACACACAAGAGAAAAGACATGGGCACCCCTGACTCAGCTCATGACTCCAACACATTGTTGCAGTGCAAGCGCTGACATGTGAGGTCACCTGCAGATCAGTTGCCTTAGTGGCCACCACCAAGGTGTGGATGGGGGCTGCAGCCGCCCCTCCCTTGGTCTGGAGCTGAGCGTGTCCCCCTGAGCCCTGCTGCTGCGGCGCCGGCTGCTGTGGCGGCTGCTGCGGCGGCGGCTGACTGCCGACCAGCTCCACCTGCATGGCAGCACCTGTAGGGGGTGAGGGGCTGCTGCGGCGCCAGGCCGGCCACAAGCTGGCTGCATGGCATGCAGTGTTTGCCACCCATGCCTCCTGATCTTGCGATGTGTGCCAGCAAGCAGCAGGGGCCAGGCATCTGGCCCAGCAGCACTGCATGGAGGTGGCAAGCTGGCTATTTGGCTGGATCCCCTGGTTGTGTTGCCATGCCACGCCATGCCATGACATGCCATGCCTGTTCTGGGTGAGTTTGATCAGTAGCCCAGTGGTCTGGTAGGGAGCGTGCAGGGGTTTGTAGTCACCAAGGGTGCGACCAATGAAGCTATATCTACACTGAAGCTGAATGATATTACCCACAGACAGTACCCTGGTCTATGTTGGATTAGGGTACTTGCTCTGCATGGAGGTGGCAAGCTTGCAGGAGTGGGTGAGCAAGCTGGCCTGGGGCAGCACCTACTGTGACATCCTTCACAGCCAGCAGCTCACTAGCTCCCTTGAACCGTTGCTCCAACAGCAGTGGGCCATGCTGCAGAACGCTGATGGCCTTGCTGCTGCGCACGTGCAGCGTGACAGGCACCCCAGCTTGCCGCAAAGCTTGAGCAAAGAACAGGCCAAGGCTGCCTGCACCTGCAAGGCATGATGCAGGACGATGCTGGTTGTGAGGTGGGAAAGACGGGAGTAGCTTTAACAAAGCTTACCAAGAATGTGCACGGGTGTGACCGTGCGATGAAGGGGAGCAACGCCACGCGGCGTCAGTGGTGGCATGTCTTCTTTACGTTGTAGGAGCTGAGCCACCGCCCCTTAAATGTCAAACTACAGAGCCGAGACACTAAGCCGGCACACTCGATAGGGCTGGTGTTTACTTGTACCGGGGCCGATGCAATGTGCCAGGATGCCTGCTTATATCACCGTTCTCGGCTCATGCTTCGCACTGTGAAACACATGGGACTTGCATACATTTCTACAGCACCTTGGCCCGCAACCTATAGCCTTCATTGTAGTCGAACACTAAGCGCGGACCACTACAATACGGTGTTTTTGTCTGTGTGGAGTTCCTATGCACATGGCATACACATGGCATACACATGGCATAAACATGGTCATGGCCGCCTACCATCTACATTATTGCCTGACCCAGAGGGTTATGATGTAGAGTTGGCATGACAGACATGCACTGATTGTGAGCTGAGAACAGCTCAAGATAGGGGGGGGCACACTACTGTGCCGCAGCGGGCTGTTGCTGTTGCTGCTGGGCCTTGGGTGGCTTGTCTCGCACCCGCTTGTATCCATGCTCAGGGTACTCCGTGCCCTTGGCTGGCAGCTTCCCCTGCTCTGGCCACCAGCACAGCTTCAGTGGTCGCCACCTGCTCTCCCCAATGCGCTGCATGTTCAGCGCTGCATTGCAGTCCCTGTCCAGCCACCTGCCTGGCTGTGGGGCTGGCTTGGCCTTGGCAGCCTTGCCTTTGCCCTTGGTGGGCTGGGTGGGCTCAGCTGCCTGCTCAGCCTTAGTGCGCTTGCTGCGCTGGGCTGGCAGGGGAGTGCTGGGACCTGGCTCTGAGGCTGCTGGCTGTGTGGCTGCCTGGCTGCTGCGTGGGGCCTGTGGGGGCTTGCGGGGAGCCACCACAGGGCACCACATCAGGCCCCTCACTGGCTGGCCACGCTGCTGGCTCCAGGCTGGGTGCACCAGGCGCTGTTCCGCCTGCCCTGCTGGGGGCTTCCAGTCTGCAGGCCTGGTGGCCCTGCGTTTGCTCAGCCGGCTCTCACAGGGCTGCTGGCCGTTCACTGCTGAGCTGACCCGGCTGGTGCGGTGCTCATCCAGCATTATCACCCTGCCCCGCCGCTGGTCAGTGCCCCTGGGCCTGCACACCACCTTGCAGCAGGCACGCAACACCGCATCAGCACCCCACCCTCCCCGCGTGCCAATGCTTGCTGCACCAAAGAACACCACCAGCTGCTTGGCATGCCCGTGGCGCTTCATGGACAACTCCTCCATGTCCTCCTCCACCTGCAGTCATGCACACAAGGCACACACATGGTGGCTAACATGGTGGGCACCAGGCTAGGCATGGCACAGTCAACTACTCTTTCTTGTCATGTCTACCCCACCACCTTTTAGTTGCTCACCCTGCTTCCTGCCCACCCTTACTTTCTTGACGAACTACTCCAGCGCCCAGTCCTTGGGCTCCGTACAGCTTCCAAAGAGTAGGCCAAGGTTGCCTGCACCTGCACCTGCAACCTGCACGCACAAGTAGCCTAGTGGCCAGGAGGCTTTGAGATACTGGTTGGTTATGCGAGGTAACTCGAGCTGCCTGGCGGCATTATCCCAGATGCCTAGTCAACCTGGTCCACCTGCCCAGCCAACTAGCCCGATAGTGCCATCAGCATATCAGAGACAAGCGGGTTCAGCCCGTCAGTTTACATTGCCAAACATTGCTTTACAACGATTGAAAATACAATGATCCGATTGATAAAGCAGTCCACAACTTGTGCAACAAATGTAAACTTGAATGCTCTCCTTTTTTCACTACCATCCCCATACACTTCCAAAAAGGCTCGAAAGCTCATGCATGTCCTGCTCCACCCTGCCCTTTGAGGTACGCCTGCTGTACACTTGCATGTCAGCTTCAAAATTGATCTGATTAGCTCTCACGTTGGATACACCACCCTACCTCTCAGCCCTCGCGCCTCCTAATGCACGCCAGGTGCCAAATTCCAGATCCTCAGCTGATGCAGGTGGTGCAGGTGTTCATGATTCGCACCCCTCTGCACCAATGGCCATCAACATTGCTGCACACTGAAACAACACCCTTCTGACAGACAAACACACCATCCATCATACTCCCAGCTATGTCTGCACCTGCATCCTTGCTTGCCTAGCTGCCGCGACTAGGCAGTGGCAGCTGCAGGACCCATCCCAGCCTCCTCGTTATGCACCACCGCCGCAATGGCCTGGTTGCGGGAGGTAGGCCCCTTGCCCGCAGCCTCGTTGAAGGCATAAACCGCACCCTCTTCCCCAGCATGCGTGACGTGACCAGAGCTGAGGCCAGGAATCCAAGAGGGCAACTCGATGTCGAACCTGCAAGCCAGGTCCACGTACCAGCCCGACCATGTGGGGCATGCGCTGTTGAGCACGCAAGCGAAAGAGGAGGAGGGCCGGTTGCTGCCTGCGTCACGGCTCCCCAGGGTGCGAACAGTGTTCTGTCATTGCCATGTTCAGCAACCGCACAGCTCCTCATCATGTACAAATACATCTCACGCTATGTCGGCCCAGGCAAGGCTGCACATTACACTGGTGGCACAGTTGACCCTGCAGCCTGCTCTCACCTCTGCGACAGGCCTTGTGCCAGCACGCGCCCCGCGTCTGCCAGCGTGTAGGCCGTGGCGGCGGCCAGGGTGGACGCCTTGCTCCAGGCCTGCTCCGAGCTGTTTGCGGCCTGCTGCAGCTGCTCCTGGGTGACCCCGCCTGGGCCAGGCGAAAAGGCCGGCATTGCAGCCTCTCCCTCCTCATGCAGCTGACCCTGTCAAACATCACACTAGGGCAGGTGTAACATCAAGCAAGTTGCTGAACAGGTGCCCACCGTTTTACCATCACCCTTGCAAAGATTGCCAGTGCCACTGTGCTCTGATGCTAACTCTTCCTCCTCGCCCTACCCACCTTGCTGCTGTTCCTGCTGCTGCCGTTGATGCTGCTGCTCCTGCTGCTGCTGCTTCTGACACTGCCCCTTCCCATTGCCACACAAGGATCCCTCCAATGCCCTCGCAGTGTTGCTCACCTCCTGTGAAGGCACCAGCTGGGCCGTGGTGTCCTCTGCCTGCTGCAGGGCCTGGGCAGCTCCCAGCCTCATGGTGGTAAAGCTGGGCAGCAAGCCAAACAGCATACCTGCACAATGCAGAGGGCAGGGGCAGCAGGGGCAGCAGGGGCAGGGGTGTGCACAGGGGCAAGCATACCAGGCACCCAGGGGAGGAGGACGAGGCGAGGCTGCTGTACGCTGTCACCAGTCAAGCTGTTGTGTTGTGGGGTAGTTGATGAGCAGCCATGATGCAAGCAAGGTCTGACTAGCAACACCTCACTCACCCTTGTCCTTCTGCGCATCCACCACTACATCCTCCTCGCTGCTGCTGCTGCTGCTGGTAGAAGCCGCATCCCCCTCTACCTCGATGGAGAAGCCTGGGGGCTTGTTTGCCACCTCACCCTGGCCCTCAACTGCGCAACAGCAGCATGGCCAGCACCAGTTTAGCATGTGGGCAGAGGGGGCAGGGTGCAGGGGGCAAGGGCGCAGGCTCGAGTACCGCCCACCTTTGATGTCATCTCCCTCTGGCAGCAGGTAGGGTTGCAGGAAGCCATTAATGTGGCTGGCCACGGAGTGCAGAGGAGGAGCCCACACACGGCGCAGGCGTAGCTCATAGACACGTAGAGACAGCACCTACACGCGGACAAGACAGGCAGACAAACCAGGCAGGCAGGCAGGTGGGCACATAGGCAGGCAGACAAGTCTCCCATCGCACCAACAGGTGCCACAGTGGACAATGTTTGCAGACCGTAGTGCTAAGAATTTGTCAGAACCCACCAGGTCAGGTCAGACCACCTCAAGCCAGATCACATCGGCGGGTAAGGCAGGCGAATTGGGCAAGGCTATCGACTCGAGCAGGGCAAGCAGCCGAGGCCAGCTGGGGCCAGCTCAGGCCAGGTGAGGCGAGACCTACCTGTTTCAGGCCGTAGTGGCACACCCAGGCCAACGCAGCCGCTGATGCTGCAACTGGCGCTGCCATGGCAATGACGGTCAGCAGCGCTGTGGCCTTGGCCAGCTGCAGCCAGGCGGAAGCTGCCCAGGTGAGCATGCCCTCCGTCACGCGCAGCACCACCCGCACCGCAGTGACTTGCAGGGCGACCAGCATCCAGGCGTGCCACACCAGCAGCCGTGCCTGCACACATGACGACAGTGCAGCCAGATGGGGCCGCTCAACAGCAATACAAACGAAACTGTAACATGGCAACAGCAATACAAACGAAACTGTGACATGGTCAGAAACGAAACTGTAACATGGCAAGAGCAGCAGACATGTATAAGTATGGATGCAGAGAACAACGACATGAAGGAACACAGATGGAGAGAAGCAGTCAACCTGCGTGTCAAGGCCTTGCAGCACGTGAGCCACATGCACAGGTCTCCACCATTGCCATGTCTCGCTCTTACCTCAGCCAGCAGGGTGTTGCGCTTGTGGCTGGCCTCACCACCCTCCTCCACTGTCTCGTCTTCATCGCGTGCGAACACGCGGTGCAGCGCCTCATTAGCGGCCCGGGCTACGTCTGTCTCCTGCAGCTGACAACCACAACCAGAGTGCACCTTCCGTTAGCGCCGCCACCATGTGCAAGCCGCCTCGGAGTTTATTCCAGCATTGCGCACTTGTTTCGCACAAACAGCCTCGGGAAGGAAGGTCGGGTGAGTGGGCGGATGGGCAGCACACTCATACAAGAGTTAGGCAAGCCGATGCACGACTCCCAGCACACACACCTCGAGCATTTCCAGCCTGTCCGGGCGGATCGCCTCCTCCTCTTCCTCCGAGCTATCACTGCTTGAGCTCTGGCTGCCACTCGTCCGGGTCCTCTTCGGGCGGCTGTGGGACGCCACCTCCGCCAGAGTGTCGCGGATGAGGCGTGGGGTGCGATTCACCAGGGCGTCCATGCTGCTGTTCACGGTGCGCAACCCGCCCAGGATGAGGTGGAACCCGATGTCGGCAGCCCTGGCAGGAGCAGAGGGCGAGGAGGGGCGGGAGGGCGAGGGATGCACAGATTACCAAGCTTCGTGTCAAAAGGTGGAAGGTAGGGGAGGAAGGCACAGGAGAATTAGGCTGTGAACAGGAACAGACATTGTGAGCAGAAGGCACACAGCAACAGGTTCATAACTCCACAACCATGCCTGATGTACTCTCCTCAGTTATTCCACACTTCTTGCCACAGGAAGACACCTCATCTGAGGGACTGCCTCACGGCTACATTGATCCTGGAGTGGCCATGGCTGGCTTTGACCTCCTAAATCAAAAGCCTGTTGTGGCATGTGTTATGGCCATAGTGCAAGCCATAATGTGGGCATGTGGCTCATGTTGTAAGCCATGTGTTGCAACACCCTGACCCACCTGTTGATTAGGGCTGATGAGGTAGAGGCCACTCTATGCCCTGCGCTCAGGCTAGCCCCTGCAGCCTGCTGCGCCAGCGCTAAGCTGTTGGCAGCCAGCCACGAGGCAGCCTCGTAGGGCAGCGTGAGGTAGAACCACCAGAGGAAGGACAGCACAGGGTGGATGGTGGAGGAATACAATGTAGCGCCCACCTGCACAACCAGTGGCAGCAGCAGCAGCATATCAGCAACTGCAGCAAAGCAACAGCAAGAGCACCAATGGCAGCAGCAGCAGCAGCAGCAGCAGTGGTAGCAACAGCAGCGACAGCTGAAGCACTGTTGGCAGCAGCAGCAGCAGGACCACCACCCTGAAGAGCCAACTTATCAGCAGCACAAGATACCAGGGCAGGGCAAACAGGGCAAGGCAGGGTGGGGCAGTGCAAGGCATGGCAGGGGTGCATGGACCACACCTGGTTGGCCTGCTGCTGGCCCCACTCCACCAGGGACCCAGTGCGCTGCAGTGCCTCGCCAGCAGTGTCAGCAGCGCCCTTGGCCACCTCACCTGCACAACCCCACGACAGTCCCGCACCACTTTGCTATCAGCCACCCCACATCTGCTGCTGCACACCCAGATGCAGTCTGATGCAGTCAGATCCACACAATGCTGACAGACAGATGGTGCATGGTACTATTGCAGCTGTGTGGACAATGCGGCAAGGGCCTGGAGGTAGAGGAGAAGGACAGCGGGCGCATGGGAGGGAGTAAGAAGCAGGACACAGGAAGGGGCAGGCGCAGGTCGCAAATAGTGGCAGTGAGTGCAAGCGTGTGACGGGTTTGCAGCAGCATGTGCCATGAGCAAAAGTACAGACCGCCTGGCCTATGTCAGCGCAGTGTTTGTGTTAGCAGTCATCAGGGCGCTGGGAGAGTGCTGCAATTGTGCATGCATGTCTTTACATGCTCACCTGCGGTGGTGATGGCGGCAGAAGCAGTGTCCACTGTCCCCTTGCCCAGGTCGACAGCGGTGCTGGCTGCTCCCTTGCCCAGGTCGACTGCCGTTTTGGCAGCGCTCTTGCTCATGTCGGCAGCGGTATTCACAGCGCCCTTGCCCAGGTCAGCAGCGGTGTTTGCAGCACCCTTGCCCAGCTCCATGGCCTTGTTGGCTGTGCTCATGCCCATTCCTACAGCAGTCTGGCCCAGGTCCACGGCGGTACTGGCTGCAGCCTTGCTGGCATCCATGGCCTGGCCTGCAGTACTCATGCCCAGCTTCACTGCCCCCTTGCCTGCGTCAGCAGCTGTGCTGGCAGCCTTGCTGCTGATATCAACAGCTGTGCTGGTAGCTTTCTGACCCACATCGACAGCTGTGCTAGCTGCCTTGCTGCCCATGTCCACCGTCGTGTTAGCAGCTGCCTTGCCTGCATTGACAGCTGTGCTAGCTGCCTTACTGCCCATGTCGACAGCTGTGGTGGCAGCTGTCTTGCCCATATCAACAGCTGTGCTAGCTGCCTTACTGCCCATATCAACAGCTGTGCTAGCTGCCTTACTGCTCATGTCAGCAGCTGTGCTGGCAGCCTTGTTGCCTGCATCAACAGCTGTGCTAGCTGCCTTACTGCCCATGTCAGCAGCTGTACTGGCAGCTGTCTTGCCCACATCAACAGCTGTGCTAGTGGCCTTGCTGCCCACATCCACAGCTGTGCCAGTAGCCTTGCTACCCATGCTTGCAGCTGTGCTGACAGCTGATTTGCCCGCGTCTGTCACTGTGCTGGCCGCCTTGCTGCCCACATCAACCGCGCTGCCAACAGCCTTGCTGCCAACATCAGCAGCAGTGTTTGCTGCCTTGCTGCCCACATCAACCGCAGTGCTGGCAGCTTTTTTGCCTGCCTCAGCAGCGGTATTTGCTGCACTCATGCCTGTGCTGGCTGCACCCCTGCCCATGTCGGCGGCTGCATCGACAGCCCCCCTGCCCGCCTCAGTGATTGACCTAGCAGCACCCTTGCCTGCCTCAGTGACAGTGTAGGAGGCGTCCTTGGCGGTGCTGGAGACACTGTCAGCGGCAGCTTTGCCTGCTCCGGCTGCAGCCTTGCCGGTGTCAGCGGCTGCCTTCGTCGCACCGGATACTGATGAAGTCACACCTTTGCCGCCTGTGCTGTGCCCTGGGCCAGTGTCGCGGGTGCCGGTGCTGGAGGTCACGCCGGGCAGAGAAGCGCTGGCCGAGGACGGGGCCTTGCTGCTATGCCCACTGCTCGCTGACTCGTAGTTGCTCGCTGGGCCGCCCACGGGCGCCAGGTAAACCGTGCTGGTCGTCACGGTGGTCGTCGTCGCAGTCTCCTTTGGCGCGGCCACTGTCCGTGCAGCGCCGGCTCGCTCGGGCTCCTGCTCTGCGCGTAACGCTGCGGCGGCTGCATCAGCGACAGTGGCAGGGCGTTGATGGTTTGAAAGGCTGGCGGTGCCCTGCCGCGCGTCGCCGCTGTTCACGTTCAGGGACAAGATCTGATCACGGGTGGGAATGCCCACTGCGGCGAGTGACTGTCGCAAGTCATCGACAGCTGTGCTGGGCGGGGAGGCTGGGCCAGCTGGTGGGCCAGCCGCGGGCTGGCGCGCTACTTTTCCGGCATTGCCCTGCACGTCCTGCGGCCTTGCAGTGCTGCCTCGCATCTGCTAAGATGAACGCAAAACTGACGCTGGCTCTGATGTCAACCTGCGCATCCAGCCATTTTCATCTGCTTTGCTCCCCTGTCGAGCACATGTAGCTAGCGTGCGCACAGCTGCAAGCGGTGGAGCAAAGCTGCTAGGTAGCAAGAGGCCACTGACCTTGTGCTGTTCTCAAATGTCCGTTCTGGCGTCGACACAGGGAGTACGTCTGCGGTTGCTGATGCTAGAGCTGCTATGGCTACGTTGACCGGTGACGTGAAGAGTGGGAAAGTGACCGGCCGGCTGTGACACACATTGTGGCCGAGCTTCCGCTGGGCGAATGCCAGGCTCCGCGTGTACTATGGCAAGCAGCGTGGGACAGGAAAGGAGTGGGCCAAGGTCAGTGTTGGCAGGAGTAGCTCATGAGCAGTGATGGGTAATACAAGATACGTGTATCGATACCGATACGTATTTTTTGTATAATACCAATCGTATTAAAAAATACAAGTGCCGGCCGGCAAGTTGCGTGGATGCTTTCGATGCAGCTGCTGGTTGCTGCCACAACTAGAGTCCGCGCCAAAGGCATGCCGCGCGGGGCTAAAGCCATCGGCCTGCTCCCGGAGCAGTCGGTCGCATGTGCCGGTTATACATGCAAGAACATCAGAGTTGGGAGGCCCTGACTTTCCAACGTTGCCGTGCTGCCCAGACATCAAGGACAGGCTGCAGACTGGCTGCGCTGCTCCTTTCACGCGTGACATGTTGCCTCTGTATCGCTGTATTGTATCGATACAAAGAATACACGTTTTTCCTTGTATTTTCTTGTATTTCCTGTATCGACCCATCACTGCTCCTATTTACCCATCACTGCTCATGAGTCAGCCTAATCCTGACCTAGCCTGTCCAGGCCTGGTTTGACACCATTACACCCCTGCAGATTATATGGCCGGGACGTGTCAGTCGCTCTCAGCATCTGCCATCGTGCAGTTGAGCCGGGGCCATGCCCCACTGAGAAGTGCAGGTTGCCCGCTATGTAAGGTTCGTAAAATAGACTATAAATAGACTAGATATAGTACTAGTCGAAATAGTACTGGTCACTGCTGAGATATAGTACTAGTCGAAATAGTACTGGTCACTGCCATACACTGCTGAGCTGACCCTGGTGGTGCGGTGCTCAAGATGACTGGTCACCCCCGCCATTGGCCCCGCAAATGTGAGACGGTCTGGGGCGCGAATCTCCGTGTAGCTCGCGACAAAGTTTTGACGCAGTCGGGTGTAACAGGTGTATGCGGCACCCACCGTCCGCAAAACACTAGCTAAGATCGGCGCCCGCCCAAACCTGACCTGTGCTTTCCGCTTCTAAAAGACTCACGCACATCATAAGGCGAGGCTGCCAATCCTTCTACGCACGCCGTAAGCCAAGGGCACAAGTGCAGTACGCCTGCTTGCATGTCAGTGCATGGAGCATAGAATTTGTGAGTATGCGCACAAGTCAGCCAGCTGGCACCCCTTACCGCACTTACATTGCGGCATGACTCTATGTAAGTGTAAGCTGCCTTATGGCAGCGCTACATCATCACTTGTCAATATGTTGTCGGGATGGCTGGGGATGGCTCTGGCTTTCAGTGTTACATGTGCCGTGGTGCCTCAACCTTCTCCCTCAACTTCAGCAGGCACATGTCACGCAAAATCATTACAGCAATACATGCCTCGATGCCCAAACGCTTTGCAACACCACTACAGAAGACATGTACCGCTGATGCCAAGCACATGCATTGATGTCATAAGGTGGCAACACCACACAACACAAGAACACCTCAACAACACACCACCACCACCACAACACAATGACTCATGCCTCACACACCACCTATGATATGTGCACAACAAGCAAGGACTGGCTGCACCTCCTTCTTATAGCTAACACTGACTACGGGACTGCTAAGCATTTTGCCTTGCTGCCTACGCCCCATGGCACCAAATAAGGCTGGGCTGGGCTGGGCTGGGCTGGGCTGGGCTGGGCTGGGCTGGGCTGGGCTGGGCTGGGCTGGGCTGGGCTGGGCTGGGCTGGGCTGGGCTGGGCTGGGCTGGGCTAGGCTAGGCTAGGCTAGGCTAGGCTGAGGTGGGTTGGGGTGGGTTGGGGTGGGCTGGGCTGGGCTGGGCTAGGCTGGGGTGGGCTGGGGTGGGCTGGGCTAGACTTAAGGGGGGAGGGGGGGGGGTACCCTAACAACAAGGTGACACAACACAACAACACACAACACAACACAACAACAACGTCCAGCTCCATGTCATGCCTTGCTGACTCTTGAGCACATCTTCTAGCATCTGGCTCATCCCTGGCTGTTGCATTGTTGAGATACGGGTGGTAGTATGTCAACGGCATCCTGCGCATAGAAACACATGAACATGTTTGCTCAACATATTGAGGCATAGCGTCGTTCATAATAAATAATAACAGATGAAAGTCGGGCAGGTGACTGTTGTGTGCTTCCCTCAGCTGCTCACGCCTGGCATGCATCTCACAAGTGTTCACACGAACATCAAACTGACCTAGACAAGGTGAGGTATAATACAACCTTACTCACCTCTTGCTCACTGTTTTCAAGAGCTGATTCCTTTGCTGCACTCCTGCTTGGAAGAGCCTTGGGCTGCTGTGGGTTTGATGCTGATCCTCACAACAGCCAAGCACCTGTGGAGGTCAGCAGATTTGGTTGCATGTGTTGACATTGTATGCAAAACGCACTAAGAAACAGCACCCCGTGCTTACCTGAGATGTATTCGCGAGTTGCCCAGTCCAACGGCAGCAAAGGCTGCTCGGCACGGAAATGCCTCCGGCCACCAATCTACCTCTCCTGTTGCGACACGCATATGAACAGATGGAGAATGACATTGCGAAGCTAATCAAGTCGTCGAGACAATGCAGTACAATCGACAAAAGAGGGCCTAACCTGCTAGCGACACCGTTGTGAGATGTAGAGCTAAACGGTGGAAGAATTACATGTAGCGGATCAAAGACGGTGCCAAAAAGTGAATTGCGGGGCCAATGGCGGGGGTGACCCGCTGTAAACCCCTGCCGGAATGCCTTTGACACATTTGTTCACAGTCGCCTCATATCTTGTCAGCGTCCTGCACGACACTACTGCAAATTGAATGTACATTGCTGCACAGACAACTGACACAACCCATAAAAACCAGGGTTGTCAACATTACAGACTTTCATTCAGGTTTTCACTGAGAATTTTCGTCGCAAAAATCTGGACGTTCTCATTGCTCAAGTCCGGTTGGTCCGATGGCAGCAGCAGGCGAGCAGCAGTCAGCAGGCAACCAGCGAACTGCCCCAATGCAGACTGCCCGGGCTCTAGTCGCTGCCATCGAAAGTCAACAGTCAGGGATAGTCAGGCGTTCCCAACATGGGGTTGGTAATCTTCATGCAACGGCAGCCCATCTACTCCATCATTTGATGTAACGTTTGCTGCGTCTGCTGCAATGCGATATTGCGCGTTTAATGTAAGACTGGAATTGCCATCGGAGTCATTCGATGCGGGCAGACACGTGTGACCCCGGATGTGTCCCAATCACAGACCGTGGTTAGCTACATTGGTAAGCTACGTCCTTGGCTATCCGTTAGCGATGCACGACATGTCGGTGGCGCACACCACCGAAGTCCGGCAAACATGGCTGCGCGAGCTTCTTGATGGTGCAGGCCGCTTGGCGAGGATGTGAAGAAACCCACATTCGAGTGTGGCAGCGCTGTATCGCTATAAAGGTGGGCGGCACAGTAGGGACTAGTCACCCCCTCCAGCTATGATCCGCTTTATGTTTTCAACCATTGAACAAACAGCCTGGCCTCACTCGAATTTGTTATAGCATACTCAATAACGCGTCCGTGGCACTATGCAACTCAATCATTGGGTCTGTAGGTGTCAAGATTGACCCCTTACAAGGTACACATGCTGATGGCTACAGGTGCACGAGGAGCCGACTGAGCTTGGCTTACCACTCCGCCACGTGGCCACCACCAACACAGCTTAACCCACCATCTCCCAACCTCGTCTACCCAGCCCAGCCCCCAGTAGCCCCTCCTCCCAGCAGCCCAGCCTGCCATCAGCCTTCTCCCCACTACCTCTCCTTCACCCATCTCCCCCCTACCTCTCCTTCACCCATCTCTGTATCCTTCACCCCCATCACCCTGACCACCCTAACCATGAAGAAGAGATGAAGCAAGGCAAAGAGTGCCCAGCTCAATGCACTAAACAATCATCTCCCTGCTATAGCCACAAGTTCAATGCACTAAACAATCATCTCCCTGCTATAGCCACGGCATACACAACACACTGCTGACTGGGCTAGCTGCATTGGGTGGTGACATCCGCCCAGCCATTGAATCCATTGCCAGCTTGCTGGCCCAGTATTGGGTGCCGCTCGGCATGGGAGCATGGGGTGCCAAGCCCCAAGTACCGTGTGACACCCGCTGGGCCAGCTACATCAGCTCAATGGTGTCCATGTTGCGCGTCTGGGCGCATGCGAGAGATGCGGTGTCACAGCTGCTTGAGCAGCAGAAGGGTCGGTCTCCACCATGGGCTGTCACCCTTAGCCAGCTGCTCCAGGACAACAGCCTGTTGCTCAGGCTCAGCGTGGTGGTAGTGGTAGACGACAGGAAAGCAGCTTCAGTCATACCTCCAGTTTCACAAGCAGGAGGTACACACGAGATGGAGGGTACCCCACGTGTGCACCCACATCCGTGGGAAGCTCGCCGCAGCTGCGCCCCCTCAGCAGCAGCTGACACCTGCAGGCACCATCCCTGAGCTGGCTGTGCCTGCTGGTGCACCCCCTCAGCAGCAGCAACAGCTGGCAGCGGCAAGCACGTCACGTAAGCGTGAGGCACCTGCAGCTAACAAGTCGAGGGCAGCAAGCAAGGTGAGACAACACCACGTACTGCACCTAGCACCTTGTTTAAGCGTAGTAGAGCAGCCGGTAATGCACTAGCGCCAGCAGCTCCTCCAAAACCTGATAGTGGTATACAGTTGTCACGACTGCCGTCGTCGCGTCCCATGCCAATAGCAAATCATGTTCCGACTGCTGCTGCGTGTTGCAGGTGCCAGCAACAACGGTGTGGCGAAGCGTGCTAGTGTGGCGCGCCTCGCATGAGGCAAAATCGCATGAATTCAAATGTCGATCTTTGGGCAGGCACTGAGCACCGCTGAGAGCGAGATAGTTTTTGCTGCGTCGGCCATCTCGTAGCTTTGGGTCTCCTCTGTTTAAAGCACTGTTTATATATATTTTTGACTGAGTGGCTGCGGAGATACGGGCTTCCTATCACAGGGGGGTGGTTTTCAGGTAGTTGGGAACGCCTGAGAGATAGTCTAGTCGCTCCATGCAAAAAACACCTTGTCCTAGGCAACTGCAGAGCTATTAGCAGTTTCAACGGGAAGACTCGTTGTCATCATTGTTGCACTCAACATTCACATGTATATAGAGTCAAAGTCGAGTATATAGAGTCAAAGTTTAGTGTTGAGTCGCCGTACCATTCCAGCACTTCGCGAATTGCTGGAAAGGCAGCTCTGCGGCTACTGCTGCTGCTGGTCCATCTGGTGTCGTGTCCGCACGCTGTCGCTTTGGCTTGCACTTGTGTTCGTGGTAGACATGTTCACGCAGCTATAGGACTGGCGGCTACCCCTCCCATTGAACCACCACGTAAGGGACATTTGACTTTGCGGCGTGCCTGGAGAGAGTTGAGTTGTCATTTTAACGCGGAACGCCTTATCATTGCATCGCGCTTGCGCCTGCGCGCCCGAGCTGCTGGCACCCACGGTGACCGGCAGTCTGCCAGGCACGCGAACGGTTACGCTCTGCACAATGGGCCTTCAAAGTGCTGCTTTACAACACCCACAACGCAGGATGCAGAGTTCTCAGCTGCGGTACACTTTACGCATGGAGCCCAGTTTTCTCAACATCATCTTACACAGCCTCCCTCTCCACATGAATCTCCAGCCAGCCAGTGCTGCCAGCTGGCGTAGACCTCACACAACACGCACAGCGGGCAGCCTGGCCCTCCTGCCGTTTGTAGGGGTGATACTTGGATGTCGGCAGGCTGTAGGCATGTGCACACGCCAGCTCCTAAAACCCCTCTTGACAATTGTCAACAATAGATGAGAACTTGGCAGGGGGTCCACAGTTGAGTTCCCTAGCCAGTGACGCAAGGCTGGAGAGTTTGATTTAGTTTGATGGTTGTCAAACGGGCATCGGCAGAGTGGGCAGCATGGAGGAGGGTTATTCCACCTCTTGGAGCCTAATCAACAAATGATTGATGCAGTTGCCACTGCTGTGCTCCTACTGTGGTCTCCTCCTAGTTCCAGAGCCCCAAAGCCTAGTTTCAGAGCCCCTGAGCCAGCGCATGTTGGTCACGATGTTGGACATGGGGTCGGGCTCCTCGCACATCGCGCACTATCCATCGCGTTAATTAGAGACTCACAGATACTGGGTCAGCGTACATCAAGTCCGCAGGCTCGGTAGGGTCGCATACCCGGCAACATGCCCGATCAGCTCAGCGTGTGGCTGAGCGCAGCCGCTTTCCGACGCTTCAATCCGCGTGTAAATCCGTGCAGAAATGAGTCCGGAAAAGCCGTTGTCCCTTACCATGAGGGGGGTTGGTGGTTCAATGGGAGGGGTAGCCTGGCCACAATCGCCCCACAATAACCCAACGCTTTGTCCTTAAAACTCATAGACCTGAAATGAAGCGCTTGCTGTAGATGCTATCTTGAAGCTTTGTCTGCAATTCTATCGGCCGATGGGCCAGCAGTCAGGTTAGACAAGCAAGCCAAAAAATGCCCATTTTTCGGGCGGACCTAACTAACTCTATACACCGCTTCACGATGTAAGATTTGCACGCCTTGCCGCAGCGCCGTACAACTTAGCATCGGCTCAGAGGAACAGGCCTACGGTGATCGGCTGGTCCGCGACCCCGTCCAATGTTCGATGGCTCCGACTAGCACGCAATGTCAGAAGCACTCCATCTCTCTGGTTATGCGCCCTGGAGTAGGTGTGCTGTCGCGGCGATGTCCGGGTGCCTCCTGGGTGTCGAGCTCTGTGAGCTGCATGCTGCTTGCTAGGGGCTTGTCTCATGGCCGGGTTGAGGGGGTACGCCACGAGGCTTTGGACCTGAAGTTTCGTCAGCAGCTAGATGTACCACACACTTACATCCTGGCGCTGAGTTGACCCTAACATGCATTAGCTCGGTCTATGGCGAGGGTGGTGAGGGACACACTGCCAGAAGCCTCAACTGTATGCCAAACGTCCCAAATGCCTTGCAATGAATACGGGGGAACCGCATCAAGTATGTCCATCGATAACATAGATATGCCTGCAAACTGATGCGTGTGCTAGTAGTAATCAGATAAACTTGAAAAACAGCTAAGATTCGGCCATGCCAGGGGCCTTTTCCCCGCACTGAAGTCGTTTCAGCCCGCCATAATTATGATAACAGTAGCGACAACCCTACTCCTGCCGTCGGAGTCGGCGATGTACCTTTCGGTCGATGCTAACCGCACTTGAAGCATTTTAAGCTATGCCCCATCGCTCGAGGCAAAGCCTTGCTGGGTCCGCGCGTATGGCCGAGCATTTAGCCACTAACCGTGCTCCATGGTCCCGTACTGCTGGCTCCATCGCTGAACAAGCCCAGGCAAGGCAGCCCAGCCCCAGCTCCACCGTCATCTAAGACAGCTAAGATGTGGGTGCCCTGGGAGCTGCAGCCAGCCCTGTGGGTGCCCTGGGTGGTGCAGCCAGCCCTGTGGGTGCACTGGGAGCTGCAGCCAGCCATGCGGGGGCCCTCGGTGGTGCAGCCAGCCGTGTGGGTGCCCTGGGAGCTGCAGCCAGCCCTCATGGTGCTCAGGGTGGGGCAGCCACTAAGCCTGTGCAGGCAGCCAAGCAGACATCACAGGCACGCAAGGTGTTGCGGGCTATGCAACGCATCACCCTCCCGGTGAAGTTGCCCACAAGGGAGGAGTACAGCTCAGCGGCAAGTGCAAGGGATCAAAACACAGCACGACAGCAACGACTGGCTGACATCACCAACAAACTGCAGCATCTTGAAGACACAGCTAGGCAGGTATACAGCTGTCAGCAGCCACACCTACCATCCTTGCCACAGAAGGGCATCACGCTGAGTCACCTCAAGCAGCTTTGCGTCCGACTGAACCTAGCTACCAAGGGTGCCAAGAGTAGGATCCAATGCTTGGAAGCAATCTCACAGCATCAGCAACAGCAACATCAGCAAGCACCAACAGTGGCAACAATCACCCCTTCCAAGCGCCATGCTCCCGAGCCCAGCCCTGCCCTGCCCAGCCTTACTCAGCCCCCTGGAAACGGTGTTGACCCTGAGCCTAACCCTTCCAAGTGCCAGAGCCCTAGCCCATACCATGCATGCAGTGAATGCCACACAAGTGACAGTTTACATAGAACACAAGTGCCAGTTTACAGAGACACAAGTGCCAGTTTGTAATGATGTAGGTTGGATGTTATAATGTAATGATGTGAGGTTGGATGTAATGATGTATGGTCGAGGGCCGGACGGGCCAGCCGCAAACAGCTTTTTAGGCAAAGTCCACCGCACATGTTATGAGATAGGAGGGTTCGGAGCTGGAGTTTGTGGTTGCGGGGCATTACTAACATTCACAGCTTTGCGGGAGCTAGGAAGCCGAGCTACCCAGTACAACCGACTGAACGGACCTGGCTAGCGAGAGAGACGGGCCCCGGCCTTAGACTTTATACGTATGTATGTAGCTACCTACAGCGACCTTGTTGCGTGGACACAACTTTAGGCCCAAACAACCATGTTCAGCCTGCGGGCCTGCGCTTCGAAGCCGCTAACTTTTCTAGCACGCCGAAGCTAGCGGTGCAATCGCGGTAGCAAATAGTGGTCTGAATGTGGAGAACAGCATGGTACCCAATTTTCCCCTTGCTTGTCTAACCTGACCAGCAGCTGCAGCCATCGGAGTTCGTCGATAAGGAAGTGGGCAGATCAACAGAATTGCAACTGATACTGACTGCTCTTAAGACTAGCACGACGTGTCTGGCGAGCTAATGTACGCCCCGTTGCGACTGAAACGAGCTGATTTGGTGACGAAATAGTCGACTAGTCTACACTATTTACTATCTCTAGTCTATACTATTTACGTAGTAGATAATGGTGTCGCGGGTCGTTTTAGGTGGTTGTAACAGGTGAGGCCGAGGCGCTGGAGCGTAACAGCTCGAGACCGAAGCCAGCAGCCGCGGAGCGTAGCGACGCGGCTGCTGGCTGAGGTCGAGAGCTGTTACGCTCCAGCGCCGAGGCCGAGCCTTTTTCAACCACCTAAAACGGCCCAGGCGACTCCATTATCTAGTGTAATCGAGCTTTACGTAGGCGAAGCTCTATTGGCGCGGCGAAGCCGCGCAATGTGATGCTTCTTGTCACCTGCGATGGTGTTGGCCGGCTGTTACGTGTTCGTTGGGAGCACTTTTTGTTAATACACCAGGTCGCTGCAGTTAACGATTCGTAAAACGAGGTCTATTAACGATTACAATCGAGTAAAACTCCATTACTACATGGACATAGAGATGTCTATTTGGGAACCTTACCGCTATGCCAACCTCACCATGTCGCTGGGCAAGCCACAAATGGAGTATGTGAGCAAGTGGTCAGAGTGGGCTCAAGCTAAGAATAGGAAGCGGCGCTCAAGATTCAAAAACACACATTCATAAGATCTCCCCATGTGGCCGACAAGCCACCATGTTATACTGTCTGAGAACACCTGCCAGGTACAAACCACAGCCCCTGCTGAGCAGGCTGCTCTGAGTTCGTCTCGGAGTGTGATAAAAGAGAATGAGAGATCGCGCATCTAGCACGGCGAGTTTTGCTCGACACGCGCTGCGCTGTGCCGGGCTGAGTCTCAGCACGCACCATGGCGCAATAGAATATAGCATTGAATTAGCAGCCGTGTACGCTCAATCTAGGGGGGAACAACGTCGATGCAGGCAGGCACGCTGCATGCAGTTGGGACATTGCAGCCTGTGCTGAGCAGGAGGGTTCGGAACATCTGCTCAGTGATTCGGGATGCTGGTAGCCAGGGCGTGAGCGGCGATCCTGAGCAGAAGTTCCGGCAATATGGCCCAAGCTTCGGGAAGAAGTACTCGCTGCCACCCGCAGCATGGTTGCAACAGGCGCCCCGCGTCAGAATGCGCAGTGTGGAGGACAGGAAGCTGGACGACCTTCTTGAGCTGGTGGTGTTGAATGAGCGCATCAGCGGCCGGTTGCCCCCTTGGGAGGCCAGGCAGCGCCTCGAATATCTTAAGCTCCGTAGGCGGAACTGGGAGGCAATCTACCACTACATCACGGAGACAGACACGGTAGCGACACTGGCAATGATCGAAGAGGCGAACCGGATGGTGGGCAAGATTTGTCGCCCACCAGCTCAGCAAAGCAATGTGCCAACCAGCGTGCAGCGGACGAGATACAGCTGCTTTCGACCCCCCGCCATTTGTCGCTTGCTCCGTCATCCAGGTCGAGGAAGCTCTGTCTGACGAGGAGCAGCAGCGCACGGGCGTAGGAGCATTACAGGCCAAGCTCTTGGAGCTACAGCGGCAAGTGAACGAGGCCAGCAGCAAACTGCAGCAAACGCAGTCTCGTGTGGAACAGAACTTGCATCGCGTCAACGAGCTCAAAGCGGAGGCGGTGAGGCGCTCAGGCCAACAAGTAGTCACAGCTGCGTCAAGCAACGATGG
The DNA here is from genome assembly GCA_030144725.1 of Haematococcus lacustris. Lineage (NCBI taxonomy): Eukaryota > Viridiplantae > Chlorophyta > Chlorophyceae > Chlamydomonadales > Haematococcaceae > Haematococcus > Haematococcus lacustris. Next base: position 16,430,935 of record JASKMD010000029.1, read on the forward strand.
CCAACAACAAGGCTGTGTGCTGCTGCATGCAGGCCGCCCTAGAGCGTATGCGCTCAAGTACTATTGAGGCGCATGGCCCAGCATCAGGGCCCAGCCTTGCTCCTGTCAGCTCCACTGTAAGCCATGCCATCCACTCCAATCCAAATGCTACCACCAGCCAGCATCTTGCCCCCAGCAAGCCATCAGGCAGCTTCACTGCCCAGCGACCCCAGCAGCCCAGCCCAGTCATACCCACTGCCCAGCCACAGCGCAGTTTGCTCGGGAGGACGCAGCTCACGACAGGCAGCTCTGTACGGCGAGGCAGGTCAGTAGGGGTGGAGGGTGGAGGTGGAGCACCGTGTGCAGCGCAGCAGAGAGGGGAGGGGCAAGGGGGAGGGGGAGGCAGCTGGGCATTAGTGGGAGAGGGATGGCAGCTGGCTGAGAAGGGCGGAGGGAGCCGGTACAGCTGCAGCAGCAGGCAGCGTCACCGCTGAGCTGGTTGGTTGAGCAGCCTGAAGAGATTGCGGGTGCAGGGCAGGGTTGTGGCAGGTGGTGCAGGGGCAGTGGTGCAGGGGCAGCAGGGGCAGGGCCAGCAGGAGCAGGGGCAGCAGGGGAAGGGCAGGGGCAGGGGCTCGCTCTCTTTCAGTGTGCCTACCTCACATTAGGCTGTATCATGTCATTCACGCAGCGCAGCTGCCAGCAATGCTGTCGTGGCAGTGGCGGCAGCTGGTCAGTGGCGGCAGCAGGGCGATGGTGGCAGCTGAGCAGTGTGCAGCCGCTGTGACTTCTGCAGGCTTAGGGGGCGTTAGGTCATGCTAACAGGGCCGTGTTGATGACAATGCTAATGATCTGATATGGCTAGTGCTAGGCAGACAGCAGTGGCTGCAGCAGGGTGCTGGCAGCCCTAGGAGTGTGCTGGCACTTGGCGAGGTTGTGTTCTGCTGGCATTGGACACTGAACAAGCCGCACAGGTCAGCTGGCTTTGGTACCGTGGCACTGCCATGTGTATGTGCCCTCAATGGCTGAGGGAGTGAAGGGAAGACCACCTGACCAGCCTCAGGTTCGAACCCCAGGGGAAACAACTCAGCAGACGGAGCCTGCCAGACTCCCTTGGCAGCTCCCACGTTTCCCCCTGCTCCTTCTCGCTGCCGATGGCACGCATCAGGGGCTGAATCAGGGCTGGAGGTGCCGAGTCAGGCTGGCTACTCTACACCCCACCGCTGGCTGCTGCGCCACCAAGGGGCCAGCCCAGCATGATCAGGGTCCGATGGGACTAGACCCAGCATGTGGTGCAAGGTGCAGCCGTAGTAGGCCTGGCAACCCTGGCAGGGTGGGGCCTATACCCAGCAGGCTGTGCAAGCCGACCCAGGCAGCCTCGCATGCGACCTCACATGGGGCATTCAAGCACGCAGCGCCCTGCCCTACCCTGCCCCACCTGCCTAGGTGCAGCCATTGAGTGCCTGGCAGCTCCTAGGAACAGCAGACTGGGTGCAGGGGGCTGCCTTGACACCAGCAGCACAGCCCCCAGGGGAGACGTGGGCATGGGGGCGACGTCATCTCTCTTGGAGCAGCTCTAAACTGCTAAGCCAGGTCCATTGCACCTCCTGCAGCCCTGCTTAAGCCAGCCCTCGTGACATCACATGGTCAGGGGTAGGGGCAGGGGTAACGTGAGGCAAGCTGGGGCAAAGGGAGGGAGAGTGGGTGGCAAGGGTAGGAGAAAGGGCAGGGTGACAAGGTCAGGGGTGGCACGACTTGCAGTGCGCAGCAGAGCTGTGTTGACTAGCGCTGACCAGCCTCATGTGGCCTGGTGTCAGACTTGCTTGCCTGGCTGCCCTGCAGGGGTCTGCACAGCAGCTTGGAGATGGAGGACGCCCTTCGCAACTTCTGGTATCCAGCTGAGTTCAGCCAGGTGAGAGGTCACAGGTTTAAGCCCCTTGCGGAACAGGGAAAGAGGGTCCACTGGTACCAGCAATCAAGTCAGCGGTCCCAGGTTCAAATCCCAGGTTCAACATCATGTTGGAGGTTGGGGTACTGGCACAGCCTGGCGCCCAGGGTGACAGCCTCAGCCGGTCACCAACTTGGTGACAGAGATACAGGATTGGGGAACTAGGAGCTAGGCAGCAGAAGGCATCTTTTCTTATTTTGTTGCACGGTAAACGTGAGGGCTGACCCACTCTTGCCCTGCCCTGCCCTGCCCTGCCCTGCCCTGCCCTGCCCTGCCCTGCCCTGCCCTGCCCTGCCCTGCCCTGCCCTGCCCTGCCCTGCCCTGCCCTGCCCTGCCCTGCCCTGCCCTGCCCTGCCCTGCCCTGCCCTGCCCTGCCCTGCCCTGCCCTGCCCTGCCCTGCCCTGCCCTGCCCTGCCCTGCCCTGCCCTGCCCTGCCCTGCCCTGCCCTGCCCTGCCCTGCCCTGCCCTGCCCTGCCCTGCCCTGCCCTGCCCTGCCCTGCCCTGCCCTGCCCTGCCCTGCCCTGCCCTGCCCTGCCCTGCCCTGCCCTACCTTGCTCTGCTTGCCTGCCTGCCTCCCCACTACAGAGCCTGCAGGCCAACACCCTGGTGCCGTTTGAGATTTTTGGTGAGAGCTGGGTCCTGTTCCGTGACGCCGCGGGCCAACCGGCCTGCATCAAAGACACCTGCGCGCACAGAGCCTGCCCGCTGTCCCTGGGCAAGGTGGTGGATGGCCAGGTGAGGGGTGGGGCGGGACGGAAGGCACGAGGTCGTGGGACAGGTGACAGGAAGGTGGTCACACAACTAGGTACTTCTCGCGGGTGCGAGTGTCGTTGCTGCCGCAGCAGCCACCAACCGCTGGTTAGGGCCAAGGTTCTCCTCTCCTCGGTGCTTACCCTCGTGAATGTGCAAAGCTCCGGTTCTGTTACCTTGCTGCCACCCTAACATTGCCGTGCCCTGCCAGGCAAGTGCTACTGCTGTCACTGTTGAAACTGCCAGCGCCGCTGCCGCTGCCTAGCGCATGTTGCCTGGCCACCTGACTCCCTGACTCCCTGCTGCTCCCTGCTCCCTCCATGAGGGCTGCAGGTGCAGTGCGCATACCACGGCTGGGAGTTCAATGGCAGTGGGCGGTGCACAAAGATGCCCTCCACCGCCTTCTGCCGTGACGTGGCTGTCGCAGCTCTCCCGTGCAGTGAGAAGGATGGATTCATCTGGGTCTGGCCCGGGGATGGGGCTCCGCCTGAGGTGCGCCTGCCACACTGCCACCACACTGCCACCGCCCCTGTGGCCGCCCCTGCCCCTCCTGCCCGGTGCCCAAGCCCCCTGGCACCCGCCCTCCTGCTGTCCTGCTCCTAGCCCACCTCCCTCACCAGGACCCTCCTGACTCCAACTGGACGCCCTGTCCTGGACCGTACTGACCCCAACCCCACCTACCTTGCCCCAACCCTTGTCCTGGCTGTGACTAGGGCCCACCTCGCCCTTGGCCTCACCCACCCGATCTTTGTCAGCACCCTCAACCATTCACCCTCAACCACCCACCCTCAACCACCCACCCTCAACCACCCACCACACCTACCACCTTATCCACCCACCCTCAACCACCCTCACCCACCCTCGCCAGCCCTCACCCACCCACCCACCCTCACCCACCCTCACCACCCACCCTCACCTACCTCACCCACCCTTGTCACCATCAATGTCCTGGCCTGGACCCGCAGGTGCCTGACTTCACGCGGCCTCCGCCCGGCTTTGACATCCATGCGGAGATCGTGGTGGAGGTGCCTGTGGAGCATGGCCTGCTGGTGGAGAACCTGCTGGACCTGGCCCACGCGCCCTTCACGCACACATCCACCTTTGCACGGGGCTGGCCCATCCCCGAGGTGGTGCGATTCCACGCGTCAAAGATGCTGGCAGGTGGGGGGAAGGGTGCTGGGGTAGGGCCAGGCCATGGGTGAGAGCGGGGAGGCAGGAGGCAGGAAGGGGAGGCAGGAGGGAGGAAGGGGCTATGCAGGCTGGGGGGGTCTGGGTCTGGGTCAGGGATGGGTGGGGGTTAGTGGAGTGGGTGGTGGGCTGAGTCTTGACATCTTTGGTCAAGGCAGGACCAGAGGTAGGCCAGGCTAGGCCAGCGGGTGAAACCACGTGCAAGTTGTCAGAGTGAGCTCACCCCCCTGCTGCCGTGCCGCTCTCCTGCCCCTCTTTCTCTCCCTGCCCCTGCCACCTTGCTACCCTCTGGCCTCTGCCCTCCACCCCCGCAGGCGACTGGGACCCCTATCCCATCAACATGGTGTTCCAGCCGCCCTGCATCACCTTGTCCACCATCGGGCTGTCTCAGCCCGGCAAGATTATGCGCGGCCTCAACGCCTCTCAGTGCTCCAAGCACCTCCACCAGCTGCATGTGTGCATGCCTGCCAAGCGCGGTCACACCCGCCTGTTGTACCGCATGAGCATGGACTTCATGGGCTGGCTCAGGCACGTTCCGGGCATACAGTTGGTGTGGAAGAAGGTGAGCTGGGCAGTGAGGGTGTATGGGACTTTCGCTGCAGCCTCTGCAGGGTCAGCCTTATTGCAGTGTCGACCTTATTGCAGTACTTGCTGCTACACCCAGACCTCCAGCTGCCATCCACCCACCTTACCAGGCCACCCATCCCCAGCTTCCACCCAGCTTCCTTGCCCACATCCTGCCCCCCCCGCTGCCCAGGTGGCCGCCCAAGTGCTGGGGGAGGACCTGGTGCTGGTGACAGGGCAGCAGGATCGCATGCAGCGCGGGGACGACACCTGGGCTAACCCCATGGCCTATGACAAGCTGGCGGTGCGGTACAGGCGCTGGCGCAACACGGTGGCTGCCGGGGACTGGGCAGGGGGCAGAGTGCTGGCGTCTCAGGCGGCTATGACGGCTGGAGAGCTGTTCAGTGATGAAGAGGAGATGCTGAGGGAGGGACAGGGCCAGGGGGGGGCAGGCATGTCAGAAAAGGAAGGGCAGGGGAGGGAAGAGAAGGGGCAATGGGGTGGGGAAGGGGTGGGCAGGGCAGCAGGGGTGGCGGTAGAGGGTCGGCAGCGCTGGCCTGGGGAGGTGCAGTTGTAGGGGGCGAGGTTGAGTGGGGCAGGCAAAGGGCGCTAGGCGCTCCCGTAGTTTGACGCAACAGTGGTGTGGCAGTCTAAGTGTTCAATGGTTTGAGGGTGTGGAGTGGGTGTGAGGTGGGTTCAGGGAGTGAGGGCAGGATGTGTGAGTCGCAGCTTGCATCTGAAGGTGAGGGCACTTGAGGAAAGCGGGGAGTGCGGGGTGGGGGTTGATTCAAGAGTTTTACCCAGTTTTGTCCAGTGTTGAGCATTCTACCTGGCTACGCGCAGCCTGCTAGTGTTGTCGGCAGCGAATTTGCGATGAGATGCCGCGGGTGCATTAGAGGGAGTTGCGAGAGCAAGTTCGGACATCAGTACGGTTTAAATATAGAGTGGTGGTAGAAGACGCATGTGGCTTGCATGGTGATCCATCTCGCCTAACAAGGTGAAAAACACGTTAATGAGATGCCGACGCCTGTGGGGCCGAGCATGGATCTCTGACCTTGCCTGGCACGTTGCATTTTGTTTGGGTGTCAGGATCGTTCATGAGCTGCGTTGAACTCGGCGCAGTCGCTGTAAGCCCCATGCTACGAGTCTGAGCTCTTTCCCAGCCCAGCAAGGCAGCCTATGCAGCAGCTCCTCCGGCTCAGCCCCTGGCCCCTCCCTCGTCTGGATGTGGCCAACGTCATGCATGGCTGCTTCCTGCCAGCACCTGGCCACGTGGTGTATTCGGGGCTGGGCAGCCGGCTGCTCCATGACATCCCCTGTCACGTCATGGCGCCAGTGGCAGACCTCTCATGACCCTCCTCCGTGCCCTGCCAGGCTCAGCGCTGCTAGGCGTCATCTTCCTCGTACCTAACGTACCTAAGGGCGGCCCTGACTGCAACATGTGCAAGGTATGTCTTTTTCTATACCGTTGCCTGACTGTATCATAGGGCTTCAAACAAACAAAACTCATTCAACAAGGAGCAACATGTTTGCCTGTGGGTGATCTCACTCAGCAACTACAAACATGTTGTAGCATCCTGTGTCGCACCCTTGATGACTACAAACTCCACATCGATGGCACTCTTTCCTGGGGCTAATCCCCCTTGACCACTGGGCACCTCACCAAAACTAAGAGCTTAACGCTTAAAAGGCTAACAGCCTGTGCAAACATGCTAGGCCCTATGGGTTGTTGCGGGCCCGGCCATCAATGCCCCGCCGGTACTCTGCAGCCCGGTGCAGCCGCTACTTGACCTTTGGCAGCCGGTCATTGACCCGCTTGTAGCCCTGCTGGTACTCCTTGCCAACAGGGGGCAGAGCCTCCAGGCCCTCATAGCTGCACAGCTCCAGGAGGCGCTGCATGCTCTCCCCAATGCGCTGAAAATTGAGGCATGGGTTGGTGTCCTGGTCCAGCCACCTGCGCCAGAGGGGGCCTGGGGTGGTGGGACTGGGCCAGGTGCAGCAAAGGGGGGCTGGGCCTGGGCTGGGGGAGGGGTGGGGCCTGGGCAGGAGGAGGGGGTGGGGGGTCCTGGGCTGGGGGAGGGGCGTAGGGCTTCAGGCTGTTTATACTGCTGCGTGCAGTCAGGCGGCCCCAACATGGGGTTGGTAATGTTCATGCAATAACTCTCTCAATACTGCACCGCTTTCGATAGCGTTTGTCACATTGGCAGCCGCATGGACTATTGCAGTCTGCAGCCTACAAATGGCATGCATGGCAGACCTATGCCACAGCTGCCATAGCTTGCACCGGCTGTCGCTGTCGTGCCTTAGTTGAGCGGCCTTGTGATCGCTCACAGCCTGAGCAGGGGTGTGCCCTGCCCCGGATTGGCAGCCTAGGCCAGTACTGCGGCCTGAAGGAGCCCGGTGGGTCTATGGTCTCATCTGCCTGCCACCCTGCTCCTCTGAGGCAGCTGGTGCGGTGCTCATCACTCGGCACTGTCGTGGCCCCCTGCGCCGAGGCAGCACTGCAGGCCTACCGCAAGGAGGGGGAGAGGCCCAAGGGCCAGGGGACCACAGGCCCGTGGCTTTGAGGGGTAGCAAGTGCTGAAGGTCTGGAAGCTTCCTGGGTCCTGGGTTTGGAACTGGGTCAGCAGATCTGCTCCATATCAAGCCAAAGTCAGGCAAACAAAACTCATTCCGTAAGGAACAACATGTTTGCCTGTGGGTAATCTCACTCAGCTACTCCAATCAAGTTGAAGCATCCTCAGTCGCACCCTGATGACTACAAACCCCACTTCGGTGGCATGTTCATTCCAAACAACTGGATACCACTGTGCACCTCATCAAAACTAACAGCTCATTGCTTGAAAGGCTAACAGCCTGTGTAAATTACTAGGCCCTATGGGTTGTTGCGGGCCCGGCCATCAATGCCCCGCCGGTACTCTGCAGCCCGGTGCAGCCGCTGCTTGACCTTTGGCAGCCGGTCATTGACCCGCTTGTAGCTCTGCTGGTACTCCTTGCCAACAGGGGGCAGAGCCTCCAGGCCCTCCCACTGGCACAGCTCCAGGGGGCGCTGCATGCTCTCCCCAATGCGCTGAAAGGCGGCCTTGATAACCTGGCGCCGCTCTGCAATCACTTCCTGCTCACCCTGTCCCTGCCCCCCATCCTCTTGCTGCCCAATGCCACTGGCACCTGCATTACATGGGACGGCACAGGTCTCTGGTGGTCTTAAGCTTTCTGCCTAGGTGAGGGGGGCCTAGCCTTTCGTCGAGCTTAGCGGCTTACCGGCTGCACTCTGTGCGGGGGAGACGGGGAGCTTGCGTTTCCTCTTCGGCATCAGCTCAGGTATTCAGCTACACCATCCAAGCGGAGAGGCCGTGCTGGAGGGCGCATAAGGTCACCATCCACTCACCATCCAGTCACTACAGGCAGGGGCAGTGTAGCAGGGGCACCTTAAACTGCTGATCAAGCCTAGGTCAGACCAACAGAACTCATTCAACAAGGAACAACATGTCGGCCTGTGGGTAATCTCACTCAGGTACTACAAACATGTTGTAGCATCCTCGGTCGCACCCTTGATGACTACAAACCCCACATCGATGGCACTCTTTCCTGGGGCTACAAACACCTGGGTCCTGGGTATCAAGTACATCTAAGGTTTTGCTTAAGGTGGTTATGCTCGTGACAGACCACCACCTTCAAGCCTAGGTCAGGCTGGGTGCCAGGCTGGGTGCCACAACATGCCCAGCCCAGGCCAGAGAGCCGAGTTCCACCAGCAGGGCGTGTAGACCACAGGCTGCTGCACCCAGCCTGGAGCAAGAGGCGTGGTAAGCAAGATGTGATGCCACACATAGGCCCAACGCCATTTCCTAAAATCCATACCCAACCAGGCCTAACCCCCAGCCTAAACCCATTAGCCTCCCGCCTGCATCGTCCGACTCCGAGCCTGCTCAGCTTGCCAATGCCAAGGTCGAGGGTTGGGCTGTTGAAGGTTCCCCTCTACGGCAGATGCCTCACAGATCGATACCCAGCATGGTCAGTATGTGCGGGGCCTGCAGTGGTGCCATGAGGTGCCTCCACCTCCCCCTCCCCCAGCTCAGCACCCCCCTGTCCAGGGACCCCCCTCCCCCAGCCCAGGACCCAACTGCCCAGGGACCCCTCCCCCTGCCCAGGACCCTCCCACCCAGCAAAGGACACACCTGCCCAGGACCCCCCTCCCCCTTCACCTGCCCAGGACCCACCTGCCCCTCCCCCAGCCCAGGCCAAGCCCCCCTTTGCTGCACCTGGCCCAGTCCCATCACCCCAGGCCCCCTCTTGGGGCAGGTGGTTGGACCGGGACACCGACGGATGCCACACCTTTTGGCGCATTGGGGAGAGCATGCAGCGCCTCCTGGAGCTGTGCAGCTATGAGGGCCTGGAGGCTCTGCCCCCTGTTGGCAAGGAGTACCAGCAGAGCTACAAGCGGGTCAATGACCGGCTGCCAAAGGTCAAGCAGCGGCTGCACCGGGCTGCAGAGTACCGGCGGGGCATTGATGGCCGGGCCCGCAACAACCCATAGGGCCTAGTAGTTTACACAGGCTATTAGCCTTTCAAGCATTAAGCTGTTAGTTTTGATGAGGTGCCCAGTAGTCTAGGGGAAAGAGTGCCATCGGAGTGGGGTTTGTGGTCATCAAGGGTGCGACTGAGGATGCTTCAACTTGATTGGAGTACCTGAGTGAGATCACCCACAGTCAAACAAGTTATTCCGTATTGGGTGAGTTTTGCTTGACTGGCCTTTAGGAGTCCTGTTTGACTGTTTGACTCTTGTTTGACTGGCATGCCCGGCTTAGGCATGGCGGCCTCCGCCATGGCACCGCAGCCACACCTTGAGTCGGTAGTGAAAGCCTTGGTTGTACAGCAGGGAAACCTACAGCAGGCATAGTATGCGGGGTTTATGTATTGTTTGTTGTTCAAACATGCAAACTAACCCTACATGCAGTAACAATGCTAACAAGTCCATTAGCCTCTATGGGCTGCAAGCTGTTTACCTGCAAGCTAGCTAGCTTACACGGTCCAGCGTCGTAGACTTGTTGACCGGGGTATGGAGCGCGATATAGCGCGCTGGACGCAGCAGTTGCAGAGCAGTGAAGTTCTGCTTGCTGAGCTGCAAGCAGGCCTAGCTGCTCGCCGACGCGTCGAGCAGGTTTGCAAGCATTCGATGGAAAGCTTGCATACCGCTTGCTGTTATAGTTGCGCGACATCTTTTACCCTCACATTGCTCCTACGCCTCGCAGGTTCGCCACGCACCTGCACTAAGGGACCAGCAAGGCATACATCACACACACCTGTCCAATGCCTGCCAGCAAAGCAGTTACCTAAACACACCTCTGCCACTGACTCAGAGGGCGGATGGGAGTGCTGCCACAGCCCGAATAGTGTCACGGATACAGACATTGCGTGCAGCCACGCTTGATTCTGTGCTAGCCACACCAACAGTGTCGAAGGCGCCACCCACTGCAGTTACTGGCAACACCACAGACGTGTACCAGCACAGAATGTACATGCTAGCTGACCAGGATCCATCACAGAAACAAGCTGACCTTCAAGGTGCACTGCAACGTGCCCAGAAGATTGCCATGGCCCATGAAGAATGCCAGCGGCAACAGCTCGCAAAGTCTTCAGTAGTCCATGCTGCTGCTGAGGCTGAGGCACAGGCACAGCGCATGCTTCTGAGGGCTCATCAGAAGGAGCTTTCTGAGACCCGGGCTCTTCTGGCGGCAGCACAGGCAGACCTGGCAAATGCGGACAGTGAGGCGCACCAGCTTCGCCAGCAGCTTGCAGTCGCTCAGGCTACCCTCAAAGCAGCAGCGATGGAGGGTGAGAAGTCAGCTAGCGAAGTCATGCGACTGAAAACCCAGCTGGCCCAAGTGCAAGAGTGAGTGAGTACAAAGGGACATGTCTCAACAGCTCCTTCCCATCATAGTTAGCTGACTGGTGCAAGCGCTGCTGACCTATTTGTGCTAATATACTGGTCGTGCAGGGCTCCTCAGGCGTCACAGCCTGCTGCCAGGCTACAGCCAGCCACCCCTGCACAGTCATGCGGGCAGGCCCAGGCTGCCGGACAGGCGGAGCAGCTGACACAGCTCCTCCAGTTTCAAAGTAAACACCTGCAGGAGATGACGCTGGAACTACATGACCTGCAGGCTGTGCATGCAGGTATGAGATGTGTGCCTGTCATGAGACCCAGGGCTAGTGAGGTTGTCGGGAAGCAGCCTGTTGGAGCACCTCTCCAGTGCACGGCACCTTTGCAGCTGTCTGGATGGCTGCTAAGGGTTGGGGCCCAAGCCTTGTGTCCACCGCCTGATGCAGGAGACCAGGTCCTGCTGGCCAGCCTACGCTCAGAACTTGAGCAGCTGCGCATGGCGAACACGCAGCTGGTGCAGGCTGGGCAGCAGTCGGATGCTGCGACGCAGCAGGCTACGCACGTGTTGCGGGCCACGAGCAAGCTGCAGCAGGCGCTGGAGGCGGCCCAGGAAAGCTGCCAAGCTCTCGTCGCTCGCGCAGAGTCCGCCGAGGCTTCTGTCACGGAACGCGATGTCCGGCTAAAGCAGGCGGCGTCAGAACAGTCTGTGCTGCGCGAGCAGTTGCAGCTCGCACTGCTGCGAGTAGAGGAACTGGCAGAGTTGCAGGCCGCGTCAGTGATTGGCATGAGGACCGCAACCCCCGCCACAGTCGCATCTCCCACCAAACACAGCACGCTCAAGCTCCAGTCACATCAGGTGGGCCAGCTCTCACAACTGCCGCACCTTAGCCCTCAGCCTAGAGCCTTCATTGCCGTGGAACACTAAGCGTGGACCTCACCTACAAAACGATGTTTTTGTCTGTGTGGAATTCCCATGCACATGTCATGCACATAGCATACACAGGGCCTACACATGGGCATGGTTGCTAACCACCTACACTATTGCCTGAACCAGAGGGCTATGATGTAGAGTTGGCATGAGAAACATGCACTATTTGTAAGCTAAGAACAGCTCAAAGGGGGGTACACACTACTGTGCCGCAGCAGGCTGCTGCTGCTGGGCCTTGGGTGGCTTGTCACGCACCCGCTTGTACCCCAGCTCAGGGTACTCCTTGCCCTTGGCTGGCAGCTTACCCTGCTCTGGCCATCAGCACAGCTCCAGTGGGCGCCACCTGCTCTCCCCAATGCGCTGCATGTTCAGCGCTGCATTGCAGTCCCGGTCTACCCACCTGCTTGGCTGTGGTGGGGGCTTGGCTTTAGAAGCCTTGCCCTGGGCCTTGCCTATGTTGCTGGGTGGGCTCAGCGGCCTGCTCAACCTTGGTGCGCCTGCTGTGCTTGGCTGGCTGGGGAGTGTTGGGCCCAGGCTCCGAGGCTGCTAGCTGTGTGGCTGCCTGGCTGCTGCATGGGGCCTGGGGCAGGGTGCGTGGGGGCACTACCGGGCACCACATCAGGCCTCGCACTTACTGGTCACGCTGCTGGCTCCAGGCTGGGTGCAGCAGGCGCTGTTGTACCTGCCCTGCTTGGGGCTTCCAGTCTGCATGCCTGGTGGCCCTGCGTTTGCTTAGCCGGCTCTCACAGGGCTGCTGGCCATTCACTGCTGACCCGGCTGGTGTTCACTAGTACCACCTTGCCCCACCGCTGGTCTGTGCCCCTGGGCCTGCACACCACCTTGCAGCAGGCACGCAACACCGCATCCACTCCTCAACCTCCCCGGGTGCCAATGCTAGCAGTGCCAAAGAAAACCACCAGCTGCTGGGCATGCCAATGGCGTTTCATGGCCACCTCAGCCATCTCCTCCTCCTCCTGCAGTCATGCACGCGAGGCACACTGCCCGAGGCTTCATGCCCGAGGCTTTATGCACCAAGGCCGGTGTGCGGCCTGCCAGCTACCATTGGCATGCCAGCTTGCAGGCTGGCCAGTGGGTGCTTTGTCTAGACTATGTTGCTCCATGTCTGTCCGCTGCAGGTCACATCTGCAGCATGGGCAACTGGCTACCTCACAAAAGGCAGTTATGATGCCAGCAGTCAATCATTGCCAACACTCACAAGACAGCAGCTGCAGGAGCAGCACCAGCAGGGCAGAGATAGCAGTACCGCCTGTGACAGTGATAGTGATGGCAGTTTGCAGTTGTACCAGAAGGGAAATGCGGTGCTTTTGGCTGCATACCGTGAAGCCCGGGCTCAGCTGCGAGAGGGGCATGGGCTGGTGCAGGCAGCTGAGGCATCCATGCGCCACATCCACCGGCTTGAGGCCTGTCAGACTGCAGCAGAGGCTAGGGCTGCCGAGGCTGAAGCGGCTCTAACTGCCTCCAAGGCCGGCCTGGCGCAGCTGCAGGCACAGGCTGCAGCCCTGCAAGCAGCATTGGAGTTTGCAGAAAGACAGCTGAGTGAGCAGGTCAGTGGATGTGGTGCAATTAGCAGGGCAGCTGTCTGCAGCCCTTGGCACGCGGCTGGTGTCTTTTAGAGGCCATCAGGGCGCAACCCACCATCATGCATGGCAGTGGCAGTGAGGGGTTACTAGCGCCTGTATCTGCGCACCAGTGCCTTTGTCCCAGACCAGCTTTGTTTGGCATTGCTTTAGAGTGCCTGCTGGGACTCAGCTAGGCATGGAAAGCACACACTCTTGTCATTTTGCCTTGTTCCCAGCCCTGGCACTCGCACTGTGGCTGCAGGCGGCAGTGGAAGCACGCGCTGCCCAGGCAGAGGCAGCCCTGCACACCTGCAAGGCACAAGCAGACAGTGTGCAGGAGCAGTTACAGACCCAGGCGGCTGCCCTGAAGGACCAGCTGCAAGACACCGCGAAGCTGCTGGCCGACAAGGCGAGTGACTGCTTAGCAGCTGCTGGCTGCCTTTGTGCACCACCCCTCACCTGCAATGACCTGCACTGAGGTGCAGGTCTTGTCAAAGAGTCATTGCAAGTGTCGATTGCCATGCAGACGGAGCTGCACGCTGCCTGTGCTGCAGCAGCGGCGCAGGCAGCAGCTGATCTAGAGGCATCTCAGCAAAGGGTGGTGACACTGGAAGCTGACCTGCAAAGCAGCCAAGTAAGCTCTTGTTCCTTCTTGGTTTGCCAGCTGTGTTGCCAAGTATGAGGTATGCCTGTTGTTTAGCCCAAATTGTAAGGAACTTGGAGAAAGGGAAGTGTTGTCTGGCTGTCTATGACTGGCATTGCTGACTGCCCGGGTAAGGCTGACCCTGCTTGTAGGGGAATGCGGCGGAGCTGGCTGCAGAGCTGGCCAGCAAGACAACTGAGTTGGCTCGCCACCAGGCTGACTTGGAGCATGCAGCTGTCATGCTGCAAGGTTAGAGCCCGCATGCAATCTGGCCCTGACCTGATGCCAGCAATGTCGTAACATGCCATGCGGCTGTGTTGTGGCCATGCCATGCTGCAGATGCGCGCAACAAACACAGCCAGACTGAGGATAAGCTTAGGACAATGGCAGGTGAGATCAGGTTCTGTTCAGTGCGCAAGGTGTCCATCTCAACAGCATAACCCCCCATAACCTAGCGGGGGCTGTGTAATCTGAAATGTGTAAAAGACCGAGCAAGGTCTGAAAGACTGGGTTCCGTGGACGTTGGCATGGAACATATGCTCAAGTGCACAGCCGACAGCTGTAGCAACACTCGCTGAGCACACCACCAAGCTACAAGCTACTGTGGCTGAGATCTTGCGGCCTCTTGTAGTCCAGAGCTCATGTGCTCTTTGCCCTTAAGGGCCCACAATGGCTGGGTGGGCCACAGGCATGACTAGATAGCCAAGGGATGGGGTGTATTGGGTGCTAGAGCTGTGTGCTGGTGCCCAGTGCACACCAGACAGGTGTGTTCAGAGTAGCCGCTATGCCGGCAGCCTGGTACCGTGGTTATCTGCACGTCTTCGTCAATTAATCACACAACTCTCACATGGCTGTGCCTTCAAACAGTGGATGCTGTGACTCATACACTGTCACAGTGTGTGGTGTGCTGTGGTGTGTTGCCCTGCAGTTGTCAACAGCAAGTTGGAGGGCGTGCTCACCAGCCTGCAACAGCAGATGAGCGCACAAGGGGCGTTGGGGGACACGCCCCAGGCCCTACTGGCTTCCCTGCTGCAGCGCATCCCGCAGTCAGCAGCAGACCTGGACACGGCACAGGGCAGCGTGGCAGTCCTGCAGCAGCAACTCACCGCAGCATCGGCTCACCAGGACACTGCTGGGCTGGCTATCACCTCATTGCAGCAGCAGCTCCACCAGGCCACAGTTGAACGGGATGCGACCAAGCTTGAGAGCGTAGCCCTGCATCAGGAACTGAGCTCAGCTGTTGCCAAGGCAGACGCCGCACAGCTGGAGTGCACATCCTTGCAGGAGCAACTGAGAGCGGCTGAGGCTCAGGCTGCTGCAGCGAAGTTTGAAAACACAACCCTGCAGCAGCAGCTATGTTCTGCTGCTGCCAAATGTGACACAGCAAAACTAAACCTGGTATCCCTGCAGCAGCAGCTCCAAGAAGCCAAAGATGAGCATGCGGCGGAGAAGCTGCAGCTGGCTGCTGACTGTGACGCCCTGGCTATCAAGCTGCAGCAGCAGACCAGCACGGCTGGGACGGAGCGAGAAGTATTGAAGACACAAGTGGCTGCTCTGGAGCTGCAGCTTGCTGCCCCTGCAGCTGAGTGCAGGCGTGTCAGGAGCAGCACGGCTGCACAGCAATGCCAGGCAACCCAACCCAGTCAGCAACTGGCCGGACCTGCTGCCAACCCTTGCTCCACAGTGCACCAGACAGTACAGGTGCAGGCGTACCCAAGCAGCAGTACGCAAGGTGAGCAGCCTGCCAGAGCACACGGCCACACCTCACTGCCCACGCTAGGCACACAAGGGGCATTGAGGTGGTGGCCTACTTGAGCTCGTGCTATGGTTGCCTCTATAGTGGTGCTCTCATGTGGCTATGTTTACCTGTAACCACCACTGTCAATGTAGCCATCAACATCATAGCCACCGCTAGTCATGGCTGCAGTAGTCATGGCTGCAGTGGGCACTGAGGAATGAGCTGCTGGAGTCCTGTGGCCAGCACATGCAGTGTCCCTCCACCAGGCTGCGGCTCCACGCATGCAAACCAGCCTTCTTCAGTACCTTGGCCCTCAACCTAGAGCCTTCATTGCAGTCGAACACTTAGCGTGGACCACTACAAAACGGTGTTTTGTCTGTGTGGAGTTCCCATGCACATGGCATACACATAGGAATGGTCGCGTACCTCTTACACTACTGCCTGACCACGAGGGCTACTGTGTAGAGTTGGCATGACAAACATGCACTGATTGCAAGCTGATAACAGCTCAAGATACAGGGCACACACTGTGCCCCAGCGGGCTGCTGCTGCCCCTGCTGGGCCTTGGGTGGCTTGTCTCGCACCCGCTTGTACCCCAGGCCTGGGTACCTACTGATACCCAGGAGGCGATGTCACTCACTCTCGCACCTCTAACGGGCACCTCCAAGGGGCACCCTTCCGCACCACTTGCGCTTGCAGCATGGGCTTGAGCAGAGACATCTATATGCTCGCTCAATATGGCACTGGCAGTGGCTGCACCTCTGTTGACAGCCTGACACCTGCACCGCCGCACCCCCCATAGTGCTGCTGCTACTGCTGCTGCAGGATGCCATGGATGCCAGGAGGATCAGCCTTCTTCAGCAGGAATCCAAAGCAGCAGCCCTCGTGCCCTCCTGCTGCCCCAAACCCACCTCCAGCCTGGCAGCACTACCCGCCCCTACTCACCCCGCAGGTCACCACATACCTCTACCACAGAGGCATTCGCCAGCGTCCCTTTCTTCCCACGGTAAACATTGAGGTGGTGGCCTTCTTGAGCTCGTGCTACGGTTGCCTAATCAGGTTTTCAAGTTTTTTTATGCTGCATCCTCCCCTCAGGCCAACAAAACTCATTCTACAAGGAACAACATGTTGGGCTGTGGGTAATCTCACTCCGCTACAATCATATTGAAGCATCCTCGGTCGCACCCTTGATGACTGCCAACCCCACGAAGATGGCACTTTCCCGGGACAGACCACTGGGCTCCCCACCAAAACTAACAGCTTAATTGCTTACAGGCTAACAGCCTGGCGACACAAACCACCCCTAACATGCCCTAGAGGTCGCCAGGGTCTCTTGGGCTGGGGTTCTGAGAGCATTGACGCTCCCCGCGCACACGGAATTTATTGTTCGCACCAGGGCTGCGATGCCTGCGAGCACATAGGGCACGGGGACATTAGGGTGGAGTGCGGGAGTGCGGGCTGTGTGCGATGTGCGGGGCAATGTGCGGGGCAACAAGTGCAACCAGGGCAACTTGTGGAGGCTGTGTGCGATGTGCGGGGCAACCACAACATAGCCTTGCTTAGTGTGCGGGGCTATGTGTGGGGCAACAAGTGCTATGTGCGGGGCTTACCTTTGGAGGCAGAGGGCTCTGGCAGGCCCTTGGCATTAGCTGCCGTATTGCGAGGCCAACTCCCATCTTGTGCACTGCGAACAACAACACAAGGGGCTTTTGTTATTGCGGGGCTGTTTGTTGGTGCGGGGCTGCTGCTGGTGCGGGGCTGCTGCTGGTGCGCGCCTTACCTTGGGTGATTGCACGGCATCTAGCCACACCGGTACGAAAGCTTGGGCTACAGCCGACCAGTACTCGGCGCTGGCAACAATTGCCTGCGCCGAGTAAGAGACCGAGTTGAGGCAAAAGGCAGCTTTTATACTGTCCGCTGTCACACTGTGCGCGTCCTTTGACAGCCGTTGCATTTGAGGACACGTCCTTAGCTGCTAGTTAGGTCCTGACAGTTGAGACCTGCAGGGGAGACCTCAGCGGAGTCATCAGCGGAGACAGCTTACAGTGCGGCGTAGCGGAGCGAGCCTACAACTAGCAGACTGCCCATTCCCATCTGTTACAGATTTGACAGCTTTAGCTGGGCTTACATGCCTCACCTCCCTAAGCATCTCAGCCAGCTCAGCCAGGTACAGCACCTCCCTGTCGTCATCTCACCTTCCTCATCAGCCCAGAGGACAGCACCTGGGCAGCCCACCCCTGCTGGTGTGGTGTTGCAGAGAAGTGCCCCTGTCGAGCTCTGTTGTTGTGGCTGGCTGGCCGCAGGCTGCCGGGTACCAGCTCGTGGGCATCCTCCCCTCAGGCCAGCGTCAGCAGCCACACACCTGCTGCCTCGCCGGCACAGCCTAAACAGGCAACGCAGCATGCTGAGTTGGTGGCTCTTGACCAAGACGTGAGCTTGCGTGAGAGCATTGGCAGCGGGCTGCAGCACCGCCTGGCTGCAGCCCAGGCGCACATTGCCAGCCAGTTTGCCGGCAGCCATGCCGCGGTGGCGGCTGCGCAAGCAGCTCAGGCAGCTGCTGAGCAGCAGCTGGGGCAGCGGGAGCAGCAAGTGGGGCTGCTGCAAGCTGAGTTGCTCACTGCCCTGGCACTGCCTCCCTTCCTGGCTGTTGCTGCAGCAGCAACCCTCAGCCCCAGCAGCAGCCTGGTCAGCCCTGGCACAACACAAGAGACAAGTCTTGCAGGAAACAGTGTGGGGTCCGGGGTCAGGGCCAGGACCCCTGCAGCCCTGCGCAGCCACGCATCAGGCAGGTATGCAGCAGTGCAGGGCAGCGAGGGAGGGTCCGAAGCCGGCTCCCCTGCACCTGCCTCCCAGCTAGCCTCAGCTGGACAACCACAGGGTGTGGCTAGGTGTAAAGGTGACTCCCCCGCAGTGACGCAGGGGGCTGGGCAAGCTGACGGGGCTGCTGTGGGCCTTGGGCTCAAGACCAGCCCTGCCCACGCAAGCTATGCTCGCAACACAGCCCTCACCACCTCCCAGCCATGTTCAAGCCAGCCTGCTCAGCCAGGTCCAGACAATGGGCAGATTCATAAGGTGGGCAAAGCCATGACTCTGCAAGGAGGGTCCAGTGCTGTAACTCATGAGCGATGAAAAGTCCTTTAATCAGACATGGCAATGGCTGCATGCTCGCTCATGGCACTGGCGGTGGCTGCACCTCTGTTGACAGCCTGACACTTGCACCGCTGCACCCCCCCTAGTGCTGCTGCTACTGCTGCTGCAGGATGGCCCTTTTGACAGCTTCCAGTCATGGGACGAGCTGCACTCAGCTACTCTGGTGGCCTCCTGCCCCCTGCTCGCAAAGCAGCAGAGTGCAGCCTCCAAGGCACCAGGCCATTGGCCATGGACCGAGTCAGCTAGCCCCCTGAGCTCAACTACCCCGCCGCCTGCCTCACCATGCAGCCTCCCCGCCAGCCTGCCTCCCCCTCAGCAGCCTGACCCCGCTGCCAGCCAGCGTCCGCCCTCCCTGTCCCACCTACTGTGCCAGGAGGCTGTGCAGCCCTGCCCTAGCTTGGGTGGCAGTCACGGCCCCTCTGGCCAGCCACCTCAACCCAACACCCACCTCCTTTCCTCATCACCACCCTCACCCTCGCCCTCATCACCACTGCACTCTAAGCCATGCCAGGCTCGCCCAGGCATTCAGGCCACAACCCCAGCTGCTGCTCCTGCAGCTGTTGGCTTGCGTGTGCCATGCCACAGCCTGCCCAGCCCCAGGCCCAAAGTCAGGGTGCTGAGCCCCCCCCACTCCATCACCTCAGCCTCATCTTCCCCCGGGGCCAGTGTTGAGAGGAGGTGGCAACAGCGCAGTGCAGGTGGCGCCACCTCTGCTGCCGGCACCATGGTCAACCTAGGCAGCGTGGATAACCTGGCCATGGACACAGAGGAAGAAGACCAGCAGCCAGGAGGCCAGCAGCCTGCCACAGGCAGCAGCAGCAGCCCTGCTGCCCCTGGCCTGAATGGAGGATCTCGAATTGCAATCGGGCAATCTTGCAATCTTGAACTCGGCGCAGTCGCTGTAAGCCCCATGCTACGAGCCTGGGTTATTTCCCAGCCCAGCAAGGCAGCCTATGCAGCAGCTCCTCCAGCACAGCCCCTATTGTGGTAGCCTCGAACGGTGGCAGCCAACATCCCGCATGGCTGCTTCCTGCCAGCACCGGGCCACGTGGTGTACACGGGGATGGGCAGCCGGCTGCTCCATGACATCCCCTGTCACGTCATGGCGCCAGTGGCAGACCTCTCATGACCCTCCTCAGCCAGGCTCAGCGCTGCTAGGCGTTATCTTCCTCGTACTTAACGTACCTAAGGGCGGCCCTGAGGGCAACATGTGCAAGGCATGTCTGCCTTCTACACTCCAGGGACAAGTTGATG
Source organism: Haematococcus lacustris (assembly GCA_030144725.1). Lineage (NCBI taxonomy): Eukaryota > Viridiplantae > Chlorophyta > Chlorophyceae > Chlamydomonadales > Haematococcaceae > Haematococcus > Haematococcus lacustris. Next base: position 16,450,532 of record JASKMD010000029.1, read on the forward strand.
GCCAACAAGTTGAAATGGCAGCTAAGGCCTGGCCTGGTTTTGTGTCCCGCTCCATGCAATTGGTATGTAATGGACCTCACTTCCGCCCCACTCCGGTTGCCGGCGCTCCGGTTAGATGCCGACCTGATGCACACCCCAACACGGCCACTCCGCTTGGATAATGTAACTAAATCGCTAAGATGCCCCCGAGGGCGAAACGCAAGCGCCCCGCCTCCCCCGCGCAGTGTGCAGCCGGTAAGCCGAGATGCTGAACGACAGGCTAGGCTCCCCCGAAGCTAACTGACGCGACATTGCGACTCCGTGCATCAAATCCTGCCGTGCGTGTGCTGTGCTTTCCCGTGTCTGCAGGTGCCAGTGGCAGTGGGCAGCAAGTCCAGGGGCAGGGGCAGGCTGTCAAGGTAGTAATTGCAGAGAGGCGCCAGGTCATCAAGGCAGCTCTGCGTGGTCTTGTGGAGGCAGCCCAGCCTGACCTCAGCCCAGCTGAGGTAGACGCAGTTGTGGCAGAGGTCAACAAGCGTATGACCATGGGCGGCAAGCAGTGTGTCCTGGCAGCAGTCATGAGCCTGACAGTGTTGCTCCTGTCCTTCCTAGGTCAGCCCACTCCAGGGTTCCCAGCAGCAGCAGGTCCAGCCCCAGGTCCCCCTCCCCCACCTGACCCAGCCCACCCTCCCTATGCCCACCCCCGCATTCCCACACGCATCTCCCCCCGCACAGCAGCCGCCCCAGCCCAGCTGCCTCCCCCAGTGCAGCTGGGTATCTGGGACCCACAGCTGCTGGCACAGATCAGGGACGCCATGGCGCTGCTCACTAAAGCCAGCGTGATTGAGCACATGATGCGTGGCCCCCACCACCACGGCATCAGGCTGCTGCCCGGTGAGGTGGCTGCCTTTGAGCAGCCCAGCAGTGCCTGGCCGGTGGCCATGCTCCAGCAGCTGGACGAGGAGCCTCTGACAGGGGACGGCAACTCCCTCAATGCCAACGCCACCACCATCATCACCAGCATCCAGCAGTTCTACAGGCACCCAGGGCGTTTCATCCGTTGGTGGTGCAAGGCGGTTGGGGTAGTGGAGGAGGGGTTCAGTAGGACCATGAAGAAGCAGTTCCCCCAGCTAGTGCTAGGCCGCCTTGACTACAGCCTGCCTGATAGGCGGCACAAGTGGCGCTTGTCGGCCAACAGTGTGCTGAGGCAGCCTAGGTGGAAGGAGGAGGTGGCAAAGCACCGTAGGCTGCTGGGGCTGCCGGCCACGTGGCGAGAGGGACAAGACTCCATAGGGAAGGGGGGGGCAGGCTGGCTGCCCTTAGAGAAGAGGGTGCGCTACGTACTGTTCGTCAACCGCAGCCTAGAGGGCTGGCAGGCAGCCCATGACACCTGCCCACGCCCCTTCACCATGCTCCCCATGGTGGGGGTGCGGGCCCGCCACTTCGTCATTGATGACAGGGTGCTGCATGGGGTGTTGAGTGACCTGGGCATGACCACCCTTGCAAGGCGCCAGGTTGAGGCAGACAGCCTGCCCCATTGGCAGAAGTTCATCCAGTACAGCCAGCTGCAAAACAGCGGTTGGGAGTTTGCGCGCAGGGTAGAGACAGACGGGGTCAGCATCTCAGTGCACTTTGTCCGCAGCCAAGCAGTCACCGAGCCCGTGGAGCTGCCCTTCATAGGGCGTAAGCTCACAGCCACCAGCGACTACGACCCCACCACCCACATTGCTGTTGGGGTGGACCCAGGTGTCACCCAGGCCATCAAGGCCGGGCATGCACAGCGGGACCAAGTCACAGGTCAGGTGCTTAGGCAGTGGGAGTGGGAGCTGAGCAAGGGGCAGCTCAAGCATGACAGCGGGCTTACAAAAGCCACGCAGGACACAGCCCGCTGGTCAGCTGCCATCCAGCCACAGCTGCTGCAGCTGGCAGCTGCCACCCCAGCTGGCACCACACTGGGCGGCCTCCATGCCCACGTCCTGGCCCTCAAAGCCACCTGGGACGCACTTTGGGAGGAGTACCTCAAGCCACGCTGGCGCAGGCAGCGTTTGGCGCTGCACCATGCCCAGGAGCGCATCATTGAGGCCTTCTGCAAGAAGGTATGACCCTGACCCTGACCCTGACCCTGACCCTGACCCTGACCCTGACCCTGACCCTGACCCTGACCCTGACCTGACCTGACCTGACCTGACCTGACCTGACCTGACCTGACCTGACCTGACCTGACCTGACCTGACCTGACCTGACCTGACCTGACCTGACCTGACCTGACATGACATGACCTATCCCAATACATTACGGGAGAATAATTTATTGTTATATTGTCGTAATTGTTGATTTATACGGTGATGTTGAACAATTACAGCAATTACAAGCAATGTCTGCCGGTAAAAGTTTTACTTGTCGGCGCTCTACAGCCCGCGAACCATTGTATCATGAAATTATAGTAACCCTAGATAACGGCAACAGTTGCCAGAAGCTTCATCTTCAGAGCCTTGCCATCTGCTTCGTGGGCGTGGAAGTCAGCATTGGCTGCAAGCACCCAACTGCCAGAGGCATCGCCGCCAAGCCAGCTGCCAGGGGAACCGCCGCCTGGTCAACTGCCAGGGGCATCGCCGCCGGGCCAACTGCCAGGGGTACCGCCGCCAGGCCAGCAACAGCAGCAGCAGCCACCGGGCAGTGGCAGCAGCCGGGCAGCAGCAGCAGCAGGGCAGCAGCAGCAGCCCGGCAGCAGCAGCAGCCCGGCAGCAGCAGGGCAGCACCAGCAGCCCGGCAGCAGCAGCCGGGCAGCAGCAGCAGCAGCAGGGCAGCACCAGCAGCCCGGCAGCAGCAGCCGGGCAGCAGCAGCAGCAGTAGGGCAGCAGCAGCAACAGCAGCCGGGCAGCAGCAGCAACAGCAGGGCAGCAGCAGCAACAGCAGGGCAGCAGCAGCAGCAGGGCGGCAGCAGCAGCAGCCGGGCAGCAGCAGCAACAGCAGGGCAGCAGCAGCAGCAGGGCGGCAGCAGCCGGGCAGCAGCAGTAGCAGCCGGGCAGCAGCCGCAGGGCAGTGGAAGCAACAGCCGGGCAGCAGCAGCAGCAGCCGGGCAGCAACAGCAGCAGGGCGGAAGCAGCAACAGCCAGGCAGCAGCAGCAGCAGGGAAGCAGCAGCAGCAGCAACAGGGCAGCACCAGCAGCAGGAGGGCAACAACAACAGCAGCAATGCAGCAGCAGTAGCAGGGGAGGGCAACAACAGGAGCAGGAGGGCAACAACAGCAGCAACAAGGCAGCAACAGCAGCAGGGTTTTGCTTGTTCACCACCTAAAGTATGAGGGTGGCGAAGGTGGGATAGCAATGACAAGGCATGCCGAATGACGAACAAGACAGATCCCAGCATGCTATAGCTGGTGTTCAGCTAACTCTTGTTTTTGATCATGGTTGCTGGTGCTGCCTTGCGGATTGCCCTGTCCACAATGTCAGGGGCTAAAAAAAACCTACTAAGGATCTGCTCCGTTTTCTCGTTTGCAGCGGGCGCTGCGGGGCGGTGCAACACAATGGTTATGGCCCACGATATCACAATTGCAAGAGACGACGATACGACACATGCAAGCCAACCTTGGACTTGCCTGCTTTGCCAGACAGGTTACCAGAGCCTCATATGCAATGGCCGGTTTGGGCTGCGCGACCACGCAATTTGCATCAGCCAAGCGAGCTCCTCCGACAGCTGCAACGGCGGTGTTAGGCTGCCCAGCCACTTTGTTCTCCGGGGTTCTCTGCGCAAAGGACGTGGTGTTAATAGTCAAATGATGCAAGTCAAAAGGAGGTCAACGCTAAGGTCCGTCAACGCGTCTCACCGTCAGGCCTCGTAGCTGCAAAACGTGCTGCTGCGACCTCTAGCGGAGGCGGAAGAAGGTTATATGTTGGTATCTCGATGCTTTCACTGCTGACGGTAGTAGGTGCTGTCGGGTATCTTGGCTGGTGGGCAGGCTGGTATAGGCAGGCTGCGGCTGGAAGTTTGTGTAGGGTAAAGAGTGAAGAGGGGGTGACTTGCAAACAATTACAGGACTTGCGCACATTTACTGAAAAAGTGCACGACTTGCACACATTTACGGGAAAAGTGCAGACATTTACTGAAAAAGTGCACGGCTTGCGCACATTTACGGGGAAAGCGCAGACATTTACAGCAAAAGTGCACAACCACCAAGAAAGAGCGTGGTTTGCGCACTGGTTCTGCTGTCGTCTCCGACGCGTGGAGGACAGCCGCAATAGCAGCGAGGCTCCAAATCGTGTGCCCGTAATGTATTGGGATATCGCATAATGTCTCGGCCAGCGCTGTTCACGTCCAAATAACAGTCTCGGCCTGGTCTCAAGTTGCGTAAACGTCTCGGCTACGCCTCGACGTTTACTGCAACTTTCGACCCAGCCTCGACCGTTATTTTCCCGTAACAGCTCGGCCTCCGACATTATACTATACGACCTGACCTGACCCTGACCCTGACCCTGACCCTGACCCTGACCCTGACCCTGACCCTGACCCTGACCCTGACCCTGACCCTGACCCTGACCCTGACCTGACCTGACCTGACCTGCAGGTGGTGAATGGGATGAAGTGGGTGTCACGCCACTACTACCACCAGGACAGGGGAGTGGCGGTTTTCCTGGGAGCGGGCAACTTCAGCCAGGGTGGGTGGAAGGCGGGGGCGGTGCGGGCGGGGTTTCGCAAGGTGGTGGAGCAGCCCAGCAGGCCCAGCGCAGATCCCAGGCCTGACATGCTGGTGATCGTGGATGAGTTCCGCACCAGCCGTGTCAGCTCCTCAGTGCATGCCCGCCAGCCTTGTGAGCTGCACCTGCCACCTAACCAGCCCAGGCTAGCAGACTGGGTACCCCCAGCAGGCCAGGTCAACCCGCGGCTGGTGCGCCCAGCCTGGAGCCTGCGGCATGGGAAGTATGTGCGGGGCCTGTCATGGTGCCATCAGGTGCCGCCCAACCCTCCGCCCCCTGCCCCCCCCCCCAGCCCCAGCCCAGGACCCCCCTGCCCCCCCCCCCTGCCCCTGCCCAGGGACCCCCTGCCCCAGACCAGGCCCCACCCCCCCCTCCCCCTGCCCAGGCCCCACCCCCCCCTGCCCCTGCCCAGGACCCCCCCCCTCCCCCTGCCCAAGCCCCACCCCCCCCTCCCCCTGCCCAGGCCCCACCCCCACCCCCAGCCCAGGCCCCACCCCCCCCTCCCCCAGCCCAGGCCCAGCCCCTCCCTGCAGCACCTGGCCCAGCCCCACCACCCCAGGCCCCCCCCGGGGGCAGGTGGCTGGACCGGGACACCAACGGGTGCCTGAACTTGCAGCGCATTGGGGAGAGCAGGCAGCGCCCCATAGAGCTGTGCAGATGGGATGACCTTGAGGCTCTGCCCCCCATTGGCAAGGAGTACCAGCAGCGCTACAAGCTGGTCAATGACCGGCTGCCCAAGGGCAGGCAGTGGTTGCACCGGGCTGCAGAGTACCGGCGGGGCATTGATGGTCGGGCCCGCAACAACCCATAGGGCCCTACTAGTTTCACACAGGCTGTCAGCCTTACAAAGCATAATGCTGTTAGTTTTGATGAGGAGCCCAGTGGTCTGTCCCGGGAAAGTGCCATCTACGTGGGGTTTGCAGTCATCAAGGGTGCGACCGAGGATGCTACAACATGTTTGTAGTGGCTGAGTGAGATTACCCACAGGCCGACATGTTGTTCCTTGTTGAATGAGTTTTGTTGGCCTGCCTTCTACATTTACTGCTACGGGCAGGCTGCATGGACCATTGCAGTCTGCAGCCTACAAATGGCATGGCCTGGCAGACATACGCCGCAGCTGCCATAGCTTACGCCGGCTGTCGCTATCGCGCCTTAGTCGAGCGGCTTTGTGATGGATCACAGCCTAAGCAGGGGTGTGCCCTGCCCCGGATTGGCACACACATCTCCTGGTCACCAGGGGCTGGAGCCAAGGGGGGTGCCCCTGCCATGGCCATGCCTAATGAGGCCATGCCTTATCAGGCCATGCCTGCAGCCACCGCAGTGCTGCTGGTGGATGGGGGACTGAGCCAGCCACAGGTGGCATCCTGTGTGGAGGGGGAGTTGCCAGGGCTACTTAGGCGCTACGTGACCAGCCCCAGCAGGAGCGCAGACCTGGGGCGCATGGCGCCCAGCCTGGCCACGTTCCTGTCCCGTGGCTATGCCAGTCACGGTTCCGAGGGGGCCTGGTGCTCAGCATACAACACAAGTGGCAGGACCCTTCCTGCTCCCACAGGCATGGCGGCACTGAGGGGGGTTGCAGGCAGCGAGACAGCCAGTGGGGCCTTGGCATCAGTCATCTCTAGCTTTGATGATGCTTTGAAGCAGCTCGCTACTATGTAGGTCTGGGGGGGGTCAAGGAGGCATGCACGGGAACTCGTCATGCACGGGAACATCAGCATAGCCAGCATTGCTCTCAACAACGTTAGCTAAGGCAATGTTGCCTAAGAACCAGAGGTGTGACTGCGGAGAGTGATAGACATGCATTCCGCAGACATGCGGTTCTGCATCATGGCAGTTGCCTGTATGCCCGACTAATACCCTACCACACCCAGAAGTGGGCAATAGACATTGCTACAAAGACATGCTCTCATGGCAGCTGTCAGCAGCTCGCTGTGCTGCAACAGGCCCCTATTCTCTGGCCTAGGGTGGGCAGTCTCGGAGCCGATTGTGGGCACAGCCCTGCAACCCTGCACTCCATCTGATTCCATAGTGCAGTAGGGGCAATGGTGTCTTCCATATATTGTACTGATACGCCCTGTTGGTGATACGCTGATTTGGTGAAACCCGGAAAACGGTCCCAAAGGCCCTATTGGCACATATTTGGTGACAGCGCCTGGCTCAAACATTGAAGTGATACATGTTTGGTGACTCCTTATTCTCAATAGATCTACGAAGCCAAAGGGTTGCCAAGTGCAACACCTAGCAATAGCACATTGTCCACATATGTATTTGTTCATTAGTGGGGCAGCCGCCTTCGAGCACTAAAGCGTGTGGCTGCTTCCATCACAGCCTCATCATGCTCACTATCACTCTCGCCCTCACCACTATCAGAGCTGCTGCTGGCTGAGCTGCTGGCACTGCTGCTGTCGCTTCCATCAGCCTCCACAGTGGCAGCAGCCCTCAAAGCTTGTGTGACGATGTCGTCCTCATCACTATCAGAAAGAGGGGGCAGGCCCCTGCCCCTGCCCCCGCCCCTGCCACGGCCCCTACCACGGCCACTGCCCCCTCCCCTGCCTCTGCCCCTGCCCCTGCCCCTGCCACGACCCCCTCCCCTGCTCCTGCTCGCGATTTGCAGCATCTATGGGCTGAATGATCGAGGTCAGCAAGCTCTGTTTCAGCTTTGGCGCCATGTACCATAGAGTTATGGTGAACTCGGGGGTGTTGCTACAAATTTGGTGACAGCCGCATCTCAAACAAATGGTGATACAATTTGGTGACAGACTGATTTGGTGAAATCACCAACAGGGCGTATCAGTACAGTATTGTCCCGCATGCAATCTTACTCGTATCGTCACGTAACACATAGACACCAAAAGCTGATATCCCAGCCCCAGACCTGCCAACTATGTAATGATGGCTTACACCGCTTAAACCGTAAGCCGTTAGTCTGCTTGGCCACCCTCCCCCTCTAGGGGTTCGGGACTGTCTGCAACGCACTTCAAAGCAAGGTGTACAAACAAAGGTGCACATGGGCTCGAAATGAAGTCATGCAAGTTGACATTATTGTTCTGAAAAGACATGGCAAACTCCGGCTGCTCCCTGTGCACTCAAAGATAAAGTGCATGGCGTCATCCACTACCCCTTCTGTGCATCTTGTGCATGTGCAATCAATGAAAGTGACCCCCTCACTGAACCTAGTCAAGCTCGTGCGGACATCTGTAGAGAGCTGTCTGTTCAGCAGGTGTGGTGCCATGTGATTGTGCCAGCAGGTGTGATGCCAACGCCGTCCCCATGCTTGAACCATGCAGCATACGAGCATCTCTCCCGATGCACCGTCTCAGGCAGTCTAGGGTCTCCCTCAAACCCAGCCCAACGCCTCCCCCAACTCTCAAGCCACTTGACTTCCAAAGCCTTGGTGCCTATGACCATGTCCGGGCTCAAGGTGAACTCACCCCCCATCAGCTCTCTGGCGACCAGCTGGAATTGAGCACTCCAATTGGCCTGACAGCCCCTGCCTAACTCCACATCTGCCTTGATCACCCTCAATAGCAGGTCGTTGTGGGATAGTTTGGCAGTGTTCTAGAACTTGCAAGCAGCTCTGAGCCAGTAAAGCTGGAGGGGCAGCTGCCCCAACTCATGCAGCACCATCAGGCCTGACAATGAGCTACGTACCCTGGCAGCAGACCTGAGAAAGCTAAGCATGCGTGTTTGCACTGGGTTGGAGAGCTGCACACCATGTCTAGGAGGGCAGTGCCCCATACCTGGCTGCCATACAGCCCCAAGGGGAGCACGTGTAATGATGAGGATGTCAAGGGGTGGGAGGGGCATGGGCCTAGAGCAAGGCGCTTTGTTTTCGCAGCCGGAGAAAAGGTGCCAAACATGGTGCACACCTTCAGCAAGGGGTGGGAGGAGGGAATGGAAGGGCTGAGATGTGAGACCGCCCGCTCAAGGCATGCGCCACTATGATGCCTCATATCTGTGAAGAACGACAAATCAAGCCGCCGCTCCAGCTTAACAACCCTAACCCATGCGTTGTGGGTATTGTTATGCCCCCCCCCCATGTGCAGCCATTGACTGAGTGACATTACTCAGCAAAAAGTTGACCCGCTCATGCATGGCCGCAACCCCGCAACACAGCTGCCCTTTTTCAAGATGGATCAAGGTTTTGTCTGTGGGTAATCTCACTCAGCTAGGATCCAATTGTGGCTTCATTGATTACACCCTTGATAACTACAAACTCCATATTGATGGTGCTTTTCCTACCTAACAACTGGGCGACTCACCACAACCAGCAGTTTAATATGTGTAATAAGGCTCACACTGTGAGTCACAGCCTGATTAGCTACCATGGACCTATGAGTGGTTCCGGGCCAGCCATCCTTGCTCCCCTGGTACTCTGCTGCCCGGTGCAACCTCTGCCTGGCCTTGGACGGCCGGTCGTTGACCATGCCATGGGCAAGCAAAGCTTCTAGGCTGGGCTTGTGAAAACATCAGATTTTCATTCATTCAGGCCCTGTTTTTTCGAACGTGGCAAATCTGAATGCCTTGAATTGGGAGGTTGACGTTTGCTTTTGCCGCCGTGCTCGTAGGTGGTCGTAGAGAGCCGGGTACACTCCTACAAATTAGTCCCTGCGTTTCTCCCTGCGCTTTGGCCGACCTTGTCCAAATGGGCTGAAACTCAGCCAGTTGGTAGCTTGTGATGTAAGGAATCCATCCCAAAAAAAATCAGGTCTAAAATGTCAAAGGCGGAGGCTGGGCGGCCCGTGGCGTTCACGCAGGGACGGATGCAGGGATGGAGGGGGGGGCGCAGGGACGAGTGCAGGGATGGAAGGGGGGGTGCAGGGACGAATGCAGGGATGAGTTGGGGGTGCAGGGACGAATGATGAGTTGGGGGTGCAGGGACGAGTTGGGGGTCCAGGGATGAGTTGGGGGTGCAGGGACGAATGATGAGTTGGGGGTGCACCCCTGATAACATCTTACCGGTCTTTGAGAGTTTTACAGCAATTCTTGCGCAGGGCGGTGCAGCTCATTAGCGCGAAGCTGGCGGGCTGCTCGGGCTGATGTGCACCTTTGCCGGGGTCGGCGGGCTGAAACTTTTGAATTTTTCAAATATAAGCATTTTTGCTGTCCAGTTAACAGTCCAACCAGGATGTGAAATGAAGAACTGCAAGTTGTGTGAGATTACTTGTGTGGGATACTAACGTGTCTATGAGACAGAAACGCGTTAACTTCAAGTGTGGGCCGTTTCATGTGTGGGCGGTGAACACATTTCCTACATCATTTCCTACATCATTTTGACCCATTTTTGCACCTATTTAGGGCAGGCACCCGGCAGTCGTAGGCACCCTGAACAGGTGTCCGCGTCTGCCCGTGCTCTTCTAACAGGTAGGCGCGAAGCTGCGCGCCAGCCTGTTATGGCAGATCAATGTAACTACCCTGAACTGGTGTCCGCGTCTGCCCGTGCTCTTCTAACAAGTCCAGGCTGCCTATAGCAGTCGCAAATATTACCTGCGAGGCTCTAGAACACGTCGCAGGTTGGGGGCCAGCCACCCGGCAAATCGCTGGGGCTGGCTGCACTCTAGTCAGGCCATCGCCAGCTCATCGCACCAATCGGCGGCCTCATCCGTTCAGAAATGAGTTAGATGTTATCTCTTGAGCCATGGGGGTGCAGCCAATGGCGGGGGTGACCAGGGATGAGTTGGGGGTGCAGGGACGAATGCAGGGATGGAGGGGGGGGGTGCAGGGACGAGTGCGGGGATGACCGACCTTGTCCGATAGGGCTGAAACTAAGCACGCTGATAGACAGTTGTTAGATGCGCTTGCCAGACCTCTGAGTGGGAGTGTTAGTTGCACACCCTCCCGGTGCAGCTGAGATCTAGCACCGGGATTGTAGGGTGTGATTGCCAGCGGTCCGGCCGCGAAGAGTGCGAGTGTGACTGCCGTATTTAGGGCAGGCACCCGGCAGTCGTAGGCACCCTGAACTGGTGTCCGCGTCTGCCCGTGCTCTTCTAACAGGTAGGCGCGAAGCTGCGCGCCAGCCTGTTATGGCAGATCAATGTAACTACCCTGAACTGGTGTCCGCGTCTGCCCGTGCTCTTCTAACAGGTTATGGGCCCACGCGCTGACGCGCGATAGGACGCCAGTAAGTTGCTGGCTAGGGTTCGTGTGGTTGACAGCCGAGTCGACCAGCGATGGCAGCTTCACCCGTTATCTCTGGCAATCTGCCCACTATTCTCGACGACGACAACTGGCCGATCTGGAGCATCCGTACAGAAGGCCTGCTGATCGAAGCAGGCCTCTGGTCGGTCGTCGCCGACGGCGTCACCCCCTTACCCACTGCGCCAGCAGCGAACGCCACTCAGCAGGAGCAGGCTGCGTATGCTGCTGAGCTAGCCCGCTCTCGTGCAGAAAGCGCACTGGATCGCAAAGCCAAAGCCTTCATCCAGCGCCACGTCTCTAATCTCCACATCTTCACCGTCAAGTCAGCGGACTCAGCGCAGGACGCCTGGCAAACCCTTGAGTCTCAATTCACCCAAGCGTCAGTCGCGCGACAGTCGCAGCTGCAGCAGCAACTCAGCCTACTGCGCATGGAGCCAGGCGAATCGGTAGCGCGCTTCTATGCGCGCTTACAGCAGCTGCTTACGGAGCTCGAGGCTTGCAGCTGTGATGTCTCCGAGTCCACAATCGTGCTAGCCATCCTGGCAGCCCTCCCACCTGAGTATGAGGGCATTGTCGAGCGACTGCGCTATGATCAGACCAGCGGCGACCTGACTGTCAGCCGCATCAAGCGGGTGCTGCTGCAGAAGGAAGCAGACCTGCTCACCAAGCAGTTGCAGCAGCTCAGCCCCTCCTCATCCTCACTCTGGGCCTACTCCACCCCTGAAAACAGGGGGGCAAGCAGCTCAGGCTGGCAGTCAGCAGGAGCAGAAGCAAGCAGCCTGCTCGTGAGCAGCAACAGACCAGGGTCCAGTCACCAGACAGGTCCACTAGAGATGCCAGCTCACATGCCCACATGACCTGCCACTACTGTGCCAAACCTGGCCACATCATGTCTGAGTGCTTCACCTTTGACAGGGACCAGCGTAACCGTATGAGGACACTGTTCAGCAACCCTGCCAAGTCCAGCAGCCCAGGCAGGAAGCCTAGTCCAGCCAGGAGCTCTAGCCCAGCCAGGCCAGCAAGCCCCAGCAGAGGCAGGACCCAGACCCCAGGCAGGACAGCAGCTCACAGCCCATCTAGGGAACCCACTCTGTACACTGCTTCTGCATGCTCTGATGATGATGATGGTGACACGCAGATGCTCCAGCCCAGACTGAACTTCAACAGTGACCTGTACAGCCCTTTCTTCATCGATTCAGGTGCCTCCCAGCACATCATCAAGGACCTTCAGTTCTTCCACAGCTACACAGCCTTTCCACCTCACCAGCACAGACGTATCAAGCTGGCAGCTGAGGGACACAGCGTCTGGGCAGTGGGATCTGGCAATGTTTTCCTCAGCACCAAGCGTGGTTTGTGGCTCCTAGGCCATGCCCTGTATGTGCCTGACAGCAAGCAGAACTTTATCTCAGTTGCTGCAGCCACAGACGATGGCAGCAGCTTCCTGTTCAGAGATGACACCTGCCTGATCAGATGCAACCAGTTTGGCAGCATGCTCAGGGTCAATGCTCACAAGAACAGAAACACCTACATCCTGGCAGCTGTCCCAATGCCAGATGGCCCTGATACAGACTCTGAGTCAGAGCAGCTATACAGCATCCAGCAATCAGCTCTACAGCCAGATAACAGGGTACGACTGGAGCTTCTCACCACTGTGCCTGCACCTACTGCCTGCAGCGCCACATCCACCTCTCCTCAGGTGTGGCATCAGCGTTTGTGTCATGCCTCATATGCAGCACTTGCACGCATGCAGTCAGAAGGCATGGTGAAGGGAGTACCCACCACAGCAGCACAGTTTCGAGCAGCTGCTTCTGACCCAGCTGTGTGTGTAGGATGTGTCAAGGGCAAGCAGAGCAAGAATGTGGCATTTGCAGACCCATCCCCCAATGCAGCACCAGTGACAGCGCCATTAGGGCTAATCCACATGGATGTCTGTGGTCCCATGCATGCTAGGGCCAGGGACGGCAGCCTGTATGTAGCAACCTTCCTTGATGAGCATACCAAGCTGTCTGTATGTGTGCCCATCAGCAGTAAGGCTCAGGTACCTGACGTGGTTAAGACAGTCATTGAGCAGCTTGAGAATCAGTCAGGCTTCCGCTGCAAGGCCATCCGCACAGACAATGGCACTGAGTATGTCAACAGCCGCATGAAAGAGTACTGCAGCAGCAAGGGCATAGTGCACCAGCATTCAGCGCCTTACAGCCCACAGCAGAATGGTGCAGCTGAGCGTTTGAATAGGACTATCTTTGAGAAGGCCCGCAGCATCTTGCATGCAGCTGATATGTCTCTCAGCTTCTGGGCACATGCAGCAGTGTTTGCTAATCATGTCAGATGCCTGCTCCCTGTGTCAGGCCAGCCACTCACACCTTGGGAAGCCTTCTATGGTGTCAAACCTGATCTGTCTGGCCTCAGGGTGTTTGGCTGCAGAGTCTGGCTCCATGTGCCTGATCACCAGCGCAGCAAGCTACAGGCCAAGTCAGTTGAGGGCCTCTTCATAGGCTATGAGCCAGGATCTAAGGCTTACAGGGTTTTGGTCAATGGCAAAGAGACCTGCAGCAAAGACATAGTTTTTGATGAGCTGTCAGTCCTGCAGCCTTCTCACCAGCAGAACGAGCCAGCCCAGCCTGTGCTTCTCCTGCCCCTCCCACCCAGCCCTAGCCCTCTCTCAGCCTGCATCCCCAGTAGCTCCTGCTGAGGGGGGCGACAGTCTGCAGCAGACCAGCAGCAGTAGCTCTGAGGACAGTGGGAGCAGCAGCGAGCAGCAGCAGGCCAGCCAGCAGTGCACAGCGACCTCGGTCCAGACCTCTGGTTGGCATAGGAGCACAGCAAGACAGCAGCAGCGAGCCAGAGCAAGATGTCAGTGCAAGCGAGCCAGAGCAAGTCAGCCTTACAGCCAGATATGAGCCAGGCTCCCACATGTGGCATCAACAGCAACTACAGCTCATTGACAGATTACCCAGACCAGGAATAGGCAGGTTTAGTCTTCGTCCCATGCCTCTAGCCAGGGAGACAGTGGGAGCACAAGCAGCAGCACCAGCTGCAGCACCAGCATCAGTCAGACCAGCAGCACCAGTTGCAGCATCAGCAGCAGCCAGACCAGCAGCACCAGCTGCAGCACCAGCAGCAGCAAGGCCAGCAGCACCAGCTGCAGCATCAGCAGCAGCAAGGCCAGCAGCACCAGCTGCAGCATCAGCAGCAGCAAGGTCAGCAGCACCAACAGCAGCACCTTCAGCAGCCCGACCAGCAGCAGCAGCATCAGCTGTGCACCCATCTGCACCCATGCCTGCTGCACCTGACTCACGACCTGCTTCGCCTGAGGCACCTGGTGCACCCCAGCCACGGCGCAACCCTCCAAGGGACCGTCGCCCACCACTCAGGATTAGGCAGCCTGAACTGAATGCCATGACTGTGTCGACTCTCCCATCAATGACACACCCACTGTGGCAGAGGCCCTGGCTGGTCCCATGGCAGACTTGTGGATTGAGGCTATGAATGCTGAGCTGGCCTCCCTGCATGCCAACCAAACATGGTGCCTTGAAGAGCGCCCTGCCAATGCACGTGTGCTGCCCACCAAATGGGTACTCAAGGTGAAGCGTGATGCTGCAGGGAACATCGAGAAGCTAAAGGCCAGGCTAGTGGCAAAGGGGTTCTATCAACAATCAGGTGTGGATGTAGGAGATGTCTATGCACCTGTCAGCAAGCACACCACACTGCGCACCCTCCTGGCCAAGGCAGCAGCTGAGAACATGGAGATTCATCAGTTAGACTTTGAGACTGCTTTCCTGAACGGCCAGCTACAGCCAGGGGAGGTCATTTATGTGCAGCAGCCAGAGGGCTTTGAGGAGGGCAGCATTAACACTGTGTGCCGTCTGCAGAAGGCTCTGTATGGTTTGAGGCAGGCTCCTAGGGCGTGGCATGCCAGGTTGAGTGAGGAGCTGCTGAGCATGGGCTTCAAGGCTTCTGAGGCAGACCCTGCCCTGTTTACCCTGCAGCTGAGCACTGGCATGGTGTACCTGCTAGTGTATGTGGACGACTGCCTTCTGTGCACCCAGCAGGGGGACACCGCAGGATTGGCCTACGTGAAGAAGCAGCTGTCCTCAGCTTTCAAGCTGAAGGACTTGGGTGAGGCCCGGTGGTTCCTAGGTATGCAGCTGACCAGGGACAGGGCTGAGGGCACCATCAAGCTCGACCAGCATAAGTTTGTCCAGGAGCTAGTCACAGCCTACAGCAAGTCAGCAGCCCACAGCAGGCCTCTGCCCATGGCTCCTGCTGTTAAGCTAGTCAGGGAAGGGGAGGCTTTGGACACGACTCTGCATCATTACAGTGCCCTGGTGGGCAGCCTGCTTTACCTGACCTGCTGCACACGGCCAGACATTGCATTTGCTGTGGGCGCCTTGGCCAGGCACATGTCTGCACCCACTAAGCAGCACTGGTCGGCTGCTTGTAGTGTGCTATGTTATCTGAAGGGCACAGCAGATCAAGGACTCCTGTTTGGTGGTGTGTCAGGGCTGCAGGGCTACTCTGATGCAGACTATGCAGGAGATAAGGACACAGCCAGGAGCACAACAGGCTATCTTTTCACTCTGAATGGAGGTGCTATCAGCTGGTCCAGCCGCCTTCAGCCTACTGTGGCCATGTCAACAGCAGAAGCAGAATATATGGCAGCCTCTAGCGCAGCTAAGGAGGCTCTGTGGCTGCGGAAGCTCATGAGGGATCTGCAGCTGGATGCTAGCTGTGTGAACCTGGGCTGTGACAACCAAGCAGCCATTCAGCTCCTGCACAATCCCATGGCCACCTCCAGGGCAAAGCACATAGATGTGCACCACCACTTTGTCAGGGAGCGCATCAGCAGAGGCGAGGTAGCCTTCCACTACTGCCACACCTCCAGCATGCTGGCAGACATCCTCACCAAGCCTCTGGCAGCAGTCCAGTTCAACATGGGCAAGCAAGGGTGTGGGATCTTCAGCTAAGCAGGCACAGGTCATATCTGATCTGAAACAGCCTGTGGCATCCAGCCTGTTCTCTGTCTCAGGACTAGGAGCTTGGAAGGACCTTAGGCACAGGCATGCATGCCTGTCAACAGCCATTTAGTTCCAGCATGGTGTGTCTTTGCCATGTACTGAGAAGTTGCCCGCAGTTGTTGCTCAGGCTCAGGCGTGTTTGCCTGCTGACCGCCAGTTGTTTGCTTAAACAGTTGTTAGATGCGCTTGCCAGACCTCTGAGTGGGAGTGTTAGTTGCACACCCTCCCGGTGCAGCTGAGATCTAGCACCGGGATTGTAGGGTGTGATTGCCAGCGGTCCGGCCGCGAAGAGTGCGAGTGTGACTGCCGTATTTAGGGCAGGCACCCGGCAGTTGCAGGCACCCTGAACTGGTGTCCGCGTCTGCCCGTGCTCTTCTAACAGGTAGGCGCGAAGCTGCGCGCCAGCCTGTTATGGCAGATCAATGTAACCACCCTGAACTGGTGTCCGCGTCTGCCCGTGCTCTTCTAACAAGTCCAGGCTGCCTATAGCAGTCGCAAATATTACCTGCGAGGCTCTAGAACACGTCGCAGGTTGGGGGCCAGCCACCCGGCAAATCGCTGGGGCTGGCTGCACTCTAGTCAGGCCATCGCCAGCTCATCGCACCAATCGGCGGCCTCATCCGTTCAGAAATGAGTTAGATGTTATCTCTTGAGCCATGGGGGTGCAGCCAATGGCGGGGGTGACCAGGGATGAGTTGGGGGTGCAGGGACGAATGCAGGGATGGAGGGGGGGGGTGCAGGGACGAGTGCAGGGATGACCGACCTTGTCCGATAGGGCTGAAACTAAGCACGCTGATAGACAGTTGTTAGATGCGCTTGCCAGACCTCTGAGTGGGAATGTTAGTTGCACACCCTCCCGGTGCAGCTGAGATCTAGCACCGGGATTGTAGGGTGTGATTGCCAGCGGTCCGGCCGCGAAGAGTGCGAGTGTGACTGCCGTATTTAGGGCAGGCACCCGGCAGTCGTAGGCACCCTGAACAGGTGTCCGCGTCTGCCCGTGCTCTTCTAACAGGTAGGCGCGAAGCTGCGCGCCAGCCTGTTATGGCAGATCAATGTAACTACCCTGAACTGGTGTCCGCGTCTGCCCGTGCTCTTCTAACAAGTCCAGGCTGCCTATAGCAGTCGCAAATATTACCTGCGAGGCTCTAGAACACGTCGCAGGTTGGGGGCCAGCCACCCGGCAAATCGCTGGGGCTGGCTGCACTCTAGTCAGGCCATCGCCAGCTCATCGCACCAATCGGCGGCCTCATCCGTTCAGAAATGAGTTAGATGTTATCTCTTGAGCCATGGGGGTGCAGCCAATGGCGGGGGTGACCAGGGATGAGTTGGGGGTGCAGGGACGAATGCAGGGATGGAGGGGGGGGGTGCAGGGACGAGTGCAGGGATGACCGACCTTGTCCGATAGGGCTGAAACTAAGCACGCTGATAGTTTGTGGTGTAAAAAACTCAGCGCAAAAGAAATCAGGTCAAAAAAGTCAAAAGCGGAGGCTCGGCGGCCCGTCGAGTGTACGCAGGGACGGACGCAGGGACGGACGCAGGGACGGACGCAGGGACGGATGCAGGGACGGATGCAGGGGCGAATGCAGGGACAAATGCAGGGACAAAGGGACCGACGCAGGGACGGATGCAGGGACGCGCGTCGTAGACATTGCGGGCCGCCGAGCCTCCGCCTTTGACTTTTTTGACCTGATTTTTTTTGCGCTGAGTTTTTTACATCACAAGCTACCAGCGTGCTAAGTTTCAGCTCGATCGGACAAGGTCGGCCAAAGTGCAGGGACGGACGCAGGGACCCCCCCCTCCATTCCTGCATTCGTCCCTGCACCCCCAACTCATCCCTGCATTCGTCCCTGCACCCCCCCTTCCATCCCTGCACTCGTCCCTGCGCCCCCCCCTCCATCCCTACATCCGTCCCTGCGTGAACGCCACGGGCCGCCCAGCCTCCGCCTTTGACTTTTTAGACCTGATTGTTTTTGGGATGGATTCCTTACATCACAAGCTACCAACTGGCTGAGTTTCAGCCCAATTGGACAAGGTCGGCCAAAGCGCAGGGAGAAACGCAGGGACTAAATTGTAGGAGTGTAAAACACTGAGAATTGGTAAAAGGTGTGTGGGAGGATGAGGCTTGACATGGCATGGCAGACACTTGCATGAGGCCTGGGTGCGAGAATGGTTGCACCTGATAGTGGAGGAGTGAGGGAGTTGAGGCTAGGTAGGTCGCCAATCTGAGCCTCCAAAACGATATCTGCTTGTTAGAGGGAAGTGAAGTGAAAGTCTATAGAGGCACAACACTAGGGGGCGCTGCACACCCTCCCACTGGGGCTCCCAGTTGCGCTGAAAGATGAGGCATCCGTTCAGCCACCTGCTCCATGGGGGGGCTTGGGGTGGGGCCACAGGGCCAGGTGCAGCAAGGGGGGGCTGGGCAGGGTGACGAGTTTAAGGCGAAGAGGAGCAATGCAGCTGGCCAATTATACGCCTGGCGACATCACGCATCTTCTCAGTATCGCACAAGAATGCACAATGCCGCGGATGGGAAAGTCTCCGACTTTATGCAAATGCACATCTCATATAGATGCAAATGCACATCACTATGCATTGCAGAAGCTCTCCACCTTCAAACAGCTCCATGCAGCTCTGCAGCAACGATTCAACGACCATCAGGTGCTCAGGAGGGAAGCTGAAGTAAAGAAATTGCAGGATTCGGAACTCTACAACCGGGCGTGCAGGGGGCTCCTGCAGCGCCTCAATGGAGGTGGAGATAAGTCCTGGCAAGTATGGTACTTCCTGCCCCGCCCCGCCCCGCCCCGCCCCGCCCCGCCCCGCCCCGCCCCGCCCCGCCCCGCCCCGCCCCGCCCCGCCCCGCCCCGCCCCGCCCCGCCCCGCCCCGCCCCGCCCCGCCCCGCCCCGCCCCGCCCCGCCCCGCCCCGCCCCGCCCCGCCCCGCCCCGCCCCGCCCCGCCCCGCCCCGCCCCGCCCCGCCCCGCCCCGCCCCGCCCCGCCCCGCCCCGCCCCGCCCCGCCCCGCCCCGCCCCGCCCCGCCCCGCCCCGCCCCGCCCCGCCCCGCCCCGCCCCGCCCCGCCCCGCCCCGCCCCGCCCCGCCCCGCCCCGCCCCGCCCCGCCCCGCCCCGCCCCGCCCCGCCCCGCCCCGCCCCGCCCCGCCCCGCCCCGCCCCGCCCCGCCCCGCCCCGCCCCGCCCCGCCCCGCCCCGCCCCGCCCCGCCCCGCCCCGCCCCGCCCCGCCCCGCCCCGCCCCGCCCCGCCCCGCCCCGCCCCGCCCCGCCCCGCCCCGCCCCGCCCCGCCCCGCCCCGCCCCGCCCCGCCCCGCCCCGCCCCGCCCCGCCCCGCCCCGCCCCGCCCCGCCCCGCCCCGCCCCGCCCCGCCCCGCCCCGCCCCGCCCCGCCCCGCCCCGCCCCGCCCCGCCCCGCCCCGCCCCGCCCCGCCCCGCCCCGCCCCGCCCCGCCCCGCCCCGCCCCGCCCCGCCCCGCCCCGCCCCGCCCCGCCCCGCCCCGCCCCGCCCCGCCCCGCCCCGCCCCGCCCCGCCCCGCCCCGCCCCGCCCCGCCCCGCCCCGCCCCGCCCCGCCCCGCCCCGCCCCGCCCCGCCCCGCCCCGCCCCGCCCCGCCCCGCCCCGCCCCGCCCCGCCCCGCCCCGCCCCGCCCCGCCCCGCCCCGCCCCGCCCCGCCCCGCCCCGCCCCGCCCCGCCCCGCCCCGCCCCGCCCCGCCCCGCCCCGCCCCGCCCCGCCCCGCCCCGCCCCGCCCCGCCCCGCCCCGCCCCGCCCCGCCCCGCCCCGCCCCGCCCCGCCCCGCCCCGCCCCGCCCCGCCCCGCCCCGCCCCGCCCCGCCCCGCCCCGCCCCGCCCCGCCCCGCCCCGCCCCGCCCCGCCCCGCCCCGCCCCGCCCCGCCCCGCCCCGCCCCGCCCCGCCCCGCCCCGCCCCGCCCCGCCCCGCCCCGCCCCGCCCCGCCCCGCCCCGCCCCGCCCCGCCCCGCCCCGCCCCCGCCCCGCCCCGCCCCGCCCCGCCCCGCCCCGCCCCGCCCCGCCCCGCCCCGCCCCGCCCCGCCCCGCCCCGCCCCGCC
Organism: Haematococcus lacustris; assembly: GCA_030144725.1. Lineage (NCBI taxonomy): Eukaryota > Viridiplantae > Chlorophyta > Chlorophyceae > Chlamydomonadales > Haematococcaceae > Haematococcus > Haematococcus lacustris. The sequence goes on from JASKMD010000029.1 coordinate 16,470,428, forward strand.
CCGCCCCGCCCCGCCCCGCCCCGCCCCGCCCCGCCCCGCCCCGCCCCGCCCCGCCCCGCCCCGCCCCGCCCCGCCCCGCCCCGCCCCGCCCCGCCCCGCCCCGCCCCGCCCCGCCCCGCCCCGCCCCGCCCCGCCCCGCCCCGCCCCGCCCCGCCCCGCCCCGCCCCGCCCCGCCCCGCCCCGCCCCGCCCCGCCCCGCCCCGCCCCGCCCCGCCCCGCCCCGCCCCGCCCCGCCCCGCCCCGCCCCGCCCCGCCCCGCCCCGCCCCGCCCCGCCCCGCCCCGCCCCGCCCCGCCCCGCCCCGCCCCGCCCCGCCCCGCCCCGCCCCGCCCCGCCCCGCCCCGCCCCGCCCCGCCCCGCCCCGCCCCGCCCCGCCCCGCCCCGCCCCGCCCCGCCCCGCCCCGCCCCGCCCCGCCCCGCCCCGCCCCGCCCCGCCCCGCCCCGCCCCGCCCCGCCCCGCCCCGCCCCGCCCCGCCCCGCCCCGCCCCGCCCCGCCCCGCCCCGCCCCGCCCCGCCCCGCCCCGCCCCGCCCCGCCCCGCCCCGCCCCGCCCCGCCCCGCCCCGCCCCGCCCCGCCCCGCCCCGCCCCGCCCCGCCCCGCCCCGCCCCGCCCCGCCCCGCCCCGCCCCGCCCCGCCCCGCCCCGCCCCGCCCCGCCCCGCCCCGCCCCGCCCCGCCCCGCCCCGCCCCGCCCCGCCCCGCCCCGCCCCGCCCCGCCCCGCCCCGCCCCGCCCCGCCCCGCCCCGCCCCGCCCCGCCCCGCCCCGCCCCGCCCCGCCCCGCCCCGCCCCGCCCCGCCCCGCCCCGCCCCGCCCCGCCCCGCCCCGCCCCGCCCCGCCCCGCCCCGCCCCGCCCCGCCCCGCCCCGCCCCGCCCCGCCCCGCCCCGCCCCGCCCCGCCCCGCCCCGCCCCGCCCCGCCCCGCCCCGCCCCGCCCGCCCCCGCCCCGCCCCGCCCCGCCCCGCCCCGCCCCGCCCCGCCCCGCCCCGCCCCGCCCCGCCCCGCCCCGCCCCGCCCCGCCCCGCCCCGCCCCGCCCCGCCCCGCCCCGCCCCGCCCCGCCCCGCCCCGCCCCGCCCCGCCCCGCCCCGCCCCGCCCCCGCCCCGCCCCGCCCCGCCCCGCCCCGCCCCGCCCCGCCCCGCCCCGCCCCGCCCCGCCCCGCCCCGCCCCGCCCCGCCCCGCCCCGCCCCGCCCCGCCCCGCCCCGCCCCGCCCCGCCCCGCCCCGCCCCGCCCCGCCCCGCCCCGCCCCGCCCCGCCCCGCCCCGCCCCGCCCCGCCCCGCCCCGCCCCGCCCCGCCCCGCCCCGCCCCGCCCCGCCCCGCCCCGCCCCGCCCCGCCCCGCCCCGCCCCGCCCCGCCCCGCCCCGCCCCGCCCCGCCCCGCCCCGCCCCGCCCCGCCCCGCCCCGCCCCGCCCCGCCCCGCCCCGCCCCGCCCCGCCCCGCCCCGCCCCGCCCCGCCCCGCCCCGCCCCGCCCCGCCCCGCCCCGCCCCGCCCCGCCCCGCCCCGCCCCGCCCCGCCCCGCCCCGCCCCGCCCCGCCCCGCCCCGCCCCGCCCCGCCCCGCCCCGCCCCGCCCCGCCCCGCCCCGCCCCGCCCCGCCCCGCCCCGCCCCGCCCCGCCCCGCCCCGCCCCGCCCCGCCCGCCCCGCCCCGCCCCGCCCCGCCCCGCCCCGCCCCGCCCCGCCCCGCCCCGCCCCGCCCCGCCCCGCCCCGCCCCGCCCCGCCCCGCCCCGCCCCGCCCCGCCCCGCCCCGCCCCGCCCCGCCCCGCCCCGCCCCGCCCCGCCCCGCCCCGCCCCGCCCCGCCCCGCCCCGCCCCGCCCCGCCCCGCCCCGCCCCGCCCCGCCCCGCCCCGCCCCGCCCCGCCCCGCCCCGCCCCGCCCCGCCCCGCCCCGCCCCGCCCCGCCCCGCCCCGCCCCGCCCCGCCCCGCCCCGCCCCGCCCCGCCCCGCCCCGCCCCGCCCCGCCCCGCCCCGCCCCGCCCCGCCCCGCCCCGCCCCGCCCCGCCCCGCCCCGCCCCGCCCCGCCCCGCCCCGCCCCGCCCCGCCCCGCCCCGCCCCGCCCCGCCCCGCCCCGCCCCGCCCCGCCCCGCCCCGCCCCGCCCCGCCCCGCCCCGCCCCGCCCCGCCCCGCCCCGCCCCGCCCCGCCCCGCCCCGCCCCGCCCCGCCCCGCCCCGCCCCGCCCCGCCCCGCCCCGCCCCGCCCCGCCCCGCCCCGCCCCGCCCCGCCCCGCCCCGCCCCGCCCCGCCCCGCCCCGCCCCGCCCCGCCCCGCCCCGCCCCGCCCCGCCCCGCCCCGCCCCGCCCCGCCCCGCCCCGCCCCGCCCCGCCCCGCCCCGCCCCGCCCCGCCCCGCCCCGCCCCGCCCCGCCCCGCCCCGCCCCGCCCCGCCCCGCCCCGCCCCGCCCCGCCCCGCCCCGCCCCGCCCCGCCCCGCCCCGCCCCGCCCCGCCCCGCCCCGCCCCGCCCCGCCCCGCCCCGCCCCGCCCCGCCCCGCCCCGCCCCGCCCCGCCCCGCCCCGCCCCGCCCCGCCCCGCCCCGCCCCGCCCCGCCCCGCCCCGCCCCGCCCCGCCCCGCCCCGCCCCGCCCCGCCCCGCCCCGCCCCGCCCCGCCCCGCCCCGCCCCGCCCCCGCCCCGCCCCGCCCCGCCCCGCCCCGCCCCGCCCCGCCCCGCCCCGCCCCGCCCCGCCCCGCCCCGCCCCGCCCCGCCCGCCCGCCCCGCCCCGCCCCGCCCCGCCCCGCCCCGCCCCGCCCCGCCCCGCCCCGCCCCGCCCCGCCCCGCCCCGCCCCGCCCCGCCCCGCCCCGCCCCGCCCCGCCCCGCCCCGCCCCGCCCCGCCCCGCCCCGCCCCGCCCCGCCCCGCCCCGCCCCGCCCGCCCCGCCCCGCCCCGCCCCGCCCCGCCCCGCCCCGCCCCGCCCCGCCCCGCCCCGCCCCGCCCCGCCCCGCCCCGCCCCGCCCCGCCCCGCCCCGCCCCGCCCCGCCCCGCCCCGCCCCGCCCCGCCCCGCCCCGCCCCGCCCCGCCCCGCCCCGCCCCGCCCCGCCCCGCCCCGCCCCGCCCCGCCCCGCCCCGCCCCGCCCCGCCCCGCCCCGCCCCGCCCCGCCCCGCCCCGCCCCGCCCCGCCCCGCCCCGCCCCGCCCCGCCCCGCCCCGCCCCGCCCCGCCCCGCCCCGCCCCGCCCCGCCCCGCCCCGCCCCGCCCCGCCCCGCCCCGCCCCGCCCGCCCCGCCCCGCCCCGCCCCGCCCCGCCCCGCCCCGCCCCGCCCCGCCCCGCCCCGCCCCGCCCCGCCCCGCCCCGCCCCGCCCGCCCCGCCCCGCCCCGCCCCCGCCCCGCCCCGCCCCGCCCCGCCCCGCCCCGCCCCGCCCCGCCCCGCCCCGCCCCGCCCCGCCCCGCCCCGCCCCGCCCCGCCCCGCCCCGCCCCGCCCCGCCCCGCCCCGCCCCGCCCCGCCCCGCCCCGCCCCGCCCCGCCCCGCCCCGCCCCGCCCCGCCCCGCCCCGCCCCGCCCCGCCCCGCCCCGCCCCGCCCCGCCCCGCCCCGCCCCGCCCCGCCCCGCCCCGCCCCGCCCCGCCCCGCCCCGCCCCGCCCCGCCCCGCCCCGCCCCGCCCCGCCCCGCCCCGCCCCGCCCCGCCCCGCCCCGCCCCGCCCCGCCCCGCCCCGCCCCGCCCCGCCCCGCCCCGCCCCGCCCCGCCCCGCCCCGCCCCGCCCCGCCCCGCCCCGCCCCGCCCCGCCCCGCCCCGCCCCGCCCC
>JASKMD010000029.1:16474651-16511514 GCA_030144725.1 Haematococcus lacustris
ACAAGTACATGGTCCGTTGAGCTAGATAAACAATTAGTAATCCAAGAAGGTTGCGGCCACCTCAAACACGACCTCACGCAAGACCTACGTTCAGACTGCAGCCAGCCGCCACTTGACTCCGTACGTGCCAAGGTGTCCACCATAGCTTGGACTGGCTTGCTCGGTCCGCTTGGTGAGCTGCCGCCAGCCCCCCCCTCTGGCACCATATGTTGCCATACTGCCTCTACCGATTGGGCCTCTGAGGGAGGTGCTGTCTCTTTCTCCCAGCTGCTGCACTACTACGGGTAGCTCCCAGACATGGATTGCATTACCATGGCACCCAGCACCCAGCTCAATCCAACGTCCACCTCGCCCACTGTGTCCCCTAATTGCCCCTCTGGCTCATCCACTGCACTGCCCAGCTGCCTGCTTGCCTGGCCTGACTCCTGCCACAACCCTTCGGGCCTAGTGTGGCTGGACTGGGTGTCATCATGTTGCTGCCCATGCTGCTTGCGGCCATGCCGTCGTTTGACGGTGTTGGTGAATTGCAGCACACCCCGCTCATGCAGGGGTAGGCCTAGACGCTCATGCAGCAGCGCGTAAACGTAGGCAGCACCGAAGCAATAGCGAGTGATGAATTGATCAGGCACCTGCAGGAGGCCCATGGGTAGAGGCAGGCAGTATGCCCATGCCACAAATGCAACAGGGCAGTGGTGGCTTCCTGCATGATGTTGCCGCTGCACTACCTCACCGCCCTCAGCCAACCAAACCAATTGACCCATACCCCGAGCCTCATGCTGCTTCATGCCGAGGGCTGAATGCCTCCGAAATACATGTATACCTCCGATGCCTGCCTGCTGGAGGTGCGGGAGTGATGTGGTGGAGTGACGCACTGGTATGAGCAGGTATGAGCTGCTAGCTGGTATGAGCCTAGTGGCGCAATGCCTCCAAAAAAGCGGAACAGCATTGCAAGCCCCCACAGGCTTCATGCAGCAGCCAGGCAGCCACACAGCCAGCAGCCTCAGAGCTAGGGCCCAGCACTCCCCAGCCAGCCAAGCGCAGCAAGTGCACCAAGCCTGAGCAGGGCAAGGCTGCCAAGGCAAAGCCAGCCCCACAGCCAGGCAGGTGGGCAGACAGGGACTGCAATGCAGCGTTGAACATGCAGCGTATTGGGGAGGCCAAGTGGCGCCCACTGGAGCTGTGCTGGTGGCCAGACCAGGGAGCTCTGCCAGCCAAGGGCAAGGAGTACCCTGAGCTGGTTTACAAGCGGGTGCGAGACAAGCCACCCAAGGCCCAGCAGCAGCAGCAGCCCGCTGAGGCACAGTAGTGTGGGCCCCCCTGTAGTGTGAGCTTACCATTAGTGCATGTTTGTCATGCCAACTCTACATAACAGCCCTGTGGGTCAGGCAATAGTGTAGGTGGTAGGCGACCATGCCCATGTGTATGCCATGTGCATGCCATGTGTATGGCATGTGCATGGGAACTCCACACAGACAAAAACACAAACATGCAGTGGTCCACGCTCAGTGTACCATGGCAATGAAGGCTCTAGGTTGAGGGCCAAGGTGCTGCGTTGATGCTGCTGACACTTACATGGCCGGCAAACGTGGTGTGCAGCTCTTCCCAGGGCTTGGCGCAGTATTGCTGCCCTGCTGCCTGCAACTCGTGCAGGCTGGCATCCGGCCCTAGGCCCAGGGCTCGTGCCGTCCAGTACAGGTTCTGCACCACAGGTGTTGTTCAGTGTCTTCTGCTGAGTCAGATGTTGAAAGATGTTGTAAGATGTCTAGTCAGCAAGTGTCAGTTACTACTATCCAAACCCTATGAGCCCTGTGGACTGCAAAATGTAGGGCGCACCAGGTTGCAACATAGGCAAAGTGAGTAGGTCTCATGAAAGGTGTCTGAAGAAAATCCCAGGTGCAAGGTGCCTGAGGAAAACCTACAGCGTGAATGGTTGCAGCAGCACCCCTGCCACCATGACCACCTCCAGCAAGCATGTCTGGTTGTCAATGCTCCTGATGCTGTGAACGCTGTCAAATGGGGTGCAGGCTTGGCTGCAGGACATCATGCGCACTGTGGGTGCAGAGCAGCATGCAGGGCCAGGCGACACCCCTGTGTAGCCCACCCCTCACAGGCCCAGGCACACACCTCTATAGCCAAGAACTGGGTGCCGGTGACAGGAGGCAGGTGAACCCCCCCAAGGGAGCACTGCAGGTCCTGGCTGGCCCCTGCAGCCAGGCGGTGCAGCGTGTGCTGCAGCAAGCCTGCGGGCGCGTCCCGGTCCTCGTTGCCGTCTGGCTCCTCCCTCCCAGCCTCTTGACCGGGGTAGTGGTGTGGGTGGTGGCCTGGTGCCGCTGTGGCGCAGAGCCTGTGGGGCAGCACCCGCTGCACAATGGCCAGGCAGCTGGCGTAGCTGGCGTTGCCGAGGCGCCCATCTGAAGCCTGGTACCTGCAGATGCATGGGTAACAAAGGCCGACATGGGGTGCATGAAAGTAGCATTGTGGTCGAGCAGTGGCGTTGAAGGACTGCCAATGCATGCAACCCATGCTTGCACTCCAGTGGAGTCTGGTGCAGCCATGTCGCAGGCTTGTGTCAGGCTTGTCCGCACAATGACACCAATCGTTGTGGTGAAGCGTTTGAGTTGGCAGACTGCCCATGCTTGCAAGGTGCCCGTGCTTGCAAGTCCAATGCAGCCAAGGTTTCCGTCAGGCGTGGCGAGGGGTGGCAGGAGAGACAGGGGTTGGCAGGGAGGATAGTAACCCAGCGAAGTCTTGTAGGGTGGCAGGAAGGACATGGGTCGAGGGGGAAAAGCAGGGCCAAGGGTCGCAGGGTTGAGATCAGAGGTTGTCAGAGGTCAGCAGCTTCAGCGCCCAAGCAAGGACATGGCTCACACAAAGGGGGCCAGGGGCAGCACGTGCAGGGCCAGCAGAAGCAGCAGGTGCAGGACCTAGCATGCGTAGTAGCCAGAAGAGCAGTGGAGAGGACAGCGGTGATGCCGTGGGCAGGGGTGAGTGGCAGACTGACCCAGTGGGCAAGCAGGGGTCCAGCACACTCTGCTCGCGCCCTTCCTCCTGGGCAGCGGCGGCTTGGTGCTGGCGGTGCACCTCGGCCACAGCTTGCTGCAGGGCAGAGTCCATGCCCAGGCCCAGGTAGGAGTGCGTGAACAGCCGGGCGTGCACCCCTGCCAACCAGCAGCAGCACAGACCAGCTTCCTGTAGGCCAGGCAGCAGCCGCTAAGCCAGCCACAGCCACAGCCACAGCCACAGCAGCAGCAGTGCCTCATGTTAAGTACCACGGCAAGATTGCAGCGGGCTGGCCGATGTCGCCAATAAACATGCTGGACAACGTGCACTGAGCTGTGAGACATGCAGGTGTGGCATATGTGCTTTGCGCTCACCGCATCCAGAGCCTTGTCACACTGGGTTGGTGTGAAACAAGCAGGTGGTGGTCATGTGTCACGTGGTGCACCGCACTGTATTCGCATGACCACACTGTGCACAGGGTCTGCTGACAGCAGCTCTGGCTCTGCTTAGCTTTGTCACACCTAATTCTAAGCCACCACCAGCCCTCCCAGGCCCCTGGCTGGCCCCCACCTGGCAGGCGCACCAGCAGCCCACTGCGCTGAACGTGCAGGTCACGCTGGTGGGGGACAAACGTGACCTGGAGCAAGCGGTGGAGCAGGCCGCATGAGCCATGACATGACCAGCTGCCATGCAGGTCAAGCAATCACGATCCACTCCACAGGCTAGGCAATCAACCAGCAGCTCAGGGGTGCTCTGAGATAGGTGGGAGTGTGGAGGTTGACGGTAACATACTGGCTGCTGTCAGGTGGCTGTTGTGCATGGACATAGACATGGACATGAACATGGACGCCAGGAAACTCCTGGTACGCTCCACACCTCCATGTACGGCAGGACCACTGGCTCTGGCTGGCCCACTGACCTGGAAGGATGCGCCACCCAGCTCCAGCACGCCATGAAACAGGTTGGGGCTGTGCACCATTTCCTTGCGGCTGTGGTGCTGGTGATAGGCAGCCTCCTGCACGCCCGGCAGAGTCAGCGCACAGGCTGGGCGTAAGCTCCACTGAACCGTGCGCTGCTGTGCTATGAGCGTGCAACTGGGCACCCAGCCTGGCTGCTTCCACGCATCCTTAAACAGCACACCATTCTTGTAACAGCACCTATAACAATTGAGTGGCAACAGCCTGAGCGGGCAACCCTAGTATGGCCGTAGCAGAACTGCCTTTGCTCTACTGCCTGCACCTGTCAATCACATCAGCCGGACAGTGTGTCAGACATTGTGTCTTCTTGCCTTCTGCCCCTGCGCCCCCTTGCCTCCTCCTGCTCCTGCCTGGCCCGACCCTGCTGACCTGGCTAACTCTGCCTGCACCCCCTTGCCTCCAATGCGCCCGACGCATAGTTGGCTGCAGCCCAGGCAAACAGGCCCTCAGTGTCACCGCTCAGCACACGTGCCCAGCCTGCGGGGGCAGGAGCAGTGCCGGAACTCGCAACAGGAACAGTACATGGAGCTCTCGGCCCTGCATGATGTGCATCCTGCCCATAACCCCCTTATATCATGGCCATAACCCCCTTATGCCATAGCCAGCACCAGGAGCTGGCTGGCTGACAGCCTGTTGCAGCATATACATGGTGAAGGCAGGTGCTGAACTGGCTGCCTGACTATGCAGTGCGCCAGCATGGGCAATGATGAGTGCAATGATGTGACTGCCGCATGTCAGCATCACCATGCAGCCCTGCCTACTCACGTGAAGACCTTCACACAGGCAAGGTTACCAAGCTCTCCTGACCGGTCGCTCATTCCTGGCTCCAGATTGCGAGATTCAGTGCATCGGGTGGTCAGTGCGTGAGATGCAGTGGGCACTCTGGGGGCCAGGAGCAGCAAGTCTGCGGCTGCGCGAGAGACAAGTCCAACTCTGCAAGGGAGCCTGGGTGCATTGAGCCTAAGGCCAGGGGTTCTGGAGGGTGGGGCGAGGGACCCCCTAGCATCACCCATGCAGCTATGTTGGAGGCCGGGGCTGTACCTGGCTTGAACAGGAAGGGTGAGGCAGCCAGCACCTGAGAGCAGCTGTCCAAGATATCTTCAGCGTCCTTGCTGCTCAACAGGCGCAGGCCAGCCGTGGCCAGCAGGTGAATGGGGGTGGTGGCCCAGGCTTGGCGTGGCACCTGAGAGAGGGCAGGGCGGCAACAGGCAGCGGCAGGTGGGTGGGGAGAACATGCTGGGCATGCGCTGTGATGAATGACCCCCTGGCCCACCCCAGTGCAGGTGAAGGCACGGTGCTCACACTCACTTATGCCATACATCCCACCTGCCTCCCATGGGCACCCAACCATGGGCACCCTACCAAGGGCACCCAACCAAGGGCAAGCAGTACCCAGACCTGGGCTATAAGTGGCTGCAAGACTGCCCACTCAAAACCCAGCATAAGCAGCCTGCTGAGGCACAAAAGTGTGCCTCTTATTGAGCTGTCATCAGCTAACAGTTAGTGCATGCATGCCATGCCAACTCTGGGCTATAAGCCCTGTCACAGGGCTTAGGCAATCATGTAGGTGGAGGGCGGCCATGCCATGTGCCATGAGGGAGGTCTTGCAATTGCAAGGCGGATGATGAGGGGATTGCTGAACTGATGTTGGCACAGCCAAAGGTGGGAGCACTCACATGCTGATATGCAAACTCCAAGAGGGGCAGGATGGACGTTGCCGCCATAGCTGGTCGTCCAGCGTAAGATGACAAACCCGGCTCCACAGCAAACACCTTTTCTGGCAGGATGAGTTGGGCGTATGTGGGTCTGTCACCCTGCCTGTTGTTGTATTGAAAGATGTGGACGCGGGAGCCACTGCTGCCACCATCCAAGTAGACAGAGTAGTGGGCCTTAAGAAACTGAAGCACAACAGGCAAGAAACAGCGTGCATGGGTATGGCTCAGTCTGCGTGTGTGCTTGCCTGCCTCTGCAAGCTGTTATGCGGTGTGCCACTGTGTCTGGGCTATGCTATCATTGGCGCTGGGCCTCATATTCCTTACCTGCTGATGCCTGAGGCTCAAGTACCAAAAAAGGAGGTGACCAAGCATAAGGAGCAGCAAAGAGGACGAGGCCAAAGCCCATCTCCACTTATGAGCCTTGTGTGCCATCCAAATGATAATGAAGCGCAAGATGCGCCCAGCACGCTTCCACCGCCTATGAAATGCTCCGAGGGTGATGCAATGTTCATCGCTTGCCAAGACTTGTGGGGTTGGGGCTTGTTCAAGGCGACTTAATAGCTCCATACGCATCTGGCTCTTCGTCGGACGCATTTTAAGTCACAAGCGGCCATTTCAGTCGGGTACAGCAGCAGATGCGGCACTGCGCGGCACAGCCGGATTCTGCATAAAAGTCAATGCAAGCCGAATCATGCGTTTAGTTCTTTCTGTCTCATTTTGCTTGTCTGGGATTATGGTTAGAGACACAGTAGGCAGCCACACAGATAACTACTGTTTGCAGGCTACGATTAGCCCAACATGTGGGTTCATCTACGGCACTTTATCTACAGTCTTACACTGGATGACTGTGGAGACGCGGGTGACTGCCAGGTGTGCCTCAACATGTGGTTCATCACAGCATGTAGTACAATCGTGTGTAGCCTGCTGTTTGCATACCTTTTATCTACAGTCTAAACATGGTTGATTGCGGAGACGCGGGTTACTGCTTAATGTGCTTAAAGCAATCTGCATGGCGGTGCATGGCGCCAGACGCTATTGTGCGCAGCGATACTGTGTCGTGCTGCCTCGCTGCACGTTACAGCATGTAGAGTTCCCGTTTGCCCTGCATGGGCTGATCCTGGTGTTGCCGCATTGGAGCACTCGCAGCAGCCATGGCGCAGTATGATGATGATGACGACGATGGCAACGATGTCATGGGCAACATACTCTTTGGAAACCTGGGCAAGGACGGGAAAGCCGAGATTGATTACCTTGACGAGGTGAGGGTAACAGCAGCCGCAGGGCATGCTGCTAGAACTCCTGACTTGGCTGACAAGCCTACTGCAGGGCGCAATGCAAAGGCCTCTGGCACTGCCTCTGCCTATGCCCTTGATCTCAGCTGGTAGCGGTGCCTCAGCTTCCCCACAGTGTGCTAGCAGTGCCTGTGGCCTCCTCAGCTGCCCTATGTGTGCCTGGTGACAGAGGGCAAAGGAGGACCTGAAGAACATCAGCAGCAAAGTGGGCGGGGAAATGCTGCAGGTCAGTGAGCCAGGCAGGTGTCACGACTGCAGCTTTCACAGGAGTGGTGGCGGCTGCTTCCAGCTGTCAGCACAGAATAGGTCCAACCACCAATGGTCAGGGCAACAGGAGCAGCAAAGGCACACGATGGCGTGTGAGTGAGCATCAGCCTCTAGAAAGGGACCAGGTGCTGGTCCAGCGGTTTGGAATGAAGTCAGCAACAGTAGCAGCAGCAGCTGCAGTGATAACAGCAGAGCCTCTACCCAATGCAGAGCAACCTCCTACAGAACCCCAGCCTCACTCCCCCTGCTGTCCCCTCCCCTCCCCCTCCTTCCTTTCCCCTCCCCCTTCCCCCTTCCCCCTTCCCCCTTCCCCCTCACCCCCTTCCCTCCCTCCCCCTCCCTTCCCCTCCTTCCCCCTCCCTCCCTCCCCCTCCCTCCCCCTCCTGGTCATGCATTGGACTCTGCCTGGGCACCCTCACCACCATGTCAGGCTGCCGTCACCCCTCGTGGGGGCTGCTGTTGACACAGGACCTGGCCGACCCCAATGCCGGCCAGGGCGGCCAGCCAGGGGGCGGCAGCTCCACGGCAATCCAGCCTGACAGCTCGGCGCGGGACTACGCAGACGAGCGGGAGCTGGCTGAGGACCTGGAGCGCCCCGTCACCTACTACCGACCAGGGCCTGTGCTGTGGGTGCATGCAGGGCAGGGCGGGGTCCGGGAGCAGCTGGCTGGTCTCAGGTCCAGCTCCATGGACTCATAGTTGAATCTCAAGTTCAGCATGGGGGATTGGCATGTTCAGGCGGCGACAGTTGTGGGCAGTGCCTGCGCTTGTGTCAGCAGCTGGTGGATGGTGAGAGCAGGCCGCGCCTCAGGTGGTAGCTCCTTCCTTGATGCGCGCCGTAGTCGTCTTCGCCAGCAGTTGCCAGTAGTCCCAGCAGATGCCTGGGAGCAGGCAATGGGGTGCAGGCTGCCACTGTGCTTGGTGCAGCACCCCACAGCTTCTGCCAAGGGTTTGCCGCCTCCTCCTCGGGCCTGGCATACAGTCAGGCTGCTGCTGCTGCTGTGCGCTGCTGTCTGTTGCAGCCCTTCATTGCCACCAGCCTTGCCCTCCACCGCCCCCGGCGGCTATTTGCAAGATGAGGACGACTACGACATGGATGATGTTGTGACGGCCCCCTTGACCGCCCCCTCCCCTGCCCTAGCCCCCCCCTCTACCCATCAACACCTAGCCCCCTCGCCTGCCCTGCTGCCCCAACCTGCCTATGCCTCCCAACTCCACATGAAGCCTGCCACCCATGTGGGGACAGCAGTGGGCAGCCTCCTGAGTCAGCAAGCACAGCGGCTGGGCGGCACAGCGGGTGTCGCTGTCGTGGTCTCGCGCGATGCTGCGGCAGGCGTCCCCATGAGCCGCGAGGCCAAGATGCGCGCGCTCGCGGAACTCAGCCCGCCCACCATCGCGCACACCCCCCGCGAGGAAATTTTACAGTTTTCGGACCTGTTCGGAATGCGCGAAGATGAAGTCGCCAAGTGGGTGGCCTGTTCCCTGGTTGGCAGGGCACGTGGATTGGTGTATGTAAGGTTTGGTAAGGGGTATGTGGTACATTGTAGCCCTTTTGTATACATTGTTTTCTAGCGTCGGTGGTGTGATTTGGGGTGATGAAGGCCATGCATGTCACATGTGCCTACCTCCCTGCTGCTGCTGCCTACACCACTCGCTCCTCATGCTCCAGCTTACCTCCTCCTCAGTTTCCTACTGCCACCCTGATCTTCAACCTTGGACCCTCCCTCCTGTGCTTACCCTCCCCTCCCACTCTCCTCCCCTCCCTCACATTCGTGTGGCGTGCCAACCCAGGCCCCAAACCTCCCACAGCCTCACTGGCATTAGAGTGAGCTGCAAGCCCCAACACGACCCTCATGGCCTGACCCCTTGGCTGGCACAGGTACATGTCACAGCCCATTGTGGCAGACGAGTCAGCGAAGGATGCGGAGATGCTGAGCTCACTGCGCGCCCGACAAGAGCAGCGCAGGGCGCGCCTGGGCCTGGAGCAGGGCAGCAGGAGGGCTGCTGGCGCCTCCGGGGTGACCAGAGGCAGGGCTGGCGCAACAGCCCGGCACAGCAGCGGTGAGCAGGCTGGGGCTGTAGGTTGAGGCCAGGCAGGGATACAAGGCCAGGGGCAGGGTAGCGAGCGGGGGCAGGAGCAAGGCAAGGCCAGGGGCAGGGTAGCGAGCGGGGGCAGGAGCAAGGCAAGGCCAGGGGCAGGTTAGCGAGCGGGGGCAGGAGCAAGGCAAGGCCAGGGGCAGGGTAGAGAGCGGGGGCAGGAGCAAAGGCAGGGCCAGGGGCAGGACAGTCTCAGGAGCAGCTCAGTAGTTGGCGCGTGGCAGTGCGGTGCTGGATGCTCTCCCCTCTCACCTCTCCCGCCACGCTCCTGCTCCCCTTGTGCTCCCCCCTCGGCCGTTGTGCAGAGGAGGACTCTGAGGATGAGACCACCCTCCTGCAGCGCCTGCCTTCAGACCCCCAGCTGCTGGCCGCGTGGTCCGCCCCACCTCCCTCTACAGCTGCCAGGCAGCAGCAGCAGCAGCAGCAGCAGCAGCAGCAACAGCAGCAGCAGCAGGCTGTGGCACTGGGTGGGGGTGGCAGGCAAGGGAAGCAGACAGGGCCAGGGCGCCCCCTTCCTTCCCTCCTCCCGCCAGCTCATGCGCCAAGTCCTGACGCTGCTGCCCCCACCCTCACACTGACAAGGACAAGCAGCCAGGAGGCTGGCACAGGGCTTGAGGTCGGCCTGCAGCCGCCACAACAGCAGCAGCAGCAGCAGCAGCAGCAGCAGCCCTCTCAGGCTCCTGGTGACCGCTTACAGGAGCAACAAGGGCAAGAGTGGGCACGGGACATGGAGTTTGGTAGCCCCCCTCCCACTGACCAGCCACTGCTCCTTCCACGCCGGCAGCAGCAGGAGGACACCGCCAGAGTGCAAAGGTGGTAGGGGAGGAGAGTGTGTGTTCAAATGCAACCAGCTGCACCTGCTCCACACCACCCTGCCCTGCCCCTCCCTGTCGTGTCGTGTCGTGTCGTGTCGTGTCGTGTCGTGTCGTGTCGTGTCGTGTCGTGTCGTGTCGTGTCGTGTCGTGTCGTGTCGTGTCGTGTCGTGTCGTGCCGTGCCGTGCCGTGCCGTGCCGTGCCGTGCCGTGCCGTGCCGTGCCGTGCCGTGCCGTGCCGTGTCGTGTCTAGTCGTGTCCTTGGCTGCTCCTCCAGCTCCCTACTTGCCTACGAGGCCTTCTCTACCTCCCTACCTGCTTGGCCTCCTGGCTGACCCCCCGCACAGGCCGTCACCCTCGGCTGGGCCGCAGCCTGACAGTGTCCTGGACAGCAGCGGCCGCCCCCTGGTGCCCCCCACAGCCCTGGCCCGCCTGGCCGCCCGCCTGCACTCACAGCTGCTGCTGCCCCAGGACCCCCCCTGGGCCGCCACCTCTGCCCATGCCCCTGAGGATGACCTGCTTGACGTGGACCCAGATCAGAGCCCAGATCGCAACCCAGATCTGATCTCAGATCGCATCAGTCTAGGGCTTGCCGGAGGGGCTGGGGGGGAGGGCAGCGGCTGGGCGAGCGAGAACGAGGTGGAGGGGTGGGAGGAGGGTGGAGGGCGCCCCTGGTCTGCCTCTGTCGACAGGGGGCAGAGTGCACCGCCAGCTGTTCAACCTGGATCATGGATAGGCCCAGGCAGGCTGTTGGCGGCAGGCAGTGGGGAAGAGGGGGAGGAGGGGAGGGGGAGGGGGCTGGGGGAGGGTCTGGGGTTGCTGGGCCTGGTGCCGCTGTCCAACACCCACCCCTTGTCTGTGGTGGAGTGGGAGCGGGACATCGTGTGGACTGCAGCAGCACAGGAGGAGGAGGACAGGCCTGGGCTTGGAGCAGGGGCTGGGGCTGGAGGCGGGGTCGGGGCCAAGGCCAAGGCCGACACCGGGGTTGCCGCCACAGCTGTTGAGCAGACAGCTATGCTGCTTGACAACGGTCACAGGCACGCCAGCAGTGATGGCCGTGTGGTGGGGGCCTCAGTGGCACTGGCTACCAGCATCACGCAGGCCATAGAGCAGTCTGTGGCGGGCGCCCTGAGGGAGCATGCGGAGTGTGAGCAGGCGGCTGGACAAGCCCATGGGGGCAGGGGGGTGGGGCGGAGGCCTGGGGTAGGGCCTGGGGCAGGGCTTCAGAGGCCCTCCCCGCTCTTTGTTGGTGGCCTGCACCCTCAGATGCTGCGGCTGCAGCCTGGGAACCAGCTGGGGGCTGGGGAGGAGGGGGTGGGGGAGGCTGGGGCAGGTGCCGCCAGGGCAGCTGGTCAGGCGGACGCACTGCCCACCTCCCCCATGCAGAGTCAGGCTAAGGTGGAGGGGGGCCTGTCACAGCCCCAGGCACGGCTGCCTGGAGGGCAGCAGCAGCAGCAGCAGCAGCAGCAGCAGGGGGAGAGGGGGAGGGAGGGGGAGCAGGTGCCGCGCCCACGTGCGTTGTTGGAGCAGCCTTGGCTGCAAAGGGTGCTGTGGCGGGCTCCTGGCGCACTGCAAGGCGGGCCTGCTGCTGCTGCTGCTGCTGCTCTTGCCTGCTTGTCTCCAGCCTGGCGTCAGCCTAACAGCAGGCTGCCCCCCACGCCTGGGGCCCCTGTCTCCCCCTGGAACGGGGGGTGGGGTGGGTGACACGGCTGGGCCAGGGGCAGGGGCCATGGCAGGCCTGGCATGGTGGAGGCCTGCCGCTGTCCTGCCCCCTCACCTGGTCACACCTCTGTTGCTAGATCTCAGTGATCCGCGCATGGTGTTTGCAGCCAGGGACCCCACAGGGCTGCAGCACGCTGCCGCGCTGGTCAGGCCAGCGGCACCGCATGTGCCAGTGAAACACGGGCTGCCCATCGTGGACGGAGATGAGGTCAGGGTCCAGGCATGCAGTCAGGATGCAATCAGGCAGTACGAGAGTCCGCCCCTGCTGCAATGCTGGGCGGGGCGGGGCGGGGCGGGGCGGGGCGGGGCGGGGCGGGGCGGGGCGGGGCGGGGCGGGGCGGGGCGGGGCGGGGCGGGGCGGGGCGGGGCGGGGCGGGGCGGGGCGGGGCGGGGCGGGGCGGGGCGGGGCGGGGCGGGGCGGGGCGGGGCGGGGCGGGGCGGGGCGGGGCGGGGCGGGGGGGCGGGGCGGGGCGGGGCGGGGCGGGGCGGGGCGGGGCGGGGCGGGGCGGGGCGGGGCGGGGCGGGGCGGGGCGGGGCGGGGCGGGGCGGGGCGGGGCGGGGCGGGGCGGGGCGGGGCGGGGCGGGGCGGGGCGGGGCGGTTTCTTCCCCTCCAGCTGTGTTTCCACTGCAGTACGGTGTGTGTGTGTGTTGTGTGCGGCTTGCAGGTTGCCCTGGAGCTGTCCCGGTACAACGTGAGCCAGGACGCGGTGTATGGCCTGGGTGCCGGGGTGCGCAAGGCTCGTGTAGGGCCCCGGGGTCTGGGGGCAGACATCACGGACCAGATCGTGCACGCGGACCCTGCCGCCACCCTGCTGACCCTGCCTGTCAAGATGGACGCCGTGGAAGAGGCCTGCTTCCACAGGTGACAACGGAAGAGGGAGGGGAGGGGGTGTGGCGGGTCGTGTTGACTAGCGGGTAGCACAGCGTAGCCTACACCACCAGCACCGCAGCGCATGATGCAAGGCGATGCAAGGGCGGATGGCACACAGGCCCTTGCTGCCAGCATGCCACCACGCTCCCTTGCCTGCCTGCTGGTCTGTCCCGGCTGCGCAGGCCCCGCGGCCGCTGGCACCCTCGAGACCTGCAGGTCAGTGGGCCACGCCTGGCCAAGCTGCTGGCAGCAGCCCTCGTGGGCGCACCCCTCCCTGACCCAGCCCCTGCCAGCAAGCCTGGCGCCAAGCCTGACACCGTGTCAGCCATCCCACCAGCTGCTGCAGCAGCAACAGCAGCAGCAGCAGCAGCAGGCACTGCTGCAGGGGAGGATGCAGCAGCAGGAGGGAAGGTGGAGGCAGGGGGTGCGGGTGTGGTGGCAAGGGGGCCTGCTGACAGTGCTGGAGGGGAGCGGGGGGACAAGCAGGCACTGGCCCTGGTCAAGGCAGGGGAGCCAGCCCTGGTGAGCCTCAGTGTGCAGGGGCTGACGGGGAGGGTGCTCAGGTTCGATGTGCCGCCTGACTTCCTGGAGAAGACGCTCGGGGAGGTCCTGTCAGGTGTGAGGGAAGGGGAGCTGGAGAAGGTGGGAAAGCAGGTTGGGGAATGGGGTGAGGGCTGGGAGGAAGCGGTTGGGGGGAGTGAGGTGTGAGAGCTTGGGAGAGGGTGGAAGGTAAAAGGGCAGGTGGATCAGGCGGTGGGGGTGGGGGTGGGGGTGGGGCCGGGGTGTGGGTGTGGGTTGTGCAGCCCTGGCTTGCTCCAGGTAGGGTGGCATCGCCTTTTGCATGCATGTGCTCCATGCACACATGCATGCAACCTAACCTTCGCCCAGCCTTCAGCCCACTCTCGACCCAACCCATAACCATCTCAATTCACGCCAGACTCAAGCTACAACCTGAACCTTATCTGAGTTAACTCTGATCTCGGCCGCACCCCAAACTGATCCTGAACATGTCGCCAATCTTGAGCTGGACCCTACCCTTGCCCTGGGTCTTACCCTGGCTGTCCCGCATGCAGCCCCGGACGTCAAGTTCGCGGCGCGCTTCCCCGCCGCTGCTAACCTGCCGCACGAGCTGTGGCTTGTCGGGCCGCCAACCTGCAAGCAGCTGCACCTGCAAGAGCCGTTGGCCGCGCAGGGTTTAACAGCGGTGTCGGGAAAGGAAGCTCGGGCAAACCTCATGGCGGTTGTGTTCAACGACGTCCAGGTAAGCACTCATGAGCCCGCTTGTGTGACAGTTTCAGGTCTCGGTTCGACTGCTAACCCGCCTGCCAACCCGCCTCGCCCCCGTGCTGCAGCTCATGCCAAGCAGGGTCGCCTGCGCGGTGCCAAGCGCCGAGTCGCGCCAGCCCCTTCGCCCGCCTGCTGCCTTCAGTGAGTTTCCTGTGTTTGCTCAGCGCCCATCGCATTGCACCGCCGCATGCATGACGAGTCGCGCCTTGCTTGTCTTGCAGAGACAAAGGCACAGCTGACGGCAGCTGAGGGGCACGTGGTGCTCGCGGAGTATCTTGAAGAGTGGCCCCCGCTGCTGGCCCGCCCCGGCATGAGCCTCAAGTTGACTACTTGGTACAAGAAAAAATCGGACGACGACACCGTGCCACGCGATTTAGACGCTGCTTTAACGGCCGTGGCCTCCGAAACTGCGGCAGCCGCAGCCGCGACGACCGTTTTGCCGGATGGCAGGGTTGCGTCGGTACAGCCAGCGGTGGTGCGGATGGCGGCGCCTGTGCCGGGACTGTGCCTGACGGAAGACGGCGGGGGTGGAGACGTGGCGCGTGGGGGCGCTGCAGGCGCTGGGCCCCGAGGACGACTCACCTTTTGTCGGTCCCCTCCAGCCAGGCAGCGCGCAGCTTGCTGTGGAGGGCATGATGTTCAGGGCGCCAGCCGCAGCTCACACCCCTCAACACACCGACTTCCTGTTGCTGAGGTACGGCTGCTGGGGTGGTGTGAGCAACGCGGACAGCAGCAGCGGGTGGTGGCCTCTGAGCAGAGGCCAAGGTCAAGGCCTCCTCTCGTACGCCCCAATCTATGCATGTCACCCCTCCCACCCTCTCTTCCTCATTCCTCTTCCTCCATGCAGGTCTGCTGCTGGTGTACTTTCCCTCCGTGAACTGAATGGCAGCCTGCTGGTGGGCCAGCAGCACCCCCTGCAGCGTGTGCCGGACCCCGAGGACAGTGAGGCGCTGGGGCTGCTGCGCTCCCGCGCCCTGGTGCAGGCGGTGCGCCACCTCAGCCGCCTGCAGGCAGTGGACAAGCGCAAGGCCAAGCGCGGCGGCATGGAGGCGGAGCGGGCTGCTGGGCTGAAGCTGGCGGAGCTGGAGGTACAACGTAGGGTGCAAGGCAGGGGAGGGGGGAGGGGGAGGGGGAGGGGGAGGGGGAGGGGGAGGGGGAGGGGGAGGGGAGGGGGAGGGGGAGGGGGAGGGGGAGGGGGAGGGGGAGGGGGAGGGGGAGGGGGAGGGGGAGGGGGAGGGGGAGGGGGGAGGGAGGGGAGGGGGAGGGGGAGGGGGAGGGGGAGGGGGAGGGGGAGGGGGAGGGGGAGGGGGAGGGGGAGGGGGAGGGGGAGGGGGAGGGGGAGGGGGAGGGGCTGAAGTAGAAGGTAAGAGGGGGAGGCAGTTGGTGGGTGATGGGTGTTGGGCTCACGAGCATGGCCCCTGCTGCCCAGCCCTTGCCCCAGGCTAGCCTCCCTTCTGCCCCCATGTGGTCGCAGGCCCAGTTTCCCAGTGTGAAGGACCTGCGCAGTCTGCTGCAAGACAATGGCTGCGTGCAGCGCGCCGGCACAGGCACGGCCACCTCCCCGGCTGTGTTTGACTTGGCCGACAATGTGCCACCACTGCCGGTGGGTGATACTATTGATTGCAAGTCGAGGTGCTGGCCAGGCCCCAGGCAGCCCATACCAGGCGATAAGACCATGTGGGTGGTGAGCACTACTCGGTCGGCATGCGCTTGGGCCTCCCCCTAGTGTAGGCATTGGGCTGGTGATGGTGAGTGGGTTGAGAAAGCAGACTCGCCTCCTGGTTTGGGGCGCTGGCAGGCACTGGGCTGTTCCTGTGTGCCTGCGCACAGCCTGCTGGGCGGTGCAGCCACCTCCCACGTGGTGGTGGACCTGGTGGTGCAGCCAGGGTGCAGCCAGGGTATAGTGCCTACACTCAGCCACCTCTCTACTCAGCCACCTCTCACCTGGATGGAGAGCACCTGGGTGCTGGGCCGCTGGGCCACTGGACCCCGCCCCAGACCCCTCTCCTCCCCTCACCCCCACGCCTCACCCTGCCGCCTTCCCACCACCTGCTCAGGAGAGTGAGCTGCGCAAGCTGGTCACACCTGACGCGTGGGCGGCGTATGAGAGCGGGCGCGCAGCTGAGGCCCGGGTGAAGGCCAGTGGACTCTCTCAAGTGCGCTACCTGGCGGGTGTGGAGCCGCCGCTGGTGAAGATGGCGCTGGACATGGTGCGTGGCCTGCCGCCCTGGCGCCCTGGCAGCAGGCAGCACCGCACCCGCCCTCGCAAGTGCAGCCAAGCCCCCTGCGCACGCCCGCTTGCTTGGGATGGGCCCGGGGACACGCACTCAGCCATGCACACACATGGAGGGGGAGGGGCAGATTACTGGGGGTCAGTGTGAGCAGCGCGTGGGAGCACTTGCTGTGGTCAGCGGTGCGCAGCATGGAACTGTGTGTGTTGTGTGCAATCGCTTGCCCAGGGCCAGGGCCAGGGCCAGGCAGGGCCAGGGCCAGGGCCAGGGCCAGGGCCAGGGCAGGGCCAGGGCCAGGGCCAGGGCCAGGGCCAGGGCCAGGGCCAGGGCCAGGGCCAGGGCCAGGGCCAGGGCCAGGGCCAGGGCCAGGGCCAGGGCCAGGGCCAGGGCCAGGGCCAGGGCCAGGGCCATACCCCCATGCTGTGTTCTTCTCTGCTCTCGCACACCCCTTGCTTTAGTCTCTTTCTTTCTCCCCATGACATGATGCTTGTCATGCCATGCAGAGGTATGGCCCCTCTCAATGATGGCGTGCACTGAAGTCATGCTGATATCATTCGTCGATGGCTGGTGTGCTTTTGTTCTGGCAAGCGTGTGCTGGTGCGCTGCCGCAGCTGCCATTGAGCGAACCTGGCTGGCTGGATGCGGTGGAGAGGGTGGAGCACCTGCTGGCGGCGGGCGTCACCTGGCTCACCACGGATGCCTTCATCCAATGCATGAAGGAGGGACGCATCGTGTTGGACATGATAAACCCCGCGGGAGATCCGACAGGCGCGTCCTCGGCGGCATGGGGCTGCACTGACATTCAACAGAGATTCCACACGAGCGACAGTCAAACGATGTTCCACGCTGCTTTGCGGCCTCGAACACAGGCAGTAGCTTTGGCCGTTGCCTTGTGTGTTGTCGCGGCGTTTGCAGGCCGTGGCCATGGGTTTGCGTGTGTGAGGCGTTTAGAGGTACGGAGCGATGGCTCAGCACCCTCGCGAGCTCCAGAAGTGGGCACCATCACTGGCACAGATACCGACCTGCGCAAGCTATCGACAGAAGGAGGCCGCGCAAATTCTGCGAGACTTTGGTGTCAAAGAAGAGACCATCGCGACTTGCAAAGACAGGTGTGGTGCAAACATGAAGTGGCATTCGGACAGCCGAGCATATCAGATGTGCATATAGACAGCGCCTCCTGTTACCGTAAGTGAGATGCGCCCCGGCACGATTGGTGTGACCTGGCGCGCGGCATAGATTTGCTGCCCCGTGCTGTCCCGTGCTGTTGTTAAGCGCAGATGGCAGCGCATCGACATGGTGCGCAAGTTGTGCACGGCCGCGGTGGCATCCGGTCAAGCCAACGCAACTACCTTGAAGTACGTGCGCGTGATGAAGACAACGGTGCAGGATCAAATCGCGTCGGTGAAGCAGGCCGCGGCCAAGATGTGGCATCGCCAGGTGCGCGTGTTCACCACTTGACCCTGCACACTGCTACGATCCACTCGTGCCATGTCATGCGCCCTGGCCTGGCCCTGGCTCAGCTGCTTGGACTTTTCCTATCACTTGCCTGCTCTGCCCACCATCCCACTGTTGACAGGCCTGACCTGACCCTTACCTGCCTGCCTGGGCCTTAACCTTCGTGCCATCTCTTGCCTCCCCTGCCTGCCCCACCCTATTGGCTTCTTGTGCCCTGATTACAACAAGGTTTGCTGTGAGTGCAGTTGGAGGTGCTGAGTGCGGACAAGGAGCCAGCCAATGCTCGAGCAGCAGCTGCCAGTGCAGCCTCAGCCAGGGAGGCTCGACTTAAGGCAGTGCAGGCCAGCATCGCTCTAGCCCAGCAGCGGCAGCAAGGCAAGGTGGGCACAATGGGGCGATGCCCTTGGTAGCAAGGTTAAGACAAGAAGAGGGGCAGGGGCAGGGGCAGGGGCAGGGGCAGGGGCAGGGGCAGGGGCAGGGGCAGGGGCAGGGGCAGGGGCAGGGGCAGGGGCAGGGGCAGGGGCAGGGGCAGGGGCAGGGGCAGGGGCAGGGGCAGGGGCAGGGGCAGGGGCAGGCATCATCATCATATGGTAATCGCGAGTCAGCGTTGCTGTAACACACATGTTGCAGCATCAACAGACGCACACCACCACAATCCAGGCTGGACCATAGGTGGTGCTTTGCCGCAGTGTGAGTCACATGCTTGACTGTTGAAGCTCCCCCACAACATTCCCCACAACCTCGAGTGAGGTGCATTGCCTTGTGCAGGCTAACGAGGCCGATGAGGAGGCTGAGTACCGGCGCATGCAGCGCGAGGGTTTCTTCTCATCCTCGGGAAGCAAGTCTGGGGCAGCAGGTCCCACGGGGTCTGCTGCCACTGCTGCTGCTGGGGGTGGCTCGAAGCCTACTAGCTCCGCAGGCGGTGCAGGGGCTGCTGCTGGGGCCGGGGCAGGCCGAGCTGGTGCAGGGGGCCCTCCTGGGCTGCTGCTGCTGCTGCTGGCCCCCCTGCCGCTGCTGCTGCTGCTGCTTCGGGTCCTGTGTCTGGGGCTGCACCAGGGGGCAGGGGCAGGCAATGAGCCCGGGGCGGCTGCAGGGGCCAAGGGAGGCAAAGGCCGAGGCAAGAAGGCAGCAGGAGCAGCCGCTGCGGACACTGAGGCTGCAGCAGGGACGGCAGGGGGTGAGGCCGCGAAGTCGGCGGCGGTGGCGGTTGCAGCGCCAGGGGGAGGGAAAGGCGGAGGGGCAGGGAGGGCCAGCGGGGTGCCCGGTGAACCCAAGCCTGGGGATCGGCGCATCCGCCGCACCATTAAGTGGAAGAGGGCAGACGGCACGGAGTGCGTGCGCGAGCTCGTGTTCAGCGACAAGCTCGGTGAGGGGGTAGCGTGGAGAGGGACAGGAAGGGTCTGTGGGTCAGGGGTGGGGCCTTGGGACATGGCAGCATGGCAGCAGGTGGGTAGGTAAGTCTTGTGTGCCGTGGTCTCCTCTGTTTTCCCACTACCGTCACTGATGGGTGCATTTGGTTTAGGCTGCAGAATCCATGTTCCTGGCTGGCAGGGATTAGGTTGTGTACTCAAGCGCCAGCTTTCCGCAATGCGAGCATGTTGCGTGCCGTGAGGATGAGGACTGCAAGGCTTTGCCCCACCTAGCTCCACCCACCTTCATTCTGTCCAGCTGACCCCTTGCGTCGCATGGGGTTAAACGTAGGACATGTGATGGTATGACTTTTGAACTGTGACATATTCCACTAATCACTAGACAGCTCAGACGCCTCCATCTGTCAGGCCATTCGTCTTGTGCTCAAGCTTGGCTACCACGCTCCAGCCCGCACTGTTCCCATCCTTCCCCACCTCACCACCCCGCTGCTGCCCTGCCTGCCTGCTGGTGCAGAGCTGGCCGACATCCACCGCATGTGCAGCTCCGCACCGGGCTTTGGCACCCGGGTCTTGAACCCTAGTGCCCGCGCAGCCGCAATGAAGTCGACAGTCCCCACCCGGCTGGCACAAGCTGACCTCGGTCGCCGCGGTCCCCGGGGCGGGCTAGGAGGCAGCAGCGCTGTCGGCCGTGGCCCAGGATCTAGGTTTGGCGCGGGCCCAGGCTCCCGTGGAGGGCTGGCTGCCAGCCTGCTGCCGGCGCCGATTCAAATCCCTGGGGCTGCCAGAGCCCGTGCGGCTAAGGTCGGAGCTAAGACTGGTGCAAAGCCTGTCAAGGCAAAGGCGGTGAACAAGGGAGGTGAAGGTGACAACGATGATGCCGGTGAGTGGGAACAAGCTCCAGGGCGGCAATGTAGGGCAAACGTGAGGTGAGGATGTACCCCACACCACACCACACCACACCACACCACACCACACCACACCACACCACACCACACCACACCACACCACACCACACCACACCACACCACACCACACCACACCACACCACCACCACACCACACCACACCACACCACACCACACCACACCACACCACACCACACCACACCACACCACACCACACCACACCACACCACACCACACCACACCACACCACACCACACCACACCACACCACACCACACCACACCACACCACACCACACCACACCACACCACACCACACCACACCACACCACACCACACCACACCACACCACACCACACCACACCACACCACACCACACCACACCACACCACACCACACCACACCACACCACACCACACCACACCACACCACACCACACCACACCACACCACACCACACCACACCACACCACCTATGTCCTGCTTACCCTGCTGTCCATGTGCCCGTGTGTGATGCATTTAGGCGATGCAGGGGATGCAGCTGACGAGGACGAGGTGGCAGAGGACGACCACAACGCTGCCCCTGGCCAGCCACGAGCCCCCCGCCCCTCTGGCTCCTCCCTGCCCCGCAAGCCCAGTGCTGCCGCCACCGCTGCGCTGCCATGTGCTGACTGCGGGCAGATGGGACATGTGGCCGGCAGTGCTATGTGCCGCGGCGCTTATGTAAACCCTGACGAGCTGAGGTAAGTCGTGGGAAGCTGTATGCAATGCAGTCGGTCTTGAGGCAGGCAGCAGGCGCAGCCCGTCAGGCAGGGTGGCTCGACAGCTCGCTCCCTGCACAGCAAGTGACTCAGTGCTTGCATAGCAACACACAGGTGCCTCCTGTTCATAAAGGGCCTGCTGCTGCTAAGGGCCAGCCTTGCCAGGGCCACGCTGTGGAAGAGGTCAATGTCAGCCGGACATGCCTGAGACACCCAAATCGTCAGTAACTGGTCATCGTCTAGTTTTTAGTGTTGCAATGACAACAGCAGTGGATGCGTCTAGCTCGACCCCCTCGGGTCGTCTATATGCGAGGACCGCGCTGTTATAGAGGCTTGACTAGCTCATCTACATAATTGCTGCCCTAAGTAGCTTTTACACGAAGTTCGCGCCTTGTCCTTGCTCTGCGCAGCGATTTGGACGAGGTGCTGGAGGAGGGCGCCGAGCCGGGTGCTCCCAAGCCCGACAAGGCTGAGGCCGACTGCATCTACCGCCCGCCACCTACAACGCGTGCAGAACGCGCAGAGGCGCGCAGCATGGGCGTGCCTGCCAGTGGGCAGCGAGCAGTGGGCTCGGACGGCGAGCCAGTGGACTTGGTCCCGCACGTAGCGGAAGGCTCGGACGTGGACGGCCTGGAACTCGGGGAGGATGACGACACCGCTGACGAAGACTTTGACGCGGAGATGGGCCGCGCCAGTCGACGCGCATTGCGAGAGGAACGAGAAGCGCTGGGCATGGTTAGGCGCCGTGGGCCGCGGGGCAGCAGCTTGAAGGAGACCTTCCTAGTCAGCGACGACGAACTGGAGTGGGACAGCGGTGACGGAGGCGGAGGCGGTGGGCTGGGCGGCAGCCAGTCTGTTCTGGAAGTGGACGGAGTGCCAGTGATACCAGGGGAGCTGGGGGTTCGCACCAAACGTGCTTCCGCCCGAGCCGCGTTGGACAAATTCAAAGCCGGGCACGGCGGCCCGTACATTGCGGACGATGTGGATGCAGAGGGCACGAATGGCGCTGCGGGCGGCAAGCGCGCGGCACGCGAGGGATCGGTGTTGAGCGGGGGTGCGGGGCGGGCTGCAGCTGGGCCCGCGGGACTAGCCGTTGGTGACGACCCTGACGCCAGCTTTCCAGACATCGTGTCGAAGGCCAGAGGCCGCGTGCGGGACGTGGACGATGATGAGGCGTCCTCCTCCGGCGCGGACTCTGACTTTGATGAGGACGAGGAAGATGGCGAGGCCAGCGACGATGACGATGAGGATGACACAGATGACAGTGATGATGAGGGTGAGGAGGGGAGTGAACAACGCTTGCGTAAAGCAAAGGCGATGGGCATCAGTCGCCGTTCTTCGCTGAGCAAGCGAAGCTTGAAGAGGCAGCGGGCAGGGGGCAAGAAGAAGCGGCTGGGGCAAGGGGGCAAGCCGGGGTCAAAAGTGCACAAGCCTGGGAAAAGGGCACGACTCATGCGAGATGATGTTGCCCGACCAGCCAGCAGTTTTGGTACAAGAGGGGTGGTAAGCTGGGATGAGGATGCGGGGGGCCGTGCCAGCAGCTTGGCACGAAACGAGTGGGGTGGCAGTGATGGGAGAGAAGGCTGGGTGGGGCCAGGGCCAGGGCCAGGGCCAGGGACGAGTCAATGGAGCAGTGGAGAGAGGGCAGGCAGAGGTGTGGGATCAGACCTGGCTGCTGATGTGGCTCCTGCCCGGCGAACAGCTAGCTTTGCCCCTCACTCAGACTTCAGCCTAGCCTTAGCCTCAACCCCAACTCCAGCTCCAATACCAGCCCTAACCCTAGCCCCAACTCTAGCCCTGATGACCGCCCCAGCTGCATCTGCAGCTGCTACCCCTACGCAACCTCTCACACGCATCATCAAGGTGCGAACCAGCGGCCTGCTGCGGCCTGCCGCCTCCTCACAGAGCCTGCCTGGCGCCAGCCAGCCCTCCCGACCACAGCAGCAGTCCACAGTAGACCCAGTGGACTCGGCAGCAGGCCCTGGCACATCTGAGCCTCGATCGCAGCCGCAGTCGCAGCCGCAGCCTCACCGACAGCAACCAAGCAGCAGCCAGGGCGGCCACCGCCCTGGCTCAGAGCCTTACAGCCAGCCAGTGGGGTCTCAGGGTCAGGGTCAGGGTCAGGGTCAGGGCCAGAGTCAGCCAGCTGAACAGGCCAGCCAGGGCCGGCTGCCTCACCGCCCGCCTGTGGTGGAGCCAGCTGCTGGCTCAGGGCTGGGGATGGGCCCCCCCGGTGGTGAGGGCGGTGCAAAGCTTCGGTGGCCCGTGGGCAAGGCGACAACAGGGGCAGAGGCGGGGGGTACCCCTCTGCCCGGGTCCAGCCCCAAGCTCGGGGCTGCTCGCCCTAGCTCCACCCCCAGCCCTGTCCCCAACGCTACCCCGGCTACCTCCCACAAGCCAGCCAAACCAAGGCAGCAGTCAGAGCAGCAGCAGCAGCAGCAGCAGCAGAAGCAGCAGCCCGAGCCTGGGCAGGCAACAGGGCAAGAGCCCGAAACAACCAGCTCACGAGGCGTGGGCCTGGGTGCAGGGGCAGGGTCGGCACGGATGGGGTCGGCCCGCCCGATGTCCGCCCCTGCCCCAGGGGCTGGTGTCATGGGGTCCTCGCGAGGCTCTGTTGCGGGCTCACTGGCCGGCAGCGCAAGTCAGGTGCTGCCAGGGGCGCGGGCGGAGCAGTCAGGGGCGAAGCTGGCGGCCAGCCGGGCAGGGCCTGTGGGAGGAGCCTCCACTGGCACAGTAGTGGGAGGTAGGGGGGCGGGGCTGGAGTCAGGGCCTGACACCACACCACCAGGGTCAGGGGCCAGGCCTCCTGGTGACAGGGGAACCCTGGGGGGAGGCATGGGACGTGCTGGGGTCCAGGGGCAGGGGCAGGGACAAGGGCAGGGGCAGGGACAAGGGCAGGGGCAGGGACAGGGGCAGGAGCAGGGGCCTGTGGCAGGGGGCTTGGGCCGTGACACGGGTTCAGGGGCTCAAGGCGTCAGTCCGGGTCGAGGGGCACTAGTCCGGGTCGAGGGCCAGCAGCCAGGCCCCACCTTCAGATTGGGCTCCGGGTCAAAACGGCATCGAGTGGAGAGTGGGAACGGCGCCAGCCTGCCCTCCTCCCTAGCTGCCCAGCCCAGCCCAGCCCTGGCACCTCCTCCCCCACCCGTCAACTCCACAGCCCCCGCAGCAGGCCCTGCTTTCCCATCAACCTCTCCCCCAGGCTCCCGCAGCCAGCCAGCCCCGGCTCGTCTCAGTAGCGCATCACCCTCATACCTTGCACCCAGCCCTGGCCCTGCCCCGGCCCTGGCATACCACGCAGGCCAGGCCCTGGCTTCGTCTCCGCCCCCTGCTCTCACGCCCCAGGGGGTGGGGGGCCGGGGGGTGGGCCACGAGCAGCAGGCCGTGCTCAACCAGGTGTTCACCGACTGCATCAATGCGGTTAAAAAGCAGCCAGACACCATGTACGGCAGTAAGAAGACAGGCACTAACAAGAAGTTCGGCCTCTTCTTTACCGCAGTGAGCATGAGGAGGGTGGAATTGCGGCAGGGGCCATGGGCCTGGGTGTGGGGTCGGGTCGGGTCAGGTGGAGTCGAGTCGAGGGACATACTGTGGCCACGGAAGGAACCCTCTCCCTCAGCTGTGCCTGAACAGACCTGCACATGAGCTGGGCCAGTTAGGTACACAGGGGCGACAGGGCTGCATGCGTGTGCACACACACTTTGAGATGCCGAGCAGACCTTCCTTTTGCAAGTATCCCTTATGCAGGCCACGCTCCTGTAGCCTTCAGCCAGATAGGCCAGCAGGCCAGGAGCCCAGGCAATGGCTCACTGGCGTTGGTAGGCAGGAAAGGGCAGCCCTGCGGCTGCGCTGCTGGCAGGTGAACCTGTGGCTAACTATGTGGCTCAGTGGTGATGTGTCGTGTGGGTATGGGTGTGGAGGTTGTAGGTTGTAGGTGAGCCAGCCTATCAGTGGTGTGAGGATGGTGTGAGTATGGTGTGAGGATGGTGTGAGGATGCACCTTTGCGAACATTTGGGTGTACGCCCGTGCCACTGCAGGTGCCCAAGACAAGCGTGCCGGACTATAACAATTTCGTGAAGCCTGACAATGAGATGTGGCTTGACAAGATCAAGAGCAAGATTAAGTCCAACAAGTAAGTGGGCAGCCAAGGTTTTGCAGCACCTGCACCATGCACCATGCATGGAGCACCATGCACCTGCATACACCAGCTGTCACAGGCGGCCACTGATCAAGAGCAGCTCGTGCCTCTTGGAAGCCACTCCATCGCTTCTTCTTCTTTGCGGCTCAGGGTCATGGTCACACCATGTGTCACTCTCAAGTGCAATGAGGTGTCTATCGCATTTCCTTCTTCTTCTTTGAGCTATGAATCATGCATCAGGGCGAAACGAACATAACAGCCACAGGTGTCCATGTCACGATACTGATGAGTGTGAGCCGGTTGTAGGTATCGGTCACGCCAGGCCTTCATGGCCGACATCGTAGCCATTCACACCAATGCCGTGGCGTACAACAGCCCCAATAAGAAGGGAGAGCAGGGAAAGGCAGCGTACTTTCCTGCCATTGGCCTGGCAAAAGAGCTCGTGGACACCTGCGCGGCGTTCCTGGAGTTGCGGGCCGCGGAGCTGCAAGCCGCGGAGTCTGCCATCCAGGTCAGTGCAGTACTGGGAAGCTGGAGGAAGCTGGCCACGCCATGGGGTCAGCACCCCGACACTGAAAACCTTGCCCCGCTGTTGAGCCTGCACCTTGTGTCACAGACGCAGTCATTGCACCCACTGCCTAAAGCATGAGGTACACATGAGGTACATGGACCCGGCACTGGCCACACTGTCATGCTAGCAGCTGTTGGTCTCATGGTCCCACATGACATCCCTGGCGTCATGGCACATGGCCCTGCCCAGCCATAGCCCAGCTTGCCCTCACGCATGCGCACCACACTCCACGATGCTGCCACCTTGCCCGCCTCGTCCCCACCCTTGCACTTCAACCAGCGCCAGCGGCAAATCACATACCACTTGGCAGCACTGCCGCACGGCCGCGTGCTGCTATTCAGGTTCGTATGCCAGGCGGTGGCTGCGCTGCCGTGCGTGCATGTGCAGGCAGCTCGGCAAACTATGGCGGAACCTGCTGCGGCCCAGCCGGTGCCTACTGCGCAGGACGATACGCAAGGCTGGGTTGAGTGCAGCTTGTGCAAAAAGTGGCGTCAGGTGCCGTCATCGGAGGCCGATGAAGTGGCAGCAAGCGATGCGGACTGGTACTGTAGCATGCGCCCTGGCACCACATGCGATACGCCACCAGACGAAGGCGGTTAGCGGTTGGGCTGTCAAAGCTGACTTTGTCCTGCCTAGCATTATTGGAGGGCGCGGATGTTCTCGTACGCTGCACATGAGTGTGCGGCTTGTCATGCTCGACTGGCAGCTGCCGGGTGACAGCGCCCTGCCTTGCCTGTGAAGGGGGCCCTGGTCCCTGGGCTTCCCTTGGTTGCACCCAGCCGCCACACTTTTTGATCGAGGGCCCCCAGCAGGGGAGGTGGACCACGATTAGCAGCACCCACCCTGGAGCAAGCGGCATGACGATCAGCATGAAGACTTAATGTGTCATTGACGAGGCGTCAGCGCTACCAAGGCTGGGAGCTAGAGCACGAGGACCTACTGCTTCCATGAGTAGGCCAGCGACCATGAGACTGCTGGTAGGGTAGAGGTCTTGCGCATATGCGGAGGCAAGGGAAGGGGAAGGTGACGCTTCCTGCACAGAGCCCAGGGTTCAGCAAGTGTGCAGCCATCATGACGTGCGCTACATCTGTCAATGTATAGTGTCCTGACTGTGGTGCTGCCCTTCGCAACCACCAGACATGTTTGTGTGCCACAGGCGTGTGCACACACCGTTCACAACAATTCAATCATGTTGATAAGGCGGACACAAACTCTAGAATGCATGAGGTCACCCCCGCCATTGGCCCCGCAATTCACTTTTTGGCACCGTCTTTGATCCGCTACATGTAATTCTTCCACCGTTTAGCTCTACATCTCACAACGGTGTCGCTAGCAGGTTAGGCCCTCTTTTGTCGATTGTACTGCATTGTGTCGACGACATGATTAGCTTCGCAATGTCATCCTCCATCTGTATATATGCGTGTCGCAACAGGAGAGATGAATTGGTGGCCGGAGGCATTTCCGTGCCGAGCAGCCTTTGCTGCCGTCGGACTGGCAACTCGCGGTTACATCCCAGGTAAGCACGGGGTGCTGTCTCTTAGTGCGTTTTGCATACAATGTCAACACATGCAACCAAATCTGCTGACCTCCACAGGTGCTTGGCAGTTGTGAGGATCAGCATCAAACCCACAGCAGCCCAAGGGTCTTCCAAGCAGGAGTGCAGCAAGGGAATCAGCTGTTGAAAACAGTGAGCAAGAGGTGAGTAAGGTTGTAATTTACCTCACCTTGTCTAGGTCAGTTTGATGTTCACTCGCACACTTCCGCAAGGCATGACAGGCATGAACAGCTGAGGGTAACTCACAACTGTCATGAGCCTGAGTTTTGAACTTTTTCTACTTTTTTCCAACCATGTTTTGTGGTGTGTGCCCCAAGCGCCCTTGTCTTTTTGATTGTGTGTGCAGGATGCCTGTAAAACACCCCCATCTCAAGAACCCAGCTGCAAGGAATGAGCCCAATGCTAAGCGTTGTGCTTTGTGTGAACTCACATCGCCAGCCAAGAGTAGGAATGGGTTTGTGACGGTTGAGAGAGTGGGGGAGGATGCGTGCCACGGCCGCTACCTGATTGTCTTTGGCTGCGCTAGCGTGCTGATGGGCTGCGTGGTAGATGCATGCCAACGTGCAGGGCTTGCCCCCTTGGCGCATAGAGATTGCGTCAGGATGCACCAAAAGCAACAACCCCCTCCTCCCTCCCCACCCCGGCAGCCACCTCCTCCTCCCCCCTTCTCCCTTCCCCCCTCCTCCCTCCCTCCCCACCCCACCTCACCCCACCTCCTCCCTCCCCCCCTCCTGCCTCCCTCCACATCCTCCTCCCCCCTCCCCACCCCGGCAGCCACACCTCCTCCCCCCTCCCTGCCACCCTCACTACATGGCAAGACCCTGGAGCAGCAGCCCCCTCCCCCCTCCCTGCCCCCAAAGCTGGATGACGAGCACCAGGAGCAGGTGTCTCCTTGCCCCTCCCCGCCGCCCTCCCCCCCGCTGCAGCCACCCTTGCCACCCTCCCCTCCCCGACCCTCTCCTCCAACCCCTCCCCAGCAGCCACAGCAGCCCCCTCCCACCTTCACTGCCCACAAGTAAGTAGTAAGGGCTGTGGTTGAAGCTATGTGTTGGGTGCCAATGAAGTGGCATACAACGTCTGTAATGTGTCTATTGCTTTGCAGGTGTTGGCAATGTGGTGCCCTTCAACAACCTGGAGGCTACCCTCAGGTCGACCCACACCTGCCCTCTCCCTTGTCGTCGGCGCGGCGGGAACACCTAGATACCGTGGAATCTCACTTGTGAGTGGGATACCAACAACACAACGTATCAATACACCCGTTGCCAGCCCTCCCCCAACCAGCTATGCCAGCTATGCCAGCTATGCTCCATGCCATCCTTGCATCCTAGCATCCTTGCATGCTTCACGTGTGCATGTGCATTGCGCAGGTGTTCTACCGTTGACCATCTATGCCAGCTATGCAATTTGATACACTGAACAAAAAATCAAAGAAATAGTAAATCAAAGAATGAGTTGCGTGACATGTGCCTGCTGAAGTTGAGGGAGAAGGTTGAGCCACCACGGCACATGTAACACTGAAAGCCAGAGCCATCCCGAGCCATCCCGACAACATAGTGCCAAGTGATGATGTAGCGCTGTCGTGATGCAGCTTGTAGTCATGCCGGGACGTAAATGAGGTAAAGGATGCCAGCTGGCTGACTTGTGCGCATATTCACAAATTATATGCTCCATGCACTGACATGCAAGCAGGCGTACTGCACTTGTGCCGTTGGCTTACGGCGTGCGTAGAAGGATTGCCAGCCTCGTCTTATGATGTGCGTGAGTCTTTTAGGAGCGGAAGGCACAGGTCAGGTTTGGGCGGGCGCCGATCTGAGCTAGTGTTTTGCGGCTGGTGGGTGTCGCATACGCCTGTTACACCCGGCTGCGTCAAAACTTTGTCGCGAGCTTCACGGAAATTCGAGCCCCAGACCGTCTCACATTTGCGGGGCCAATGGCGGGGGTGAACTGTTCCCTAACAATGACATTGGCAGGACAATGGTGACTGTTTTCCACATGTTCCGTATGCTTCTTTGTTGACGCTGACGATGAGCCATGGCATAAGTAGTAACGAAGACCAAAATGCGGTATTGGGCATGCTGTTATGCATGCTCTTACACGTCAATCAATTACTGGCTTCAAATTCAAAACTGGCACGCGAAGCCTGGGCGGGGGTGACAGATAGATCACACCGTTGAATTTCTCCGCGGGGTTGAGAAATTGCTACCGTGTGGGAGAGAGAAATTGCCCCGACCCCTTCCTCAGGCGTTCTGCCGCACCCACTTCGTCGGCTTAGTGTGGGATGTGCGGCATCCGCACCAATGCGCCTCAAACGGGCAGATGGCAAAGGTGTGACCGCTCACTGCGTTGAACCCCGCGTTGAACTTGGTAAGCTTGTGAGCCCTTCGCTGAGCCCCTCGCTGAGCTATCTGCGGCTGCTCCCCCCCACAGGGGGACCTTCCAACCGTCCAACCGCAGCCCACTCGCTCATCGGCACCACCTCTGCACGCACGCCTGCACCTTCCGCTACTGCTCTGCGGACAAGACGGCTGCGCAGCAGGGTAAAGCATGCCCACATCCTCTCCACCAGCAGCATCAGCACCAGGCAAGGCGCAGCAGGCGCAGTGGGCAAAGCAGCTGCTGGGCCAACGCTACGTCTGTAGCAGCTGCTGCGGATGTTGAGGATGGACTGCGGTCACAGCGGCCAACGCAGCTCGCGCAGTAAGACACGGTCGCTTCAACCCAGGTATGAGCTGCGTTGTGCCCCCAGTTGCTGTTATACCCGCACATGCTATTGCTTGCTGTTGTTGTTGCACATCACCTGCTCAAGTGCTCAATGCACAGCTATGCGCTGCATTGCTTCACTCCTATGTGTGGCATCGTGATGGTTGTGGTGCTACACAGGTATGGCCACACAGAAGCGTACTGCCCGTGAGCAGACATTGCCTTACAAGGGGCAAGGGCATGTTGGCATCACAGCAGGAGCATGGGCCACAAGGGGCAGGGGCAGGTATGATGCGCAGCCGGGGCAGGTGCAGCAGGGGTAGGCAGACAGCATTGCAGGAGTACGCAGCAGGGACAGGCGCAGGCACATCATGGGTATGCGGGTTGCATGCAGCTTGGGTAGGCAGGTGGTGGAGGGGCAGCAGCAGCAGCCAGGCAGGACAACAGTATACACTCAGGGCTGCAGTGGCAAACGCGGCAGGGATAGACCATCAGAGAAGGGCATGCTTTGCGTATTGACAGGGAAGGATATGTCCATGCTTGTGCCTACTGGTGCTTGTGCAGATGCCCGCCCAAGGTGCATGATGTGATGGCGGCAGCAGTGGGGGAGGCGGTGCTAGCAGCAGCAGCAATGGTGGCAGCAGCGGAGGCAGCACAACAGGAGTAGGCCTTTGTAACAACGATGGCAAGCACAGAATGGCTAGGCAGGTAGTGTGGGACAGGGCGGACAGCATACCAGAGGTAGGCAACCAGGACAATGGCAGCAGCAGTGGCGGCAGCAGCAACAGAAGTGTTGATACAAGTCAGCAATGTCAGCAATCTTTTAGAAATGTCCAGGTACACATGTCTCGTGCTAGCCTGTGCTTGTGCCTGCGTGTTCCTATCTGTGTGTCCCATCATGTGTGCCTATCTGTGTGTCTATGCCAATGCATTCCAGCATGCCCAGCACAGCACAGCATAGTCAGGAGTGGCAGCCAGGCGTTGTCGGGGTGTTTGGTTAGCCTGCCCACTTCTAGTCATGCATGTCCTTGTTTTGTTGATCACAAGCATGCCCCTTGCTTGCTGCAGGTGTAACAGTCACATAGCGACCCCTCGGACCCTTCCCCCTAACCCTACCCTGTCCCATCACCAACACCTCCAAGTCTCCTACGCCCCCACTTCCCCACTCCCCCTCACCTCCCCCCGGACATCGTGGTCCTCTCCCTACCCTACCCAGCAGCCAGGAGGAAGCCCTCTCTAGCCCCTCTTCTCCCTGCCCAATCTCATTCCTCTTCTTCCTCTCCTGCCTGCCCTGGCTGACCGCCTGCCGGCAAGTGGCTGACACCCAGCTCAGCCCAGCTGGCCTCCTGCCCCTTGGCTTCTTGCTCCTTCCCTCTGCTGTACCACCACCACCTCCGCAACCCGTCTACTTTCCCCCACCCCAGCGGGCAGCCTGGAGCCGGCGCTAGCAGTAGCCCTCTTCTCCCTCTTCTCCCTGCCCCTTCTCATTCGTCCCTTTCTAGCTAACCGCCTGCCGGCAAGTGGCTGACACCCAATACCCAGCCTAATCTCCTCCCTCATGTGCATGCCCCTTGGTTGCAGGTCTGATGGGCACCTCCCCACCCCCCTTTTTCCCATTTCCTCCTTACCCGCCACAACACAGCCTCCGCCCGGGCTGCCCCGGCTCAGCCCTACTGGCCTCCTGCCCCTTGGCCCCTTCCTTCTTCCTTCCGCTGTGGGACAAGTGAAAACAATTGCGCTATGTATGTCTTGGGCTTCTTGACTTCCTTGCTGTGTGGACAGTAGCACACACAGATGATGACGAGACATTGGGCTGCTTGGCTCAGTGATTGACATTGAAAAGGATTGGGGTGATGTGTGTCATGTCCCTGCCATGCATCATAACTTTGGCTCCTGTAAGATCATGTTGAGTATGCAACATCATGTTGATGCAAGCGTATGACACACAGCCTTGAAGTCTCAATGATACCTAGTCTTCTAATGTAATAGTGGGAGGGTAGGATGTTTTGTGTAAAGCTGACAACCGGTTAGCGCATGGATGGCCCGCTTGTACGGATAACCCATCTTCGCACCGTTCTCGTGTTCTTGCCCTTGCTAGCAAAACGTGCCTTACCAAGCCTTAAATGTAGTGCACTACTCACGAGACGCAAGTAACAGCATGGTTTGCAGCTGCAAGCCTGATACCCCTAGTGTCGCCCTCATGCACCGACCACATGCACACACTACATTGTTATGAATGCGTCTCCAGGACCTAGCTGTGTGTTGTTGACCATACAAGGGGCATAACACGCACCACACCCTAGCATGTGGCTGGATCACTGTCAGGCCTGCACTTGCTAGGCATGGCCGTGATGCATACATGCAAAGGGGGTATGTAGCAGGTGGCTACCACGTTTGCAGCATCAGCGCATCACCACGTGGTGGTGTTGTCCATACAAGGGGCATGTGGCGCACCACACCCTAGCATTAGGCTGGATCTGGTGAGCCTCCACTATAGGTACCATCCGTGGTCCAGTTAGCTGTGACACATTGGGTGTGGATCACTGCCAGGCCTGCACTAGCTAAGCATGACCGTGATGCATACACGTGAGAACTTGCATGACTTCATGTTGAGCCCATGTGCACCTGTGTTTGTGCACCTTGCTTTGAAGAGCGTTACAGAAAGTCCCGAACCCCTAGAGGGGGAGGGCGGCCAAGCAGCCTAACGGCTGACGGCTTAAGCGGTGTAAGCCACCTATCATACATGCAAAGGGTGTGTGTAGCAGGTGGCTACCACGTTTGCGGCCTTATCGCATTACCGCGTGGTGGTGTTGTCCAAACAAGGGGCGTAGGTATCATTTGAGAAGAGGACCTGACCACCACCGTTTTCTTCATTACATTTTGACCATTCACAGCTTACAAATCACGTTGTGTGGCATGGAACTGAACGGAATCTCAGGACAGCCTTTTGAAAGCTTTTGTACCATGCAACATTCTTCTTAGATGGGCTCAAAGTTGCTGCTGATTGCAACTCAAGACTGCACTGCCACACACCTACAGCCTGCTGCTGTTGTCCATGTACTGCTCATGCACTACAACCTGCTGCTGCTGCTCATGCACTGCAGCCTGCTGCTGCTCATGCACTGCAGCACACCTACAGGCAGGGCAGGGCTGGGCAGGGCAGGGAGGGGCAACGCAAGGCTGGAGTGGGGTGGGGCAGGGCTGGGATGGGGTGGGGCAGGGCTAGGCAGGGAGGGGAGGGGCAACGCAAGGTTGGGATGGGGTGGGGCAGGGCTGGGATGGGGTGGGGCAGGGCTGGGAGGGGGTAGGGCAGGGCTGGGAGGGGGTAGGGCAGGGCTGGGCAGGGAGGGGAGGGGCAACGCAAGGTTGGGATGGGGTGGGGCAGGGCTGGGATGGGGTGGGGTAGGGCAGGGCTGGGAGGGGGTAGGGCAGGGCTGGGAGGGGGTGGGGCAGGGCTGGGCAGGGAGGGGAGGGGCAACGCAAGGTTGGGATGGGGTGGGGCAGGGCTGGGATGGGGTGGGGTAGGGCTGGGATGGGGTGGGGCAGGGCTGGGAGGGGGTAGGGCAGGGCTGGGATGGGGTGGGGCAGGGCTGGGCAGGGAGGGGAGGGGCAACGCAAGGTTGGGATGGGGTGGGGCAGGGCTGGGATGGGGTGGGGCAGGGCTGGGAGGGGGTAGGGCAGGGCTGGGAGGGGGTGGGGCAGGGCTGGGCAGGGAGGGGAGGGGCAACGCAAGGTTGGGATGGGGTGGGGCAGGGCTGGGATGGGGTGGGGTAGGGCTGGGAGGGGGTGGGGCAGGGCTGGGAGGGGGTGGGGCAGGGCTGGGAGGGGGTGGGGCAGGGCTGGGCAGGGAGGGGAGGGGCAATGCAAGGCTGGGAGGGGGTGGGGCAAGGCTAAGAGGGGGTGGGGCAGGGCAAGGCAGGGAGGGGCAACGCAACTGATGCCACTGTTGCCGCCACTGCCGCTGTCGATGAGGTGAGGGCAGCAAAGGGGGGGGCTGCACCTGGTGCTGCTGCGGTCCTTGCCCAGGTGACAGCAGCAGGAAGGGGGGGTGCACCTGTTGCTGCTGCTGTCCCTGCTCAAGTGAGGGCATCAGAGGTGGGGGGTGCACCTGTTGCTGTGCATGCTGTTCTGCCTCCACATCAGTGTCAAGACTGTTTACATCATCACAATCTTCGTCACCACCTGTGTGCGTAGAAGCATGAGATCATGAGAATCAGCAGTATGTAGCAGTAGCATGTGCAGCTGGCATGCTTTTGATTGTTATTACCAGGGAGACACTTCCTCTTTAGCCTTGGTGGTGCTCGTTTGACCGTGCCAGAGCTGAGATCTATCTCCTGCTTTTCATCAGGTATCAACATGTGAATGGCAAACTCTATCACGACCTCTAATAAGTTCCACATGCCAAGAAGCTGTATGACGAGCAATCTGACACTCCTACCTTGGGCTGGAGATTAGCCAACTTCAGCTTGTCAAGGCCTTGCCGAAGGCCTTGTAGTGCGTTGGTGACAGCTTTCCAGCCTTCAGGAGACTCGCTGGTGATGGTGGTGAAAAGCAGACCCAGGTCGTTCACAAAAGTAGGATGCATGGCTGCTCCTTTGTCAATGTCCGGACCAAACAAGCTATAGTGGTCACAGCTGCGGTACCCTGGGGAGGCGCTATACCACACGCAATTCAATCGGCGAAACTTCTTAGAAAACTCCTTATCCGTGTTGCGTATCGACGACCTAGCCTTGCTTATATACTTGTTGTTCTGCAGTGTCAACGCGGTAACCTTTTGGGTCTCAACAGCGAGCACAGCTTTTGGGTCTCAATGATGGTCATGTTTAGCTCTGTCATCCTGTGTAGACGGCCCATAGATGGCGATTTCCAACGCGGGGTTCAACGCAGTGAGCGGTCACACGTTTGCCATCTGCTCTGTTGAGGCGCATTGGTGCGGATGCCGCACATCCCACACTAAGCCGACGAAGTGGGTGCGGCAGAACGCCTCAGGAAGGGGTCGGGGCAATTTCTCCCTCCCACACGGTAGCAATTTCTCAACCCCGCGGAGAAATTCAACGGTGTGATCTATCTGGGGGTGACCTGCAATAGTTGCGTATGCGAGCTTTTTCGGGTAACTCGCGACTTGCAGGTTTCGACGTGCAAGCCTTACATGCAAGTAGCACACTCGCGACTTGCGGTACACTTGTGGAACACGCGGAGTAAGCTGCTCGCACTTGATGTACTCATCCGAGTTATGAAGAATTATTTTATCCTGTATTTTGCATACACCTCAGATATCGGTGATATCTCAGAACAATACAAGCCACGCCCACTCCACCATGAGTCGCCGCTCGACTAATGAGATACCTAACCTCTTTTTTGTGATTAGTCCCGCCCGGCTTACTACGACCTAATGAGACGACTAATGGTCACCCCGGCCATTGGCCATGCCAATCCGTGACAGGCCTGCGCATCGCACCACGCGCTAATGAAGGGTAGCTGAAACTATCGCGGTAAGTCACGCGCGCTAAAACTCGCGTTTTAGACTGAAGCCTTGTACTTGATCACCGCCCGCCATTCCCGCGGACTGTGAACATGGTCGCTCGCTGCAGCCTGGGGCTCAAGGGGGTGCCACCGTAC
This sequence comes from Haematococcus lacustris, assembly GCA_030144725.1. Lineage (NCBI taxonomy): Eukaryota > Viridiplantae > Chlorophyta > Chlorophyceae > Chlamydomonadales > Haematococcaceae > Haematococcus > Haematococcus lacustris. The sequence goes on from JASKMD010000029.1 coordinate 16,509,991, forward strand.
GTGGGTCGCAGGTCGAAGCGCAAGATTCCCTGGGTTGGGTCGGGACCCCTCATGGCCCGGGCCCTTCCTGACACCTGGCGCGAGACCTGCCTAACCCTCCCTCCAAGCAAGCAGAGCATCTCACTAAGGTGTCAGCAGCACCGTACGTGGACTTTGTTTCGCTACCGTGCACTCTGCTGAAGCCTAGACCCCATCTTTCCGGGGTATTTGTCAAGCCCTTGAATCTTTCGGCCAATGGTCCTTTCCGCGTGCTTCCACCTTTGTCGGATAGCTGGGCGGGTCTATATTCCGGGTTGTGCTCCAGGCATACTCCATCACCTTGTGTGGTACACACAATGACAAAATGTGGCAGCGGGTGAATGTGGCATGGGCCGATCTCATCACAGGGGCGATTGGCGGCGTCCTTGAGCACAACCCGGATGGGTTAGACCCTGTGCCGCCGCTAGGCGCCGTCATCGCTGCATTTCTCGCACTGTACGCGAAACTCAAGCTGAAATTGCGATGGGCCATCATGGACCCCGACGCCGAACTGCCCTGGCACGCGAACATGCGATACGTGCCAAGCTGCACAAACTGAGCCAGAATAGCACGAACTGAGCCGATAAAGCCGATTAAGCCAATGGCAAAAAAATTGACAGCGCCATGCGCCCAACTTGCACAGTTTCAGCTAAGCGTGGCGTGACTCAGTCTCGTGGTGGAATGACATGGCTCGGTAGCATGGCGCACTGCGATGGCCTACTCCGCAGTACTGCGAGGCTGCCTCCATGGTGCGAACTTTGCTACGGACGCCACGGAGCGCCTCGCCACCCTGCTCTTGTAGGTGGGTCGCTGCTTGTTTGCGCTATCTCAAGTTTCGACCTGGTGGCGGGCAGTGTACTGGGACAAGGCTTCAGTCCAAAACGCGAGTTTCAGCGCGCGTGACTTACCGCGATAGTTTCAGCTACCCTTCATTAGCGCGTGGTGCGATGCGCAGGCCTGTCACGGATTGGCATGGCCAATGGCCGGGGTGACCTAATGAGACGCGGAAACTAACGAGATCTCATGAGAAACTATTGAGATCTCATGAGAAAAACCGCTCCCTAAAACATATGGAACACACCGCGATGAGGGGTGTGTCCGCTGCGGGTTTAGAGGAGGGCGCGGTCGTGCCGTGCGAAGTGGTGGAGGCGCGGCTCTACGACCAACTTGTGCTTTGGGTGGAGGCCTGCAGCAAGAGGGCGCTGCTCGCCAGCTTGCTGTTGGGCCTCATGGTGCGCGACTGCTTCACACGCGTCACTGTACTTGCGGATGGCCAGGAGCTCTTGGATGAAATCCCTCCTGAGGACGCGGTCATCCCGAACTTGGCGGAGCGCAACCTGTACCTGCAGCTCGGCCGCGGTACGCCCCCTCCCGGAATGCACAGCAACGTTGCACGTTGCAGCTGTGTGGTGTCGTGGGTATGGCGTGGGGTCGAGCAGCAATGCGACACCCGACAAATGCGCAGGCTCAAGTGTCTAACGCGCATCTCTGCCTTGCATCGTATCA